>OZ018321.1:68910285-69510285 GCA_963969495.1 Ceratothoa steindachneri | reverse complement strand
TTTCCTTATTTGGTTTACACGTAAATCTCCTCCTCTTCCCTTTGGTCCGCTTAGTTTTTAGCTCTAGGAAACATCATATGTTGTCTCCATCCTGCCCCTCCTGCTATTTGATTATTTAGTTCCTTTCCTATTTCTTCCTGTGTTTTTTCTATGTTCTTTTGGGCTCTTTTTTTAATTATTTTGTTTAATAGTTTTATTTTTGCTTCGATGTGTAGGTCTCTTTGTTTTTTCCTCTCTAATCGTCGCGTGTTCATAATTATGTATACTGCCTTATTCTGTATACGTTTCATACTTATTAGATTGCTTCTTAAAACCGTATACAAGGCAATTGTTGGATATATCAAGGTAGGCTTTATCATGGCCTGGTAGATCTTTTTCTTATATTTTATGTTTAGATTTCTTAATTTGTAGAGTAAAGTTAGCATGCCTCGTGCTTTGTTTACTCTTTCGGTCACGTGTTTCTTGTAGCCATTTTTGGTAATAGCTAGGCCTAAAATCTTGCCTTCGCCATTATACCTATATTGCCCTCCATCTACGTATACGTCAGATAGTTTTTTTCGATTCAGAGGTATAATTTTAAATTTATCTTATTCGTTTTATTTTTACATTTGCGTTCATACTCGTTTAGATTTTCTATTTCTGTTGCCGTTACTCTGGCCTGCATCTAAGGGTTCCGATAACACAAGGAATTAATTGAGTGAAATCATCTGAGTATTGTATGTTCACACAGCCCTCGCTCCTGGGTGGGGGAATGTCCAAGGTATGCACTAAGTATAGCAAAGGACTTAAACACCCTCCCTGAGCGAGGCCAGCATTAAGCTTGAATCTTTCACCTTGGCAATTCATCGTGTCTATGTATGCATATCTTTCCATGACGTAGTCGCATAAAATTCTTTCCAAATAGTTTTCCATTTCCAGATTTATAATTTTATGTTGTATGCCTCTTGGCTAGACTTTATCGAATGCTTTCGATAGGTCCTGACATACAATATCCATACTGCATTTCTCTCCTTTTACTTTGCTTATTTTTTCTTTAATCACGCTGAGGGCCATCTCTGTATTCTTGTTCTTTCTGAAGCCGAATTGTTGATTGTTCCAGAGATTGTTTTCTGTGAGATATTCATTTAATCTAGTTTTCATGATTTTTTGAAACACCTTCCCGACGAAGTCGAGAAGGGATATAGGTTGAAAGTTTTCGACCTCCGAAGGTGGTTTTCCCGGCTTCGGTATGGATATAATTTTGGCTATCTTTAACTCATCGGGAAATATTCCGTGTTTATACAGGCGTTAAACACGTTCCTAAATCCCTCTGAGTATATTATTCGGTGCTTCTATAACGTTTTATCTGGTGAGGCCTGATTTGCCAGGGGCCTTTTGTTTGAAATTTGAAATGGTATTCTTTAATTCCTCGATTGTGATTTTGGCGTTAAATCATTCGTTCGCATAGCATTTCTATTCTACGTAGTGATATGGGAAAGTCCTCTCAATGCGTCCATTTAGTTCGGCTTTTATCTGGTTTTCGAAGTCTATATCGTAATTTTTGTTTTCATCTTCGCCGATATTGAACATTTCTTTCCAGTGTTCCCTGAACAATTTTTCAATCTCGAGTTCATCTTCGATTAATTTCCGGTTTCTATATGTAGAAGTCTAAATACTGCGTACATAAGTGTACGCAGAAATACTACGACCAAACCTGCGTGCATTCTAGTATCTCTTAATGCACCTCTCGCCTCAAATTCTCTGTCACCCTTTTTCGCGCGACCGTAAACTCCGAGATGGCTCGAAGGCGTGAAAGACATACTGTCAGCCCAAAGGTGAAAAAAGGTCTTTCGCGCGACGATACGGATTTTACGAGAATTCCATTCTCTCTCTCGATTTCTGCTCGCGAGGGAAATAAAAGGAAAACTTGTCCCTGGAATAAAGCAGAAGATCTTGGACCCACGACGAGTTTGTGTGGAGCCCGATCCACAAAGGTAACCGTTCGCCCGCCGCAAGGAAGGAACTTCTCGGTGAATTGGTTGTTGACGTCACAGTACTTGTAGGTGCCAAACTTCTCGCAGCCCCCCCCCCCCTCAGAGTCTGAGGTTAAACAGGATCTCCCTCTGCGGATTACCCTAGAGGTAGCTAGGTAATCGGTTTAGGCTACCTAAAACAGAGGCCTAATAATCGGACGGTTACACCGATGAAGAAGTCCGATTTGAGTCACCGTTTGGCTCACCTTCGTAATCTGGCATAGGATCATTATATCACCGGTCTACGATTACCTTCTTATTCGGTAACCTCGGACGGCCGGACTAAGTGCGAGGAACCTCACCAGAAGAAGATCTTCACCGTCTGCATCAAAATTACTTACGAACTCAAAATGTATCGTTAATTGAATTATCCCCTCCTCTAACTTCATCAGTTTATTTGTGAACTAGAATTATCATCCCGAGCCCATAACCTCGAGTATTAGAAGTGCTTAATTCAGTGTTTAACTCAATAATAATATTCCCTTCGTTCTGTCTGATGTCATTAAGACGTAAGCATCCCAGTGAGTAATTTTCAAGTAATCCCCACAACATTTTTGTAGACTCATTTATTCAGTGCAACATTAATTATATTTATATAAACTGTTGCTTATTTCAAATTCATGTACATTAAAGATTATTTTTTTATCTGTGTGTTTAGCTAATTTGGACGATCCTTTGGCAATTATTAAGCAATCCACTCGGCTCAAATCTCCATATTACACCGATCCACCCATGGTTGGCATTTACTGAGTGGAGGACACACTCAGGGGATCATCATCTTACCTTTGATCAAAAGGTAGGCACCGGGGTAATTCTTATTCACCGGAAGTGGCTAAGGTAGGTGTATTGGATACGCTTCACCTCCGCTTCACCTCGGTGTGGTAATAAAATATATGTCCAGGAAGTGGGACCTACTCACTAAACCTCGACACTCTTCTTATCTTAATTTTTCTTTACCTTTAGCATTTCCCATTCTTTTTATCTTTTTTACAATTTCTCGGGGCAGTAGCTCGTTGTCGATATTTTGAACGGTTATGTCTTAGTATTCTCTTTGTTTCTCCGTTATTGCGCTTAGTATTTCTTCTTCTTCGTTCTCAGATTGAGGTATTTTCCCTTTGACATTCCGTTTATTATTATATCCTCGTTTATTCCTTTTATTTCTTGATTCTTAGTTTTAATTTCGTCTGTCAGAAAAAATTATTTAATTGTTTTGTTTGTGTTTCTGGGTATTGCATTCTCGTCAGCTGTTTTATTCGCTTCCTTATTCTTTCCAGCTCGCCAACGATTTTTTCTAAAGTAGCTTTATTTAGGTTGTTTGGTGCGTAGGTATTCAATTCTGGTTTGTATTTTTCCCACTCTGCTCTATGTTATGCCTTTCATTTTTTAGCGCGTATTTGTATTGATTACAGATTCACGGTAAGTAGTGTTGTTGTGTGGTCGCTTAAGATGACATCTATAAGTTCCATGTGGTAGTTAAAGGGAGTGTTATTATTTGCTAGGCAAATGTCTGGAGTTATCGCTGTTCTGTCTTTAATTAGCGTTGGGTACTCTGGTCCTAGTCTTTATATTATCCTTCTGTCTAGTAGAGCTTGTAGGTCTTTTCCTCTTTGGCTTTGGTTCCTATATCATGTGTACGTGCATCTTGCGTTCAGGTCCCCCAAAACCAAAGTAGGAAGTATATTGTTAAATATTCTCACAAAGCTATTTATTGGAAGTGTCCCGGTCGTCGCGGTGGTTGGTATCCCGTAGCGATTATTATAGTTTTTAACTGAATTTTGACCTCAATTTTCAGGTAAGCTTCGGTTAGTCCTTGCTTTGTTTTGTACTCTATTCCTTTCTTTATTGCCATTGTAGCACCGTCGTGTGCTTTGTTTGTGTGATTATTATTTAGTAGTTCCATATTTTTACCTTGTGAGTCTCAAGGTTAATCCCGTGATCTAAAATTAGAATGATGTCGGGATCTATTTCTCTAAAGATATTTTCGTGTTTTCTTTATCTTTCCAGCCATTCGTATTTATCTGTAGAATTCTTAATTTACTATTATTCATCTTGTTTGTATGTTCTTAAGCGGTTCTTCTTTGTGGGAGAGTGGAGGTATTACGTCAATTTATTTTTTCTCTTTTCCTGGTATTTCTGTCTTTCATCTCTCTCCTTGCTGTGGTATGACTGTTATCCGTTCCGCATTTCGCGGTTGGTATTTCCGGTCTTGGGTAGCATGGCGAGGTGTTCCTAGTCGATTTTCTTTTTTCTTTTTTGTCTTTGCGTATGTTTCTTTTTAGGTTTTGCTTATTATTCTCGTCAGTACTGCTCTCAGATTCTGTTTCCTCGCTTTCTGTGTCTTCCTCTTGTTCAGATTCGCTTCTCTTTCTTTGTGTTTCTCCCAAGAGTTTCTTATTTGTATCTTCTGAAATTTTTATGTTGAATATAGCCGATGAATCAATATTTTGCGGGAATTTCATTGGCTCCAGCCAATTTTCCTTGAGCATGGGGTTCAACGTGGTGGCCTATGTTCCTGGTTGGGCAATGTTTAAAACGTGTAAGTGTAGAATGTATGTCAGTAGTTTTACGTTTAGAGTTCCATCAAGCGTCATTTGAGTGGTTGTTCCATTGCTTTTCGTTGTTTCTGCCGCCGCATATGAGGTGTTTCTTGTTCCTTCTTTTCTTTGTTGTGTTCATTTTATTTTCTCGATATTATTTCTTTTCGCTTCGGACATGTCATTGCCATTGTTCTCTGGCTCCCTTCGCAATTAACACAATTTTTCATGAAGTTTGTGCAGCTCCTCCAAGAATGTGGGCCACTACATTCTGAAGATATTTCTCCTTCCTTTCTTGGGCAGTTTGCGGTGATGTGGTCTTTCATTTTGTAGCATCTAAAACAGATTTGCATATTGTGATACTAGTTCCTTTGATGTTACAAGTTGTGATTCTCATACTGTATGCAAGGATTCTCTTTTGTAGTGCCTTTATTGCAATCTCGGTTGAATCACACACTATTTTGAACAAATGTTTGTGTTCCTTAAGTTTTATTATGTCGTGTATCTTCATCCACGGCTATTGTTCCATTATTTTGTTTTATTTCGTCTGGGGAATGTTGCTCCACCCATGATTCTACCTTACGGCATACGATGCCTCGGGTGGCAATAATCTGGAGTGGTACTCTAGCTCCTAAGTCGATTTTCCTTAAAGTGATGGTTCCTGCCGATGAAAGTATCAGTTCGACATCGTTGTCTTCCGCATTTGATCAGGGCGAATTGTAAATACTCTAAAACGCCCTTCGTGCCCTTCTATTAAGTTATACGCTGTTTGGTCAGTGATATAATCGCATGGGCATTTCGTTAGGTTCTGTGGTAGCTCTAACCTTCTTATCTGGAATTTCAGGCCTATCCTCTAAATTTATCAAAAGCTTTACGGACGCCCTTCAATACTAAGTCAGTGTAGTTTTTCTTTTATTTTGCCTTTGCTATGGTTTCAAATAGGACAGCAAAGCCGTTTCAGTACTTTTTCACTTTTGAAAACCATGCCGGTGCGTGATATTAATGATCTTTCTTCGAGATTATTCATCACTCTTTTGTTAATAATCAATTCCAATATTTTGGCCATTGTTTCTAGTAACGTTATTGTACTGAAATTTCCAGGGTGATTTAGCGGTTTACCAGGCGTGATCAGGAATATAATTTTTCCTTTTGTTAATGAGTCAGGAGAGTAACCTGCGATAAGTGTAGCATTGAATATGTAGGCTATTTTTTCTATAAAGGAATCCGGTGCATGGACCAGATTCTCTCTGGTAATGGCCGACTCTCGGGAAGTGTTCTGTTTGGTGTTAATTAAAATGGTTTTTTAACTCCCGGAGAGTCACTGATTCCATACCTTGCTCCTCTAGTTTTACGATAGAGGAACAATTGTTTAGAAAAGTATCGAGGTGATGCGTTTGAGTTCATCTATGACCATTTGCTCATGTTTTCTATCAAGATCTTCATTTTCGTTGCATGATATATCAAAGACGTCTTTCCAATGTTCACGTAGTGTAGCTCCAATCTCCTGGTGCTCTTTTATTTTACTCCTATTTTGCTTTAATTATAACCTAGATTTAATGCGCCTTTTTCCTCTGGCCAAGTTGATCTTGTTGCAGAATTTCAATGGAATTATTTCTGACTCGATCTCTTCCACAAACCGATTTCATCTAGTATTCCTCTTCTCTGCTATAGCGGTGAATAGGTCCTTTGTTATTCGTTGTATTTTGGCTCTGTCACCTCTTTGATGCCCTTCCTTCTCGATGGTTTCTCTTCTTATTATACATAAACATAAGCTATACAAACAGTTTAACGGTGGATTCTTATTTACTCCTAAGAAAGAGGCAACAATACTACAATTAGTACTTTGCCAATGAATAACTGAATAAGGGTAGTCGGTAAACACCTGCGCTTTGCAAAGGCCTGCGAGCATCGTCGACAAATGACAACAGTCCAACGGTGAATTATCATTTACTGGTAAGAAAGAGGCAACAATACTACAATTATTATTTCGCCAATGAATAACTAAATAAGGGTTCTGCATGTGAACCAATTATAAAATCGATATGACTACAAAATGCCTTTTTTGAGATTCTATAATGTGTATCCAGCACCACATCAACATTTCCATTATTTATTATTCGACTCCGTGAAACTCTTAGACGAACTGTGAGCACCGCCAGCCAAAGATCACAGTCTAACGGTGAATTTTTATTGACACTCATTTTATGGAATGTTACCTTGGTTTACTATGAACCAATTATAGAATTTTTGAGATTTTAAAATGCTCATCTTTGAGGTGGCTTGAGTCAGATGCGATTCTATAATGTGGTTACAGCACCATAGATTTCCATTGGAGCTTTGTGAGAAAGTGAGATTGGTGGATAAAAATTACTATTTTCCTTAGGAGGTCATGAAATATCTCAAGAATTAATACAGACCAAAAAATATACACCCTAACTGATAACAATTAAATTATCTTTATAAAAAGCTAATAATGCGATTAGCCAAATCGAACTTCGGAAATAATTATTTTTAATAGTAATCCATTCTGTTGGACAACAAAGAACTAAAGTCCCTTGGAATGAAAAAGGTCTATATTTAGGACAATTTAAAATATAAAAAACTAAAGAAAAAAATCAAGAATAGCTTGATCAATAAAAAGAGCAAAGTTAATTATACAGCAGAGTAAAAATAGGTGGAGAACCACCAACATTTTAAGGAGTCCAAACAGAATCGAGAAGGGGCTGGATAGACATTCTTCATGATGCTCTTAGATGAGAAACTTCGACCAAAAATTATTTTACAGACTTGAGTATAAAGTAATCTTCAAAGAAAGAATCACTTCCGGAACTAGACTAAATGTGTAAAAGGCATGTAGGGTGCCAGATAGAAATCTAATTTAAAATGTGCAGAAAGAAAAAAATGACAATAAGATTGAATTTGACATTTTAACTTTAAATCATGAAAATTCCAAATAATTGTTCTACTCTTGTCCCACGTGACTGAGTGATGCAAGGACGGCAGAATATAAATGCTATTTTGAGGATTTAGGGATTGGTCTACTGAAATATTGTGGACGAAATGTCACGCACCGGTCTGTTTTTAGCCACATATCAAAACCACACTGCCAAGGAAGCAGAAGGGCTGACTTGAACCTAGCATTGCTTCAACTGTTGGTAAAAGCAAAACGCTGGTCCGGTTGCTCAGTCTTTTCAAATAACCTGCCTCTTCATCAGCTTGTTTGTTTAATGGAGAATTATTTGTTCAGAAATCAAAAGAGAAGAGCGGCGCCTGTTGAAACAACTACGCTATTTGAATGAGTCCATCTAATTAAGCCAGCACAGCTCCAGTGGGAGATGATGTGGGGTAAATTACTGCCCTCGCAGCTTGTTGTCTTGCGTGCATGTGTATGTATGTGAGGTCTGTTGCGATTTTCCCCAGTTACATCACTCGCAGCAACGACTGTGATTGGAAAGTATCGGAGAAGTGATTTAACTAGTGCTTTTTATAATTGTGGTTGTAGTTTAAGGAAAGCAGGATAAAGCAGCGCAGCTTCTAAGTGATGTTTTTGGCTCTCGTTTGCATGATGTTTTGATGTGCGTGTAATCTTAGAAACTTTTCGAATGTCCTCCCAAAGATTCCAGAGTGTCACTTGTGTCTTCTGAGCATTCGTGGCTATCAGCCACTTATCCTCATGCTCTGTATTCTCGCCCATGTATATCTGTGTGTGGCGTGCGATTATGTTTGTTTCCTTGCCGCAAAATAGAATGGTTTCGTCGCCGGCATAGGACAGATTTAGCAATGGTGTGTCTGAATTTTTCGGGTAGGCCTGTGGTGTTCTTTGTGTACATTATATTCAGTGTGGATACAAAGTGAGCTCCGTGTTTTGGGAAAGTTTCCAATTAAGTCTCTCTTGCCACAACTTGTCGAAGGCCTCCTCTAGATCCTGACTGAAGTAGGGTATTTTCTGTCGTACTTCTCGTGCATTCTGTATTATCTTAGGAACGATGTTAAATACCATTTGATTGGATAACCAATCCTGAAGCCATTTTTGGCAGGGGAAGGACTAGTCCATCACCTCCTTAAAATTCCGGAGACAAGTGTTGAACCTACGTTCTAGTATCTTGCATAGGTGCTCTAACACAGCAATAGGCCTCTCGAAGTCGGGGTATTCGGCGCTATTTTTTGTAGTTTAGTTTGGAAACAAAGCTCTTACGCAACTTTAATTTAAACTTATTTACAACAAAACAATGCAGCAAAAGAAACATATCAATGAACAATGTAATCACTGATATTTTCGAGCACTTGCTTCCAACAACGAGATATATTATGGATGCCTTTGTTGTATAATTCAACTAGATTGCTATTAAAGAAGTCAATAAATGCAGTTTTAGCTTGTCATCATTTGCGAACGTTTTGCCTTTGAGATCAGCAGTGCCAGATATAGATGGTAGTCTGTGGGCGCTAGGTCTGGCCAGTACATTGGGTTAGAGAAAACCTCCCACCCTAGCTGCAAGAGCTTTCTTTGTATGGCTTAGCTAACAAATAAGTTTTACAGAATCATTCATATTCACTTGCCTTCTGATTCAAAAGAAAGCGGAAGAGCGTGGTTGTGTTGTCCTTATATCTGCCTGTTATAAAATTCTATACTCCTTGTGCTTACGAAGCTAGGCACACAGAAACGTGTTGACAAATGCTTAAAGGTGGTAGCTTGTACGGTAACGTAATTGACACAACCATCGCCATCAACTGCCTGGGAGTTAGACCAAACTACAGAACGCGCCTCGTAGCCTTGAATATTTATAGCATGATTGATACTTTCATTGACAGAGATAGCGGCTAAATTTGTCGGAAAACAAATAGGAGCAGTCTGCTAGTGAGGGGATCGTTAAACCCTCTTGTAGAAGCGCATTTTGTAAGAGAAATCGAGTGGTAGATTTGCTTAACGAAACGAAGAGTCTCTACAGGGTACGTGAGGAAGACAAGAGTCACCAATCGGAGACCCATCTCAAGCGGTAAAATGAAAGCAAGCTAGCCCTATCAGTCACTTACTCTTTGAATGTTAGCAAATGAAATATCTTCATGTCACTGATACAAAGATCCAAATGCTTAAAAGGTGTGCTTCATAGGTGAGGCGTCGGACAAATGCAAGACCAAGAATTCAGTACGAGTTCACCAAACCTAAGCTAACCCCATTTAAAAACATATTTGGATCGGGATGTTCCCTGCTACGGCAAGAGTAGTTACAAGAACTTTCTTTTGGCCAAAGAAAACCGAAACCCGCGCATTTTTTTGCATAAGGCGGGGGGGGGGGAGAGAGTTTAGCACCCATGGGTGTCGGGTTCAAGGGCATACTTCTGAACCGCGGCAAAAGATATATGAGATTTATCTGCGCAGAGCTTGGCGAGAACATCTTCCGGGAGCTAGCAGGTGATAGCATTAATGCTCTCGGTAAAATGAGCGATATTAATGATATTTTCCCTCCGAGACACTATGGTGAATCCTGGATCCAATATAAGCTTTATCACTTCAAACGTGGATTATTTTTCTTGTAAAAACTCAGAAAATTTGTGGTTTTCCTAGCCTCCATAGAATAGAGGAATTTCATGATATAGTTTAGCCCCGCGGTAGCAAAAGCCTTGGCCAAATGGAAAAAAAATAGTTTCATGATGATGGCTGCAAACATAAGCCTAGAAGAGAGCACTCCGTTTCCAGATCAGATCATACGACGTAGTGTGTTGCTTAGAGATCCCCTACGCTGCAGAAACGGGAAATTTCTGCTATCCTAGAAATAAACTTAAATAGCATTTATTAATTTTCATATCAACTTCCGGTTAGAGTAATTGGCCCGAAAAAGTAGGAAAAATATCATTATGATGCATCTTTCAGAGGCAGGACCTTAGAACACCGCTTTTGAAATTTGCTCAAAAAATTAATCGAAGAAACATGAATCCTAAGACACACTTTGAGCTTTCCACGAACAAGAAAAAGAATGAACAAAGAGAGCCAGAGCCAAGGCCGCACGAAATAGATAGGCAAGCACGTAAATATATTTTTATTATTTTTTTAGAAAAAGGACCAGACCAGAAGCAAAGAAATTATCCCTGCCAAATAAAAATACGCAGAAGAGTGGCGTCGATAGAGGTGAAAGATTTACGAGAAATAAGAATATGTTTTAAGTCTTTAACCGAAACAGTAAAAAATGAAAGGACTTAGAGCCTAGCAGTCATGAGGATGCGTAACGCTGGTGAACCTATTTTTATTAGACAATGAAACTTAGATTTCTCTGCAGGTAGCTGACAGGAGGCATTTTATTGCGTCCAATCTGGCGAAGCCCCAAGAGGGTATGGATGGATGCTTATGGTGAACTTGACTACCCATTGCAGAAACGAGCGAATAAAACCTGTCTTCGAATCGATGGCAAATGATTAACGAGCACTCCAGTGAATTGAGTGGTAGGATTCATTTTGTCTGTCTCCTTTGCCTTACTTTAAACTTTAGTATGAGAATTTTGCTACCAAAAAAATAAATAATTTAAATGTTCATATTAAAAAAACCCAGTTAAACTCAACTGGGATAATTACTTAGTATCAAATCAGATGTAAAGAGTAGATTGAAATAGATCGATTATCATTATAAATATTATTAGCCAATAAGCCTAAACTGCAAATGCCACCTCCGCCCGAAATTGTGTGTGGTTGTAAAAAAGGGGTAAGAGAGCTAAAGGAAGATAAAAATATTGAAGCACAAATAACGAGCGCAAGAAGAATAAAATCGAGGTAGTGAAGTAAGCAGAACCTAACACACATTTCAGACATTCACTCTGTCCATTTTCTAGAAATAGACTGAGAGAAATCAAATTCAAAAAGAACCCAAGCATTGTGGACAAGCAGTTGGATTTCAAGCGCCGAGGCACGCGTTCGAACCCAACGAGCGCAGACAGAAAATATTTAGCGGTGTCAGGAACTGGCCATCTTACCGGAATTTAGTGAGAACACCTTTTTTCGGGAATTAGTTAGAATCCCCATTACGGGAAGCAGTTAAGATCCCCATCAGGGGGATATTTTAAAACCCCTTTTACGGAAACCATCCTGAATCTCCCTTGTTTCCTGTTTCCCTTAAAGGGAAACAGGTAGAATCGCATTTACGGGAATTAGATAGAATCCCCGTTAGGTAATCGGTTAGAACCCCATTCACAGGAATCAATTAGAACCCCCTTCCCGTGAATCAGATAAATCCCTTCACGATATCAGTTAGAGCACCCTTTGCAGAATCCGATAGAAACCTCTTTACTGGTATCAGGTATAACCCCTTTTACGGCAATCAACCCCAATTAATTCATTTGTGTTGAATTTTCTGCTTATGTACTTATTTCTTTTGTTAATTTTCTTCCTAATATTCCCATTTAGGTAAGCATTCACTCATCGAATCAAACAAATTTTCGTTTCATTCGCTATAATAGATTGACATATCCCTTATTCCCACTCCCACCCGCTTACCTTCCGACTCCATACTCGTTTCTCATTTCTGGATACAATGCTTCACGCCCATTTCTCGACCACCCTAAAGCCAGTTATCGGTGCGAAGGATAGAGAAAAACTTTTCCCATTTGTCTTTTCTTTGCTTCTTGCGACGATAAGAAACTCGGTAATGAGTGTTCGCCTAGCTTTTTCCGCTCGCAGATCGCCCAAATAAAACTGCTTTCCAGGTTTGCATATAAAGGGTGTAGATAGAAGCGAGGCAAAGGAAAGATGCTTCGCTTGTCCAAAGTGAGATGAATTTTAAAATGATGATAGATTGAAGTGAAAAAATACAGAAAGAATGACTAACTTGCAGGATTCATTTCATAAATGAAATAGGTTCTTTACTGCCGGGAAAAAGGGAAATTGTTATGTAAAATACGTAGCTGAGACAGAAGTAAAGAGTGAAGAATTATAAAGAGCCCATAAAAGACACAAGATACTTGAATATATATGTCTAGGTATACCTGTATAGAGTAGTTCAGCGCTCAGAGTCTTACACAAGCACGGGCAGACAGCTGACTACAGGCCGCTAGAGATGCTCGTATGGCTGGTCGATTAATAAAGAGTTCAAAGGATATATAAAGACAATAACCAAAATATAATTTTAATATATATATATATATATATATATATATATATATATATATATATATATATATATATATATATATATTTATATATATATATATATATATATATATATATATATATATATATATATATATATATATATATATATAATTTCACAGCGAAGGCAAGGGCGCAAAAGATGCTCAAGTACATATATTTATTTCAATTTTGGAAACAACGTTTCGGTCAAGATGCCCATTTTCAGGTTCTAAGCCTAAGTTTTTGCAAAGTTAGCCCCGGGCATGTTGCCCGAAATGTTATTTCGAAAATTGAAATATAGATATGTACTTGAGCATCTTCTGCGCCCTTGACTTCACTGTGAAATTAAAAATCAGCCTGGTTAGCAGCAATACTTAAGACTATATATATATATATATATATATATATATATTTATTTATACAGAAGTGGGAACAAATTACTTATCGTAGATAAATGAATTAGGTGAAGATTGATGAGGTAATCTGGAGATGACCATATACGATCGCTTTACCTTCAAGCGCGGGCAAATTGGATTGGGAGTGAGGGGGAGAGGAGACAACAGCGCAGATCTTCAAGAAGAGATTTGGTGTGTCCTGACTAGGATGACTTAAAGATGGGGTTGGATTACTTCGGGAGGAAGAATGAGATTTGCTCTGCTCCAGAGAGACGTAATCTCAACTCGAGACGATTCTGCAAATCGGCAGGGAGCCTCAGTCTCGAAAGACGGGAATCCTGAAGGGGTGGTGAAGATGAGAGTGCCGCACAACTCTCTAGGAAGAAGGGGGCTCAATAGCTATCTTCTGAACAGGGGCCAAAGCTTAACGAAAGTAGATCTGCTGATGAGATCTTCAACGACGTACGACGACGAGTTACGAGGGGTCACGGGAAACAGACAGCACTCCAGACGGAGTGGATGGTTGGCTTTTAATCTCTTCGAGATGCTCTGCTAGACCCCTCAGGGCCTTGCGGTTCCCATGGGATTCTTGGCACCATTCTAAGAAAACAACATTGATGATAACGCGTCGTTCCTGACAATCAAACTCGCTTCGCGATATGGGGGTGGGGTTAATAAGGCCGCGCACGCCGTTATCGCAGAGGATAGGGGGCAGGGCGATCGGCGTCTGAAAACAAACACAAATGGGGCGGATAATTAAGCGAGTGACGGATCCTTCCTCGACTTTCTAAAATTCTCCCGCTGGATCACGTGGTCTTGAAAGAATAGAGGGGTATTTTCAATGGGCTTTCTCTCACGGTGGTCCTTCGAGGGCATTCCATCACAATACACATCAGAGAAAATAGCCAACGTGGAAAATATACTAAGAATATTTAACCAGACCAAAGACCAAAATGAGCCTGAAGCTAAGAGGGCCGAGCTACTTGATGTAAAAAATACTTGGAAAATAATTGTTGAGGTTATTTCAAAAGATTGTTGAAAGTCAAACAACTAAAAAAAAAAAATTATTGTTTATATTTGGCAATCTACATAAATTAAAATATTTTGGGGGTGGAAATCCGAATCCAAATCCGAATCCAACCCCAAAGTAACAAAGAGTGGAAAACCACGATGAAGCATGCAAATTTATTTAATAGATAGGGAGGTAAAAACTGACGAGGGCTTTTCCATGTTAATGTCAGAAAACTCTATACTGATATAGCAAAGAGAATTGAAAATATTTGGACAGCAAGATTCTCCTTAATCTACACCCCGCCCCTCCTCCCGATTTGTAACTAAAGTAAATCTCAATACTCCATCAAGAGATGTAATAGAATTCGTAGGCCTAATCACCGAGGATAGAGGAATACCATCATTGTTCAATGAAAGTGATGTCATCCACCCCGACATCTGGCCCTTTTGCTCACTAATTCAACCGAGAGAAATTCCATGCCACAGCCAGACATCCAACACATCCACCGTCACAGAATACCAATCCTGCAACTAGAGTAGATATTTTTATATATTTAAAATAGGAAAGTAAACTAATGAACCAACAAAAGCATTTTCACAAAGAAGATCAAAAATGATGCCAAGGAAATAATTGAGCAAAATGGGAGATAACTGGAGAGAAAAGGAAGATTAAAAAAGAATAAAGAAGAGAAAAACTGAACGTTCTTGGACAATTTGTGTCGCAAACCTGGGGATCACTATATAAACGGCCCACAGACATACGTTATTAAAACGGTCACAAATTGAATTAATTTTTTTACATTTAATTAGTTCCCATAATATTAAACTTATTCACTCTAACTACATTAATTTATCACAACTATAAAGTCTTACAATTGCTATTCAATAGTATACAGTAACTAATAAGACATTTTACTTTAATATTACGACAAAAAAATGAGTTACTCTGTACGAAACTCAAGTAAACCAACTGAGTTCATATTAGATCGCTCAATACATTAAAAATGAATTTAATATAATTATAAATTTCCTCACTTCACTTAATTTAATCCATTAACAATGTTTTACATAATTATCGAATCTTACAATTGATGAATTATTAAATAAGATTCTGTAAATTCCTTTCGCATATTTCTTCGATAAAACTAGGCTTAAATGTCCCCTGGTTACCAGTTGTTTACCAGTTCGGAATTTGCAGCAATGCGCTGAAATGGACGAGTTCACTGATTCTGATGTTCCCAAATCCCTCTTTGTGTGTGTCCCTCTCTCAATCTCTCTCTCTCTCTCTCTCTCTCTCTCTCTCTTTATATATATATATATATATATATATATATATATACGAGGGGGAGTCAAAAAGTTCTCAGATAAATGGCATAAAATTTTTATTTGTAATAATACTGTAATCATTTTTCTACATAAGCTCCATTAACATCTATACACTTTCTTAATCTATGAATCCAACGGTAAAGACCATCTTTATAGAATTCACGGGGTTGTCTCTGGCACCAAGTAATGACCTGCTTTTTTGCTTCATCTAATGATTAAAACCGAGTTCCTTTTAGGTGTCCCTTTAAATTTGGTTAGGTTAGGTAACCTAACCTAACCTAACCTAACCTAACCTAACCTAACCTAACCTAACCTAACCAAATTTAAAGGGACACCTAAAAGGAACCCGGTTTCAATCATTAGATGAAGCAAAAAAGCAGGTCATTACTTGGTGCCAGAGACAACCCCGTGAATTCTACAAAGATGGTCTTTACCGTTGGATTCATAGATTAAGAAAGTGTATAGATGTTAATGGAGCTTATGTAGAAAAATGATTACAGTATTATTACAAATAAAAATTTTATGCCATTTGTCTGAGAACTTTTTGACTCACCTACGTATATATATATATATATATATATATATATATATATATATATATATATATATATATATATATATATATATATTAGAGTCGAGAAAACAATCACGAATAGGTCAGTGCCCATATTTAGGTAGGCCAATTCTTTAGAAGGCATAATTCTTATCGCAAGAGAATTTAGTTGGTTGACTATTGCGCCCCCAATTGCAAATATGACTTAGTTTGAAATCTTTAAAGCGCAAGGAGAATCCTTGGGACTCTCCGGAAGAGAATTGATTGAGTACGTTTAAGAGGAGCAACGAACAGAAAGAGAAAAGTTAAGAGCATAAAGGCAAAGAGGAGGAGAAATCCAAAGAGAAGAAAGAGAAAGAGAAATCCAACGAGAAGAAAGAGAAGGATAAATCCAACGAGAAGAAAGAGAAAGAGAAAGAGAAATCCACGAGAAGAAAGAATAAGAGAGGAACTGAAAAGAAAAGCTGAGCTTTACCATCAGCTTGAAAGGCTCGTGTACATGCTGAAACCCAATCGGTAAGTTCACGTTCCGAAGCCCTGCCCAATCTCCCACTTAAGCTCCCCAATTTCAGGGATGGAGAGGATTTCGGAGCATTTTTAGCACACTTCAAAAGATCCTCGAGATTAATAACCTCGATTTGGAAGCTGAAGGTCTAGTAAGATTACTTCCCCTTTTAAATTGTAAATTACGCGACATTTTCATATCTTTGCTATCTGAATGTACAATTGACTACATCACTGATTTCTACCCACAAGAATTTCGAGGAGGTCATATTAAACCCGGACAGACGTTCCATCAATTCGGATACATTCTTCAGATGAATTTGAAATTCTGTTTAGAATCCTCAAAGGTTGATCCTAACTACGAGTCCTTAACATACTTCGTGTTGCGGGATCGATTTTTAGCGTCTCTCCCGACGAAAATCCGCGCGTTCGTCAAGGATCGTCGGTGCCAGAACTTTAAAGAGTGAGTGTACCGAAGAAGCGGATGTCTATGCCGCAAGCCATAATTTATACCCCAAGGAGAATCGAAATTCTCACCAATCCCCCTACCAGGAAAGAAGGAAGGATTCGCGCCCTTTCCCAGGAAAGCCGACGAAGTTTCCGGGCCCCGTAAAACCTCAAAATTTCTTCCCCCCCAAACCAACAATGGGACATCAAACCTCCCGTTAAGATTTTTCCTCCATCACGCTTCCCGAGGCGACCAATCATATGCTTCACCTGCGGTGTAGAAAAACCCATGAGCTGGAATTGCCCCCAAAATTCTAGGCTTAAAAGCAGACCAGCCCACCAACTTCACCAGATTAATGCCTCCCCGGCTTCCCCGGTGGTGCAGACCCAAGCATCAACTTCTCCCCCTCCGTCAGGCCACCAGGTAAATTTTATTTTTGATAAAAATCCCCGGGAACTTTGAAATTTGAGGAGGACAGCGTCAACGGCTGCCGTGTATCTACTCTCGTCAGGAAAACAAGATGCACGTGTTTCATCGTGTCCGACGAGCTCCTCCCCCTAGTGGACCCTAAGAACAAAAATTTGCGGTGGTACATGACTACCTTGGGTGGGCGAACCGATTCCCCGTTGTTAGATGTTACCTGCAGTTTTAGTATTATGATGGCTGGGCTGAAGTCATTTCAGCACCCATAAAAATTTGTTCCGTAGTTATAGGACAGAGACCTCAAGTAAGCTCCGACCCTGTGTCCCAGGCCGCCCTTACTTCAGGCCGAGCTAAGAAGGAAGCTCAGGAGTCCGTCCCCCTCAGAATCCCGATACCGTCCGAATTCTCGGAGATCCTTAACCAGGACTTTATGACGGCACAAAAGGAGTGTGAAGCACTAACACCCTTATGGAATAAGGTCCAAAACAAGGACACGGAGACTATCCGTGGACCCAACGTAATAAGGTACCTGGAGCAAGGGGGTCTACTTTACCGATCCGCCGAGGACAGTAATAACGCTGTTACAACTGTCTTATGCCTTCCGCGATCCCATGTACCTATTGTGCTCAAAATAGCTCATGACAGCATCTTTTCCAGTCATTTTAGTCATACTAAAACGGGTCAGCGTATTTATAAATATTTTTATTGGCTTGGTGCTGCAGCTGACATCTTAAAGCATTGTCAATCGTGCGATGTGTGTGAGAAGACGTCCGCTAAGGGGCGGGTCAAACCTGCTCCCTTACAAAGGGGACCAGTCATAACTGAACCCTTTTCCAGAGTGGCCATCGACCTGGTTGGTCCTATCCACCCCTCTCCGAGCGAAGGGCACAGCTATATTTTTACCTTAGTTGACTTTGCTACCCGTTTTCCCGAGGCTGTTCCCCTTCGCCGAATCGATAGTATTTCTTGCGTTGAGGCCCTCATTTCCATTTTTTCAAGGCTAGGCGTCCCCAAGGAAATACTCTCAGACAGAGGACGACAATTCACCTTCGAATTAATGTAGTTTCGTAGGTAAACTGCTCATGGTAAAGCCTCTTTTTAATACCCCCTTCCGGCCATAGACAAATAGGATGTGCGAAAAATTAAATTGAAATTTAAGATCCATTATTAAGAAGATTTGTGCCGAGTTGCCCCGCAAATGGCACCGATATCTCCCGGTTGCCCTATTCCCCTTCGAGAAAATTCCTCACCGTACATTAGGCTTTGCCCCGTTCGAGCTCCTTTATGGACATAAAGTACGCGCACCCCTCAGCATTTTAAAGGAGTTGCTAATCCCCCCCAACTGGATCAAGAACTCCAGTCATCCTACGCCTATGTCTTGGATCTATGCCAGGGGCTCGAAAAATGCGCAAACATCGCCTATGAAAATGCCGATGTCAATTTGGAAAAATATAAAAACTATTTTGATGTCAGGTCCGAAGATCGGAAATTTAAGCCCGGTGCTGAAGTACTTCTGCTCCTTCCCACAGCGAGTGAAAAATTACTGAGCCAATGGAAAGGTCGGTACTCGGTCCGCGAGGTACGAGGACCGGTAAATTACCTTATTGGTACCCCAGCAGGCGATAAGCTCTATCACGTCAACTTGTTGGAAAAGTACCACCGACGCGCCCATGGAGATACGTTCATAGCACTGGAAGAAACATCGGCGCTTGAAGAGGATTACGCCGCGGAGTCCCTTAATGTCATACAGACAGTGTGCATCCAACCTGATGCCGATTACCATCCTCCTTTCCTGCCAGGCGAGTCTTTTGAACCCTCTGACCTGGATATCGACGCGCAGCTGACACCACATCAAAAGAGTCAGCTACAAGAATTATTATGTCAGTTCGACAACGTTATTTCAGATAAGCCTGGATGCGCTACTAGTTTCGAGCATAATATTAAATTAACGGCCATAGAACCTATCCGTTCAAAATCCAATTCAATGCCGATTCATTTACGCCAAGCTTTTCACGCCGAAGTCGATAATTTGATTAATTTAGATATAATAGAACCTTCCACCTCTAGTTATTGTTCCCCAATCGTCATGGTCAAGAAACCAAATGGCTCTTATCGGATGTGCATCGACTTCCGGAAGTTAAATTCGGTAACTGTGTTCGAGGCAGAGCCCATCCCGTTGGTAGATCTAAACCTCCACCCTTTTGAAGACGCCAAGTTCATCTCAGAACTTTATTTGTGCAAGGCGTATTACCAAATTCCCCTCCTGCCCGATGTGAAAGCATATACCGCCTTTGTAACTGAGAAGGACTTAATGCAATTTAATCGCCTTCCTTTTGGCCTCGTGACCGCTTGTAGTTACTATAAACTTCTTATGAGAAGGTTGTTAGATGGACTTCCAAATGTCTCTTTTTACTTCGATGACGTCTACGTCGCTACTCGTGAGTGGAGTCATCATTTAACCACCCTATTAGCTCTCTTCGAGCAACTGCACGAAAATAGCCTCACCATTGGTCCCAGCAAATGCCATTTTGCCCACGAAACCATAAAATACTTGGATCTTAAAATATTACAAAGCCAGTTAGGTCCACAGGGGGACAAGATTTAGGCAATCGCCGTCATGCCCCTCCCGAATACTAAGAAGCAATTAAGATCATTTCTAGGATCAGCTTCTTACTATCGGCGATTCTTCCCTAATTTCGCTGCAATTTCGGCGCCCCTCAGCACCCTTTAAGAAAAGAATTCCCCCGTTCGACTACGTTAGAATGATGTCACTGTTTCTCGTTTTAACCAGCTCAAGAGTAAACTCATTTCTGTCCCCATTTTGAAGTTGCCCAACCCGGAAAAATCCTTCGGGATTAAGACCGACGCGAGCAACGAGGGCATTGGAGGTGTATTCCTTCAATATGAGGATGACGGAATGAGACATCCAGTTGCATATGCTAGTCGCCAGTTATTACCCCGCAAAAAGAGATATGCCACTATAGAGAAGGAAGCTCTAGCTATTATTTGGGTTATTGACAAGTTTAAGATGTATTTGATACGAAAAGAATTTCAGATAGAAACTGACCAACGCCCGTTGGCCTATATTCAGAATGTACGACACTCTAACGGCCAAATTATGCGCTGGCGTTTACTCTTGCAAGAGTACCAATTTCAGATAAATTACCTAAAAGTTTCCAATAATCAGTTCGCTGACGCACTCAGAGGAATGCGTTACTAAATAGTATAGATTAATTTGTAATTCGTAGGATTAGGATCTCCATGTATGTATATACCGTCTTGTACGCCTTAAATTAGATTCTCTTGTAATATAATTGGTTAATGTATATTTCCGAATTTTGTGGCTCAATGTCTATTTTTTTTCTCGTATGTGTATATATTTGTACCCATTAATTTACCTGTGAATTCTTTCGTCCCATATGTACTAATTTTATATTATTTCATTGTTCCCTCTCTCTTTTACGGTTGAGTTTGTATTAAAGTTTTGTTTCCTTTATAATCCAATGATCAACATAATCATATGTATTTAGGTAATACTAGCTAGGTGCATGAAGGTAAGGTCGGAGCAAGGAAGTGAGTTCACTAAAACGGAGCTCTATGGTTATCCCTTCTTTATTTTTTTCGAAGTGACAACTTCTCCTGTAATAGAGGGGTGTGACAGAACGGTCTGAGGCCGCTCTAATTCAGCCTCTATCACATGTTAACTATGCTTACCCACATGCTTACCAACGTGCATCCTGCCTGCGAGAGGAAGCAGACGCGCGTTATCTCACATCATAGCCATGTTTAATCAAGGAGGTTCTCTTCCCCGATTTGCCTCCATACGTCGATCTCGCCAGATTGAATTGGGCTTATGGGCAGATAAGGTATTTTGCCAGGCGTCTAGGGACATTCCCCTGAAGTCCCCCACTCAATTATCCCCTACGCCAAGGAGACGGCTCCGGGTATTTATACGATAGATTTTCCCAATTGAAGCAGATCCCGATTATCTTCGCGAGGCATTACGCCCATCCGGTCTCCCTTGTGCACCTAGGAACTCTCTACCTCGAGAACCCCCTTATTGTCCAGAAGAGGACAATACCACTTGAGTGCCAAGGTTCGTAACTTCGAGACGCCAAGTCAACAGGGCCCCCCTGTTGTTCAGAAAGAGAACAACGTTAGAACAGCCATTGTTCTTTGAGCCCGTTTGACAAGAGATGGGTCTCACCCCCACCCCCCTGTTGTTCAGAAAGAGAACAACGTTAGAACAGCCATGATTCTTTAAGCTCGTTCATCAACAAACGGTTCTCGTTCCCAAGACATCACGTCCGGAAATTTAATTCCCCCCTTTCAACGTAGTTCAAGAGAACGCTTGGTTTCCACAATAACCTACATTGTTCATCTAGAACATCTCCGATTTGCTGTCACAAAGATCGCTCGTACTCCTGAGCCCCACTTTGCTTTCACTTCTCGAAGACAGTCCTTCCCCCTCGTTAAGGACAACCCACCCAAGAACCCTTCTGCTGGAAATCGCAAGTGGACCAAAGATTCCTTCGCATCGTCTTCCTCTGCACAACAACTTTGTAATTGCGTAAGCTGAGCATTACCTTTAATCATTTAACCTTTTGTGAACGCAACCCTGTGTCTTATATGGTTTAGCTAACCATCTTCCCCTTTAATTTTCGTTGTTTACCTTTTTAAATCTCTCCAATTCTTAATCCTCAGATTAGTTAGATATTCCCACGACCCTTTTTCATTCCCCGTTTATGTAAACATTTTCTTTGTGTGTTGTTGATAGTTTAATTAATAAAACTCTATTTCATTAATGGTAGCCATATTATTTATCCTTGTGGTTCGTTCCACTTCTTAAGCATATTGAAGATAAATAAGCCTCTTCAGCCCCCCCCCTATCCTTTTGGACTAAACTCGGTCAATCAGATTACCACGCACTCGAAATAGTAGAATAATTCCCTCAACGAATAGTTATATATGGTATATCGTCGATAGCCTATTCTACAACATATATATATATATATATATATATATATATATATATATATATATATATATATATATATATATATATATATATATATATTAGGTGACCGATCTCTAAGGGGCGTGACTCTTCTTTACTTACCTGGATGCAGGGCGGAGCTAACGATCAAGAAAGCTCACTGGTTCCCTTTTGGGTGGAGCTACAAGAATCCATGTGCATCTCTCTAGTTCACACATGTGTACTACGATTTTTCTGCCTCCGTGCCACGCACAGCCCTTTGGATACTTTAACCGATCAAAGCATACATTGCCCTGTATTTGTTCGGCATGTCCCGGTTTATCTATCATCGATACTTCTTTGACTGGCAGCTGTTTCACAGTGTGCGGATGTTTGTGCGTCTGCGTGAGATTCTGGCGATCCACTTGTTCCATTAATATACAATTGTAATATATATTATTTCTCTGATTTTCTTTGGTGTCCTGTCTATTACGTGTCATAATATTTCATTAATTTATGCGGGAACCCATTTTAAGGATTTCATAGATCCACCGAGCATCTATTTGTTGTGGTTCCTCGCTGGGCCTACTTATCCTTTAATTTGGGTGCCACAGGCCAAATCTACTTGCGATTTAATCACTACAGACTAAATTAAGAGCGTTTTAAAATATTTAAAATATAAGTTCTGGATATTAATTACTAGTAACCTTTTTTTTGTTTTAATCACAGATATCTTAATCTTAATTAAACAATTTAGGTGGACACCAGAAATGGTGACTTCGATCGAGGAGGTTGGCCAGGCGGCAGAACGCAAGAAGATTCGGAACATCAAGGGAAGCATACAACGCACTCAGGAGACAGAATAGAGAACTAATAGCACTAATTTATGAAAAACAGAAAGAGAAATGGGATCAGCACATCGAGAAAATAGATATGGAAACATCACCAAGGGAATTTTGGAAACATATCAACAGATTAAAGACTTGGACAACAAGGGCAAAAATGAAAATTAAGGATGCAGGGAACAACACTTTAGAAGATGAAGAAGAAATAGAGGCATTTGTTAGAGAGCACTGAAGAAATTATTCAAAATTCGCAAAGCAAAGAATGAGGAATATGATAATGGTTTCGAACATCAGATCATGGAAGAACTCAATGGAGAGATCGAAAGGACATACCCCTTTCACTTTGCTGTTAAAAGGAGAAACAACAATGTCGGAAGAGACACAATCATTACATCTGAGGAATTAAAAGAAACCATAGATAACTTATGACAGAGAACCCCAGGCAGATCGGAACTCACCGATTAAATAACATCGAAGCACCCCCGAACATACTGGAGAGAGTGAGAAACCTCTTCAATGCGTGCTTGAACACGGGATACTTTCCTGTTGAACTGAAAGTGGTGAAGATGATATTCATGTCCAAGGCGAGAAAACCCCCAGATCAAGTGGGTAACTACCGCCCCGTCTTGCTCCTAGACTTCATCGGTAAGGTATTGGAAAAAATAAGAAACAGCTGCTAATTCGGCTTCAGGAAAAACAGAAGAACAAAAATAGCCCTTGGAGTCATCCTTGAAAAGATAGCGAAAACAAAGAGAGAAAAAATGAGCGTAGACATCGTATGCTAGGACGTGTCCAAGGCATTCGACAAAGTATGGCAGAGGGGTATACAACTCAAGATACTCAGATTAGGAATGAACAACAAGATTGAAAGGATTTTATGTGATTATGTAATGGAGAGACGTGCTTATGTGGAAATAGGACGACATCAGGGTGAAATATTTGAGCTCGCTGCGGGTTTGCCCCAAGGCGGATTTCTGAGTCGGCCTCTCTCTATTTAATCTACACAACAGATATACCACGACCAAGAAATGAAGGCTGGTGAACATCCAATTTGCCGACGACGTCACTCGAATCATGATTTGCCCCTACAGGAACGGCCCAATGCAAGCTAGGAAGACTGCAGAAGAAATAAGAAGCATTAATAAATACGAAGAAAAATGGAAAATTAAAACCAACGGTGATAAATTTAAAATGTACCCGTGTAAAGGAGGAGCATCTCAGCTGTAAATGTAGAAGGACAGCGCTACAGATACGACAAAGAATGTAAGCTGCTTGAACTAACCATTATAAAATCAGGTTATAAAAAGCACGTAACTGAGAGGGTAAATCGAGGGAAGAGCGGCCTGGCATTACTGCACAAGTTAGTTAACCTAAGCATGAAAAACAAGATAAAAATTTATTAAGCAATAGTACAGTCCGTGATTATTTATCCAACCATTGCGATTTACACGATCTCAAGAAGTAACCTATTAAGACTTCAAAGAGTCCAAAACAAAGCTATATACTTTATAACAAACACCAGAAGAGGAGAAAGAAGAAGACTACGAGAACAGCATTGGGAGGCAAGGATGAAGCTACTTAACAGATTAATTGCAAAAAACACAGGAAAGTCTTAGAAAAGACACAGAATAAAGTAAGAGTTGAATTTACCAACCAAATTGCCCAAAAAGAAGGATGAAGATCACACAGATTATTTTCAAGTTTCCCAAGGATAGATAAGGAAGGAGAAGAAGATGAATAAGAAATCTACATCTAGAGAAAGAAATTAATACACGACGACGACTAAGAGTAATTAATTAACCGAAGCAACACCAGAGAATAGCATATAGTCAATTATAACTAGGATAGGAATAAGAAAGAATAGATAGAAAGATAGAAACCTACGCCAGTTTTATCTAAAAATATTTACTAATAACGGTTTGAACGCCTCATAAATACCAATACTACTTTCTAACTTTATCACGCTACCTATACTACCTAAAATGGACAGAGATAAGCTTGACCTCCAGGCAATTAGCATCTCTTTGCAAACCTCTTACTTCCTTCAACCTTCTACATCTATTCGTTTTTTACTATCATATTTGCACACGGGACCCACAGTGATACGTGGGATGGGACAGGGATCACGATAAACTACAAGGTTATAGTTAGAGACAAGCGAAACATCGTGGTTCAGATTCTACATTAAACTGTAGGTCCCAGGACTAACTAATTCCACTTTTGTCTCTTATTGTTTTCTTCGCTGTCCTATCCTAAAACCTTCTTCTCCCTCTTCCTTTCACTCCTAACCGCCTTACTCACAGTCCTTGGAGCCTACTTTTACTCTAGACAGTGTGACAATTGGGGTCTATAAAGGAGTACCCGGCCTCTCCCCTTCCCTTGGTGGCCGTTCCATGAGTGCCAATGGGGGTGGGCGGGAAGAGGGTCGGAAGAGCTGTTCTTTGTCTCCAATCTCTCTTTTTATTTAATTTCATTTCGAGCTTTTAGAAAAATAGCAGTTGATTTATTTTTACTTACTTGCGTAGAGAAAGTGATCAACCCCAGAAAGCCTTAACCAATTGTTAACGAAAAAGACCAAGATCAATCAACCGCAAAAAGACTACAGGACTTAATTGGACCTAGACCTGACTACATACAAATACCTCTGCTTCTCTATCCACCTATATAGGGCGTGTCGGTTAGACAAGCTGAGCCTCCATAGATACTCATACAGGACAGGAGCCATATCTAAACCGGGCGGCTTACTCGGTGCAGGCCGAAGCTTAGTCCGGGACGGGTTAGTACCCATGTGAGCGACGGATAGGGTTAAGCGACAGACAGGTAGGCAGGGATTTATTGACATGTCAGCGGAATAAGCCAGAGCAATAACTGGATCAGAGCCGCACTTTATATTTATCTCTGCCCCTTATTTCTCTTATTTACCCCATTTCTCAGCTTAGGAACATTAAATGAACAAAAGAAAGAAAGTGAAAAACTAAATGGATCTAACGAAAATGGTCCCTTTGCGCAACCTTAAAGGTGCACAAAAACCAGAGAGAACATCGGTGTTCAAAATAATATATGGAGAAGTAGGAATAGTTCTAATTTGATTACTTGACCATAACTCAAATTACGTTGCGATTTGTCAAACAGAAAAGAGGAAAAATAATATTCCTACCCAAACGAGGCAAACCTCCGAATGAACCCAGAAACCTCCGACCCATAACTTCACTGGAACCTCTAGCTAAACCCTTCAAGAAAATGATTGAAAAGAGACTCAGCCAACATCTCGAGGATAACAATTCAATCCCACAACACCAACACGGGTTTAGTAAAAGAAAAGGAGCCGAAACAGCACTCGTAATACTTGTCTAAGCGATCACAAAGGCTAAATACGCAAAGAAATACACATACCTTGTCCTAAGAGAAGTACACAAACCACTGGACAAGGTATGGCGAATTGGACTTAAATATAAGAGTAAAAGGCTAGAACTTCCCAGAATTATAACCAAATGTTTGTGCGATTACGTAACGGATCGCTAAGCATAAATCGAAATAGAAGCACACCGGGGACCCGAATTCAAAATATATCAAGGAGTCCCACACAGGAGATGCCTTAGTCCGTTACTCTATAGAATATACACATGCGATTTACCAGAGCCTATTTTTGAAAGTACTATATACATATAATTTTCGGATGATATCTCGATAATCACCACAAGTCCTTATAGGCATCCAGCCACGATGGCTAGAATAACTGCTGCAGAAATCGCAAATATCAACAACTATGAAAAGAAATGGAAAATCAGAACTAATCCAAACAAGTATATAATCGTACCAGAGGGAAGACGCAAAACATCGCGAGTACCTATCGAAGAAAAGAGATATTGATACAAACCAAAGGATAAGGTTCTTGGGCTAAAAATAACTTCTACGGATATAAAAAACATATCAATGAAAGAATAATCCTAGCAAATATCAATCTCACAAAATTATTCCAACCCAGAAGTTTGAACACTAAAAACAAAATTAAAATTTATAATGCATTATGAAGATCGGTATTATTGTATCCAACAATAACTCTCAATCAACTTACATCAGAACAACACCGTCAAGCTTCAAAGGGTACAAAAAAGGACTATTATTATTTACAAATACGAGACGAATATAACATTATAGACCACAAGATCTACACCAAGAAATTAACTAAGAATTAATAAACAATTTTTCACAGATGGGCTACAAAAATATGTGGAAAACTAGAAGAACTTCTAAGCGGAGAAGAAAATAGATAATTGGATATTCCCATTTATTACTGGAGGAACAATAGGGGATATTATAAAAGCACCAATGCTTACGTAGAATATTTATCACGAAAAAAAAGAAAAGAACCCAACAACAATGCACACTAAACTAAAAAACAGAAGATAAAACAACAAAGAACAATAGATGCGTGAGAGACTTGGCACAAAAAATAACAAATAAAAAAATAAAGAACGAACAAGAGATGGCTGGTCCTTCAGCAAACAACAATATCTCTTACTCATTCCCTTCCACCACTTTACCTTAGCACCTACTATCCACTCTACTCTAACTATATACTTTTAACTTCTAAACTTTTCAAGACGTAGGACGACGTTCGAGTTTTTAAGTGCTCAATCAAAGTTCGAATCCAGCTACGCTGCCGAATGTGTATTCTAGGTAAAGGAGGTAAAGGTTTGGGAGCGAACTCGATGGCGTGAACTCTTCCCTACGAGGTGAACAAACTGATGCATTCCCTCAATCTTGACATGCTTTGGCTTATCTCAGTTAAGATAAATTTCTTCCAGGATCAGAAGGTGAATTCGCTAAACAACTCCCGCTTGCCGTGTCCCCAAAGATGTACTAACAGTCATGAAAACCAAGTTCTCGGTCCAAATCATGGTGTTTAGAGTGGTCAGTAGTGAGGGCCATGTTATGCACCGAGTTACCTTCCAAGAGGGCTTCAAGCTAAATTCGAGTTGTTGTTACCATAGAAGGGTGTATGTGTGCCAAGCAAGCAAGGGGACCAATTCTTTGGCTGTCATATAATTTATTTAACTACATCAGTCTGAAGATCAAGCTTCCAACTCCCCAGACTAAACTCCCTGGACTGTTAATTGTTCGGCGTGGTTGAGCGAGAGAGAAAGAGAACCTTAAGTCCCCGTGGGCCATGAAGGTAGAAATTATGTTCAGAATCATCACAATTTTCACCCAGTTAAAAAGGAGGACAGTGAAGAAATCTACAGCAACATCTGAGACTGTCTGGAGTCCTTCGTTGAAAACAAAGGCAATTTCCTTCAATGAAATGAATTGTACAATCCTTCATGTCTTTAATGTGTGACTTTGTTAAATATAAATATATCTGTATGAATTTTATCTGGTATATTTTTATTATAATGAAACTAGGCTAAAAAATAATCACCGCACCCTCTCTATATGAACACATACAGATTTGATTAGGAAAAAAATTCTACTCTTAAATATATTAAGTTTAAGGTTCCTCGTTTCTTAACTCTTTTCTAACAAAAGCATAGGTGCCCAGGATTTGACCTAATTCTCTAGCAGCTTATCACAAAAACTGAATACCAGAACCCCTCAGACTAATTTTAATAAAACAGGTGTCCTTAATATTCCCTGTGTTCAATAATAAATTTGTAGTTTTATTATAAATATAAATAACTGATGTACCCATGCCGTCTAAAATGATGATAAAATTTAGTAATGTTATTATTACTTGAATTTCGTAAATTTACACCTTAAAATGAAGTTTACTTCCACCAAGATACTAATCCTATAAAATATTCAGTAATCGACATCCAGGTGAAATCGGAATCTCATTTTAAGGTGTGAGGTTCTGAATTTAGATGAATCCATAATTTTAGGTATTGTCAAATACCCAATTAGAATAATAATAATAATTATAAAAATAATTAGAACGGAGAAATAATTAAAGTAACAAACATTTAGAGGTGGAAAGGAATTTGGTTTCGAGGAAGAAAATTCTAAAATTCGATTAATTCATAATTTTTAATTACTATCACAAAAAGTAATAATTAGTAGTATTATTTAAAAGTACCGCTGTTTTTGAGGTACGAGTAGACGGCTACAGCGTCATTTCCAGTTTCTTCAGGGAACTTGAAGAGAGAGGGAAGTGAAATTTGAGTGAAAAATGAGGGCATTTTCACTCCCTTGTTAAAGAACGAGGGAAGGAGAATAGTAATAACTTATCACCCTTAGATATTTGCCAGTGAAAGTGATTTTCATTTATCGTAGTTAGTTCCGAAGTTCACTTAACCTGTTTTTTACTATTACAAAAGGAATAAAAAAATAATAACAAGAATATCATCTAGATTTTTACCTATTTTGGACAGGATGAAAAGACGCTGAAAATAAATTTTAATTTAAGAAGTAAGTTATGGAATACAATTCTTCCATCCACAATTCTCTCTAAAATACTCATTCCTATGATCAATTTAAATTTCATGTGCTTTCAATCCTTTGCACTTACTAGCTTAAGGTAGTAGATCGGGTCCGATGATGACGTTCTCTCTCTTACTCCCGTCTGTGTGTACAGGCCAATCCTGGATAAGCATCGCCTGCCACAGGTAGGATATTGGAAATTTGGGGGAGGTTAGGGAGGCTCGTGCTGTCTCGCATGCCGGAAAGCACGCTTCTTATGTTGATGGTCTCATCGGTTGTCTTCAAGATTATCCACTCGCTCATGAATGAGTCGTCTCCAATTCACCCGGTTTAAAGCGGACTCTTTCAGAGAGGAAGGGTAAACCATGCATTTCTTCAGCGTTTTCTTGATGTTATCTTTGAATCTGAACTTGGGACCACCCGCTGCCTTTCTTCCATAATGGAGCTTACCATACAGCAGACTGCGGAGAAGTCTTTCTTCAGGCTTGCGTATGATGTGATCCAACCATCGCATTTGGTGCTTAGCAATGATTGCCTCGATGCTGGTGCTCTTGGTTCTCTCCAGTATCAAGACGTGTGGCATTCTGTCTTACTATGTGATACCAAGGATCTTTTGTAGGGATCTGTCTGAAAAGACTCTAGAGGCTTTACGTTTCTCCTGTTTGGTGTCCATGTTTCACAGCCAAACACGAAAGATGAGAGACATACCGCATTGTAGACGGTTATCTTGCTGCTTAGTTTTAATTCTTCATTTTTATAGACTCCTGTAGAGAGTTTATCAAGGGATGCTGCTTGTCTAATGCAGTGCTGTATTTCTCAATCCAAATGCATGTAATTGGAGAGGTAGCTAACAAGGGACTTAAAAGATGGAACGTTTGCAAGATTCTCACCAGCAATTTGAAACACTTTATATTTACAACAAAGCCTACTCTGGTGTATATATCAGTAGCAGTTTTCGAAACATAGTGCAGTGCTTCTGGTGAATTAGTCATCAGATCAAAGTCGTCTGCATACTTTAGGTCCAAAATGTGGTATATTGAGAGCTAGGTTCACGCCTGAAGTTTCCTAATGTTAAAAAGGCTGCCATCCAGTCTAAAATTGATGTTTATTCAGCTTCCCTCACGCACAGTACGGTGACGTAGTGTAGTGACGTATACTAGGTACAACTTGAACACTACTGGTGCTATCACACACTCTTGTCTGACTCCAGAGTTAACAGCAAAACGGGTTGACTACAGACTACCTATTGCCACTTTGGCATACATAGCATCGTCAAACTGTCTTACAATCTTTACGAATTTTGATGGTTAACCAAAAATAGGCATAACCTCCAAGTGTCAAGCTCCTTCGTGAAGTCAATGAAAGCCATAAATAGATCTTTGTTTTGCTCTCTAGATTTTTCTTACGGTTACCTGGTTATGAAAATCATGTCAACTGTACCTCATCTTTTCTACAATTACATTGCGATTTCGGGAGTATGTCCTCTGTGATGAAGGATTTTAGTCTCCGCAACATGATTTTAGAGAGAACTTTCCCGGCAACAGAAATCAATGATATACTTCTGCTATTGCTACAAATCTTTTTGCTGCCCTTGTTTTTATATATTTTTATATTCGCATCCTTCCACTGTTGGGTCAATTGCTCCCTCTCCCAGACCTCAAGGATGAATTTGTAAAGGTTTTGTTTAAGTATCGCCGTGCTTTAAAATCTATGCAGGCATGTTGTCAGGGCCTGAGAATTTGTTGTCTGTGAGTGACTTAATTGCCCATAGCAATTCATTGAAAGTAGGAGGAAGATCCACCTTGTGTGTTAATAAATCTAATCTAATTCAAGCATGGTCGTGTTATCGGTTGGATTTACTTGAGTTAGTAGGTCTTGAAATTGTTCGCCCCATCTTTGGATTATTTGACTTTATTTTCTAAGTAGTGTAGTCCCATTAACTGTTTTCACTCTAGTAAATGAACAAGTTTGGGGACCATAAGGTCTTTTTATAGCATCGTAGGACTGGTGAATATCATGAGAATCTGCATATGACTGAATTTTTTGTCCACCAGTTATTCTTCGCACACCCTCACATTCGCTCCTGTATATTTTCTTAACACAGCTTTTTCCAGCAATTCTTCTTACATGCCTGTACAGCCTCAAAACATTCTCAATCGCAACTTATTTCAGACATTTCTACCGAACATAAACTCTTGTCAACCACTCATTTTTTACCAAATCAATCCTCCGCAAACAGAGCGAAGCTCCTTCCCCTTCCATATCATCCTCCCCTGACACATTCGGCGCTCTAAGGCTTGAAATTCACGCACGCTCTGATCGCTCCTGAACCTTTCTACCAGTTAACGCCTGCTCATTCCAATCTCCTTTTATGTGTTCAGAACAATCTTCTTCATATGTGTTTAGAACAAACTTCTTCATATGTACTTAAAAACTACTAGTTCATATTTGCATAGAACATCTCCTTCATATGTGCTTAGAACATTCTCCTTCATTTGTAGTTAGAATCAACTCCTTCATATGTGCTTAAAAGATACTTCTTCATATGTGCACAGAACATTCTCCTTCATATGTGGTTAAAACATATTATTCATTTGTACTTATAACATTCTAGTGTAAATGATGTACAGGATAGGACTCAAGCAACCTCTTTGCCCAACACCTTGGAGAATTTAAAATCTCGGTCATTAAATTCCTCAACAGAGATATAAGATTTCCATGATAGAGTCACACAAGCTTATGTTAAGAATAGGAAGGAGTCGTGCTTCGTTTTTGCTATTGTTTCTACAAGGATGGCTAGTGCTGTCTTGGTGCCTCTGCTTTTTCGAAATCCATGCCGGTGTTGTGGTATTAGGCTGTTTTCTTCTAGTTGCAGGATTTAAACTCTCAACAATTATTCTCTCGAAGAATTTCGCTATTGCTTCTAGCAACGTGATCGGCCTGAAGTTACTAGGATTAATTAGGGGCTTTCCTTGCTTGGACAAAATATAAGTTTTTTCATTATTGAGTGCATCAGGGAAGTAGCTCGTACAAAGTATTCATTTAAACAGCTGGACAATTTATTTGAGAAGCTGTCCGGTACTCTAATCAGGTTTTCCTATGTTAAACCTGATTCGACACGCGCTCTTTCTTTGGTCCCCTTTAGCGTTTCCTCTATTTCCCTGAGAGTTACCTGTTCGACGCCGTGGCCCGCCAATGTCGTTAGAGAGGCTGAGTAATTCAGTGTTATTTCGTTTTGATGTTGATCCAGTTCCTTTACTACTCTTTCCTTATGTTTTCTGTCAAACACTTCATTCTCACCGGGTGAAATATCAAACAGTTTGCTCCAGTGTTTCCGGTAGGCCTCTTGTATCTCTTGTGGTTCTTTTTGGCCTAACGGGTTGTGTATAATAGAGAACTTTGTCATGGGATAAGGCTTTCCTCCTGCTTCGCTTGGTTTGTTTCTTTGTCGGTTTCTTGTACAAATTGGTCCAATCTTGCACATCTTTCTATTACTAAAGTTCCTATTAACTCATCTTTAGCTGTTTTAATCGATCTCTGTATCCTCTTCGGGGTCCCGTGCGGCTGATGCTCTCTCTTAAGTGATCGTATTTAGCCTCTAACGCTATAATTTGTAGCGAGAGTTGTGGGTGTTAATGTTCTGTAAATTGTTCTTGGTATATACTTTTTTGTCCGCTTCGATTAACGCTTTGATTATGTAATGCGTGCCACTGTCTATTTCCTCCATAGTCGCTTCACTTAGGTCAAATTGTTGAAGGTTTATTAGTACTTCGGCATATCCAATTCAATTTGCATTGTTTTAGCTTCTGATTCATGGGCAATGTACTCGATTTGGTTTCATAGAGATCGTAAATATGACCATTGCGTGGGCGCTAGTAGAAAACGGTCTCCTTTCCACTAGGTAATTAAAAAGGAGTTCAGGCTTCGCTAAAATAATAACAGGTTTCTTTGCCTGAATTTGATCATATACCATTGCAAAGTCTAGACCGATTCCTTCTTCTATACCCCCTCCTGGAAGAATGTCCAGATTTACGTCCTCTGTTATTAAAGTTAACGGTGTATCCAATGCCATACTGGAGTAATTTAGGTCTCCAAAGAATATTACTTGGTCTTTGCCTCCAAAAATTTCCATGAAGCTGTAGAGTGGCAGGAAATCTCCCTTTGGTGCTGATACCTAGTCCTAATAATCATATTGCCTGAGTTCTCAATTTTGACTGCTAAGTAAACCTCATTCAGGTCCTGCTAAATTTTTGTCATTTTTCACGGTCACCGCTACTCTGTCTGTGTCAATGTTTCTTTCATTTAGAACTATCACTTTTTTTCCTTCTCTTAGGTTGGCGTTACACAAATGCCTTTTAGCGTGCCACTCAGCTTCGTTGTGGTTGATTTTTTCATTTTTCTTTTTTAGTTCATTCTTATTCGATTTACTGCACTTTTGTTGTTTTACCTCCGCTCTCACTGCTTTAACTGACCCACGCTCGTTTGGTGATTTAGACCTGCCGCATGGTTTCATTTTTAAATTTATCTATTTCACTATATAAGACAATCCTATCGGGATATTTATGTCCCCCTGTTAACATCTTGTGTACTTCCCAGTCTGTATTTAGACCTTCGTATTCGTATTTGTAATAAATCTTCTTTATCCGACGGATAATTTCCTTTGAATTATTTACTGAGAATGGACGATCCTCTGTGGTATAGAATCTCTGATTAAATTCCTAGTTTCTTCGCATTTTTCTAGGTCATCATTGCTTTAGCCATCATCTTTTGTAACTGATTTGTCCTTATTGGAGCTGGTGTTGGTCCATGATATTTTTAACTCCTTAGTTTCTTCTTCTGAATGAGTTAAAACTATCCTTGGGTTCCTGTGGGCTGTTCTATTACGTTCTTGCATTTGACTTGGTGTTTCTGTGCCTTGAGTGAGGTTAGTGTGTACTATGGGTGCTGGTTTCTACTGTATATTAAGACTTCCCTGGGTGGTGGATCATCCAGAAACTATATAGGTTTTATTCCGTTGTTACTCAGAAATCTCTTGAATACTTGAGAGTATTTTCTGCCAATCAAGTGAATCAAACCACTCACTTTCACCAATCTTTTACTCGAACGTCTTGCGTCTGCGAGAATGTTGAGTGATTTTTCCTTTTTTATTTGTATAACGTTTTTATTGGGTTGGTTGTGGTAAAATTTGGCTCTTGTAACCCTTGTATAAGTCAAATTTTGTTTCTCTTCCTCTTTTGGGAATTTCTCTCTGCTCTTATTTTCTATTATTCCTCTTTGTATTGGGCAGGCCATCGTCATTGTGGGGTGGTTTCCAATTACCAATTATAGCTCTGGCCTATTTCCTCTAACGTATCGTTAGTCCTATCCCAGATCTATCAGCTAGCTCTGACAGGGTTTGGTCGCACCCACACAAGACCGCCACAATTCACACGGGTCTAACCCATCCCTTTCTAAGCTCCAGCCTTCGCTGACTAAGCCCTAAGGTTCACATATGGCTTCTGCTTGTGTGAGTACCTTTGGAGACTTAAGCTTTCCTAAATGACATGCCATAAAGAGGGGTGGGGGAGAAAATATTATTCCTTCTCTTAGGGTCAAATCTGTAATTTCATAATGTCCTGTACAAGGACTCTTCTTAAGCCTCTTCTTGAAAACTTTTTTGTTATTGTTGGAGTTAGTACTTTTCTTGCGATTGCTGAAAACTTCTTTGAAATAATAATTTGACAACTGCCATCGTCATCTTTCATCTATAGACACACCTTCCTTCAAATATAAATACACAATTAAATTCTTAACTTCACCCTCAAAGTTTTTCTATTTACCGTAGCGTCTAGAACTTCAGAACGCCTGTACTTTTATCAAAACATCTTCCATAACTTTTAAGGTAAAAAATTCAAGGTTTTCAAAATTGATGAACTTTAACTGCCGGTATGAACTAAATAGGGCTAAAGGTTATATAAGTTTTGATGTATAAAACTAAAGTTATCAGCAGATAAGCAATTTACAAGAATAAACTGCATTGTCGAAAATGATCTGACCGTCAGTGGAAACAGACCTCTATTGGCTTATACAATTAAATTATATTATCTGTGTCAACAGTTGTACAAGCTATAAGTAATTACTATTTCGTACGGAAACCTTCATTCTCTATGAAACTTTGACATCTCATGACAGAAGAACGAAAAAATGTTGAAATTCTTTAAACATCTTTTCGTATTTCTTCCAAGAATTTTCAATGAGATTCAGGTTCGGACTCTATACAGGAAAGTTCAAAACAGTGATGTCTGGGCCGTTCAGAAGGTATTCACCGAATCGGCCTTGAAATAGTTTGCGTTATTCTGGATTTAAATTAAAGGTTGGGCCTCGGAGGCTCGCAGAATGGACAAAGCATGTTGCCGCAGCAAATACTTGTACACTTACTTGGGCATTGAGTATACAATTTAAGGTCAGAAGTGGCCCAGTACCTTCGACCGGAATCAGGCTGCTAGAGCATAAAACTTACTCTGGCAAACTTTTTTGGTGTAATTGAAAAACAATCTTCCGCTTGCTCTATGACGGAAAAACCTATTACTATCGACTCCAAACAAATTGAACTTAGATTCGTTAATAAAATGGATTTGGCTCGATTAGGCATCCTTCCATGCAATGTGCTTAGTAGCGAAATAAGAGGAAATTTCTTGTTCTTCAGACTGGTCAATAAGATGAACACGATGTGCGAGAGTGAAGATTGTCTTCTTTTAGCATAGGTGACGCAGTCTTCCTGGAGACATTAATAGCCTAATTGTCTCTAATCTTTACAGGAGCAGCTATAGCTAACTTGAAACGGCACTTCTTAACAATTTGGTTAATAACTCATTCTTCCCTTTTTGTGGTCGTCATTGACCTAACAATTTATTTACCTGCATTATATAAACCTGGTTTGTTATAAGTTGACAGAATTTTATGGATTACACTTTGGGAGCACTGGAAAGTCCCTGTTATGGGTCCAATTGAAAGATCCTATTAGTTTCGCCTCTTTACGATCAGGTCATTGACAGATAGAGGCGTGAGAGATTTTTTAGTCAATGTTTTCTCGAAAACAACTAGCAAAAGAATAATAAACTAACTTATATGAGATTGAAAATAAGTTAGTTCCTTTACAAACAATGCCAGTCCCATCTACAAGGAGACAAAGCATTAGGATCATTTTTCACACTTAAATTTTTAGAGCAAATTTCAAATCTGCTGAAAACTCGTTTTCTTCATCCAAATTTGCCTACCCTTTACCCATACAGGGTATTCTCCTACGTCATCGTAGACCAATTTTGTAAACTTTAGATTTTCTTTGGCAAAAGTTAATGAAGATCTTGTGATAGACCGGTACTGTACATGGTCATACGCTTTCTCCAGATCCATTTAAATAGCGTAGACCTTATATATTTTATCGCATCTCTGCTCAACTAGGTGTCCGAATGTTAATCCGTGGTCCAAGGCTGAAACACACCCTCAGGTCCAAACCCATCTTGTCATTCTCCTTCAGTTAAACATATCCTTCAAATACACACAATCCAAAATGTGCTATACAGTATTCTTCAAGTCATTACACAGTGTATATTCTTAAATGTAATACAAAGTAACACTTGACCTATTTAAAACATAATTCACACCACTTCTACCCGTAAATCTTCCACTCCAGATGCCTTCCAACTTTTCAGGCAACTCTTCTAACCTTATGTTTACTTATTTCTGCCATACATATACGAAGTACCAATTTCTATCTCGAAGCCAAATATATTCACATCCGTATCATATTTTAACCTCACAATAATGTATGTCTAGATATTATCTGGAAGTAAGACAATCCTTAGGCGAAAATGTCATGTTCATATATAGAAGCAAAATGTATTTACAAGGAAAATAAGACAATATATCTTTGAATAGACTATTTGACTGTCAATAGATCATTTGAAGATCGTTAATTAGTAATAATACATATACAGTATGCAGTATTTTATCAAAATGTGTAATAAAAAATATACTAAAGTATAAGTTTAAAAGACTTATATGAAGTCATTTCAAAACATAAAATTAAGGGAGATATGGTGAACACTAATTTTAAATAAGATTTGTTCAAGGGCTCCTGGACAAAAAAAGTTTCTTCTGGATAAATTTGAAGAGTTTATTGTCTATTGATGAAGTTAAGGTTTTGATCCAGTAAGCTGAAACATTCAATGCAAAAATGTTGGATGGCTTGTAATACACTTTCGAATCCAACTTGATACCATTGAGAGGTCCTATTAGCTTGTCTCTAACAAATTCAACCCAAATTATCAATGCTCCTCCTTCATCTGGCTTGGCAAACTGCTTCACCTGACTTCCATTGACAACGCAACCTCTTAATTAGGCAACCCATTATAAACTTAGTGCCCTTTATAAACTGGTAACTCCCTGCACGAAAATAAATCCCCCATAGATTCATGCAATTCCGAGTGGAAGCTGGAAGATTTTCTGAAAAGAAGGGAGAAAAGATGAAAAAGTATTAGACAGCACTTGTGGTCAGCGAGAGAACAGATGTAGAAGACGAGAGTTATTTGCTCACTTCTGTAAGATGTCTAGAGACTATTTATAATGCCTCTTTATCTTCTCACCATTAGCCATAAAAAGTTTATGAATTTATCTTCAGTGACCATAATGAATGTAATATACACAATTTAGAAGATATTCATAACTCTACTCATTTTAGTTATTACCTATTATATGCTCAATTTACTGTAATTCGGTTACAAAATGATTGAAAAAATCATTTTCTGATAAAATGCCAAAAAAAAAGAACTTCCACAACAAGAGAAAAATTATATCACGAAGAAACTAGCTTAAAGAAAATCTTTTATGCAAATTTTAGAAAATTGGAAGCTTGATCATCGTCGCATTGTGAGGAAAATTGTAGAGAATGGCATTAAATTAATTGAGGAAAAGGTCCAACCAAAATCTCGAGCTATTATCCTCAGAGATTTTTCTCAAATCAAAAAAGAGAATTGAATAAAACTTTTCATGTTAGCAACAAAACAAATTTTCAAGTTGCAAAAAGTCATTTCTAACCGAATCGCTATAAACGTCTGTTTTGGGACCTAGACATACATCTTCACAGAGGAATAAAGATCGCTCTGGATCTTCAGGATGGTTTGTTAATGAGATGCCAGGCGAGTACCAGTTTAGAGGAGGAATAACTGGGTATGACCCTGGGTTAGCCGTAAAGGAGTGTCGGACGAAAGAGTTTGAGGTCTCACCATCGAGTTTGCTCTGACTCCCAAAGTTCTTACAGGAATCCGTTTATAGGCTGTGCTTGAAAGTTAATTTGCTTATCACTGGGTTAAAGGAAGGACTTAAAGAAAAATGGTGTTTTGTATGCTTTTTCTTTGCTTTGGTTCACCTAAATTGGGGTGAGCGCGATAGGCGAGTCAAATTCAGTTTGGTTGTAAGTTTCCCTCTACGTTAGATAATTGGGGCTGAGGACAGCTGGATATAAAGACGAGGATCGGACTCGTGACGCCAATAAGATTAATGTGAATCTGGAATCAAGAAGAATTAATGTATCCTACTAATAATAGTGATGTTACTCTCTTTTGGGGGAATTCTTTGACCGTCTTATTTACACAAACCTCCATTGAGGGGTGTGACTTAGCTATCCTTAATCAGAGAGCGAGGCGGAGCTTCATGGATTAAAGTATGTTCATTTGTTCTTTTGTTGAGGGGACATTTGGCCGCATCCAGAATGGCATTGCTAGTAAGTTGATAGCAAATTTGATTTTGCCATTTCGCAGGTCAAACCTGAATGGGTTACGGCTGCCTCGTTATTTTGCATCGAAACCTTTCGGCTCACAGCTTTTTCCTCGTGTTTGTAAGTTCCTGTATGTTTGTATGTTTTTCTTAATACATCTAAAATTGTGATTTAACATAATATATAGGTATTTCGCAAAATTCTACATTACTTCATTGCTACTGCATGGCATAGTATTTTAGCAGTTAATATGTTTGTCCAATTTCAAGATTTTATAGGTCCAACAGGGTGCTCATTTGTGAGGTTCCTCGTTGAGCCTACTTTACCTTGTAATTCGGGCGTCACTATATACAAAACTCCACCTCGAGCCATGGAGTATTTATTATGCTACACATTTACATTGCTTCGCCACCAATATAAATATTTTTAATAGTTATGCTTATCACTAACTCTTAAACTAGTCCCTCTAATAATACTATATTTAACGACTAAAATACATGGTATACAGAATTGGTTCACAGAAGAAGTGTTATGTACAAATTATTTGGCATGCGGACAATTTGCCTCATTCTTTTTTATTACAATAGCCCGAGACAATGAAATGAACTTAACAATTTAAAAATAAAAGAATGCCGGATCTCTGGCAACGTAACATGTCTCCCAGAACGCGTAAAAATGTCATGCTCAGCGTTGCTCTCCCTCTCTTCTATTTCCTCCTACCTCATTGTCTACCGTTTCATCTTTGTGGAAGCATGGAACTCACTACGCTGTTTTCACATAGAATTTCTCTGGTCAAACCCAAGTAAAGCAGCTGTGTTTAACTTAGGGTGCTTTATCACCGTCTTCTCCCCAGTTTGATATCGCTGTCCCGCTTCAAGAGGGCGGCAGTGTCAACCTCCCATTCTTTGGGTAGAAGGGAATAACTCTCATTTCCCGTTTGCCTCGTCAATGCCCAAGGTTATTAAGGTTCATGGTTGCTTAAGCTGCGTCTAATATCCTTTGGGAACCTCGCTCAATTCCATTCGTCTCGTCGATGCCCAAGATTATCAAGGTTTATATTTTCATAAGCCGTCTCCGATATCCCCTTTGGAGGCCAATCGTGCGCGAAGCCCTCTTCCAACATGGCTGTGGCTCCTATTTTAGGTGATGTCTGCAAATCCTCAGCAGATAGAGAGAACCCGAGCTTCTGTGATCTACTCAGCAGATCGTCTTCGTGTAACTCACCCTGATTAGAGGAAGATTACAGAAACCAATTTATAACCCCAAATATTGTCCAGGGTTTCTCTCGTCTCACTACATTGATTGAGACTTCCTGCCGTCCGCAGAGGAATCTCGATTTCGTGATTACTTCTCCCTGAGACGAGGTAATTTCAACCCTCTTCGGAGTCTTACTAGACGCCTTCGCATCGAGACCCCATCGACGAAGACCTGACAATTGGTCTTTCACATCCCCAGTACATTCTCCAGAAGTAACCAGGAGTCCTTTCCTCATAAGTCCCGCCTCTTCGTTCTCAGTCCTAAGAAGAATTCTCCATTTGGTGTAACGCCTATAGACTTGCTAAATCTTTCATTCAATCTAACTTTTTGGATCACTTATATATATTTCCCCGAACCTAGTTTCCTTCATTTTTGCCTGTCAAAATATTATTTAGTCGTACTAATTATTAAATTATTATTTAGATTTCCATATTTATCTGGGCCGTTGTTCTTATTAATTGTATTAAAGTTTATTTTTGTAAAGGTGTTTATCTTTCGAATAACCTTTGAGACGAACCCGGCAAACGTATTCCCCTTTAAAGAGCCATCTTATAATATCGCACTCTAAGTAGAAGGTCCTTACTCCCAAAACAATTGTACCTAAGTGCTGCACTCAGGTACAATTGTTTTGTGGCCATTTGCCGTAGAGTAGTAGTGTGTGCCTTTAGAGACTTTTTGGTCACACGCCTTCGTCCCTCGACAATCTTCTTAGTTTGCTTGAAAAGAATCCCACCGGTTGCGGCGATCCATTTACCATCTGGTGACGGGCAGAACCTGCAGCGTATTAGGACCACTCCGTCACCAGCTGATATGAGGAGTCATTGGAACGCGGCTGACGGAGCTTGACGGAGTTAATCAAAGCTGATTTAGTACTATCGAATACTTTTCGTGATTCATCGTCCCATTCGAGCTCACGAGCCTTGGGTTGCAGGCGAGCAAGCTTGGTCAGCATTACTGCTATCAAACGAAATTTTGAATCATCCTTCGATAGTATCCCAACATGCCAAAGGACCGTCGTAGTTCCTTGTAATCTTTTGGTTACAGCATGTCCTCAGTTTTTTTTATTTTCTTGGGTGGCAGGAAATTTACGCAGCCGAAATGTGATGCCCTAGAAGAGGTCGCAGTCCTATTAGTATACTATTGGCATTGTATTTTTTATTGTACGTTACAAAATTAGAATGGATTCCATTCGTATACGCACCCTTAGACACTGATCGCGCAATTCTCGTATATTTGAAATTATTTGCATGAATATCACCTCTATTATTTAAATCGGAAATACACACATCGGGAAAAGAAATGGCACTACGTTCTATGGTATCACTGCTATTATCAACATTAACAAACTTTGGCCTATAAAATAGCATTAGTTCGTCAGCAAGCTTTCTTCCCTAGCTGGAACAGGGGTAGATCCTGCCGAGTAGCGATCATGGGAGCGATGTTAGCTGGCAAGGATTAAATTAATTCGTGCCTCACGAGTTCTTCCCCAACTTCAACATGTAAAGCAGTCATCCGCAATTCCTCCTAGTTAGTTGAAGATCGACCAGTGAGTGTGGAGAAGGCAATGAGCTCCTCGAAGAGCTCTAGTTTGGGTCTCCTTAAGAGCCCGATTAACTTAATCCTTAGGAGCTGGTAATTTGGGGTGGAAAAGACTTAGCTGGAATTCGGTCGACACTCTCGGGAGGTAGTGGAGCCAGGATGTGAAAGAATTTTGTTTTCTCTTTACTCATTCTTGATATATGAAACTGGGATTCTCAAATCTGCTCCCTCATTAAAGATGGATGGCCTGATGGTAATGGCGTTCACGATCTCCGTCTCTCCTTGCCCTGCATGTTGATAGACTAAAGCGTCCAGAAGTATTCTCATGTTACCTTTAAAGTCCGGTCGAAGGGGTCCCCAGATTATGGAGAATTTATTTTTGTGCAGGGGTTTACCAGTTTGGGTGGTAACTAAGTTTATACTGGGTCACTTAGTTAATCCGTTTATGGGCTGGGTTCGAAAGGTTATTTGCTCATCACTGGGTTGAAGGAAGGACTCGCAAGGAAAATGTTTTTATAGGCTTTATGCTTGGCTCAGGTCTACCTTAATTGGTGCAAGTGGGATAGTCGAGTCTTTTGCACTTTTGTTGTAAGTTTCCATTCGCGTAGGATAATTGAGGTAAGGACGGTTGGAATTAAGGACGGGGAATGGACTCGTGACGCCAATAACATTAATGTGAACCTGGAATCAAGAAGGATGAATGTATCCTTAAAGTAATAGTATTGGTATTCTTTTTGGTGGGAATTCTCTGCCTCTCTTATTTATACGTATATTTATAACATTGTGCTTGGTTATTCCAGAGTCTGGATTGAGTTCCCTTGCTTAAAGGTGCACTCAAGCATACTTTCTTATCACTTGGCTCTACCTCTTGTATTTATTTTCTTTTAAGTTGGATATTGTGGTAGATGAACATCCTCTCTTGTTTTCACTGGACTTATCTACCCCAAATTTTCTTTATTGTCCACACTATTTTTTCTTCTATCCTCTCTCCTACTCTTTTATTTATTTATTTTTGTGGGGGAAGTTTGGTGGACTGTGTTTGGCTTGCTTGGGCACTGGTAGTTGATTGAGTTAGTGAAGTCTACCTTGTAACAGATGCCATTAGCCAAGACTCGAAAGGCTTGTGATTGGTGGATCTGCTTGAGTGGGTGATAAATGGTAACCTGGTTCCCTTCTTTTCTTTTCTGGTTCTTGTAGAGAGTAACTACGTCGGCTCCAATCTTCATGGAACAGAATTGTAAGGACAATTTTCCAGGTTGAGAAAGTTTTTAGTCAGTACCAAGGCTCTCTATGAGTAAATGGTGATACTCAAGTTATTTTTTGACCCTGCAGAGACTTTTTCCTTTATAGCCTGTGTACTGGATTAAGCTACTGCATTATCTTATTCTATGCAAACATTTATTTATTATTAGGTATATTGTGACAATTTATTCTTTCATGTATCATAATGGTCTTCAAGTATTCTGTCAAGATTTTGGTACTTTTAATTATTTTGCTGGCTGGTAATGTGAAGATAAACCCTAGACCTGTAGGTGTCGGCCGTACCGCATGCTGTATACTAATATTCGTGGGCTTCATGCAAATTTAAATGATTTGATTGTAACTTCCAGACAATTTGACATCTTATTTTGTTCTGAGACTTTGGTATCAAACTTTATATCCTCTAAAGATCTCTTAATTCCAAGTTTAAATAGCCTCATCTATTGAAGCTTAATGATCGTGATAGAGGTCGAGGAATGGCAGTTTACATTAGAAATGTATTTCCAGCCCCTCGGAAGTCCAATTATGAATGAAAATGTCATGAAGTTTTAGATTTGAAAGTATGTGGTAGGCATAGTAAATTTTACTTATTTTGAATCTATCGAAACCCTGATTAAATGATTACATATTTGACTCTTTACTGAATAGCATAGCATCTATAGAAGAAAATGATAGGAGAGCTGCCTTCTTGTTTGTAAGTGATTCTAATGATCATCATAGAGGGTGGTTGAACTCTGTATCACTTACTGATTGTCATAGCTTGAGAGCATTTGATATCTCTACTGAATCTGGTTGTGATCATTTGATTCAAAGGCCAACACACATATCCGGTAATATTTTAGATTTAATACTTACAGATGTTCCTGTTGTTGTTAATAATAATGTAGGGAGCCCTATTGGAACATCTTCCACACTTATATCTCTGCTCATATAAGAACTGAGCAACCTGTCCCTGAACTATCATTATCTCGTAAGATTTGCTTGAAGTCTCAAGCTCACTGAAATGGAGTCCAAAGGGATTTTTTTCTTCTAAATTGGCCCCATTTGTACCTCCAAGATGATCCTGTTCAATTTCCTAATAATGTTTTTGTTGATATAACTCGGATGCGTATTCCATTTAGGGTTATGAATTTCCGCAACAAGGATGAAGCATGGTTCAATAATAACTGTAAGCGTGCATATCTGGATAAACAAGCAGCTTGTAATTTCTGTGGCGCAGGAGGATTATGCTATAGCTGAAAGAAGATATAATAGTGGCATTGAAGAAACACTCTTGGTGCTACTTAGTCTCTTAAGTGGTGGTCTACACTGAAGTCCTCTCTCTTAGGTAGTTATGATGGCATCCCACCTCTTTTTAAATCAGATGGGTTGCTTACTCATTGCCCAGAAGTTAAGGCGAAACTATTTGCTAATGTCTTTGAGGAAAAGCAAACTTGTGTTGAGTTAAATCTCCCCCACTCATGTCACCTTGAAGCTAAGTTAACAACAATAGCTTTTAGATAACGCGAAATTATACAGCCGATGCTAAACCTGGTCCTGATCGTATATTTCCTTTATTCTTTATTAAGACTGCTCATTATGTAGCCCCTAAGATTGCTGTTATCTTTCGCAAGTTATATAGGAAAAACAAGTTCAGCTTATGTGGAGCACTACTAATGGTACTCATACTTCTAAGTTTGTCTCTATTGACTCCTCCCCCTCAGATTACAGAGCAATTTCCGTCGCTCCTATTCTGTCTAAGCTCTTAGAGCATTTATTAGCTAAACTTTTAAATAGATTTGCTGAGAGTAATAATCTCTTTCCAAGTCAGAAGTTTGGTTTTTGTAAGGGTCTTGGTGCTTTTAATGCTGTTCTAACCTTTTCGGACAGGGTTCAAAAGGCTTTAGATTCTGGTTTTGAAGCTCGTGTGGTTGGCTGGATTTTAGTGCAGCTTTTGATCGTGTTAATCACAAAGTACTGATTTCAAACATAGACAGTTGGGTATTGGTGGCCCTTTTCTCATGGATGAGAAATTGTTGAGTGGAGAAGGGTAATTTCTGGAGTTCACCAAGGTACTGTTCTGGGCCGACTCTTATCTATTCTATATACACATGATATGTGGTTTTGAGTTCAAAACCAACTTAAAAAAATATAGTTGCTTATGTTAATGATGCTACTTTGAGGGCAGTCATACCTTCTCCTATTCAAAGGCATTTGATTTCTAAATCACTAAAAATAGACCTAACAAAGATAAATGATTGGTGCAATTTATAGGGTATGAAGCTGAATGCAAACAAAACCCAAAGTATAATTGTTAGTAGATCTATAACTCCGTACCTCAATCATCCTAATCTTTTCATGAACAATGTTCTATTGAACACTTGTGTATCTTTTAAAATTTTAGGTGTTCTGTTTGACAGCAAGTTTACCTTTAAACATCATGTGCGCTCTATTTCTTCTTCTGTTGCCCAAAAGATTGATTTACTTATGAAATCTTATAAAATTTTGGAAGACATTCCTGTTATGAGGAAGTGTTTCAACTCGTTCATACTTCTCCGTCTAGAGTATTGTTTTCACATCTGGCCCTCTGCTGCAACATCTTATCTTAAGCTACTGGACAGGAATCTGAGAGCTTGCAATTTTTAATTCCTGATTTTGAGTTTGACTTGTGTCACCGCCACTCTGTGAGTTCACTGTGTATGTTGTATAAGATACATTATAATCCTAAGCATCCTTTGTACAGTTAACTTCCTGATCCTTTTCGTCCGGCCGATTAACTAGAAATGCCACTAATGCAAATAGCCAAGATTTGAACTGTTGGGAGATCTAACACATCTTAGTACTCTAAATGTTTTATTCCAGCAACTGCCAGATTATGGAATAAGCTCCCCATTCCTGTCGTTGAATCTTATGATCTTCAAAAGTTTACAACTGGTGCTCATTTCTTCATTCTGAGGCGTTGTGTGTGTCTTTCTTCGGTCTCCTTCTCTTTTCCTCTAGTTTTTACTTCTGTCACTGTCTTCTCTGCTGGTGCCTTAGGGCTTATAGAATTCTCCTCTAACACCAAAGGTTTGTAGGCCGTCTGTTAAATAATAATAATAATATTACAAACTTCATTTAAGGGGGCGGTACTTATCTATCGTAATTAGAGCTCGAGGAGGATCCTCAAAGGTTAAAGTATGTTTGTTTGTTCCTTTGTTGAGAGTGATAGGCAGAATCACAGAATATGTGTGTTTCAATATAGACACATTTGGCCGTATCTTGGCTGGCATTGATAGAAAGGTGATGGCAAAGTTGATTTTGTCGTTTTGCAGGTCCACGTCAATTTTAGCTAGTCAAACCCAACTGAGTTCCAGGTGCGTCGTTATTTTATATCGAGACTTTTCGGGTCACAACTGTTCTCTCGCCTGTGTAAGTTTGTGCATTCGCGTGGGAAACTCCAACTATTCGCTTGCCTTCTTAGCCTCATGTTTTTCTCAATACATGTACAATTGTGATTTAACATTATATATAATTGTTTCGCAAAATTATGCATTAGTTCATTACTACTACATGAGATATAATTTCAGTAGTTAATATGTTTGCCCACTTTCAAGATTTCATAGCTTCAACAGGGTGCTCATTTCCGAGGTTCCTCGGTAAACTTACTCGCCTTGCAATTCGGGCGTTGCTATAAATCTTCAGTCAAATTTCTTCCTTTTAGGTTTCTTTACTCTAACTTAACACTTCTTTTAATTTTTCCTTTAGCTTCTTTTTATGCATTAAGTCATAAATCATTAATATAGTCATAACGACCTCCAAGTACGTCTCCCTTTTTGTTTTCCACTACACCATTTACACCGTCATTCCATCAATAAGAGTTTTGTTCTCACTTTCTAGTTCTACCACACCATCACATCCCTTAAGTAACTTCAATTATTTGCTTGAATTAGTTTTAATAAGATTTTCCCTTCCATTCCACCTTACGTCTTCAAATCTAAGTACGGAATTAAAACAAACTCTCAAGAATAATATAGTTTATAAAGCTTCTAATTTAACCTTACCACTTACGCTCATATGGTTTAATAGACTCATAATCATGCTGCTCACAGGCTCAAATCCAACACATTGCGCACCATATTTTTCCACAGATGTAGTAGATCTCTATGTTTCTCATATAGACTCTCTGTTCTTTGACCCAGGAAAGTGTATTTATGTGCTCCGTTGTGGTAGCAGAACGTGTTTGACATATGTTTTTGTTTACAACGCAGAATAATACCACTATCTCTCTCTCTTTTCATTTACCCTATCACTTGGCCTTAATCTATTCGTCCATTCATCTTCTTGAACAATAAACCGATATCTATTCCAAATTCCAAAGACAATTTGTTCCAAATCATTCTGGAATCTCATCTTATCAACTATAGGTTCCACTCAATACAACAACGGATAGGTACATTCACCCCTATTTTTCTTAAACATTATATCATGGCATTTATCACTCAAAATCAATGCGATATCATGTTTAGCTCTCACCATCATCTTACATACCTGGTCACATTCTATTCACTCTACCACACAGATCGTCTTTATTCGCACATAGTGTAAACTTCTGCATCCTCCCTCTTTAAAATACATTTACTACCTCTGCCCTCTTTCCTTCACCCCCTTTACTCCTCAAATTCCCCCATCCTCACCCCCCCTTCGATTACCCCATTGATGCGAATTAACTAGCAGCCCTGGACAGGATCTGTAACTTCCCCGCTCACAAACCACTAGGCTAATGAACCATATGCGGGTTTAGTCTCTTCTTAAGACACGAAGAGGAAGACAATACGAGTAAACTTCATGCTCTCCTTAGAGACTCAGGTATGACAGATGTGCATGAAGTGGTTTTGTTAAGGACATACTGGAAGCCTTCAGTCTAAGCATAAGCTCAGACAAAATGAGTGCTCCCTGTGCATTGCACCACATGGCTTCGAATCACCAACTTGGCCTAGGCGAAGAAGGACGAGTGGCTTTGCGCTCGATACGGTATAAAGGTATAGGGAAAGAAAGTACCCTAGGAGACCTTACGGTCCATTCAAACAGGGTACCTTTGGACTAGCAATCGAGTAGGAACATGGCTGCTCAATTGTTTTGAGTCCCTAAACGGCCACTTTTCAAGACTTTTTCTAGTCTTGACTTAAACTGGTATGGAGGAATTGAAAGATTTTTAAAGGTACCGATGAGCACCACCCACGTTTTCTAGCAAAAGGTTGATGATGAGGAGCATGAGGATTATTATGGATGTGTATATGAATATAAAACAGTTTTTTGCATCTTATTCCTTTTGAAATTATGTCTTAACCGTGAGTAAAACCTTCTTTTTTAGATTTTAAATAAGTAATATTGGATTTCAGGTTTTGCTTGACATTTCACACGCCTTTCCTTTTTTTATTTTACTATATTATCTATGAGTTTTTTGTTTACTTTTTTTTGTTATCTGACACAATAAATAATAATGATTACCGAATTATCACAGCTACTTTCAAAGTGAGAGTCAAACTGATCTTTACAGAGAAAAAAAATGCCTAATATTTTTTTACAAGATAGATCTTTTTGGATTTGAGAATCAATTCTTAGAGTAGCTAAAACAATACTTTGGACATCTTGTGACACCAAATGGTTATAATGAAAGGAAAATCACTAAAAGAATAATTTTCTTCTGTAAAGCAAGAAGAAAGCTTAGTTATATCTCTAGAAGTGCCATTTCTATATAATAATTAAGATAAAGAATTTAACGAATGCAGCTTGTTAGTTCTAACATACGAAAAAGTAACTTTGATATTGAACAGCAAAAACAGTCAGAAACCAGGGAAATAGAAGGATACGAGTATAATGTAGGAATAAGATGTAGAAACTATATAAAAACCAAACTAATGTAGAAGAAGAAGAAGTGCACTGTCCAAGGTTCTTATTTTCGGTTCACTAGGTCCCAAAAGAAACCAAGTGCTAAGAAGAAAATCAATGTAATAGAGTAAAGGAACAGTGGCTTAATGAAAGATGAAACCAGGTAAAACAGTGTAAAATCCAATATAATGCTATTATTTGTCAAAATATCAAAAAAAAAAATAGAAAACAAGTGCTATAAATGGGGTAGTGCCTTTATGAAGCAGTACATTATAACATTGGATACAGCGGGTGACCTGGATGATGGAAAGAGTTTGTTTAACCTGTATAATGACGAAGAAAGACGAGCAAGATATCGTGAAATAGGAAATATCAATGACCCTGATATAATTTAAAAATGAAGTGAAAAACATAATACAAGAAATGAAAGACAAAAGAGGAGTGAGAAAAGATAGGACCAAGATCAAAATCCTGAAAGCAGTGAGGAATTTGGCGACTGAAAATCTTAACTAAACTAGTGAATAATATTTATCACATAATTGTATTTTACCACAAAGTTATAAGTCAATATTTATAACAGAAGAAATGTTGCACGTTGGAGGGCGAAAAACTGAAGTATAAGCGTCCTTAGTCAACTAGCTAAGATCAGATTAAGGATCGTATTAAAGAGAATAAGGAAAAAATAAATACCGAGATATCAAATGTGCAACAAATCTTTAAAAAAGGAATGGAGAGAGAAAATGCCATGTTCGTGTGAGGATAATGGCAGAAAAGAGTTTTAAAAGGCAGAAAGACATTCGTACTTCTTTGAGTATAAAAAGGTAGCTGACTCTGCATTACATCAACAATGGATTATAGATTGAATTGGACTACATTATGATAATCCGAAATTTATCCGGGGAAGAAAAGGCAGCAGTAGAAATAGATCTAGTGAGAAGTAACTGGGTGTTCATCAAACGAGGTTTAAGGTCACTCGATATCTTCTCGCTCGCTATACATTGATATAGCCGTATAGGAGATTGAGGGTGTGGAAGGAATTCAGTTGCGTGGTATCCTTGTCAAAAACATACGATATGCTGAGGTTACTGTCCTAGTAGTAGACTGGAAAGAAACTTAAAGCTATATTCAGTTCAGTGTGAGATGCTAGATAAAAATGAGGTGGAAAATTACCAAACTTATAGTAATTACGAAGAAAAGAGAACTACCACAGGGCAAACTCTCAATCGGAAACGAGCGTTGTACCAAAGCAAAATATATATACCACAAGATCGGAAGCATCAAATGATGGACAATACAGAGTCGAAATGAGGAGAAGAATCATAACTGCCAGTAGGACCTTTGTCCGGTTGAAAAATGTTCTCATGAACAAAATATCTTCTATAGAATCTAGAAGTAGCATGGTGATGGTTTACGTGTGGTCGATATTTAGGTAGATATGTGAGTCAAAAAAATAAAAAGATATATACAACAAAGACTAGAAGCAATAGAAATGTAGTACCGGAAAAGAGCATTAGATTGTTATGGAGGGAAAGAATAACTAATCAAATGTACTGGAAATGATGGGAAGAAGAATGGAAGTAATGAAAAGAAGTTGAAGTCGACAGCTTAAGTATTTGGGTCAGAGCATGAGAAGGAAGGATATCGAAATATTCGACATTCAGCTTAGAATAGCGGGTACAAGAGAAAAGGGGCAAGAATAAAAAGAGTAAAAATTATGGAGGGACTATATTGTGAGTGCGGGGGTTTGAGAGCCGGAACAATATTACCACTCACAAGAAAAAAAATGAATTGCATTCCAGAGTGGCTAACATTTTGGAGGAACGGCACATCGGTAAGGCATGCATCCGTAAGGTAAAGTAAAGTATTTAACTAAATTAAAAAAACTATTTATCAACGAACTAATGCTAATACAATGAGGATAAATGCGCCTTGGTTTTGATTCCCATCGGTATGGTTCCATGTTGGATATTTTTAATAATTCAACTAAGCAAAAAGGTCTTGGATAATATAGTAAAAAAGTATTCAACTTTCTATAATATTCCCACGGCCATAATAAGAATTAGGCCTCAAGGCCTATCAACGGGTGCAAATGCTCATGAAAAACTAACGGCTCGTTGAGTCGAACCCACAAAGAAAGAAAATCGACTTTCAATTGGATGCTTTGCCTAACATCAATTAAATTTTACAACATGGTTAGATTAAGATTAAAGAAAAACTTTTAATCTCGACATATACAAACAAGGGTGACGGAAAGGAGTAAATGGATAAAATAAATAATAAATTGACCACTTTTATACATACAGGAAACCAGCATAGCACATTTAGAAAGTGTTCAGATGAAATTCAGGAGGTGGCAAGTGACTTGACAAATCGAACATACGTTTTTGTATGACATGATAAGCTCACAGGACAAAAAAGTAGTCACGTAGCTTATTTAAAATATGGAGTTAAAAAAAAACAGATGCTTTTGGTTAGCATTTAACGATAATAATTGGGAGTTAAAGCCTGGAAAGTGTCATACAGGATTAATAGATTTCGCAAAGTTGGTACATACTGTGCAGTGTTTTTCCCAAACGCTGTGTAAAATATGATGCAAAGCAGATGTTACTGACTAGCAAATGTGATTGCATTTGGCTTCGCAAAGGCCAGACTGTGAAGGATGTAGTGGAATTTGCATGGGTATCTACGTGTAGGGATATATGCTCTACAGGAAATGGTAAAAGATTGGTCTACTAAAAGTTCCCGCCAGAATTGTAACCGAAAGATAATACTGACGGACCGTGATCGCCAGATTCTTTCAAGCCTTGTGGTTAAAGATAACTTCGCTTCAAGGCAGATATTGGTACAAGACGTCAACGCCGTTGCTTGGCTAACCATTACTAAAACAACCCTTCGAAAGGAATTGCATAGCATAAATAGAGTATATGCAGCATAGTAGCATGCAAGAAGCCTTTGCTTACTTCTTCCCACAAAGTTACTGGGCTACAGTGAGCTAATAAACGCGAATAATAGACCGTAAAGGAGTAAAAACACGTTGTTATCTGGTCAGACGAATCACCTTTCTGCCTGTTTCCAGCAGGAACAGGGCGTCCGACAATGGTGTCCTCACTGTCACACTCTTGGCTTCGAGCATCAACATTCTGATCTCGGTTTTACCGGAAGATTTTATCGCTACGCTGTGCGCAGACGACCTTCCATTCTCTTTACGTTTGATCCGGATGTCAACTCTGGAGCAGCGACTCAAACAGGCAGTGAAGCGCCTCTTTCGTTATTCCAAAGTGGTCTAATTTTGGTGGTTTTCATTGCACCTCTGTCCCCATACAAGGTGAGTTCCTAAAGGGAACTCACCTAGAAGTGGTAAATTCAAATTTTTTCTTGGGCTTATTTTCGGCCCATATTCACAGACTTAGGAATCCTTTTAACCGCACCATAGACATTCTTCGTCCTATTATGTTTAGGACTTGGGATTTTGAAATCGCTACCAACTCCCCTGTTTTATCATTCATTTGTTTTCTAAAAGAATGACTAAAGCTGTGAGTTTTCCGCCTTCGCAACCCAGTGTAAAAAGCGTTAGGTGGACACGATTCACCACACCGGTCTCTCTCTGGCGACCGATGCCTTCCGCACATTCCCCATTGAGAGTCTACTTGCAGTTGCTGGGGAGATGCCAATTGACCTACGAGTTACACAGATCATAATGCACTACTGGCACTCATTGCATACGTGGCTGATCTCGATTATGCCTAGACCGCCGACCCTACCACAAGCGCTTTTGTTTAAGGCTAAGAATCTCGAGAGCTCGATGGATCTCTCCGGCCATTATTACTCTTGTTTCTGCCTAAAATCCGATTGAAAGGTAGCACTATTGACTATTTTTTCCTAAATTGCCTACAATGCCGGGAGTATTGCGTTCGACTATTTTGGAACAAAATTTCTGTCACGTTGGATCCTTGCCAGTGAATAGGAATTGCTGAATTACGAAGAGGGGATCGGCATCCGCGTTGTATTTCCTCGGTTTGATGTCAGCGTGGCGCTACCAGGTGCATGTGTCTACACAGCCGTTTTTGGCTGTAATAGTAGCTCGGTACGGGAGATAACGCGTCTTTCCCAGTTAAGAGATACAACAACACACACACACAACACAACACAATTTCACGGATGACAAAAGCCACAAGGGCTTATCAAAGGTCATCCGCCTCCGTCGAAACCCACCCTAAAAAAGCACCATCACCAGGGGAAGACAAAATCAAAGTCCGCCACAATATAATATAACATATGACAAAAGCCACAAGGGCTCATCATAGGTCATCCGAGTCAAACGGCCTCTTTTTAAGGCACCCAAACTCCGAGGAAAACTACATAAAGAGGATTGCGTCCAGAAACAAGGGTATCACCAATCAAGGTTTGTCAAGAACTAAATCATGCAGCTATAGATATATACAAACAATATTAATATATACAAAACTTAGGAACCATCATAACCTTTCCTCCCCATAAACTCAACCAACCTACTCTTAAATACATTAAGATTTGGACTACCTACTACCCTCGGCGGCAATTTGTCCAGAAGTCCACCAGTCTATTGGGAAAAAAATATTTTCTTAAATCCAACCTACACCCTTGCTTTTCAATTTTCAAGTGGTGACCTTTAGTCCGATTTCCATCATCTAACTCAAAAAACTTGCTAACATCCAATCTATCTATCCTGGAAAAAAATTTAAAGAGCTCAATCATATCCCCTCTCACACACCTCCTTTCGAACGAAAACATATTTAATACCCTCAGTCTATCTATATATTCAAGGTGCCTCAGGGAAGGAATAATCTTATTCATCCACTCATGCTGAAGCCTAGTAGTGTAAATAATAAATAACAAAGATAAAAAAGAGAAAGGCTGAGCGCATGCTAAAAAACAAACAAACAAAAAACAAAACAAATAAAAAGAGAAGAGAAATAAAAAATTCGACACGAAGGAGGCACAGTCCTGCTTCCATCCATGTTGATGCGTGGGGTCAATTTAATTAACTAATTAAGTCGAGTTCGAATTCGACGAGATTTGAATAACGAGGCGAGAGTGACTTTCAGGTTGATTGAAGATAAACATAAGAAAATATAAATTTTATTTACAAATTGAAATGATAAAAAATGATATAAAGGGAAATTAGTCATTCAATTAATTAGTTTAGAAAAAAACACTGCTTTGCTTGCCTGAGTCAGTCTAACTCTTCTCTCGTGTACAGATAAAGCAAACCTTTCGTTTGATTTCGCACAGGGATTGTGATAGTGTTTTTCGCGTTGAGTGATTCCTCGCTTACGAGTTCCTAGGCAGCCTACGTCGAAAGTGATATTGCGTTTTGCAGTAATAAGTGAATTTTCACTCGTTTCGTGCGCCATTAGCGAGGGTTAACTTGTTTCCGCCCTCCCCCTCCGTTTTCCTCTTCGGACTCCTATTGAGGTGGAACAAGGACCTGCAGGCTCTCGAAAAGCGCCTGCACGTAAGATAAAGTGCCATATTTGCTTGGGTTATTTTTTGCTTTGGACGAGGACTACTCTTTTTGACTAGCTCTTTTCTCATGGGTTAAAAATATCACACACACACACACGAACACAGCAAAGCACACTGAGTCTTCGCAAAAATGAATTTTTCCGGACCCTATGCGGAAATGGAAAAATAAATGAGGAAGACTCGGTGGATACCGCTGAGGACCCTCTCCAATGGCCCCAAGCCAGATCGGGGGAGGTCTTCGCAATCACCCACAGGGAACTAGGGGTAACCCTAGTGAGATTAATTGACACCCACAATGGTTATTCGGCTATCTGCCAAAAGGACAGCGACTGTGAAGTCCTCACCTCCCAAAAAGCGGCAGAATCCCTAAAGAAAATAAACCTGATACCCCACACGCCTCCACAGATTAAAACACACCGCAGCATCATTCTTCGCCGCCTTGATCTTTGGGTCGGTGGCCACAGCATCAAAGAAATTCATGCTGAGGTCGAGAAAAATTACTCTTGGGCCAAAGTAGCGGAAGTCCTTAAATTCAAGGACTACACACATGTCTTCAAGATTGTGTTTACTGATTTGGCAATGGCGGTAAAGGCTACGGAGGGCGGTATGCTCCCCTTCAACGTTCAAATCTGCCCCAAGCAGGTCGAACGTGAGGAGTTTATCGACCTCCAAATGTGCTGCAAATGCTACAAGTATGAGGAGCACACTACAGCCAACTGCCCTAAAGAGAATGCTATCTTGTGTTCCATCTGCGCGTCGGACACCCATTTTTGGAGGAGATGTAAAAGCACCTCCATGAAGTGTCTCAACTGCGCCGGGGAACATAAGACACTCTCCATGGCTTACCCCATCAAAAAGCAAGTTCTGAAGAAAAAAGCCAACCTGAAAAAACTGGAAGAAGAAACTAAGGCCAACACCACCAATGCCAAAGTTGCTAAAGCTGCGGTAGCGGAATCGAAAGGGAATCCTACATTTCTCCACGTCGAGAATGAAAACTCGACTAAAATTATGTGTTGCATATATTATGCTCATATTGCGAATCTCTCCTTCCCTGGGTGCTTTGCAGATGAGCTTAATAAGATGCTAACTCATAATGGAATGGAAAAGATGTGGTTCTCCCCGAACACGCGGTCAGAGGAGATCCTGAAAATTAGTCTCAAACCCCAGTGCGAGACTAGTTGTTAGAAGCTCCCAACTCCCAGCAATGCCACAACCCCAGCCTCCTCCAGGGACCCCAAGATCCAGGCTGTAAAAGCACGCACGGAACAGAAACAATCAACGGAAACTCACCAAAACAAAACCACCCACGCACACACACCCACACAGGTTGACAATGAGGCTACGGAGACTGGAGTTGCGAGAGCCGAGGGAGGGGCACGTTCGCCCCGCTCACGGAAGACCTCGCAGCCCCAGAGACGCCCGAGAGCGTCCTTTTCTTGCAAGAGGGAATCTAGGCACGTATACCATTCGAGGAAAATTAACTTGAAGGTATTCGCTGCTGAAAGGTCCCCTTTTCCTAAGGAGATGGATTCCCTAAATGTATCGGAAGGTTTAAGAGCCGGAAGATGCAAATGGGAATTTACCTCGGACGAGTACAGGGAAAAGCAGGTCGAAAAGGCTTTACTCCAAGGCTTGATTAAACTAACTCAGGACTCTTTTTGTCACCCTTACTGACGGTGAATACAGGAAAAAACGGACAGGAAAAACTATCACGCCTCCTAACACTCCACAAGGACCTAAGCTCGTAAGAGAATAAGTCCTAAAACATCATATTACACTCAAGGACCCTTAAGTGAACTATACAATGACGACTCTAAAAATATTACACTTAAACTCTGACGGATGGACAAATAAATAGACAGTGTACGGAAATGTATTAAGAAAATGCAACCCAGACGTTATATTTATTTCCGAACATGGAATAAATGATGAAAATCCACTAAAAACTTTTCCTACGAAGTCTTAACCAAAAATCACAGCGGAGAACGTTAAGACGGAAGCGCTATAGCTGTGAAAAGAGGCCTTGACTTCAGATCAATAAGTGGACTCCACGAATCTTACCTTGCTGTGGAGGTCCATACGGCAGTGGGACCCCTGGTCCTGGCGACGGGGTACCGCCCCCCCAAAAGAGGGTATTTGCCCCTTCCCAACTTCTTGCAGCTATGTGGTCACGGCAGAACCGTTCTCTTTGCCGGTGACCTCAATTCAAGAAGCGCTGCCTCCGGTTATACGTCGACCAACCCAGAAGGCAGGAATCTCGAGACACTTATCGATAGACACATTATGCCCAGAATTGGACCAGACTTCCCCACATTCATCACTCACAGATCAGCCACCAAACCAGACATTGTTCTAACAAGCAATATGTTCCCATATAATTACTTCATTGAGCCGGGCCCCCCTATTCCCAGCGACCACCAGGCTATCCTAATTAGAGTCTTAACCTCCCCCATTCAAATCCCTATCCCAGAGCGAAAGAGCTACGCTCGAGCCAACTGGGATAATATAAACAATTCCTCGAAAGTTATAACCCAGAACCCTTAAATAATGCCTCCCTAGAAGAAATTGACGAGGAGTTGGATAAATTGAATGAAAATTTATTAAAAGCCGACAAGGAACCGTCCCTTAAGTTAAGTATAAAACTCTCCCTGCCCTTTCATGGACCCCTAGAATGAAATTCCTCGCGAGGGAGTATAGGGAACGGATCAATGAAGTGAACCTCACTGGCCCTAACATCAACACACACCGACAAACACGACTCATACGTGACGAACTAATGATCCTTATAAGGGACCAACAGAATGTACTCTGGAATAATTTAATTGACGGACTGAACGTAGAAATCGACTCACGTACATTTTGGCAGACGGTTAAATGACTAAAAGGCGGACAACCAGCAAAGACTACTAAGCTTAGACGTGATGACACTGAAATTTCTGACGTGGAAAGAATCGAAGAGGAATTCAGACTCTTTTGGGCATCTATATTTAAGATATCCCCAGAAGAGAATGATGACTTCGATTTGGACTTCGAAGACGAAATTATTAAGGACCTGAATGATCAAATACACAGAACCCGGCCTCACTTTTGCGTATCACAGGATAGGGAAATGGAAGGACTCGGCGGTAGAATTACTGCCGAGGAACTCTAAATGACCTTAAAATCTTTTCGACAGCGAGCACCGGGGCGTACAGGACTGACGAAGGAGAATTTTATTCGAGCCCCGCCCAATATCTTATTGGGGCTTATGCATATCATGAACGCGTGCCTAAATGTAGGTTACTTCCCTGACCACTGGAAGGTAGCGAAAATGATATTCATTCCAAAGGCCGGTAAACCACCGGACAGTCCAGCTAACTTCAGGCCCATATCTCTCCTAGAATTTTCAGGGAAAGTCTTGGAGAAGATATTGGCCAATAGGGTAAATGCGTTTCTCGAGAATAACAATTCTCATAACAATCAACAACATGGCTTCCGAGCAAAGCGAGGAACAGACACGGCGCTAGCCGTAATTACCGAGAAGTTGGCAAAAGTAAAATCAGAAAAACACCACGCAAATCTGGTGCTACGCAATGTCAAAAAGGCCTTTGACAAAGTATGGAGGAGAGGCCTACAATACAAGATCTTACAACTGGGCCTCAATCCCATACTTGAGAGGATTCTTTGTGACTACGTGATGGAGACGAGGGCGTTTTTGAGTATCAAAGGATATAGCGGCCCTGAGTTCGAACTCGAGGCGGGGGTGCCGCAAGGCGGGTGCATCAGTCCCCTGCTCTATAACATATACACCATAGACCTTCCCCAACCTTTGACTGAGGGTTCCTTGTACGACCAATTTTCGGACGACATAACAATGATATGTACGGGGCCTTATCGGAATGCGAATTTCATGGCACGGAGTAAGGCAGTGGAAATCGAAAACATCAACTTTTTCTAGAGAAGATGGAAGATATCCACCAATGCCCAAATGTTCCGTGTAATTCCACTATTCCCAAGGACACTGGCAGACATCCGTGGGGGGGGTGCGCGGATCCCATACCGCACGGAGGGCACGGTTCTGGGACTACATATTACGACTGGTGGGTATAGGAATCATGTAGCGAAAACTACACAGAATGCACGGAGGGACTTGAATGAATTTTTCAAATTCGTAAACCTGAGCACCTCCAACAAACTTAAAATCTATAATGCGTGCATTCGCAAAGGGTCCCGAATGAGGCTGTATATATCATTACGGGAGCCAGAAGGAGAAAAGGGAGAAGGCAGAGTGAACTCCATGGTAAACTGGGGATGACCCCCATAAACCTGGAGCTTCACCTCAGAGCAACCAAAATCTGGGACAAGGTGCACTGGCACCTCCCTCTCGAGTTTGTGCTCGAGCACATTAACTTTGACAATTTACGCAACATAAGACGACCAATATCATTTAAAAGCAATATCATGACGTCGACCCAAAGTTCACTTAAAGCTAAACAACCCCCATTCACAACACAAATCATGAACAAAGCCAAGCGAAGTTAGCCACTGATTTAGCATTTGCTAAATTTAGTTTTAATAAACACTTCCCTAAATTTTTGTGCGAAATATCGCCATAAAACAATAACAAACTAAACAACACATAACAAAAAAACAAAATCTGGGTGTAAGATACCCAGAAATAAGGAGGAAAATCTTCTACAAGCCACGTAGAGAATAAGATAACATCTACAACTACAAAGGCTTGAATGCCCAGTGCATTACCAGATGATATATTTATATATTGTCAAAAAAACAAACCAAAACGCAAAGAAAGCCAGTGATACCCTTTCACCAGGGATCTGTCTTTCATACTACCTTTCATTTTCACTTTCCTATAATTTTCCCCTATTTCCCCACTATTTCTCCTACTAAAACCCTCTTCTACAATATTCCTCACTTTATATGTCCAATGTCCAATAATTAGTTTAGAGCTACGTGCTCAGATCTAAATGGAATCACAAGGTAAAAAGGGAAAGGGGCTTACGGATCGGAGGGCAACGATGAGGTCACGGGAGACTTAAGGAAAAAGTAGGGGCTCGGCGAGATGATCTTGTCGGTGTCTTCAAAGGAGGGATCCTCGTCAGGAGAAGGTGGGAAAGAAGGGTATGGTGGGCACCTTACTTCCGCGGCTGTGAAGGCGTAAGTTATAACCTTAGCTAGGGCTCGAAGGGGGAGCTAGATTCCTTGGTGGCCCGTTCGGGAGAGGTATGGCTACCTCAGTATAAATTCGACGGGGCTGGGTGCTTCGAGGATTCGAAGCATAATCCGGTGCACCTGCTTCAGAAGACGGCAGGGGCAGAGACATCGACTGGGTACACATCGATTTGGGACGAGTGATGTCTTCTGCGATTGAGCCTTGTCTTTACTCCTCTTCTCAGGCAGAAAAAAAGGCTTAAATATGCAGTCTCCTCAATCGGGAGATGGGGAATAACCCCCATTTTGGGGAATTCCCATGAAGCAGCTCGAAGTGCCAACTGTCGGCAACAAACAGTTCTTTTACCCCGTCTTTCTATCTCCGCGGGGAAAACTGCTGGAATTTCCGACTGCGTGGAGAATGTTCTCCACACTTGCTTGGATGGTACGATGGAGGAGGGGGATGGGTCATCTGAGCTTGCTTCGCCAGGTTATTCTCGGGCACGTGGAGTCTGTCATCCTACGTGGCTTCCTGCAACGTGATAAGCGTTGCGAATCAGGGGGAAAAAAGGAGTATCCTTTTACAATATATATATATATATATATATATATATATATATATATATATATATATATTAATCCACGTGGATATTTTTTTTCAGTTGAGAAAATAGCCCAATGCACATATTTCCTTCTTCGGCACATCTTTTCTACATTTTGGTCTTGATCTATTTATTTATTCACGCACAGACAGAAAATAATCTTCCCAGAGTAAATAATTCTTTCTTAATCATGATAGCAAAGAGCAGCTCTAATTTTTACCTTCTTTGGGGAACGCGAAATGTCGACAAGGTTAAATTAGTTCACCGTCTCAACATGGAGAGACCGCAGAAAACATTGCCAATTTGCCGCTCTCACAAGGGTTTCTTTAAATAAAACGAGATATGACCCAAAACAAGATTTTTGACAAAAACATTGATACAGACAGACAAAAAAGGGGGAAGAGCAAATCGAGGAAGTATTTCTTTAAGTGTTAGCGAACCATTTTCGCTAAAGCAGAAGGATTTGTGCAAGAAAAAGTGGCTGTCTCTTTAATATTTCAGGATTTGTCTTGACTTATGTAATTTTTCCCTCTATCCCACTAGCCACTACTGAATTATTCTCCTCATTGGGATTTTCTCTTTTGCAATTAACTTATTTTAGCTTTGAGTACCATAAGCTATTTTTATTTTATTTTCCAGCTCATTTATACTATGACAATTATCAAACATCACCCATTTCCTTCCATATATCCAATTTTTGTGACCCATCTTCTATCTATGTAGTGCATTTCTTAATTTGAAAATGTCTCATTGTCCCTTCTCTTTCTTTTTTCCCTCACAAGCGAACCTACTTCCGTAGTGTAAGGCTGATAGGAGAGTTATGCACCCTATCGCTTCATAAAACCTTGTGTTGTTGACAACTCGAGCTAGTTTCGTTCAACACTCTTTTACTTCTTCTAACTTTACCACACTTTATACAACTCTCTTTTAAACATCATGTAACATAGAGGCTGAGCACATATTTACTTTCTCAATGGGTTTCGTTTTATATTAAAAATATTTTCCCATATTTAAAATTAACTATTGACTTCAATTATTTCTTCCCATTTTTTCATATCTAACTTCTAGATTGGGTGTAGTTATTTATTTGACATTGACAAGTGAACACCTGCGAGAACATCTCCACCACACAGTTTCAAAGGAAATGTTTGCAGAGGAGTTGGGAGAAGTGAAAATCTATGGAAGGCAAATAACCCTGAGATTTCAGGGCATCGGGACCTTCGTGACGAAATAGGTGAGCAACTAACCATTACCTACCTAATTATCTCCTTTGAAGCTTCTCACCATACAAGAATTTGGACTGGGAAGTCATGGAATCCTAAAGATGCCTGCTGCAGCATGTCTGTCTCTGTTACAGCTTCCGCTCACCTTGATGAACTCACGGAAATAACTCTTTAGGGCAGAATGGCCCGGATGTAGGAGCCTTACCTTCATAAGCATAGTTGAATCTCGCTCCATTGTGGAGCATGACGACAAGAAAGTTTGGCAAAATGAAAGGCCAGAATAGTTCTTTGCCTTCGTAAATTTGAGCGATGCCTTCTTTAATAATGCAAATTTGTGTCTCCCCCTAGCTTTGGAATTCCCAATGCCTTCGCTTGATTTACGAAAAATTAAATTCTCTTCACACACAACCACACATCATTTTCCTTCCTCCATCTACCTTATTATCCTTATACCTCAATTTTTCTTGATTACCCCTCCCTCCGCCGCACAGGCCTGTGTTGCAGAAAGGGAGGTAGAGTCAGAAAAATTGTGAGTTTAGCGGGGCAAAGTTCCCAGTATTGTAAACTTGATCTTTCTGCCTCCAAAGGTTTTCACTCAACATCATTCCATTATCTGTGAACGCCTTTTATATATTTTTGGCTAGCTTTGTGGTCGATATGGAATAAATTTAGTGGCAAATTGCAGGTAGTTTAGTGGAACTGATAGGCGCTGACCTCTCCTCTGAGAAATATTTAAATTGTGATGATTGAATTTGAAGTTAACTCTCAATGGACCAGTTTCATTTTTTTTCAATGACAGTGAAAATTTATTCTTATGCTGTGACTTGTTGAATCCTTGCAGTATTCTGGAAAGCCAGATGGAGAGAAGCAAGAGGCTATTAAGGGGCAGTGAATGCATTTTTTCCATATTTGCATCGCTTCAGGAGAAATATAGCAATTGTTGGGTATAAAGGATTAAAAGGGGCATCTAGAACAATGATCCTGGTTGTTGAGCGAATTAGGGACCTTATAAAGTTTGCTTTGAGAAAAAGGATCTTTTTAGAGTGTTTCATTTAATTAATTTTAGCAAAGACATGTAAACACATATACAAAAGCGTACACGAAAGAACCGTGTCTACTTCTGCCTAGCGATACTAAATTGAAACTAACTGTGAACTTTGGCAACGGTACCAATTATGGCTGGCTAAAATCTCACAATCAATATTCTAATATATCAACATAGGATGGCAATGCCTACGGTTTTTTTTAATTCTCGAATCTCCTCATGACAGCAGCTATCGAGCGCATCTCTGCTGTATCATGTCTAACGACTATATTTGCTATGGGAAAAAAGCTCTTTTTTACTATGTCGTACTGGTGGAGCATTATGAAGGTTTTGTGCTTGAAGTCTTACACTATACGGATGGGCCACTTAATTGGATAATGTAGGCTATAAACTCGCTTTATCTCCAGCTATAGCTTTGTGATATCCAAAATATAATTGGGGATTTTATCGAGTGGGCCATTAAAAAGAGATGTTATAATAAGTTAAGTTCATCCGCGAAAGCTATTGGAGTTGTGGCAAATATGGAAAAATGCGGAGGTGCTAGAGCCTAGCTGTCCTCTCGAGATTGTCGGAAGTCTGTTGTACAAGTGAATAGATTTATTCCCTTTTTCTTATCTTTAGTTATGGAAACTGAAAAGAATTCAGAAATAGAATACCTCGGCCAACACTATTAAAACTCAAACAATTATAAAATAGTTCCCAGAACAAGCAAAGGCAAAAGCTTATAATAGTTTATCAGAAACCACATAATTTCTTCGTTAATATTTAAAAATCTGTAATCGCTTGAAAACAAATTCTAATCATACCCATTATGCGGTTTTATCCAATTTATTCTTTACCATTAAAATTTTCAGCAAAACTTCATTTTTAATTGATAACAATATGCAATTTAATCAATAATGTATTCTCCGTTGTTATTTACTTCTTCCCAACGTTCAACTAGTTTTTCAACCCCTCTGCAATAAAAATCGCTGGATTTTGACTTGAATTATTCATCTAACCAGGTTCTTAATTCCACATCAGTATTGAACGAAACGCTGCGCAAATTCTTGGAGAGCGATCGGAACAGATGGAAATCCGATGGATCCAAGTATAAGGAAAATGGAGGATAAGGCAGGATTTCCCAATTAAGCGGTTGGATGGCGTCTTTTGTCAAATTGGCAATGTGAGGACGAACATTGTCGTGTTACAGAAGGATTCCATAACGTCGATGAGGTCGCGTTTCACAAATAGCTTCGGCGAGTCGTTACATTTGTTGAACGTAGAGTTCTGCATTGACAATCTCGTTGTTCACAAGGAGCTCATAAGGAATAATGCCTTCACAATCCCACCAAACGCACAGCATCGTCTTTCGGGGATGAAGTCCTTGCTTTAATCGTGGAAGTGTTAATTTGAACTTTCAGATCACTGAAGAGTTGGCAAATGTTTTCAACATGCACGGAAAAACAACTAGAATAGACATTTCCATGGAAATGGAGAAACTTTGCAAGACTGTAACCCTCAGTGGAATCAGCTTCGATGTGTTACAGTTGATGGAGGAAAAACATGTCTGGTGTGTGGAAGGATCTGGTAGGGCAGATAAAGACTAAGTTAGAAGATATACAACTCCCGGGTATTCTGTTTATATACTGCATTATACATCAGCAAGCACTTTGTGGAAAAGACTTAGATATTTCCTGCGTACTGAAACCAGTCGTTTCTGCAGTGAACTTCATTTGGGGTCATGCACTTCATCACCGGAAGTTCCAAGCTTTTCTTCAAGAAATTGATTCTGAATTCTGTGACTTACCTTATCACAGAGCAGTGAAGTTGCTCAGCTGTGGTAAAGTCCTGTTTCGTTTAATAAGCTCCAAATCTAAATAGATCATAAGGGTAAAATGATGACAAATATTAGCTAAAAGAATGATGTTCTATAATTATAATCCATTTCATAATATATTTTTGTAAAAATAAATATTGGAATCTTTTTCATTTCAAGAAATGGTTATCTCAAACGAAAAGCGTGTAACTACTGTTGCTCTGCACCATAGTGGACTGAAATGCAAGAATATATTAGCTAAAGGTGCTGCAGCAAGGAAACACCGTCTATAAGATCAGGAATAACTTAAAAAAAGAATGGCTACACTCCTCTGAAAAAGTCTCCTGGACGACCAAGAGCTTCAAATGAACTTAAGATCGCTATTTAGTAAGGTCTAAGCATAAAGATCGGATTGCCGCCATCACCAAACTTGTTATCAACTGGAAAGAAGCAGAGGTGAACGCTTCAGCCCGTAAAGTGAGGTGGAGACTTTTTGACACAGGTCTCAACTCGAGAAGGTCTGCGAAGAAGTCTCATCTCACGAAGAAGAACCTCATAAATAGGCACTACTTTTGTAAAAAAAAATATAAAAAAATGGACTGTTGAAGAATGGGGCAAAGTAATATTCTCTGATGCAGCTCTCTTCCGCTTGTTTAGAGCTTCTAGTACATCCCTCGTTGGGATGAGTAAAGGGGAGCGCTTTCACGAGGCGTTTCGTTCCCTCGATGAAGCATCTGAATACTTGCCTTGTCTGAGGCTGCTTCTCATCTAAGGGAACTTGGAGCAGTAACAACTTTTCCCTAGAGCATTGCCATTAGCTCAAAATGGTACAAGAATGTGCTTAATCAGCACCTCTTCACATCAATTTAGGACCAATTTGGGGAATATGACTGTATATTTTAACATGAAGACGCACCTTATTACAAAGAAAGATCAATAAAAAAGTCCTTGGCTTAAAATAACATCGAACTTTTGAGACTTTGAGACATTGGCCCTGGAATTCATCACATTTTAAACCAATAGAGAATTTGTTAGCGATAAGCAAACATGCGGTTAATATCAAAATCAAATCTTTGTTTTGCTTGCTTATTTCTGCCATTTAAAATGAACTTATGATTTAATAACTGGCTTATGACGAGAATTGGATCTTGTATGACAATTGAAAACGATAATCTACTTAGATATTATAAAGTGATATTAATTTCAAGATAGTAAGCCTGTTTGCGATTAACAGATTAACAATTTTGGTGGAGCTTCTTGGGTACCCTGCATTGGAGCTGGGACATCATTGGTAAGGGCACAATTGGTGTACAATTTCAGAGTTTCAAAGTTATTATTATTATTTGATTTATCACACATATGAGAAATCGACCTTTTACGTGATCTTCTATCTCTTCTCTCACTCACTCTCATATATTCACTTCACAAGTATATTTTCATCCTTTCTTCTTTCATGCTCATACGACCTAAAAGTTTCTTAGTTTATCATCATTCATATCTTTTAATCGTGCTATAAGGATCTTCTTATCAACCTGACCAAGGCCAGTGGTGAAATTTAAATAGCAAACCAACGAGGACAGCTCTCTCTAGAACGAGCAAGACCTCAAAGATCGATCTCGCTCAGGCAAAGGTTAAGTGGTCAACCGTTTTGCGATGAAAAAGGCCTTCAAACGTGCTCCTAAGCTTAAAATCACTGCGCTAGCAAATGAGAAGGGCATCTCGGTAGCCACTGTGTCAATGGCCGTCAATGAGGAGGGCGACAATAGTTTGAGGTGCGTAGATAGGCTTCTACTCACGCACTGTTTGTGAAAACAACTTATTGAGCGCTGTCGTCGCCTGCTCAACGAAATAAAAAGTCATGGCAATAAAATTCTACTTTTTCTAATGAAATAAATCTTCACGGCCGATCCGGTCATCAACAAGCTGAACGAGCGCATGGTAAGCTTCGACCAGGACGTCTCCGAGGTCCACTACGTCTCGACGACCAAGCAGAAGGCGAGGAAATAACAAAGGTGTGGTTCGCGATCAGCTATAGTCTCACCGCGGTCGATTGCATGGAAATCTTGTCAAAGAAAGTCCAGATATGGGTAAGAAAGTTCATGAAGAAGATATATAATTCTTTCCGCTGGACGGTGCGCAGGCCCACACAGCCAAGCAAGAGTGGATGGGGTCAAACATGAACTTCTCGTCAACGGACTTTTGGCCGCCGCATTTGTCTGTCCTCAATCCAATCAATTCAAGATTGTGTGTGCTTTTCGAGGGCAAGCCTGCAAGGTCCGCCACAGTAACTTCGCTGTGGTGAAGTTGTCCGTTAATTGCTTGTGGCCCAGCATGAACAAAAACTTGTTCTAAACGTATGCGCGGTCATCAGGTCTCGCTTTGATGGTGTGCTTGCCGCCACCGAGAGCGGCCATATTGATTAATATTACAAACCAAACACATATTCATACGAGTATGTTAAAACACGAAATCGTATCTAACTGCATCAAATCTATCATGGTGTCCTTTGTTGAGAGCGTCGTAACGAGTGTAGCAGCACTTTTGCAATACCCGGTATGACCGAAGTTTTGACTCAAGTTTTAACATTTATTCTTTATGAATTCTTCTTTTATTTGTTAATAGGTAGGCAGTCATAGATAATTCAGTTTTCCATTAATTTTACTACTTGGTCTCTAGGGATGATACGAGTATTATAGAAATGAGTCTAAGGAATAAAACCATAAATCGCATCTAAATCCAAAATAAGAAATTAACTCGCCTTTTTCACAGAAAGTTTTATGGCTGAGGCTAAAATAATAACAAAACTATCATTTACAAAGTTTGGTTAATTTTTACTCTTAAAAAAAGTAGCTTCCTTATCAATACGCCGTTCCCATTGCTAAAGCACCCTTTATATTCCCCTGTGGATTGTTCGGAAGCTCCCGTGCGGCTGATTTCTGAATGTCCAAAATATCAGAAAAGCGTTTAACTTTCGATGTACGCTGGAGTTGTAAAAGAAATATAAAATATCATCGTGAAAAATTTGGAGAATATGGAGCATGTGGTAGGAGACTGATTGGGATTTTAATAACAATCAATAATAGTAATGTTTTGTGTGGCCTTTCACTATCAAGAAGAAAAAACTATTTTTTCTTATCTTTGAATAAGGTTATTTTCGACAGATACTGTTTCGTAAACCTTGCGAAGACATTCATGTAAAATTCTTGGTTAACAGTTTAAGCTCGCACAACTTCTCTACACTATAAAGATGCGAGGAACATTACTGATTCTTTATTATTTGTGGACAAGAGGTTTTCTGCCTGGCGATATATTGGTACCTCTCGATTCTTAGATATTGTGTTTCATCACTGTCAATTAAAGAGGAGCAAAACATTTCATTTTGTTCTCAATTTTCAGAACAATAGTACAATTTGAGAAAACAAATTTTCATTTGTTCTTATTTAAGAAGGCTTGATAGAAGCTTGGCAGTTTTGTTTTCCCAATAAGGTTTCGCGATTATTATATCCTTTCATTGTTTTTAATACTGCGAATTATAGAAGCAAAATCTGTATTTTTTCATTATCTTATGACCTTTCTCTTTATCTATGCTTTCGTAAAAGGAAGAGAGGCCACCGTGCCATGTCCACGTCGGTGGCTGTCAGAAAAGACAAAATTCTAAAAAAATCATTACAAAACGTATATAAGACTTGGGAATGCATGGCCGTGCTAAATTACCTTCTGCATATATATTTCTGCTGCATTAACCCAGACAAATAATAGCTCTATTGAAAAGAACGACCTTTTCTCGGTACAAGTACAGGACTTGTTTAATAGCATCACAATACATCTCCTAGTGTAAAACGACTGAGAAAATATTACCCTATGACTTTACATAGATTCAAAACTCTCCAAAGAAGACTATAATTGCCAAGAGAAGATGGAGGGCAAATACGCAGGGAAGGAAGATTTAAAAACTTGAATGGTTAGGCAATACCCCTCTTGGAGGTGACTGACAGTCTACTGACTGGAATGAACAGAAAGTTCATAAAAAAAAATTGATGGAACCAATTAATACCGCTTCAACTCTGATACATGTCGTTTCAGCCAGTTTTATAGGTATAAATAAATTCTACGTTTTCCTCAATGATGCTGCGGTTAATGGATCTTATATGTGGGGACACAGGATGTGGTATGTATATACAGAATATTTGTTTGTAAACCATTGAGATACACTACGTCCAGTTTCTCCTAAGTACATTTCATCACAATTTCCACACTAAGTTTTATACACACCTTATATATTTTATTAAAGAGAGCGGCTTTTTTTAAATTAGTTAATTTTAAGATTGTTTGGGAATGCATAGACTAGTTTAAAATTAGAAATATTTAAATAAGTAGTGATAAGTTAATAGATAAGTTGTAAGGGAAAAAACGCATTTAAGACTACGGCCTTTCCTACTATTGGAGTAGGAGTTTGTTTAGTTGATTTTATTTAAGTTGCGATAAAATGTTTTGCTGGCCTTAAAATGTGCTGTAGTAATAAAATATTTGCATTAAAATAACAACATATACATTTCGTTCACACCGCCTGAATAATACGGCTTTAAATTAAGTGTAACGCGACTACACACAGTTATTCAGTAAAGGAAAATACAGTTGAACTTTCCGTTATTTTGGCCTTCGCATTTGGTTTTCGTCTAAATTTTGGTTGAAAATTTTACTGTGGTTTTTGTTTCGATCTCCGAAATTCCTCTCTCGCAAGATTACGCTTCTTATAAAGGGCTCTGAAGGGGCTTCTGGCACTAGTATTACTTGACTTCTTTGGTTGCCTTAGCTAGTCTGCTGTATCGCCGTGCCAAATCTTTCGAAATTTTTGCAAACTAAACTTTTATGAAAATGAAATTGTGCGACTCGCTTCGAGTAGTGATAATAAAAACTGCGTAAAGTGAAGAAACACGATACGTTTGAAAAGTGGACCACTAGTATTCGATCTAGGAAGGCGAAGGGCGAAATATTTGTTCCTTCGTTAGATACAAGGACTGGAGCCTTATCTTGTCCACCCGCAAGCCCGAAGGAAGGAAGAGTAAGGTAAAGTTCTATAAAATTACTTGGACCTTGGCCCCCATTTCTCTCTTTTCCACCCCCCTTTTTTTCTAAACTGTCTCTCACTATATACATACATATACATACTCATATCATAAATCATCCCCCTATCTTACGATAGGATGTAGGATAAATAAGAAAGACTCTCCGTATCACTCTCCGGGTCCTCTTGGAGGGTCCAAAACCAGACAGAGAAAAGGTGTTTGAAAAAGTTTAAGGAACATTACACATTGCACTGGTTAGATTTATCAATATTCAAAATTGTTACTCGGCCATTTGTGCAAGGGAGGCCGACTCTGAATACTTGACCTCAAGCAAAGTCGTTGAATGCCTGAAGACTAGTAATCTGAAACCGACCACCCCACCACAAATTAGAACTCACTGTAGCCTAATCTGCAGGCGCCTTGACTCCTTGGGCGGGAGTCACTCTGCTGAGGATATTTTCCACCCCCCTTTTTTTCTAAACTGTCTCTCACTAAATACATACATATACATACTCATATCATAAATCATCCTCCTATCTTACGATAGGATGTAGGATAAATAAGGAATACTCTCCGTATCACTCTCCGGGTCCTCTTGGAGGGTCCAAAGCCAGACAGAGGAAAGGTTTTTGAAAAAGTTTAAGGAACATTACACATTGCACTGGTTAGATTTATTAATATTCAAAATGGTTACTCGGCCATTTGTGCAAGGAAGGCTGACTCTGAAGACTTGACCTCAAGCAAAGTCGTTGAATGCCTGAAGACTAGTAATCTGAAACCGACCTCACCGCCACAAATTAGAACTCGCTGTAGCCTTATCTGCAGGCGCCTCGACTGCTTGGGCGGGAGTCATTCTGCTGAGGATATTAAAAACGAAATTGAACGGAACCACCAATGGGAAAGGTAGCTGAGGCTATCAAATTCAAGCATTACACGCACGTATTTAAGGTTGTATTCGAGGAAACGCCTATGGCTAAAAAAGCTAAGGAAAATGGTTTGCTTCTCTTCAACGTAAGAGTCTTTTCAGAGCAGATAGAACTTGAGGAGTTTGTCGACTTAAAAATGTGCTTTCGGTGCTATAAGTACGGCAAACACACCACTTCCAACTGCCTGGAAAAGACCTTACGCTATTTGTGTCGGTGGCGACTGTAAAAGTAACTTCCCCAAATGTTTAAATTGTGAAGGCTCTCACCGGACTATGTCTATGGCATGTCCGATTAAAAAACAAGAAATTCAAAAAGAAATCCAATTAAACGTGACTCATAGGAGAAGAAGGCCAATTAAACTTACCCAAAAGTAGCCAAAAACACCATTGCTGAGACAGACAAACAGAAGACATTTCTAACATCGAAAACGAACACTCAACCAAAATAATGTCCTGCATATACTATGCACACATCTCCAACATCGCTCGCCCAGGTACCTTTGACACGGAAGTTAATCGCATGCTCGTAAATAACGGGCTGCAAGAGATGTGGTTTCCGGAGAACCCACCTTCAGAGGAGGTTATGCGAATAAGCGTAGCCTCTCAGTTCTAGGAAACATACCTATAAGTGTTCACGCCACAAAACAAAGCCAATACACGCGATCCCCGTCTCAATAAACCCAAAGTAACGCAAACAACAAAACAGGTGCCACCTTCACCAAACAAAGAGACAGTTGACACAAGCAACACGCAAAATAACACTCCCAACAAAGAAGCAGTGCGATCCAAGGAGGCCAGGTCTCCACGAGCGAGAAAAACCTCTAAAAACCACGGCCCAAGGTCAACATCCTCATCACGAGGTAGAGACCACCAGCTAAAATACCACGCGAGAGGTTTATACCTCAAAATATATGATGCCAAATACGCTTCCTTCCCAACCGAAATCGATTTCCGCGTAGTAGCTGAAGGACGTAGGACCGGAAAATACAAGTGGGAATGCTCAGATGAGGTTACGGAGCGACATATTGAGTAGGCTCTCGCTCAAAATATGGTAAAATTGACCACGGACTACTTCCACACAATCACGGACACCGAAAACGGCAGGGAGCGCATTCTACCCAGTAAATCTCATGGGGCTAAAGTAGATTGCGAATAAGCGTCTACTTTAATCCCACGCACTAGAGAAGCAACATTACACAAAATGACAGACAGACTTACAATTATACATATAAATGTCGATGGGTGGGACCGAAAAGGTTCCATCTATGGAAATATTATGCGACAGAGTGACCCTGAGATAATATTATTTCTGAACATAGACTTACCGCGCAAAATGAGTTAAAATTATTTCAATGCGACGTAATTAGCAAGAATCATAGCAAGGAACGGTATGACGGCTGCGCAATAGCCGTCAAAAATGGACTAAAATGTAGAACACTGGGGGACTTAGATGAATCCTACCTTGCCAGTGAAGTAGGTTCTGCCCTAGGGTGACTGGTCGTGGCCACAGGGTACCAACCCCCAAGACAGGGCTATTTGCCCATGCATAACCTCTTGCAGATATTTAGCCACAAGAAAAATGTAATTTTTGCCGGAGATCTTAATGCAAGGTTTGCTGCGGCAGGATATAACCCCTACAACAATGCAAGCAGAAACATAGAAGTACTACTTGACAGACAATACATGACAGGGATCGGACTAGAATTCCCGACGTACATAACGGAAAGATCAGCAACGAAACTTGATATAGTCCTATCTAGCATCAGGTTTCCTTACAACTACTACATTGAACCGGGCCCTATTATTCCGAACGACAACTAGGCTATCAAAATTATATTATGAGTAAATCCCATTCAAATTGCAATCCCAGAACGCAAAAGTTATAAGCAAGCGACCTGGGAAAGCTATAAAAATTACCTTTTAAATTATATCCCCCGACCTTATATTTTATGACAATTTAGAAGAAATGGATGATTAGCTAGATAAAATCACTGAATTTCTAATAAAAGCCGATAAAAATAGCATTCCCCGTATTTATTATAAACCCTTCCAGCTACCCCCTGGACCCCTTCCATTAGAGCCCTGGCCCAAGAATATAGGGACTTGTCCAATGTAGTAGCACTGATAGGCCCCAACCACAATGCCCACAGAAGACTAGGACAACTTAAAAACGAACTCTAGTCATTAATTACGGACCAACAAACACTACTATGGGACGGACTAAAAGAAAGACTCGTCATAAAAAGAGACTCACACACATTCTGGTAGATGGTTCAACGTCTTAAAGAAAAACCTCCATAAACAAAAATGACACTCATTTACGACGGCAAAAAACTAACGAGACTGAAGAGATTGAGGAAATCTTTAGGATTTTCTGGTCTTCTATCTTCAAAATTACCCCAGAAGAAAATGATAACTACGACCTCGAATTCAAAACAGACGTAATACAACAGCTAACCACATACATACAAAAAACCTCTCCTCACCACTGAGTGTCGCAGGAAAGACTGATGGAGGGCTATGTCAGTAAAATAACTGCCCTAGAACTCTCTGTTACTCTAAAATACTTTCGTCAAAGACCACCGGGTACTACGGGACTGACCCGCGAGAATTTCATTAAGGCCCAGCCTAACGTTGGAAGTGGCCTTCTCAACATCATGAACGCTGCTCTGAGCACAGGCTATTTCTCTGATCAATGGAAAGTGGCCAAGAAGATTTTCATCCCCAAACCGGGAAAGCCCCCGGACTGTCCTGCCAGCTTTTGACCGATATATCTCCTAGAATTTGATGGCAAAGTCTTCGAGAACATATTGGCTAATAGAACGAACTCTTTTCTCGAAGAAGCTAACTTGCATAACAAGCAGCAACGTGGCTTCAGAAGCAAAGAGGAACTGACACGGCACTAGCCGTTGTCACCAAAAAGCTTGCTAAAATCAAGGCAGACAAAAAGGAATGCCGATTTGGTGCTCCCTGATGTCAAAAAAGCCTTTGATAAGGTTTGGAATAAAGGACTACAATTTAAGATCTTTGAAGTAGGCCGCAACCCCATTCTTGAGAGGATTCTATGTGACTACATAATGGAGAAGAGAGCATACATTCATATCAGAGAACATAAAGGCCCCGAATTCGAGCTCAAATCAGGGGTTTCACAAGGGGGCTGTCCCAGTCCCCTTTTATACAACATTTATGCACGCGACTTACCACAACCTCTCTCCAAGGGAACGATATACGTACAGTTTGCTGACGATATATCGCAAATTTGTACCGTCTCTTATGTTCACAGGGAATTTATGGCGAGAAATACGGCTAGGGAGATATCTAACATCAACTCTTTCGAGAGGAGATGGAAGATATCAACCAATGCACCAAAATTCAAAATAATTCCCATGTTTCGCAAGACCTTCAATGATATACGGGTAGAAGGTGAGCGAATCCCTCAAATAAACTCAAGATATTCAATGCGTCATTCGCTCAGACTCCTGTACTCCATCGGTGCCGCTGAACGCGAGCGCCAAGACCCACATTGCGAAACTAAAAATTATCCAGAATAAAGCGGTGCTTCTCATCACAAACACCCGAAGAAGAAAACAAAAACGACAGAGGGAGCTACACGACTCGGTTGGATTATTTCCGATCAACGTGGTGCTAAACGAGAGAGCTAAGAGTATCTGGAAAGCCATTGGCGCCCTCTTGACCTCTGAGTTCTCTCGTACACACTTAGATATCGAGGTCGACCGAAAAATAAGACCATTTAAAAGCAGTAAGATACGGTCTGACGGCGACGTGACTCCAAAATACACCTGACAAAATTCAAACTTTTCAAAAATTCAAATGAAACTACAAATAAACTTTTTCGAAAACCCACAGCAGGAATAAAAAACCCCGCCTCAAATTTATGGCTTGAATGCCAAAAAGATCATTAAGATCCAAAAAATTAAGAATTAAATTAACAAAATTAATTTAATTGAATAAACTATAAATTTTATAATTTAGTAAATAAAAACAAAAAACAAACAAAATTCATCCAAAAAGCAAAAACAAAAAGCTACCCTTTCACCATGGCCCTATTTATTTATTCTGTCTCTAACACATCCTGTATTCTTTAAATTCACCCTATTTCACCACTTTCCTCTCTTACTATCTTTCTCTCTAACTCTACCTAAATCTCACCACTTTTTATGTCCAATGTCTACGGTCCAAGACAATAGTTTTACTCTCGAAAGGCTTTTAGAAAAGTCCTTCAACCTCTTCAACTGTGTGAGAGAATGGTACAAATTACCTTGGGAGAATTTCCAACATAGATAATTAGCAGTTCATGGTGGAAACTATTCCATGAGTGCGTGGCCAGCTAAGAGTTGGAATGTTTTGAGCAGAATTAGTGAGTTTTTTTGGTTTGTTTTTTAATTTAGAGCGCAACGGGGCCCTACCATGAAGAAAGTTTTTTAGGTGAGGTTGGTAAAGAAAGTAGTCAAGTTAGAGAAAATGAAAATGTGTGGAAGATAAACAACCGAAAATGCTCCTGCAGGAGTTTGGGCAGGAAGGGCAAACTGCGGGTGTGGGAGAGGGGGCACACTATCCTCTAGACTTTACCCGATATCCTTTAGCGGGTGACACGTAGCAGTAGGGAAACTTGTTTCCAGAGGCCAGTGCACGAGGCAGGTAGTAGACAGTGGTGATGGGGATGACTTTCAAAATACGCCCCAAGATGGCCCTTGCCATTCGTGAGCCCAAAAACCTTCACAAAAAAAATTAGCAATAGCAATTTCTTGCCTAGGGGAGGCGGAGGGGTAGATTGACAAAGCTAAACTCCGGAAAATATTTTTTATTTAATCTATGTTTCAGGGTTGAGTGGAAATTTGGCATCATGATATTTTTTAAGATAATTGAGAATATTAACTATTGAAATTAAAGTGATTGCCGACTTAATTTAGTAGGAAGAAATCGAATATATTAAAGATGCTCTGTTGTGAAACCAGCTTCAATTCACAAGATTTTTTCATGAAAGTAGACAAGCTTTTCAACAAAAGCTTCTCTCCTCCAAAACCCTCCACATCTGAAATTTCAAATTTTTCTAATATAAAAGACTTCAAAATATAAACAACGAGAAGTTTCTCACAAAGTTGATTTAGCACTCTTCATCATCACTAAAAGGTACCATGCTCCTCCTACCCCTTTGATTCTTTATTAAGCATAAATGCACCCATTATTTATTCTACTCCAATTTGGCTCTTCCGAAGATTGGGGTGTTGCTTGCTGGGGCATCTCGCCCAGGCATGCTTCATCCATTGGGCTAACCGGCAGAACAAAGCCCCCGAAATTACCATCACTGGGCAGAAGGGCCAAAGACACTCTTTCACAAACCTTCTCCAGGCTTACATACCCTCCACTACCTCCTCTGTTAAGCCTTTCGCTCTCCAATACTCATTCACATAACCAAACCACCTTTTACGCTTTCAATCTCCCTTTCTCACACCATTAAACTCGCGCATATTATGTTTACATGGAAATATATTTCCATCCATTCTTCTTACATGTTAATAACGCCTCAGAACACTTACAGGAACAAAGCCATTCGCCCTTTTTTTCCCATGATAAACATTTTTCACCCAGTCATTCATCCCTCTATTTACCTTTCACATTCCAAGCATCTCTATCAAGTTGTTAAATTGCACTGCTCATAATCGCGATATTTCCTTTTAATTTCATAAAATAGTCTCATCCCCATACACACCCATTGGCACCAACCTACTTTCATGCAGCTTCCTGCCACATTCCACATTTAAGTTCTTCCTATTCTCTACTGATCTACTCGCACCATTTAAAATTTTGTGGTCGCAATCTTTTTCATTTGCACCACTATCATTTATAATACATCCTAGCTACTTAAAACTTCTCATTTTCTCAAGAGTGAAACCCTGGACACGGATTTTGCATTACAACGCGTTTTTAGCCCCAAATACCATTATCTTACTCTTTTCTCCAATCATTTTTAGAAGTCTCCTTTCATACGCCCCTTCACAAGCTCCAATCTACAAAACCTAACGACCCCATGATATCAGCATACAACAAATTTTATATAACATTTCTCTTATCAATCTCACTTATTTTCCTTCATTTTCATTTCTGCTTCTCTCAGTCTTCCATCCATAATGATAATAAACAGCCTTGGCGAATCACCCAACCTTTGGCTACACCCCTACGTATGTTAAACCACTTTCTCCAGCATCTTTCAAATTAACATATGCTTTACTTCAAGCACAAATAATCTAATAGTTTACTACTTATTCTATACATTCATAGCACCTTGCCACAATGCTTCTCTATCTACACAATCATAAGCTTCCTACAGATCCATCAATGCAGCAAAGACTTTGCATCTCTTATCCATTGTTTTATCAGCAGCTGTCTCAGTTCAAATTCTTAATCCGCCCTAAACCATATATTCTTGTCCCCCTTTAAAACCGTCTGTTTTCCTTCTTAAACGCCAAATAATAATTTTCAAAAGCCTTTTACAAAGCACTTAACTTGTAGGGGTGCGAAGATGTATCAGAGAAAAATTCCTTCCAAGTCGATAATATAAATAGCCCATTAAATTACCAACTCAAAATGGACTCCGCCATAGCGTGATGGCTAGAGTATTGGCATTTAGATCTAAAGATACCGCGTTCGAAACCCTCAAAGTTCACAACTTTTACGAAGAAAATCACGAAGAAAACGGAAGTCAAGGAAAACGACTTCAAGGGCTGACTCCTTTATTCTATTATTTTGGTTATTTTAATATCATTCTTCTTGTTGAGATTTTCTATATTTGAATCAATTTATTTCTTCTCGATTGAATTTGCCCCTTGAAACGTTTGTCTTCCCTCTTATCTGACTCTAAATATTCTTATTGTTTGGGTTATTTCTTGATCTTCGATTTTCTTTTTCTTGATGAATCTTCATATTAACTTGCATTTATTTTGATGTGATGATTCCTTCTAATTTCTTGATGAGTTGAGGATTTCTTGGATTCTTGACGAGATTGACGAGTTAGTCCTTGAAGTCGTTTTCCTTGACTTCCGTTTTCTTCGTGATTTTTCTTCGTAAAAATTGTGGACTTTGAGAGTTTCGAACGATGTTTCGTTAGATCTAAATGCCAATACTCTAGCCATCACGCTATGGCGGAGTCCGTTTTGAGTTGGTAATTTAATGGGCTATTTATATTATCGACTTGGAAGGAATTTTTCTCTGATACATCTTCGCACCCCTACAAACTCAAGTCTAAACTCCATTTACTCCTTGCTTTCACCTTTCTCACCTTTATCCTTATATGACGGAAATTATACTCAATTATTCTGTTCCTCAGCCACTTTTCCACTTTTGAATGCTTTATAACAAAGGTGCCTAAACTGTCGCTCTCGAGCCGCATACGGCTCTTGGGACAACATTAATTTGGGGGGGCTTGATTGGAATCTTAACTAACGTTTAATTTTAATAACTTCATAATATAATTTGAATATTGCACGCAGTATACGGTAGTTTGTTGGTTTCCTAAACGAATAAATAATCTTTTCAAGATTAAAATAAATTTCTATTCATTGAATCATTCCCGCGATCGAGTGTAGCAGCACGTCAATCGAGTTTCTAAACTGAACCTGCATGTTTAATCTTGAAGGACCACGCATGCGTACGACTGCGAAATTTCAGCTCGCGCTAGATAAAACATTTTTATACAATTAGAATCACCTTTACATAAAAAAATACATATATATACGTTGGGAATATCTTAGAGAAGATACATTTTATTTGTTATTATAAGCCATTTTCAGCACCATATTCACATTATCTTTTTAAATATTAACGCGAGAAAAATAATTGTCAGAAGCTATGTAGTTTCCAGAAAGTAGGAACACCGAGAAAAAAATAGTAGTTTTGTAGAGGCTGATAAAACTTCACCTCTTCGCTTGCTGCCTTCAATGTTTACTAAAGTTTTCGCTTACTACAGTAGTGGAATGTTTGTTGTGCAATTTGTGCTAGAGCAAATACTTTTCTGATTTATATTGAAAATTCTTTCAAGTTAAATTTTTATAACCCATATTAAAAATTACTGAAAAACATAAAAGTGTCAAACGGAAATATGACCATCAGGAGGACGAGTTTTCTTTACTGTAGGGATAATAAAGCTGTGTCTCATTGTTTAAACTACCATAAGCCACTTTAAAGCGTCACCATGAATATAATTATAAATAATTTGTATGTGAATTTCCTCCTATATCAGAACATCAAAAAAAATAAGATAACAATAATATAGCTTATAATATGGCTCGAAGTAGACATTCCTACTGTCATGGGGAATTTGTTCAAAAGAATATTGGCGATATGATTGAAATTCTTTCATACGAGAGCTCAAGACATAAACAGGCAATTGAATAAATCCTCATCTTTCGCCATACTACAGAAAGACGTATTTCTGAAATAGGTTCTGCTGTCGCTTGTTCACTACAGAATGATCCGAAAATCTGCGTGGCTTTCAGTTTAGCACTAAGTGAATCTACTGTCATTCCATATATCCATTACCTGTCTATATTGGAAAGATATGTTACAAATGTTAAGAATATAAAAGAAGAATTCTTCGATCTGATAAATTTAAACGAAACCACAAAAGGTATTGAGATAAAAAAGGGACTTGACATACGCTGTCTGATGATCAACTACCACTGCATAAACTTCTCAGAATTGCTACAGATAAGGCACCATTCATGGTAGGTCACAAGACTGGCCTAGTTGAAAAATTAACAGAATATCCCAAATATATTGAATAACTATTTGTTCCCTTTATCATCCAACTTGAGCATTTAGTAATTAAACACTTTAAGTTCGACAATGTTATTAATTTGCGTTTTAGAAATTGTGAATTTTATTCGGTCAAGTGCCAAAAAACACTGTAAATTCAGATATTTTATTAAGGAGCATGTGCTTGAAGAAAAGCGAAATGACCTTTCATTCTACTGTAATGGGAGATGGTTGTTCACTAGCAATCTTTTGAATAAATTTATTGCCCATTTTGAGCTAATTATTAGCTTCCTGAAAGAAAAGTGGAAGAATTACCCCCAGCTAGTAGATCACGAATGGATAAATGATCTAATATTCTTTACAGATGTCAAGCAACATCTTAATATTTAAATCTTGCACTTCAAGGGATAAACAAAGATAATATAGGACTAGCTCAATAAGCTTTAAGTTTTCAAAATAAAATAAAGCTTTTTTTAAAGAGAACTGACTACAAAAGATTTCTACTACTTTCCCTACTTTAGAACAAGATTAGCTGTTTCGAACATTAAAATTCAAGAGAGTAAATTAATACAATACCAAGCCAACCTAGACACTTTTTATAATGATTTTAATAACAGGATTTAAAAACTAAAATGGCTGAAACCATGTTTTGAATTACTTTTGTTTTCGCTTGCAATCGATGTGTAATCATTGATGGCTGTCCTGTTACTTCATCTTACAATAGAAACAGGATTTATTGATCTGCAAGAAGATCGTGCTTTGGAAGTAGCACATAAAAGCAACCTCTCTAACTGACTTGTAGGAAACAAACTCCAGAAGCCACGTATCCTATTTTTAAGATTTGGCTTCCAGCTTCTTTCGGATTCAGAACTATTTCCAGCTATGGATCTTTCATATCTGTTATGAAATTTCTCAAGTCAAAACATCGTGCTATTTTCACTATCACCCACCTTACTGAGTTTCTAAGCACAGCTTTAACATCATTCCAGCAAGATTTTAAACTTTTAAGTAGAAAAATGAAATCTCAGCCAAAGCCTCCGAAGAGCCAATAATAAATGGTTTAAATCATTGAGTAGGACTTCAATAAATTTTAATTTTGCATCATTCAAATTTTCTAAATACAAATTAACACAGCAATTTTGTTTAGTATAATTCAGAGATGTATGAACCAGCAACTATTATGAAGTACTGATATTTTTTAGCATTTTTAATTGCATTTTTGAATAAATATGTTCTGCGACTCTTGAAGATTCAAATAGTAGTAGCAACTAGCAGCAGTACTTTTCTTTAGGAGAAGGCACTCCCTAATCCTATGTCGGAACAATCTCCAGTTGCTCACAGTCTTTTTCCAGATTTTTTGTCACTCTTCTGTAAACATTATTAATCACTAACTTCTGATTACACGCCTTCACAAACTGAACTCTCCCACCCTGTCTCTATTTACTTCTGTGCTGGTGAACCCGAAACTCCCCTTATTCCTTTTCTCATTCAGTCACCTATTGATCCATTTATTACTCCTGCAACTATGAACAGATAGCCAATTATAATTCAATCTACTGCACCTGAATGCACATCATTTAATCCAACCAATCGAAACTATTCATTTCTTGTCATGATTGCCTCACATAGAGCAACATCTGCAATCTTTATGTGTTGTAGAGTCGAACGTCGATACTAGCCGAGGAATGACTATGTGGTGATGTGGGGAGGGAGCAGGCCAGAAATTGGGATCTAGATCCCAATACGTGGGTTAATTAATCAAAATCAAGTGCGGTTGGCCTAAATAATCATTTCTTAGACGTTATGGTTTTAAATAAACTGATTGTAGAAAAATAACTTTACCATATGCAAAGAAAAAATTATGAGCAAAAGTAAATAAATGACAATAAAGATGAGACCCCGGTTACTAAACAGGGGAAGGGAATGCAAATAACTCAATGGGGACGAGGGTCCGAGAGAGGATGGACGGTGATTGATTCCAAGGAAAAGGGGAGAGTGCAAATAACGGGGAGACTCACGTAAAGCACAATTTGACTGAAGGCTTTAGGAGACGACGAGGAAGCGGAAGCTGCACAGTTCCACTTGCAGCCGCACGCTCTTGCCTTGTCTATTTAAGAAGCAGTAGCTGATCGCAGATCGTCAGTCACAAATCTTTCAACAATGGAGAAGGTTGAGCACCGCGCAGTGATCAAATTTTGACCAAGGAAGGCAAAAAATGAAAAAGAGATCCATTAACGCATGGTTGCAGTATACACAGACACCGCCCCTCACTATGCAACTATTGGTCGCTGGAATAGGGAGTTCTGCCATAGTCGTGAGTCCCTTCAAGATAACCCCCGTCCAGGAAGCCCGTCAGACGTGACCATCGAGGACAATATGGCCCGTGAGGAGAGAATGATCCTCGAAAATCGACGGGTGAAGGTCTAAGAAATCGAGCGAAAACTTGGAATATCCCATGGAACTGTTATCAACATCATCCACGGCAATTTGGCCATGGCTAAGGTCTCTGCCCGTTGGGTCCCTAGAAACCTCACTCTCTATGATCGACTTCAACGTCGTCAAATTCCACAAGGCCAGAGTTGCACAAGCTGCCCTGCATGAGTGCGGATTTTAGGAGCTCAACCATCCCCCCTACAATGCAGATCTGGCCTCTAGCGACTACTTTTTATTCCGCCAGGTCAAGTTTGCACTGCTTGGACGCCGGTTTGGGGACGATGAAGATGTCTAGCTCAGCGTCCAGGAGTGGAGTAAACAGAATTCGGGAGATTTCTGATTGTCGGGAATTCGAAGCTTCAGGGACAAGTGGCACAAGTGCATTGAAGTCGAAGGTAGTTATATTGAAAAATAATAAAACACTTTTCCTCATATCTCATTTCCTTATATCCGAATTGCAAAATTTATTGACCGCCCCTCGTACTTTTCCCTTACTTTCATTGCATGTCGCGTTGGTAAGAAAAGCCCTTCCGATGCGCAGCAGTAAACCTGGATTAGTTGCTTTTAAGTCACGCACTGAAGGACGGTATAAGTATTCATCCCCTCTCTTACAAGCATATTCCCGATATGCACCACTCAAGAAACGGAAGGATCTGATCTCACCGTTCTCTTAGGAGTTTGCATTTGCAGGAATTGCAATATTAGTGTATGGTTCTATAATATTAATTCTTGATACATTGAGATAACTTTAATTACATTTGAACAAATATGATAGATGTTTTGCTGTATAGCCTTTGTTAGCATTGGTTTTTCGGTCTTATTCTGAACGGTATAAAATTTCTTGAGAGCCTTAAACTTTGTTTCTCTCGTGGCAGAGAAGAGACGGGGCAACAGCTTTAAAAATGGCTTTGGTGCTAGGATGAAGGCTTATAGGTACATCTCTTTTAATTTTCAGTTAAGTATCTTAGGGAAGTAGGAGCTCAAGTTCAGGTTCAAGCTTTTGGGTGGTGCACGGAATTAAAGCCATTTTTTTGCAATTTCCTTCGAATTGCAATGACCACTTTTTAAATACTTTAACATCTACAGAGAAAATTTTTGCTCTCATAATACGGAATATACCAACCTTTTGGAACTACACCTTTATGATAATAAGGATGCGCAAGTTAAGTAGAAAAAAATGCATATTAAAACTAGAACCCAAACCAACCAAACCAGCCCCAAACCAAACCCAAACAAACCCAACTCTACCCACCAAACCCAAACAAACCCAAACCAAACACAAACCCAATCCAACCCAACCCAACCCAACCCACGAGTTCAGCCGTGAATATAGCTGTCGTATTAGGGAAATTCTCGCCGCCTTAAAATATTGGACAAAAAAAGCCGAAAAACATGCACTTTGGCATAAGAAGAGATGTGGTTTAATGCCTTGTGGATTGAACACTCTAGTTTATGCATCTGAGCGGTACGAAAAGAAATAAAAAAGACGCCTACCTTTAGAGTGGCTAGAATAACATCCTGCAGTACCAAGGTGATATATTTGATGCTCAATAGCGAAGAGGGTGTCACTTCCCTGCGGAACGTTATTTTATTACGCTATTGATCCGAATAAAGCTTTTCTCACCTGGGCGCGGAATTGAAGTTTCAGAAGAAAGTTGGACAAAAATTTGGTTATTTTTACTTTTAAAATGCATTAAACTAGCAACTGTATGGAAGGGTATGGTCGCCGAAATTACGTTTTTTTAATTACCTTTTAGGAGACACGGTAAGTAAAATATTAAAAAGAAAACTGCCAACTTGAATCCACCCCCCTAAAAAAACAAACGAAAATAAACAAGAAAGCAAAATAACAAAAGAAAAATTAGGCTCAAGTGATATAGAGAATCCTGCACTTTCAGGAACCCGAGTGCGCAATAAACACCTAATCACTAAATACTATATTGGAGGCCCGACTCATCAATATATTTTAATTATCCCACAGTAGGAAGTGTATGACCCAGATTCGAGTACAATAGACAGCAGATAGCGATCTCGTTCGCCCTGCCCTGGTACAGAGACATGTAACATGCGCGAAAATCTTTTAGAATGGGACATTCAAGAAATTTGCCGGACACTGGGTGACCAAGCAGTCATCGCAATAAGGTTCTGGGGAGCGTTTCATCAGATGGCACTTCCAACAGGGATTGTGCCCGATTCGAAGATGACTGAAAGCATCTTGAAGCCGTCAACCTAAACTAGTTGACTGTTTAAGGCAATTATGAGCACCTTCGTTTTCTCCAACTCCTACATGTTCAGGGCACCCTCAAAATCCGATCTCGCCCTTCTACTAGCTCGCGGACTCCTGTTCCTCAACGGACACACCGAACCTATGGAGGCAGAATTCCTAATGCTTCAAGTACATCACTCAGCTCAACAAGTCGCTTAAGTCACAAGTCAGTCTCAGAAGGCCCATCACCCGTAATCCTCCGTAGTGATCGGTGTATTTGTACTAGGTCGGCCAATAAGATAAAGATAGAGCCCGGTAGAACCACGTTGGCTTCAAAGAAGATAGAGATGGCGTAAAATCCATACTCTTCTTTAGTTTTCTAGCTATTCGTTTATAGTGACATGGCTCCAGTGTCTTAATACTTGCTCTCAACAAATTTTGGAAGCAATACCCATCTTTCTTTAGAAGCTTTGTAACCATAGGCCTTGTCACAAACATTCATTGGTTGTCACCACCTCCGAATGCGTGGTGTCTTGAGAAGAATCCAAGTAACTAGAGGCCCGAGAGTTACATTGAGCTCTTGAAAGAGGTGACTTTCCTTAAATCCAAAATGATCACGTCTTTATTGAAGTCCCACGGAGGCTTAAAAACTATTGAGGTTTGCTGCGAAATGAAACGAGAGCTGAGGCCGACTGAGGGAGATGATGGGATTGTACGTGCTACTGCAAAATGCACACTCTAAGGCGACAAGTGTACGGTAATCTTACCACGATAAAAAGGAAAGATCTCCATACGGTATGTGTGGAAGATACCGGTACCAAATGGAGACCACTGTGGTGAATCAGTTCCGCCTACTGCATTTCTCGTTCAGGTGCGGATAGGTAACTTCGTGACCGTAGGCTAACTAAGAGAGAATAGAAGAACGGGAAAAAGTAAAGTACTAGCATTATCATCAACCCAACTTTTTAAAGTCACAGAAGAAAAATATGCATTGCGGGAATGCATCAGGTCCTAAGGCTTCGAATATGGGTTTCTCAGATCAGCTGGAGGTTTAAAATAATACCAAGAATAGGGTGCAACTCTAGTAAATACAGACAAGCCACGTTAAGGAATAAATCTGGGTCGTAGTAAAGCCGTAAATGGCAAGATAATTCCCAAACATAGTAATACGCAGAGAAAACTGACAAAAAGGTGACGCTGAGGAAATTCCCTTACAATACGTCCTCCATTTGACTTATTTGACCCTAAAGAGGTCACCCACCCGTACAAGTAATTTACGATGGAGGGTCTTCATTAGACCATATCCCCATGCGGCATCGTAGGCATTTACTAAATCTAAGAATACCCGGGTTAAGTACACAAAAACAGTCACGGCCCGATTATGCGCAACTTTAGGTTTCCGTCAGCCATCTCCTGTCTTCTATGCTTGACAGCACGTAAGGCTTAACTGATTCCTACCATCTAGTTAGATAAGGAAAGAGCGAAACGGTTACCCTCATCTTTGCGGTCATTTATCTCAATCTATAAATGTCCAGTGACCTAGCAGAAGACCATCTCGATATGCCTCCGGCTCGCAGTTTCCACAGCGTCACAGGTACTGCGTACAAGCAAGTATAGGGATTAAAAGGCCTGGTGAGCACTGATGTCCTTGTTTGAGTCACTATATATTATAATTTCATCTGCAAACCGAGGATGTTGCAGGTTCTCCAGTGTATTGTAACCAGCTAAGCCATGAAGATAACACAGCGCCCGCTCGAGCCGTGCTAACGTGCCAGTTTCCAATCGACGTTTTAAAAAATTTAACGGAACTAAGTGAGACATGCAATATTAGATCATTTTACTGAAATCTGCTTTTCTTACAGCCACGTGATTGCTACAACATAGTCTGCATATGCTTTACTGTTTTATGCTGTTAAGTAAAACGTGAATGTTCCTATGGACCTACCCCGAATGCCGTAACGGCTTAAGGTTGTTTTCTCTCGTCTCATAATTGGACACACTCGTGAGACGCTCCGCCTTTTGATGGAGCGCTCGCCTGCGCCTTATTGCGACGACTGCGTTCTCTTCCAGACTGTTCGGCACATTCTTGTTGAATGTCCCAGTCTGGCCTGGCCGATCTTCACGTACGTTTTCTGGCCCCGTTCAGGGACGAGGGTGGGGGGCGCTACCGCTTGTGCCTTGTACTCGGGGCTGGTTCGTGCGCACATACTCGCGAATATACAAGTTTTTGGTTGAGGTTGGCCTCTTCCACTTCACTTGAGTGTTTCTTGTAGGTCGCATGTTCTGCGCTGAGGAGAGGCCAGACTACTGCCGATGTTGGAGCCTGCTTCCTTCTGGTTGCCTTTTTGCTTTGTTTACTTCTGTTGTGGTTGTTTTTTTAGCCTTTGTTATTTTTATCGTTGTTACCTAAAATATTGTTATTTGCTTTTAAATATAGCCTGGTAAAGCAACTTATGCCTGAGTAAAGCAACTTATGCCCAAGTAGGCATTCGCCAGATAGGGTCATATAATTAAAAATAATTGACTACACAACTTCCTACTTCTATACTTGTGGGTCTTTCTTCTTATTTATTAAGAAACAAATATCTGGTATTCATTATCATAATGTAATTCCTAATCGGAAAATTCATATCTTTCGATGACTATTAATATTCAATTTTAAGCTTTTATTTATCCTCGACTCTTGAGGGGGTTTAGCTTTTAGATTCTACGTTTAGTTTAGATTATGGTTAAGTTTGTTTATTTGAGCAATAATCACTAAAACAGAGATCTTAAACTAATTATCATGCATCAAGCCCTCAAGGGGTGACCCATAAAATTTAACAGACCAGGATGCCGGAATTTCTTAAATCACGTGATTACTAAAATGTACCCTGTTCTTTCTTCTAATTCTAAAGAAAATTACTACGTAAAAGGTGAAAAGAAGTATTTGATTATCGATGAAGTACTTTAATAAAAATTACTAACACTACATCTAACCAAGTACCATTAACATTCGCATACAAGAAAAAGTTTGTATGCGGAGCTCAATAATTCACAAATATAAAATGCACAAGATCTCTTTGGAGAGCAGGAAATAGACCATGAATAACAAATACTCCCTCCTCCACATCGAATATAATAAGTTAACTGAAGGCATAATTAATTATTAGATCACGATTTAATCTTCGAATGAAATCGTTATCTAATAATTAAAGAACTATATTAAAACGTACCTCCACACCTATATTCCCTACCGCTAAACTGAAACTTCTTTTATCTTCTTCATTCGTCTCAATGCCTATTCCTCTTCACACCAACCTTCTTAAGCCACCTTAACCAACCGACACAGATTCATGATTTTATAGAATAAATCAAAGACGTCGATTCTCATTGTAATTTTCGTTCCTTCGCCGTAAAAATGATTCTTGCCAGTAGTGTAAATGTCAAAGAACCCATTTGTGTATGCGCGCGCGCGCTCACGGCCACGCCAACGCCCAAATGGAGCTTTTTAGACTCATTATGTTGGATAAAGACTTGTATAAACGCGCTGGCACGCTTCTGTGTCCACTCCCTCAACTTGCTTATAGTCAAAAATCTGGCTAAAATTCACAATTTGAGCGTTTATGCTCATTGTATGAATTTCAAGCTGGTTGCTACGAACGCATCCTTTAGGAGTTCTATTACTCCCACCACAATCAACCTAACCCTTTCTAAAATTTTGGCATTAAGGGAACAAGTCCTAATCGAAACAGCAAACTTCATCGAAAAGATTAAGGAGAGTTGTTCACACTCCGGGTCCGAGCACCACAAGTAATCTCCCATTTAAATAAATCAATAATCAGCAAATATTTTTCTTTACGAAGAGAATAAATTAAAATGAAAAATATTAGTTACAAATATACAGTAGCGGCCATAATATAATGGTCAGTAGGTATCACAGTTCACGCAAAGGTCCAAACAACAGTATAGGGAACTTATTACTAATGGGCATAAGATTATTCTACAGATAGCGTGAACCGCAAGCTTTATGAAATAATGTCTTTTATATACGATCGTGCAAAGTGTTGCTAATTCGCATTAAAAAAAAAAAACAACTACGGCTTCAAGACAGCTTTAGATTCTCAATGATTTTGGCAACCACACCTTACTCATAATAATCCATGGTATTACAATCGCGAAATCGAGGATGATATAAATTGGAGCTATTGAAGAGCTAGAATTCCTCAGAAAACCACTACTGGCTCTTTTCTGAGGTATGGCCGATCAGCACCAATCGTTTTAATTTTGTTTTTTGCTTTGTAAGGAGACCATCTGGCGACTGTATACTTGGGCATAAGTCGCCGTACTCACTACAGCCTACGACTAGGCTATATTAAAAAACAAAAAAACAAGTAAATAAAAAAAAAACAAGGATAAAAAGATCATAAGCAAAATACAGAATAAAGCAGGAAGAAAACAACAAGGAAGTGGGCTCAAGCGTCGGGGTTTGGCGTGCCTCCCCCCGGCACAGGAGCTTGCGACACACAACAAAGAGTAAAATAGAATGGAGGAGACTAGCCTCCTTCAAAGAGCCGCATATTCTGCAAGTTGGTTTGACGAACCAGTTCCGAGTACAAGGGAAAAGCGGCGGAAACCCAGCTTGTCCCAGTATTAGGCAAGGTAACGCGCGAGATCATCTAGACTGGGACATTCAACAAGAATTTTCCAAACAGTCTGGGGGACAACGCAGTAGTCGTAGAAAGGAGCAGGCGAGCGTTCTATCAAATAAAGATGAGTCGCGCGAGTGTGTGCAATTCATAGATAACAGGAAACAACCTCACACCGTCGTGGGATTGAGGGATAGGACCATGGGAACAGTCGCGACGCAATGGTACGCAACTTTAAGCTCCCCTCGATCATCTTCTATCTTCTTTGTCATTCCCCCCATAGGGTAGCACCTATTCCTGCCATGTAGTCTACGCGAGGAAGAGCCAAGCGCTGCTTTGGTCTCCCAGTCCTCGCAGACTCTTTGGCGCCCTCATTAGCGGGCTCATTCCCCGCAATTCCAAAATGTCCAGGAAGCCAGCAGAAGATAATCTCGACATCCGCCAGGCTCGCTAAATCCGTGGCGTCACGGATATCACGAAACAGAGGATGAGAAGATTCTAATGCATTGATAGCACTCAGGGTGCTGTGTGAGTCGTTATAAATCACAATCTGGTTTCCAAACTTGGCACGTTGCGTTATATCCCGTACTGGGCGGTGGATTGCAACCAGCGATTGTGTCCAATTCGAATACAAGAGATAGCAAGCAGAAGACGTCGTAACATTGGGAGTAGGGCTATGGGAACAATCGTGGTGCAATGGCACGCAACTTTAAAGGCCCCTCGACCGTCTCCCTTCTTCTTTGCCAAGCAGCCCGCATTCCTGCCATATAATCGGTGTGAGGAAGAGCAATAAGATAGTCCGGTCGCCAATCCTAGGTATTTAACGAGCAAGCAGAAGATAATCTCGCCATCCAGCCAGGCTAACCAAAAACGTTACGTCACGGATATGGCAAACCAGGGGATGCAGAGATTCTAATGCCCTGAAAGCATTCAGGGCGCTTTGTGAGTCGCGATAAATCATAATGCGGTGTCCGAGCCTGGCACGTCGGGTTATCTCCAATTGCAATTGCTCGGCCGTTAGGACAAACGCAGCGCCTGGCAGAGCCCAGCTGACTTCAAAGAGTGGGGATACGGTGTGGAAACCGACCCCTTCTTGGAAATAATAGCCATCCTCATACACTGGCAGGTTCCAGTGTGACACGAATTGTGCTCCATAAAGGCCGGACCCAAGACTCCCGGCGCTGTAGAAGTTCTGGGGGCAGAGGCGTGGTGACAAATAGTCAAAAAGGGTAGCCTCCAGGGTGAAGTCTTGGGCAGAACATGAAGTCCACTGACCCCTGAGAGCTATACCTAGCTATCGAAGGTAAATCCCAGCCCTAATGTATGACTGGCATCTCTCAGGGGATAGGTACTTTCTAGGAATAGTAGTTGGGCCAACAGCCATGAGATTACTTAGAAGAACTCAACGGCCTCGTCTTCCAAACTAAACTACTCCAGTGAGACAGAGAAATCAGTCATGCGGACCACCAAGCCCATGCCAAGCATTACCATCACGGGCTTCCGCATGGCAGAGGCCCAGGAAGTGATATTTGAATGGAAGAGTGATCAACCACCCCACACCCAAAATCAGGCTGTGTATCTGGAGAGCAAAAAGATAGATTAAGGCATGAAAAAGAAGCGGTTCTCAGGCAGTGAGGCGTAAACTCATTCACATTTATGACACTATCTACAGCACGTCGATCAGGTTGGCAAGATATTTCCCCCTGCTTTTAATCGAGTAGTCTCCCCAGAGGGGTTGTATACCGTTTAGATCTCCGAGCAAGAGATAGAACGTCGGGAACCGTACCACGACGTGGTGAAAGTCCCCAGTGTGGAAGCAGGCTGACAGTGAGATGTACGGCTTTAGATTGCGTTCTGTCGTCTCCGAATTAGACACATTCGCAGGACGCACAGGCATTTGGTGGAGCGATCTCCTCTTGCTTATTGAGAACTGCGGTGTCCTCTCGACTGTACGGCACATTCTTGTTGAATGACCGAGTCTGGGTGATCTTCGCGCACGTTACCTGTCCCCGTACCAGCACGGGCGGGATCGCTATCGCTTGTCCCTCCCGTTCGGGACTGGTTCGTGCACAACGACATGTGGAATATTACTTTTTGGAGGAATCTGGCCTCTTCCACTTTATTTGACTGTTTTGAGTAGGTTGCATACTTCTGCGTAGGAGGGAAGCGGGTCTATCCCCGATGCCAGAGTCCTTCTTGATTTCTTTTTGCTTTCTTTTCTATTATTTGTTTTTGTTTTTTTAGCCTGTACTTAACCTTTGCCTTTTTTATCCTGTTATTTGTTATTCATATATTGTTATTTTGCTTTTTAATCTAGTCAAGTAGGTGGCTGTGCTATGAGTACAGCTATCTTTTCCCTAGGAAGTCGCCAGATGGGCTCTCAAAATTTACAAAACAAATAATAATAAAAAATATGCCTCTGGTAACCATGGGTTGAGATCTTTAGGCGCAGTACCTCTCCTTCGGCGGGATAGTCCTTTCTCTTTGCGTTATAGTGACGGTCAACGTTTTTCGCTGCACAATGGGATAATCTTGAGCTTATATCTCTTTGTTCTCATCTTCTATCTCCTCTCGTACTTATTAATTTTCGAGATTTCCGCCCTAGTTTTTGCTGCCTGTGCCCTTGAATTCGTCTCCGTGCATGGGACAATTTGCCTAATGCATTCCTCAAATCGCAGATAAATCACGTTCATATACAGAGTTGTTGTTAGGTCGATGGTGTAGAACACGTCTAAAAAGGAGTTCACAAAACTCACATAGGGGCTTTAACTCAAACTCAGCTCCTCTGCATCCTTCGATAATGAGAGGCGCTCTTCTGCCCATTATGAAGTCGCAGTGAATCCTTTCCAAGATTCGGTCTATCTGGAGGCTCATAATCTTGTATTTGAGTTGCTCCAGCCAGACCTTGTGGAAGGCCTTCTGCACATCCCTAAACAAAAGGTCTACATATTTCCATTTCGATAGCAATGGGGGATTTTCTCAGATAGGAGCTCCAGGGCCTTAGCCGTTTCCTTCTCCGTACGTAACCCTCGTTTTATGGGTTTTGAAGCCCTAACTTGCTCAGTTAAGCTTGTAGCCTTTCAGCCATGAATTTTTAGCGAATAATTTGCCGAGATGGTGTAGATGTTAACAGACTGGTCTGTTGGTTTGTTCCCTTAAGGTATAAAGATGATTTTAGCCAACTTATACCCCTCCGAGAAGGAGACTATGTTTAGGTCCACATTCATGGATTGACGATGCCCTGAACAATTTGCCACGGCTCGTTCACGAAGTTGTTATTCGTGAGCCGAGACCAGCCCGGCGCCCTCTGTTTAAAGACCTTATAGTAGGCATGGTCTATTAAAACGTGATGGGATGCCCATGGCAAACCATCTCTCTTTCTTAGGACACATGGGGATGAGGATGGTTCTTATGTCTCATTGTGCGAGGTCCTCGAGCAGTTGGTCTTCGAAATCCTGGTTGAATGCCTCCTTTTTTCCTAGGAGAACTTTGCGAATATTTCTTATCAATGTCTCCAAAATCTTGTTTAGAGAGTTTCAGAAACCCCTGTGAGTTTATTTTCGTCTTTTAATTCAATCTTGGCATTGGGAGACAAGCATCTCAGTTTTGGATATTTCTCCAAATTTTTTGGATTTGCTTTCTCTGACCAGCCTACTGATTATAAAATTCAAGATACCTGTCGCTTGAAAGGTGGATTTGAGCTCTTCCTTCCCTGTTTGTTTCGGTTCTGCATATTTCCTCATAGATTGCTCCATCTTTCCGAGCGATTTCCCCTTTCGCCTCTAAGATGTAAAAGTATTTTGTGCGACTAGTGAGGACACATCTCTCGTCCGCTATAGTGAGGAGATAGGTGATCGTATCGATACCCTATATATTTCCTCAATATTTGCATCGCCCAGGTCTGTTGTTTGGAAAGCGTTGAGTATCTCTCTGTAGAGACACCAGTTAGCAAGAGCATAAATCTTTTCCCGGCTGGATGTGCTTGATAATTGGTGACAGTGAGTTGGTTGTTAATTTAGGGATGTGGTTTGCCGGGGACCATGGGCGATGGTTTGGAATTGATTTTAAAGGGGAATTTTGTACCCACTAAAATTATGTCCGGTTTAGTTATCAAACGGTAGGTTAGGAAGGTCTAAAAGTCTAGCTCCAGAGGATGCCCCTGGAGCCTGCCCCTTGCGAGCGGTAGCTCAATGTTTATTCTCCTCTGGTCAGTGTACCGTAACTAGAAGCTCTGCATCTGACGTTTAGATCAACACCATGAAGAAGTAAGGAAATTCCTATATATGAATAACGTTACAGCCAGGAGGAAAATGAAACAACGGAGAACTGCGAGGCCTTTCGACTAATGGTCCTTTGCTTAGTAAAGGACCATTAGTCAAAAGGCCTCGCAGTTCTCCGTTGTTTCATTTTCCTCCTGGCTGTAACGTTATTCATATATATATATATATATATATATATATATATATATATATATATATATATATATATATATATATATATATATATATATATTATATATATATATATATATATATATATATATATATATATATATATATATATATATATATCAGAGGCGACTCCAGGTCGTCAGCATTACTTGGGCTCATCACAGATATCGCATAAGTCACATGTATAAAAGAAGGTAAGAGATGTAATGCACACCGCAGACTTATAACGGGGTGGCCCAAAGGTTATTTCACATTTTAAAAAATTAATAACACAAAAACTAATTAAGTTATACAACGGGGTGATATATAAAATGAAAGAGGAGATCTTAGATTTGATTTTTGTTATTTAAATATAATATCCTTCAAATGTTCTCCATTATTGATAAATCAAAGGCGGATTCTTTACACCATATTTTCCATGACATTTTCAAAAACATCAGAAGTGATTTTGTCGATTTCTATAATGATGTTTTGTTTTAATTCTTGAAGGTTATTAGGTTTATTTACGTATACCTTTTCTTTAAGGTTTCCCCAAAGGAAAAAATCTGGAGGAGTAAAATCAGGTGATCGTGGTGGCCAAGAAACGTCACCTAATCGTGAAATTAACCAACCAGGGAAGGCTGCTCTTAGTGTTGCCATGGTTTCTCTCGCTGTATGTGGTGTCGCCCCACACTCTGTAAGTCACCCATGTTACTGTCAATGTTTTTCCATAAGCATCCTTGAAGAAGTAGTGACTAATGATTCTCGAATTGGTTATGCCGCAACAGACCGTAACTATCTGTGCATGAAGAGGCTGCTCGTGAATTATCATGGAGTTTTCAGCACACAAGAATCTGCAATTTTGTTTATGAACGTATCCATTAATGTGTAAATGGGCTTCATCGGACATGATTAGGTGCGAGGTAAAAGTCGGATCATTTGTTAGTCCCAAAAATGCGCGTGCAAAGTTTATTCTTTTTTGATGGCCTGCAATATTTAATTGTTGAGTTATTTTAATTTTGTATGGATGAAGTTTTAATTCTCTTCTTAGGATGCTTTGCAATGATGTTCGAGAAATTCCTAGTTGACTGGAACGTATCCTATTTGACGTTTGTGGTTGCTGTTGAATAAGAATGACACCTGCATTTCGCACAGATCTTGGTCTACCAGAGCGTTCTTTATCACCTGTGACCCGAATTCTCTGAACCTTGAAACCATTTCAAGAATGCAATGCCTCGAGGGACTGATTCGTTGATTAATTGCTGTTCTAAAGTCCCTCGGCACAATTGATCTATTATGTTTTAAATAAGTAGTCACAATTCTTGCTCGCTGTTCTTTGCTGTATCTTGCCATTCTGGGTTAATAATTTATCGAGTATTATTGTGTATTATATTCTCTATATACGTATTATAGATGCACAATAAAAACGTGAAGTAACTTTTGTACCACAATAAAACCCCAAGATCTCCTCTTCTATTTTACATATCACCTACTTTTATAACATAATTTGTTTTTGCGTTATTAATTTTTCTAAATGAAGTAAATTTTGGGGCACCCGTTATGTGCACTGGTTATTTAACAATAACACAGAGATCTAGTTTTAATATAAAAATTACTCAATTTCTTTATACATGAACTCCAGTCATCTTGGTTTGATGGCGAACTCATATAATATCCTGTCGCGAAGGGTAAATATAAAGCAACCTTGAAAAACACAACTGATCTTAACACACAGACGCACAGAATAACAGCAATCAAATAACGACAGCTACGTGCACAACAAAAGTTAGCCAGAGACCGGAATTCCTCACGTTCCTTATTTTCGTGATTCAGTTATACATATATATATATATATATATATATATATATATATATATATATATATATGTAATTAGAGGAAATAACAAAAGAATGATACACAAGCTATTTCGTCCTATTAGTAATTTTGAAAAGTTCCATAAATGCCTTACTCATTCCAACCTTCACACTCTAAAAGGTTTTTGTCTCACTAAAATTACACTGTATCACAATGAAACAAAAACAGAAATAAGAATAATCTTTTCTAGGGGAAGTTTTGCGTAAATCACGGATATAACATCCGTCTCATTCAATGACCCTCCAGTTTCTCTTAAATTACCATCTTACTTAAGTTAAATACACTGATGGTTCCGTAAGGATTGAATGCCAACCAGATTGTACCGAAGATGACAACTCGAAAAGTTATAAATGGATTTTGATATAATTTTAATGGATAGTTCGTAAAATATTTGGCAACTTAAACTATTAAATTTATAGAAGAATAATCAATATTTCTTTAGTTTTGTAACCTACGATGAGGGCTTCCTATTTTTACTTTTTTTAATATTTGTTGCTTTTACTATTTATATTATTTGAAAACAAAAATTCCCCAAACAGTTTCTGTTATATATATGGATCAGTTACATTAAGACAATACAGGAGACATTTGACTAAACATGTGAAGAAATTTATGATCTGTAGTTTGGAGGTAAAGTGGGTTACCAAGATAAACGCTGGGAACCTCAAAGATGTTGTGTGGTGTACAAGTTCTCTTTCTTCCTGGGTGAAAGGCAAAGGGCCTATCCTCATGTTTTGCGTACCAATGGTCTGGAGGGATCCCTATGACCATTCAACGGATTGCTACCTCTGCTTAATAAATATTATAGGTTGGTATTCAATGTGTTTTCTTTCCTGGTATTTAATATATTTTCAACAGACGTATCAATTAAAAAGATCAAAACACATACTATGTTAAACGTCAGGTATTTCTGCAAGTGATTAAATGCAGTAATATCTATTTTTAGTCTGATTTTTTTGGTATTCTGCTGCAGGTGGCAACATAAAAGGCAGGAAATCTATCATGTATCCAAATCTTCCGTCAGCTATTCACTCAGTTTCACATTTAAGTGCTATTCCTGGACCACAGCCGCTCTCTTAACTACCAAGCGATGACACGAGCAACTTAGACGATTCACACTCTAAAGATAGACCATATGTGGGACAGCTTGAATCTGACATGAAACCATACCTCATCACCCAACCTAAACTCAATGATCTAGTTTATGATCTTACACTTGCTAAGCAAGAGAGTGAACTATCGGCCTCACGTCTGCAACAATGGAACCTGTTGGATGAACAAGCACGAATTACAATATTTAAGAATCGTTCTGCCGATTTACAACAATTCTTAAATTTTGGAAACAACTTGATCCTTTGTAATGATATCAGAAACCTACTCAATTGCCTTGAGCTGACCTATGGACCAAATGAGTAGTTATTCATTGTCTTAGAATTAGGCAGTTATCGCCGAATTCTCGATTCCTTCGTTTGTTCGGATAAGAACTACGACAGCCCAAAATAATAATTGGAATTGAATTTCGTGGAGTGCGCGGGGTTTATGTTATTCGAATACATTAAATATGGTTGGCTGAGATTGGTCTTATTAGGCTTTGGTGGTTGGAAGACTCAAATAAGAATTGAAAAAATAATCTTTAATTACACAACAAAACATATAATACAAATAATTACACTCTCGAGTTATTAATTAATTAAGCAATGAGAAAATTATCGATAATTACCAATAATTACTCATGCCACAAGGGCTCAATACTTCGAATACTAACCTGATAGGGTTTAAGAAGAAACTACGAATGGAATCCTAGCCTTAGGGGTACAATAATTCACTTTAGTTATCCGAGATTACTTGGGAGGAGACTACTTGACGAGTCTTAGTCGGAGGGCGTGGCACCGCCTCGACGAGGAAACGAAAGGTGTAAATATCTTACTATTTGGGGGGATGGGGGTACCAGAAGTAGACGCTCAGGGAAGATTCTCCAAGTAGAAATTCAAAAGGGAATGATTCTCCTGTAGACTCTCCAGGGGAGAAACTCATGTGGGGCTGAGAATGTGCACTTTTTCTGGACGGGTCCTTCGATCCTGACGCCGTAGTTCCAACTAAGATCTTAGCTGCGGGCCGGTATGAAACCGTGTTCTATCGCTCGAGGATATGCGCCGCCAGTGGATGATTCTACGGACGTCTTAAAAGAGGCCGCCGAATATCTTCTGTATTTTCCGGGCTTGGCCTCCTCGGGAGCAACGTAGAAACAGCTCACCTCTACGACCTGGAGTCTTCTCTAAAGAGGGGAGGTTACGTGTTCGGGACTCTTCCATGGGCGGATTCTGATGCAATATTTTCTCGATTAATTTTCTGACGGGAAATATATAGCCGTTTGCCGGAACTCCTGTATTTGCTAACGGAAGCAATTAAACCCTGCCTCACCGCCTTGGTCGGCGTTTATAGCTCGGCGGCGGGGTTTGATGGTCCAACTGAACCGAAGGAATTCTCGCTAATCTTGCAGAGAGTTTGGTGACGGGCGTAGGCAATTGCTCTTCCCGATAACTCTCATTTAACACGACTCCTTTAAACAAAATTTTACTCGATATTTCTTTCTTGGACATTCATAGATGCATCCCCTTAAACTATTAAGGCGGTTCTATTAAACATTTAGAACACCATGTCTTCAGTTCCAGCTGCTCACTCAGTCATTTTAAGAGAGACATATGAGAAACCTAATGGGCTATACGAACTTAATTGGCTACAAACTGGATACACCAATTTATGTGCTTCCTTTGCAAGTAGGAGAGTAGTGTCAGATCAGAACATTATGTACACTCATAATCGTGACCGGGAAACTATGATGCCTGGATGCCATAATGTAAATCATGAGCCACTAGTTAAGAAGAATAAAATCATTTCGCCACCACTGCATATAAAACTAGGCCTAATGAAACAATTTACCAAGGCACTGCAACATAACAAGCTATGTTTCCAGTACTTAAAAGTGATCCTCCCTAAAATAAGTGATGCCAAGATTAATGATGACATATTCGTAGGCCATGAGATTCGTCGAATTATAACTGATGATGACTTCGAAGCGACAATAGATGAACCTGAGCTAGTGACCTGGCATGTTTTTAAAGATATATGCAAAGGACTTCTCGCAAAATAAGAAAGGGCCCACTGAGAGCGTATAGTGGAGAGCTTCATCAAGTGCTACCAAGATCTCGTATGCAATATGTCACTGAAGATATACTTTCTTCATTCTCATCTATCTTTCTTCCCAGAACCTTGCTATGCTGGCTGAATTCTGATTGAACCTGAAGCGTAACACACCAGAGACGTCTTACAAAAGAAGAAGTAAATACTAAAATGTAGATGAATACTTTATATAACGCTAACATACAGTAATTTTTAGCACTCAAATTGCAACTAAATTAGGCCTGTGGCATCCAAATTAAGTGATAGGTACTCCCAGCGAGGAACCTCGACAAATGGATGCTCGGTTAGTCTAAGAAATCCTTAAAATGGGTACTCGCATAAATTAATGAAATATTATGCCATGTAATAGATAAGGAACCAAAGAAAATCAGGGGAATAATATATATCACATTTGTATATTTATTAAGGATATGTATGGAATAAGTGAATAGCGGACTTACATACATAGGCACACTAAGAAACAGCTGCCACCCAAAAAGGTCGCTATGATAGATAAAGCGGGACAAGCTGAAAAAATACAGGTCAATGTATCCTTTGACCGGTTAAACTTTCCCTAGGGCTGTGAATATCAAAGTAGCGACAAAATCGGTTTAAGTATATGAACCTGAAAGATGCAAAATATTCTTGTAGCTCCACCCGAAAGGGACCCAGCGAGCTTTGCTGATCGTTGACTCCACCCCGCATCCAGGTTTAATAAGAGAAGCCCTTATCAATAAATATATATATATATATATATATATATATATATATATATAGGGACACACACACACACACAGACAGACACAGTGCCAGAGAGAGTAAGGAAGAAAAGACAATCAGTTAAGTCAAAGCTGAGGGCAGGTGAATTGCTATTTGTTAGCATCGGGAAATCCCTTCCATCGCCTTTGAGTCCTGCTTCTCTTTAGACTTAGCTACATAGCCTTGAAACGGAAGACTCACATATACCGGCGCAGAATTCAAACGTTTCTCCCTGCTCCCAGTTTGGTAGGCTACTCGATAGGAATAAAATCTATTATACCCGTCTTTCTTTCGAAGTTCTTTTTGTTGTTATTATGTAGATATTTCCTTTTCCTTTTCATCACTTGTGTTTGTATTTGCTTGAAGATAAAATGTCTGTTATAGTATCATGAAATCGCTGTTTGTTTTATATATATTAAGCCGTATATTCAGGGGTCGAGCTACAGTTTCCTAGCGCATCCACAGCTGGCGGATTGTAAAACGTCCATCAGATATGATGTGTAGCTGTGAAATAAGCAAGCTTAAACTTGAATATTAAACAGTCGCAGACCAAACAGCAGTAGTCTTAGCAAGCAGTAGAGAAGAATGGACTGTTAACCCATACATCAAACAAAATCTACATTAGGGCGTAGTGTCGCAATCAATTTTAAAGCACAGTTCAGGTTTTTCAGATCAGACCATCTAAAATTTGGAAATGAAGACGAAAAAAAATCGGAAAAAATTGTATCATTCACTTTATTTGGGCCAAATTTTGCTTAAAAATTATCTTTTCTGGAGAGTGAGGTTGGTCGTATTCAATTACTATAGTTCCCGTCTCTGAAGCTAGAAATGGGTAAATTTCCTACACTTTGCACATTAACTCCTTATGTATCTAAGGTTTAAGCAATTTTAGATTTAGAAATTCCTTGTTTGTAAAATACTTGGAAGTTACTATAAATTAATCGATGTATTACGAATTTACGATTATTTTTTATGAAGGGATATGGATTCACCTTTTTGAATGTATGTTATAGATTCATTCATCACAAGTAATATTTATGATTTATACTAACGGGTCTTACTATTATTCATTTCCAGGGCTAAGATGACTAAAAGAACTAGAACATAAACAAGTCAAGTGTGTTTGGCTTCCCATTTCCAGAACTTTCTCATTATGAGCTGCCAACAAAACAATAAAAACAATAAATACAGCATTGCCAGTCTGCTCATCTCTTGGATTGCAAGTCTGAAAAGAACATAAAAGTGACACCTCGAGGGCAGGAATTTCTTATTGACCAAAGAACTGCGGGGCACATGAATATTGGCAGAGTGGATGTAAAAACAAGTCAAATGGAAAATCATGGAAGATCAAATTCAAGAAAGAAGAGAAGAAATAGAGTCACAAATAGAGAAGAGGTTAGAGAAAACTACAATTTTAGACTAAGCCTTGGATGGAGCAATCTCCTTTTTGACATTTCTGATGATGAATGGAACATAAAACAAAATCATACCTATACCACAAATTGCCATGGAAGCAGCTCGGTATTCTCTGTCAACTAGAGCTGCTGTAATTGACCATCACAAAGTCTGGAGGCCACGATAGAAGCTAAAGAGGAATTTCACCGAATCTGAATCTTTAGGAGATAAGAAAATTACTGCTTTGTTTTTTGATAAGAGGAGAGACACAATACTAACTAAAAAGAAGAAGAGCACTAATGGTATGGAGCAAAAGAAATTCCAGATCACTATGTGCTTGTAGGAGAAAGTAATACTTTCTATTTATATTATCTAACTATTCAACGAGGATCAGATGCAGGTAATGAAGATGAACTGATGAAATGGCTTGTTGAAAATGATATTTAAGATGACATAAATGCAGTGGGAGCTGACAGCTCAGCAACTAATACTGGCTACAAGAATGGAGCCATAAGACGGTTGGAATGTCAATTACTTTGTCCTTTGCAGTGGATCCTCGGCAGCTTAAATCTAAATGAGCAGAAAATATATTGGGCTAACAGAAAGTGCAACTCAATGGAGCAATCTCTTTATCATTATCTGAGCTTTAATAGCAACTATTTCAACGTACCGTTTCATTTGCTTCGTCAGATTATTGTAATTGCTTATTAATCTAGCAAAAAGGAACTTAAAAAATTAGTTATATAAATGTTAGAGCTACTCGAATTGATGTTGTTTGCATGATTTGTTGAAGTCGATAGCGAAGGCTTTCACTACAGATTTTTTACCATTTCAAAGACTTTTCGGAAAGCGAATGGTGAGAGAAATTGCTTGCAAGTGGCATTTCTTTATTAGCAAGGACGTCCTTCATCCATTTCACAGGTCCTTTTCTGGGCAAAGGGGTAACAGAATTACTGTTTTTTATTCTTTTTTAAGGAAAATAATTGCTGGATCAGCCAGAAGCACCTCCCTTACCCCGCCTTGTTTGGGCAGGAGGAGAGAGGACTCCGGTCGAACCTTCCATGCTCCCCGGCGTCCTATGCTCCTCGGTCCCAGCATATTTGGTGGGGACCATTTGGAGAAAGAGTGGTGGGGGCGTGAAAGGTGGATAGGAAAATAAGATGGAAAAGGATAAAAGGGAAAATTTAGTTACAGGTGTTGGCAGGTCCACTGTGTAAATAGAGTACAGCGTGAAGCTGAGAAAACCCCTATGTGGGAGTCGTGGTTCCATTTCAAACTCTGATCCTTTGTTTTCATTGATCATTACGTATCCTCTTCTATCTGCCAAATAGTCTCAGAGAATTTTTACAAGATTTTTGTTCATCAGGAGGTTCAAGATCTTGTGTTTCATGCCTCCAATCCAGAATTGTGAATGGGTATATCTATATTTCTGAAGAGCAAATAGATATATATTTTCTCTGATCTTTGGCGATCCTCACTGTGATGATCTCACGTTTTATTGCGGTGTCTTTTCCTCTATCGAATCCAAATTGCTTTCATTCAGAAGATTGTTTTCGATAACATATTCTTCAAGTATTCTGTTAAGGATTTCTTCAAAGACTTTTCTAGTGAAATTCAGAAGTGATATAGGTCTGAAGCTGATAAGGCAATCGAGTACTTTCTCTGGTTTGAGGATGAAGATCATTTTGGCAAGTTTTTAGGCGTCTAGGAAGTAACCAGTGTTGATTCCTGCATTAAATTTGTTATTGATTGATTCAATGATGTTGTCCAGTGGCTTGGTGACTGTGAATCTGGTAAATCTCGAAAAGCCTAGCGCTGATGTTTGAAAAAAATTATAATGCTCTTTAGTTCTTCGATGGTAGTTGTGGCTCCTGGTCCTTGATTCTCGTTCTTTTGTTTTTCTACGTCTGGTTTGGGGGAGATTTTTGTGAACCATCTCTTTCTTTGCTAGATTGAAGTTTGCATTTTCTTCCGGTGTTAAGGAAAACACGGACTTCAAGTGGCATCTGAAATTACTTTCGATGGTTATCTCGTCTTTTATTTTTCCCGTAGTTCATTTTGTGGCGCTATTTTTCTTCTCAGAGGTTTTCATTTCATTTATTTTATTAGCTTGCAATTTTCCCTGTGTCTTTTCTCTACGTCTATTTTAACTCATAAATATTTCCATATTGTTTTTCTTGTTCTTCTATGGAATGCCTAAATTCGTCATTTCTTCTTCTAAGTCCAGTTTGTCTCTCTCTGGTTGGACCGAAAAATACAATTCGTCGTAGACACTGCTGAGCTGCAGGTTATTTCCCCCGGTCTACTCTGTCCATCTTGGTTGAAGGATCATGTGGTGTCTCCTTTTCTTTACTTTCTTATTTTCTGCCTCATTGAAAGCTAATTTTATACGCTCAATTATTTCATTAGTTTCTTCCAGGTTTGCCTCTTTAAGATCGAATTCGATGAATCTTCAACCTTTTCTTTTTATTCGTCTCAGTTCGTTTTCTTGTAGCTCTTCCTTTCTTGTACCGGTAACGGTATCGGGTTATGATTTCCTTCCAGTAGTGTTGCCACGTGATCTCTACATGTTCCGTTGACTGGCTGAAATAGGATGTATGACATGAAGAGGCTGGTTAACGTTAATTTGGGTTTTGTAGCGGCTCTGACGGTAGTGTACATAGGGAAATCTAAATCGAAAATGTTGAATATGTTTCTTTCCATTAATATTTCGATGTTTATGCCATTTTGATTTTTGACTCGGTAGCCATTCGATATGCAACTTCCATTAATGTCTCCCATGAATATTATTGGAAGGAAGACCTGTCGTGAAGATGATCATTATATTGTGCATATGAATAAAATTGCATCTCCGCGATTTGTATCATTAGCTATTATTATTAGTGATATCTCTGTTTCAATTCTAACAGCCAAGTCGGTTTAATCTAAGCCATCGATTTCTTTATATTATATGTCTGTTCTGATGCTATAGTCACCCTCTCGTTTTCCAAACCTATTGTTTCAACGTTAATGACGGTATAATTAAAAAAATCATTGCTCTTCAATTTGCGCTTAATCTATGTTCAGGTATTAAAATTTTATCGAGATCAATTTTCCTGATGATGTTGCCAAGAGTTGATTTTTTTTCCAATCCATCCATTTGTATTAATTGGCATAATTCTAAGTTTCTTCTTCTTCCGTAATCACTTGTTCACTTAGGTTTTGTTGGTCTGGAGTGAGTTCCCTCTGGCAGTGTATGAATCAAATTTTCCATTTTGAATGCTAGAAAAGGTGTGGTTGAGAGACACGCAAGTCTCCAATGTAAACCCCAATTTTGTCCTGAATAAGAATCTCTTCCAACTCACGCTCATCTTCTTTGCCGGTTTTACATTTAAAGGCCTACCTACATATGTCTTATTTGTTGCTGACAAAGCTTTTGATGCTGAGCTCGGAAAAATGGGTGCTATTTACGTATTATTATTTTAGCATGTAAATATTGGTTAGGGCCAAACAGATGTTATAAAATTTATAAAGGTTGAATAATGTTTAGATCGATGAACTCTAAGTAAATAGAAAAAATTGATCGGTAATAACCAAAACCCGTTTGAGGGGACGGCACCCTAATCTATCAGTAAGTCCACCATGTTTTTACATCCTTTTGACTAGCCAATCCAGGGTCCATACTTATATTATTATCCATATTTGAGTCTTGGTACACAGAGGCAGTCGAAGGCGAGGTGGGAGCCTTCTCAACAAGTTATAAAAATAAAAAACAACCTCTATCATGAGTTCAATAACAACAATCAAAATAATATACAAACCATAAGAAATATGAATGATTGCATCTCAAACAATACTCAAATTAGAAAAATCATTCAATACACCAATAACAAACAACACGATCACAAATAGGCCAAACACTCTTGCATAGGTCACAAGAAGACGCACAAAAATTCAAACTCCAAGCCAAAGGCACTCCATTTGCTGGCATTTCCAACCAATGACGTCCTCAGGCAAGAGTACGGAGAGAAGGCCATCAAGGAGCTCAAGTTTAACTGCACAAGCAATATGCGGTTATCACAATCTCGAAAGAACACCAAAAGCAAACGTTGCTAGACCAGGGCATCATGGTCTGCGCCAACTACATATACGCACGCAATATCGGAACACAACTACAAATAAAGCCCAAACACTTTTTCCGCTGTTAGAAGACGAGACACAATCACATATGCCAAGCAGACCTTGTATGTTACAGATGCTGTGTAATAAGCAAATTACACTAGTTGTAATAGTACCACCCATGCCTTGCTGTCAGCGTTGAGGACACGAGAAAGCAGCAACACAGCGCCATCTCACCCATTCTCTCTACTCCTGCCCCGTCACCCTCCTTTTACCAAAACATTCGCCACCGCTTACGGCGCTGTGGGGACCACACTAACCTGCACCCTACTCCGTACATCTCCCGTTCTAACACATCCGCTGACACCACGACCCAAACCATTACCTACACACAACCCAAAACTTACACCCAACCCAAAACCTACACTCACCCAAACCATTACTTACACCCAACCCAAAACTTACACCCAACCCAAAACCTACACCAACCAAACACCTACCGAACTCAAAACACCAGCGCCATGACAAAACTGGCCGCCCTGCTTTGCCGTGTGTCAAACGGCATCTGGAGGGACCCCTTTTATACCTTAAACATCTTAAACAAACTATAAGCCGAAAACGGAATCGGGTAAATTACCTTCCAAGTGAAGATGTTCGCCCTAAAAAACGACCCTCCGCCCCCAAACGAGCTCTTTCCTGCACCGGTAGGAAAGTATACTCCCAATACCAGATCCATTGTCGCCACCAACCCAGCTTTCAACTTGTCCCGGCTCCAGTACACCACGCTGCTCCACCTTTCGTCCGCTATCCATATCTGCGTCACCAGTGCATCCTCCCTCCCTAAATTGTCCCCAATCCTTCCATAGTCCCAACTGTTCCTAGTCCATTTCATCCCTTCCTCGCCCCTCTGCCCACTGCCTTCGCCTCTCTCCTTAATATCTCCTCTTCCCATTCCACTGCTCCCTCTAGTCCTTTCTCTGTATCTAAACCCCCTCATTATACTTCTACTCTACTTTTTCTCACTTTAACATCCCTTCCACTGTATACACCTCCCCATCCACAGTCTCCAACCCGTCCCAAATTCTCTACTCTTTTCAACCTTCTTTACTGACTCCATCCACCGTCATTAAGTTCAGTAGATGATTTTTTGTGATGGTGTAGTGAAGTAGGATTGATAGATGTCTTCTAGGAAGTGTATTTCTTTCTTTGATATTTCTCTTGGTTAGATCAATGCCCTTTAGATAGTTTTGTAATGATTTGTATAGCATAAATTGTACACTTTATTTCTTTTCAATTTATAAGTGCTCTCTGTCCTCTAATTCTTTAGTTTTAGTCATATTACTGATTTAGAACGAAATTGAATACACAATAGTTATAAAGTTAAACTGAAATATATAAAATAATGGTTAAATTCTGATTTTAGCAAAAATACCATTTTATTAACTACACAGAATATTTATTAATAATATGATAAATTTTAAAATTTATGATTAAATGTGTATATTCGGAATCATTAAGGGCTGCTTTATAGTTTTTATCAAGGGTGTATTGATGAGGTCCTCTATATGTGTACTCTTGTGTGCATATAGTTGTGTGAAGAGATGAGTGAACGTTGAAAAATATTCAATATCTAGAGTGGCTGTGAAAAAATTCATGATCGATTGCCGAGTTGAATGTGCCGTCTCTCTAATCAATCCTTGCCCATTTAAAATGATTGATTAACTTTCCATTTTCTCCCCCACGCACCTCAAACACAACAGATATATGTACACGCATTTCGATATAAAGACGACATGGGTGCTTCACATTTACTCGACACCGAATCCTCCATTGCTCCACTTTTTTCCGTCTCTTCCACTCACATCAAAAAAACCTTTTCAAATTTTCGATAAAATCAGTCTCTGCAGAGGGTTTATATCCACTCATCATTCCAAAATTAGATGTTCTGCACTTATTTGAAGAAGTTAAATTTATTACACGTGTAAATTCGAGATCGTAAAATACTTTATCGACCCGCCTAAATTGGATAGCTTGGCACCTGTCGAAAGCCGAAACGAGCGATGCGGATATGACTTTTTTAAAATAATGACCTTGCTCCTTAACATGAATATCTTATAATGACATTCTTGCTAATGGAATTTGCCCATTTACGAACGGGCTGTTTCAAAATGTAAGTGAAGCTTTATATAACTGCAAACGTTCGACTAATAACGAGCTAATATAGTTTATGTAACTGAGCTCGAAGGAATGTCTGAGAGTATTAGTTATTAAGAAGCCAACATATTTTATTTAGAATTCTTCAAGCGATAATGTCTCTTTAAGTGAACTTACAATCACAAGAAAAATTCTTTAAACAATTATTGACATTAATTTCATATATGAACAAAGTTTTAACATTTAATTTTTTCCTTCGATTAATTCTTAGTTAGAATTAGCACACGTATCATTTTCGTTGCTCTTAATGGTGGTATTCCACTTTGCACGTACACAAAATAATAAAGATATATATTTAAGGAACTACATGGCTTAGTAAATCAATTCAACCGTAGTTAAAAGCAATATTCTAAATTTCTTTTTCCTCAAATATTAGAAAATTAAGAAGGCAGATAAAATAAAATTACCAAACAAGCTTATAAACTAAATAAAAGATTGAACAACACAATTTTATTGAAAAGTTGATATTTATTTTCCTGAGAGAAAGAATAAACGCATTCCGTCACCTTGCATGATAAGTGAATTGAAAAATAAAATTATTGGGCGAACAAATGGTTTCTGGACATCTCTCGCGAGGCCGCTGACTGCCGTTTGCGGCTCACCCGTTCGTGTCACGAGTTTGCTGCCCATTGGCGATGAAGACCCTTAGTTCGCGAGGGAGGGTCGACATCAGTTGATCCCTTAGAATGAAGAAAATAAGGAAAGAAGTAGAATAGTATTGCGGAAGGTATCGCGTACATTTCCTATTTTGCGGTTTAATAAATACATAGGCGTGCTTTCGTGACATAAATACAAATGTTTTAAGTTAAAGAAATAAGATAAAAGACTCGAACTATGTTCACAACAAATTAACATTCTTTTCATAATTGTGGCACACCGTCCTTCCTACACAGGTGATTTTTATCACTACAACGATGGAAGGCAGCAATAAGCCCTTTCAGAATTATTTGCAGGTAGTATCAAGAAATGATTTTAACCACTTCTTTATGACGAATAACAAACATGAAGTGAAATACCAAAGCTGAACCCTAAATTAAAACCCAAGTAATTCAATAAATTTCTGAGATTTATTAGATCCCTTAAATAGCATTTAATCATTTTCGTCAAAAGATATATGGACCAAAAGGTTCACTTTATGACTTATAATAGGAAAACTGATATAGTGTAGTGTTAAGAAAGAATTTTGAAGTTCTTATCGATATGCATGCGGGATAATAGTTAATGATTAATGGTAAAAACAAGTTTATTTCTTTTATCTATATGGATTTTGCCAAAGTTCTGTTATAATTTGTTTTTTTTTATCTTTCGAGAGTTTTACGTGTGTGATAGAAAAATTCCGGCAAACAAATCTTAATTTTATTACTTTTCCAGCACGTGTCATTAAAACGACTTTTTAATTGTTTGGAGGTGTGTGCGGATGGCAGTCAAAAGAATCGAAATCTCAGCTCTCTTGAGCGCGGGCCACAAAAAGTCATACATCACAAAGCAGCTCAACCTCCGCCAGATGACCTTCCATAGAGTCACGATGAGGCTTAAAAACGGGAAGATCTCAAAGAATGACCTGGTTCAGGCAGATCTAAAGCCGTATTTGGCTGGGAGAAAGAAAGGCTTTTGAAAGTGCTCCGAAGCTCAAAATGACTGCGCTTCCAAGAAGAATATCTCGTTAGCTATGGTTTAACCTGAACGGTGTTCTGTGTCAAAACACAATACTTCCTGACACCTTCCAAAATGAGGACAAGCTCCTGGTGTCTTTGAGCCCACCAGCGATTGTCATACTAACCTTTATGTCTATTTTATTATCCTCTCGAGATCCACCTGGATAAAGTCAAGTTGGCAAACCGCCCTCACCCCGGCCATCAATACTATTATTACTACTACTACCACTACCACTACTACTACAGCGTGTAGTTGTTTACGATGGCAAATCCTGCAAGGTCCGCCACAGCATTGTTGACGAGCTGGTCTTCCTTCAACCCCTTGTGGGGCAGTATAAGGAAGGACTTCGTCTACAACGTGTGAGCGTGCTCACCGCCGCCCAAATTCTTTGGCTAATATTATAAATTAAACAAATATTTATATGTTAAAATATTAAAAACGTGTCTAACCTCATTAAAACTATCAGTGTTCTCTTTTTGAGAGCGTCGTAGCGAGTATAAGAGTACTTTTGGAATACCAGGAAAATATATCCTATGGCTAATTTTATATGTTAAAGAGGTACAAGATGAAAACTCTTTTCATCTAATTAAAACTTCAGGAAATATTTCTAGCTGGTCTGAGATCGGATTTTATAGAGCTTTCGATAGCCTACTTACTAGACACGGCGGTGCATTTTTGACGTTTACAAAACAAAAAGGTTTGATTCACCCGAGTGCGAACACAAAACTCAGTGGCGTCATGATACCGGTATACACACACCCGCGGGGATGGATAACTCCGCACCCATCATCATGGCACACTGCTCCATAACAGGAGAAGGCATCGGTCTCTTTATTTAGCTAACTGAGTGCAGTTCAACGATGAAAACAACAGCGTCCAGCCACTACTCTCACGCTAATATATATGGTGATTTGGATGGGAGGCTATCACAGTGCTGTGGAGTGTGTAGACATAACACCGGCTCCAACTCCGACCGTAACTCCGACTCCAACTCCCACTACGAGTCCGACTACGACCCCTAAATGTACTATGATGATAATTAAATAATCTGGCATTTCATCCCAACCATGAGAATCGTCAGGCTACTTTTTAAACTAATAACCTTGAAGGTCTAAGTCTGTTTGTAATTATGCCATTGATCCTTCTTTAGTGTCTATTTTTGGTAAAAATATCAACGAGCTAAAACAATTACAGGAAATACTCAAAAGAAAATCGAAATTACAATGAATGCCATTTAAAACATATGTAAAAAATTCCTTTGAAATTTATTAAGCCAAGAACAATCGGAAAGCCTAAATAGTTACTTAATGCAATAAAATTAAAAATATATGCCTATACATAAGTATGTAAGTTTGCAAAAAAATGCATGAATAAAACTTTAAATACATAGCTATTCAGGCTTGAATCGGGATAAAATTAATTAAATCCAATTGGAAATATAGATATTCCTTAGGACAAGTATTAAAACCTAAAATTTATTTATAATTAGCTCTTAGGTACACAATTGATTCTACCAGATCTTATTTTACTGGAACACTTAAATCAGTATTTATTCATTTCAGTGGGGAAAATAGTCCTCCACACTGACCTGAGTGGGTGGCATGGCCGTCAATAACATAGCCGTATCCCATAGTATTGTTGAGTCGGCACGAATTACTTCTCTTAAGTGTTTGTTTAGATGTTCGATCGTATTTTTCTACTTCTTTGAGTTCATCAAACAATTATTGTTTAAATTTCATTAGTTTAAATCCAAATGCTAATTCAGTACGTGTAAACGGAGACTTTTTGCTTTGAAGGGTGTGAACTTCATTTTTTTCAACTTCAATTCCTCATCATTTAAAGAGGATCACTAAAGTTCGATACTGTGGATATTTTTATCATATGTTTCGGGATGTTCTGGCAGTGATTGTAGCCAAATAATATCAATTGCAACGTCCCTAGAAGTGTTTTTTGACTTCAACAATTTGATCTTCGCTCAACAAGATTCGGTGCATTGAATACATGGAGAAAGTAGCTAGTAAGATCGTATTTTCAAGTAGATGAACCTCTTTTTTCTTCATTTTGACACAATTCCTTCAGCAATTAGACCTCCTGCTTTGAATACGCAATATATTAAAACTTTCTACTCCCATAGAAATGTGATAGGAGTTTAATCTTCAGCTTGGTGACTGCATAAGGCAGAAAAAGCAGATGTTCTAATTTTGAATTTTGATACACGACTCCATCGACTTTCAGCCAATAAAAGATTACGATTATCAGTGTCCTTTAGAAGGAGGTTAACTCAAGAAAACACTTATTCATCGTATATTTTCTGCCCTAGTGGGTTCCTTCGTCTAAAATAGCTTCTTTTCTTGCTCGTCTTTGGAGGATACGATCAATTTTTGTATCCCTAACTGCTATGACTACTTGTCACGACTTATTATGAGATTTGTTCTATGGCAATCTTTTAAATTAACTCTTTTTGCCTGTTGTAAATTATGTGCAGGACAACACATGTGATGGATTACTAAGAGTTTAGAATGACTCGTCAACAATATCATTCAAAGGTTCATTATCTTCTAATTTTGCTGCTTTAGAATCAGATACAGTAATTTCCACTTCAATATGGACTTTTTCTGCAACTTTATTCATATTATCTATTGTGCTTGACATACTCGAAGCATTATTGGTTATGATGTAAATTATGTGGGCTTTCTTGATTTAATTTTTTTATCAAACATCTTATACTATATTCTGAAGGCAATTGCTTTAATGAGGGCAAAAAGTTAACTTAATGATGAGTGGCAGCAGCAATTGTAAGGAAGACCGTCTCTTCAGAGTTTAAAGAATTTGTTCCTTTTCATTCATGGCTTCTTCGACGATAAGGCTTCTACTAATTTGCCTTTCTAGCCATTTCGCTATTTAAGCCTTGAAAGGCTGGTTGCAAAAAAAGAACTAAGGCAACAACATTTTTTACAGTCAGTTCGATAAGATGTTTCTTAAACTTTTCACGTCATTGTTACAGCAAATTTGTCTGAAGTGAAGAACCGTGTTAGTGATTCTTGTCCTTCAGTAGATTTCTCTTTTGCCAAATTTATATTCCGGTATTTGAAGATTATTATTGCAATTCTTACTTTTCCTTGACAATTTCTAATTTTTTAGGGTAGAAACGCTTCAAATCTCTTTTCAGATATCATGCTCTGGTTGGTGCATTTTTCATTGAGCCAGAAAAAAATTTGCATTGCATATTTTTTCACCTTCATCATCTTCTATCATAAACTCGCACAGAAAATGTTTTTCATCAGTACTCAATGCAAATTATTATAAAACACTAGATTTAGGTCTTGCCCTTTTGCTATTTTAGGAGGTTTTTTGATTTATAAAATTAGAATTAAGTCAAAATTTTAGAATTAGAAATAAATATGTTCGAATTTCTGAAATTTCAAAAGAATAAATGGTATTATTTTGTCTGAAATGGAATTATTAAAATTTACCTAAAGGTTGCAGTCGAGGTAGGGACATTCTTACTGACTACGATTCCTGCTCCAGACACCGACTACGACTCCGACTCCAGAGCACTGGTTTATCAAGGACTTAAAGCGGTGGCATTCTTGATGCGTCTCCAGGCCGGCCTTATCATCTCTGCACCTAACATTGAGTTTTATGAAATAATTTGTAACAGCACTTGATAGGGAATCTGCAGCCTTCCATTTCCTTCAAGACTTATTCCATAAGCTGAGGGATACAAATGTCAAAGCTAGGGGCGTCGTTGAATGAGAGCTGAAAAAGATCCTGAACCGCACGAAACTCGGCTAGAAGCAAAGTAATAAGGATACAGAAGTTGAGAGAACTTTTCGCACTGGTTCGGGACGTTTTGAATAATTACAAGACCGAAAATTATGTGCAAAGGGCTAAAGCTGGTGAAAAACGACGACAGAATGACCCTGAAAGTCATATACTTGAAGGTCATCTTGATAGATTCAGGAGAATGGGTGACGACTGAGGGAGCAAGGCGACCGATTCCATCATGATATATTTGAATTTAAACGACTCTACGAAAAAGGGGAAAAATTAAAAGTACATGATAGATTTATATTTGGGTGTTCACTTTCGCATAACTTTAATATAAATACATGTTAATTTTCCTTCATATGTTGTTTTTTATTACATTGCATGAAAATTGTACAAATTAACCATTCTTCGCATTGAAAGTAAGTTTATTATATCATTATGCAGTTGCAAAAGCTAATTTTTAAATGAATAAAAGTAATTTTCTGTAGTTTTTTACGTTGTTCGTAGGGGAATATCTTGCGATTGCAGGCTAGTCAATAGTTGACTAAAAACAAAAATTATGACTAAATTAAAACAAAGATGAAAACAACAAAACAAAAACGAGCAAGAAATACCAAAACAAAACAATAAAAGGCAAGAGGGATGCCGTCTCTCTCTGAGGCCTACACGTGAACCAAGTAGCCAAAGAATAAATACCCCTTATGCAGGAGTACACCAACCAGTGGCAAGTAAAATTGACAAGCTTTAGCAAGCGACATAATCATGGTAACGGGACAAGTAACACTCGTTGATTCCTGCCATGTAGTCAGTGTAAGGAAGAAAGAAAGGCTGGTCTAGTCCACTTGACCTCTCAGACCTTTTCGCGCTCTCAGTGGCAGGCTTATTCCTCAAAATTTCCACAGGTCCGGCAACCCAAAGGAAGATAATCTCGACATCATCCCTATTCCTGGCAACCGTGGCATTACGAGTACCACAAATCTAGTGGTATGTAGAGCACTCAGGGATCTATATGAGATGCTAGATATAAGAATCTGGTCTCTTAACCGAGCACAACATGTTACCACCCGTAATGAGTAATGTATTACGACTAGCTCGACGGCGAAGAGACGGGGAGTGTCTGGTAGAACTCCGCTAACTTCAAACAGGGAGGATACAACGTGGAATCCGACTCCCTAATGGGACTTGGAGCCAGCCATCCGTATACACTAGCAAAGATCCGGCGTGCGATAAAGTATACTAAAAAAGGCCGAACGCAATACTCACGGCGCTGTGAAACCTTATACCGAGTTTCCTAGCACTAGACCTAAGGGTCTTAGGGTATGACTGGCGTCTCTCAGAAGCATAGGCACCGTCGAGAGCGGCTGCAGATTCAGTGAAAGACATTGACGACTGAGGGAGGCAACCGCCTTGCACGTATAAGAGCATAATACACTATGTGCAGCGCAGAGCGAGTTGTTTCTCATTAGAAACGACGAGTAGGATCTCAATGGACGACATGCAGAAGGCACAGGTTGGCAAACAGAGACCGGTTTGGATGATCGAGTTTACTTTTCGCAGTACCCCCTTGGCTGCAGATCCCTGAAATTCGAATCCGTATTCAAGCCTCAAATATATAAATTATTGGTAGAAAATTAGGTTTGTAGCCCTATTAGCACTCAAAGTGCTGAACGTAACCAAATGAAGAAGGTCCATGGCGCGGATACAAGAAACCCTAAGGTTACGGATGTGAACCCCTCAGGTGAGGCGTCGTTTGAAATCAAGACCAAGGAAACGGTGCAAATGCGCTCTCTCCAGGCAAATCCCATTTTCGATTAGTTTGGTTCAGATTAAAGCTATGTACGTAGCAAAATTGCACCAACTTGGTCTTGTACAGGGAAAATCGAAACCTGTGCGCTTCGGTATAGCCCTCTACATTAGAGGGTTAAATGACTTCCCCACCCTAAGGTGGAATCGACAATCTCGCAGAAATTAGGAGATAAAGTTTGGGAGGCTCCCTTCGACCCCTTTTTGTGTACAGTCTTCATGACAGTATTGTCATACGGTATCATAGGAGTTTTCCATATTGAAATGCACATAGGCGTAGTAGTTTTGTCTATGAATGAAGGCCTCGCAGACAGAAATTTCCAGTCAGTGTTGAGAAAAAGACGTGGAGTGGAACTTGCGGAAGCTACACTGTGTAAAGAGAGATGTATGTGTGTGTGTGTCTGTTTTCCAAGAAAAATGTTAAGCTAACATTTACCAATTTATCCATCACCTTGCACACGGAGGAAGATAGAGAGAATAGGTGTAAACCGATTGAACTAAAGTCATCTCTACCCAGTTTCGAAAAGAGAGCACAGTGCTCATTCGCCAAGAGTCCTATTGAAGAAATTTAACATAAGTGCCATGCCCCGTACATCCAGGTGTCGAAGCATGGCTTAATGGATATCGTCTGGCCCAAGGGCTGTGTCCACGTATGAGGCGAGATCGAACACATCTTACTCAAATTAAATCCCTCCTTGAAGTATTCCCCACCCCTGGAGGTAAAGTGGAGTCGGCGGCCTTAGGTGACATTGCGACGTGTAGTAAATGCTGGTGGAGGAGCAGCTGGCAAAAGAATTCTGAGCAAACGGTCGCAGCTCCGCCAGGAGAATGTGATCGCATTCGCCTGGAGAAGGTGACGTAAATTCTGCGTGAATTTACCTCAATTCCTTTTAACTCACTTTCCCACCTCTGTAAAAGGGATAGTGCCGCTGATTGAAGAATGTATTCCTGCCAGGAAGAGCAGCGAAACATATCGGAAACTAGCCCTTTCTCGACGAAATTCACCAGCAGTGAAATCGTTCGGGCGGCGCTTATATTGGATTTAGGCAACAGGATTCTATCTGACGACCGTCTAAGACTCGGCTGTACACTTAGTACGCGGTTGGGGTGGAAAATGGCCAGATGTTTTAAGAATAGTAATTAAAACCAGAGTGATGCAATTGCCAAATAAGAATTCAACCGCCTCATCCTCCGATCTAAACTTCTCCACCAGGACATAGAATTCAGTCATTTTCTGAAATCCGGACCACCGCACCTCCTACAAGCACCACTGGGTGGTCTTTCAGGCGGCAGCACCTCAGATAAATAACGTTTAATGATAAAGTGATCACAACCATGGAGGTAATCTACCCCCTCCCCCCTAGCCAAAATACGGTTGTGCATTCGGAGAACACAGGAATATATCAAAGCAGGAAAATAACGGGGTTCTCTTCCAGTCTCGTCCAGTACGACGATCAGTTCTGCAAAGAGTTAACCACAAGATTGGTTTTACTCGAAGCTGGATATGAGCGCTTTGTATAGCCATGTTGACGTCAGAATCGCCTGGAGGAAGGTAAAAACCGCAAACAGGTACCAAATGAGCTCGTAAATGAGTGAGGAGCAACACTCATCTGCAAGCAATTAAGTGTTCAAAGGCTAGTAATCATGGACGCCTTTAAATGGTCCAAAGCTTTCACCAAAAAGCTCTTTCCGAGAAACGAGTCACCTTCGGCTCTCTACTAATCAAGCTAAATAACGCCTCCTCTGATAGATCGTCTCCTTTGGCGAATATACTAACCCCCTGGGAAGCGAATATCTAGAAACTGTTTGAAGCAACTGGAATAAAAGACTGCAGGTAGTCTCCAAATGAGGAGTCCCGTCAGAATCGAGGCTCCAGTCTGCGAAATTACAAATTTGGTTTTGTCTCAGCCTCCACGCCGGAGAGGATGGACGTGCTGATCTTGCCATGGTGGCTTGCCGAAGCACCTTCATGCAATAAATCACAAATTCCTTTCGAAATCTCTTTACGAATGTAGTCTTCAGTCTTTTTGCCGGAAAGCTGACCTTCACCCTGCAAACTCATAATGAAGGAATTCAAAACTGTAGGGAGCACGGCCCAATTTGCACCGCTATCCATTACTCCTCTAACTGTGTTGGTTTATTTAAGCCAATTTAACAGTGAGGTTTCAATTCTGGGCCACCTACCTATTTTGGGGCAGTCCCTTGTGAAAGGTTGAAGGGAGACCGCGACTACAAAGAAGAGGTTGAGGGCAAAGCCACGTCACCCTTAAAAGTAAAAAAGGAGTAAACTTACTCTCCGCTACAAGCAGATTAGATAGGCTCTTTAGGAAAGCAAGGCGGTGGCCACCTCCGTTTTTCTGTCTGCAACTGTCCGTAGGCGGCTGCAAAGATGGCGAATGGGAAGCTACTTTCCGCATGAAAATGATGAATGGAGATTCTTTCCACTAGTCTAAGGGGTGTCTTGATTTCGCTCGTCACCTCCGATACCTAGGACGAGCGAGGACGCGTTTGGAGGAGGATCTCTATGCGCTCGCGCTTGCCCACTAGTTCTTCGTGTTGTATCCATGTTGTGTGTAGGTCGTGTTATTTGTGTAGTCGGATCTGATATGTGTGTTAGTTGTCCTAAGTCGCACTCTTCCTTGGTCTAGATCGGCGACGGAGTGCACGAGTGGCTATATCGTGTAAGTTAATTGCTTCCAGGGGTACATCTAGCGTGAGTAGTGATGGATCGTCTTTGGCTTGTGGTAAGGCCAGGGGGGAGGATGTATATTTGTGGGCCTTACGGGCACAGGCTAGAGTGGGTGCAAGGAGATAGCATCTTAAGATTGGAAGGAAGATGGAGATGAGGGTATGAGCGGGGGTAGGGTAGATTTAAGTGGAGGTTACTGGGAGAGGGGTAGAGGCAAGGGAAATAGGGGTAGGACCTACTGTATGTGAGAATGGGTATGTGCTACGGGAGAAGGGGTATGAGCTACGGAAGAATGGGTAGAAGCTACAGAAGAAGGGGTAGGAGCTAGGGGAGGAGGGGTGAGGACGACAGGAGAGGAGGAGGAGGTGTTAGGAGAAGAAGTAGAGGTGAGGCACGTGGTGTGAACAGCAAAAGAGGCGATGGTGGAAAAGAGGGCATTAAGTGTGGGTTGTGTGTTGACAGGTGTTGGGAGGAACGAGCGAGGGTTATGCATTTAGATGTTATTGTTTTAGGGGAAATATCATCTCGAAAAAGACAATTTGCCATAAACCGTTCTTAGCATAAACCTCGGTTAGTACTTTGGCGTATAATTAGTGGTCATCCACATACATCTATTTTGCCACCACGTAGAGCATGATGTCCAGTTGTTTCTTGAAGTAATTTTGAGGTCTCTGGTTATTCGGCGTAGTTATTGGTAAAGGCGTGTCGAGCGGTGTATTTGATCGGCTGCTCCAGGATCGCTGGCATCAGCGGTGTAATTTTTGTGAGTATGGGTGGGGCGTGGTGTTGGGGGTTGTAGGGGGTACAGGAGTTTGGTTTAGCTGTGTCATATCATGACCTCCTGAGCTGTGAGATGGTTTGCCTGCGTTTCTTTAGGAGGTATAGGCACCTCATGATGAGGTCAGTGTAGCTACCATCACAGTAGACAAAACGGAGTGTAGTGTTTGTACATTAGGTTCAAGCATCGATAAACAAATTTCAGCAAATCAACATGCATATTGCAGGTTTTGTACACGAGTACACATATTTCAAAGGTGGAAATCTTTTTCGGAGAAATATTCGGAACACCCCCTTTTTTGAACTAAAACTTTCCCCTTTTTTCAAATTTTTCCGCCAGAAACATATACACCTTCAGAGTTGTTAGTTTCTTGTTATAATTGCTTCTCAATACATTAGAGTTGAGTTTAAACTGAAGGATAATGACAAAGAAGTGATGAGTTCAACTTTTATTATCTAACTGATACATACTATTTGTCAACTGATACATTAAATTCATACTTTCTCTCAAACGATGGCATGAAGTTACGGGACTTTAGTACCACCCGAATGTAGCATCTCTTACTTCTTTTCCATAAACTTCGCCAGAAGTTTCTGTCACCATTTGCAGACATTATTCCACACATTGAGAATGACATGGAATGCCAATAGATAGTGGCTCGTCGACAATATTTCACAGGTCCACATGAGATAGATGCATTGTCAGTGGTGGCTTAAACCTGCAGCCATCTTCAGGGAAAAATAAATCTTTTAGGTTCTTAGCACTCTTATCCATTTTTGGTGGTCTGAAGTAACGTATCTCTTCCTAATACAAAGTAACTTCTCGGATTTTCTTGAATTTGCCAATAGATAATTTCCTGTTATTCTGATCAACGTCGGCCAGCATTGCCAAAAGGACGTTGTCAGGATGGACCGAGTGGGAATTTCTTTAAGTTGTTTGCCATGCTATGGCTTTACTGGCAGGTTGGAGTATTTGTAGAAGATTAATCTGTTGTAGGACATGTTTAGATCTATCCGTGCTTTTATGAGAGTACTTGATGTGAAACCAGTTGGGCCCATAATGACAAACGACAAACTCCGTGAGGACATACAAGTCGTTATTAGTTTTTTCTTTTGCCACATAATGTCGACATATTCTGCTGGCAGCGGGAGCCATCTTGAATGAGATATTAGTCCTGGTTTCATATGTAGGAGATCATAGTCAATCACACCGCTTCTAATAGCACTGATAATTCTGTACAGGTAAGTTTGATTCTGAATAAGCTCATCCACATCTAAATCTGGAAGAGGAGATCCTTTAGCGATACATTGAAAGTTATTTGATTATACTGGTAGAGTTTCAGAGGTGGTTAAGGCTTTAATTAGTCCTTTCCATTAAGTTCCACTTTCTATTGGACCAATATATTTCCTGGAAAAGTGCCTCAAAGGAAGCTCATTTAGATGCAAGCTGAAGATGATCCACTGTAAAGTACGATGTAATTGAGATTGTAGCACTTTTATGGCTTCATTCTTGTAGCCAGTATTAGTTTCCGTGTTGTCAGCTCCCACTGCCTTTATCTCATCTTTAATATCATTTTAACAAGCCATTTCATCACTTCGTCAGGAATGCCTGCCCCTGTTCCTTGTTCAATAGTTAGATGGTCTAAATAGAGTGTACCATGTTATCTTTGCCCTAAAAAAGAATAATAGAAAGACCCGTAAGTTAAAACAGAAATAATACATGTGATTAGTGAATCTATAACATACATTCCAAAATAGGAAATACTGTCTAAATATCTCGTAAATTCGTAATATGTACATCGATTAATTTATAGTACCCTCCAAGTATTTTCACACTATGAATTCATAAATCTAGAATTGCCTAAACCTTAGATACATATGGATTTAAGGTGCAAATTTTCTTCCTGTACGAAAATTACCCATTTCTAGCTTCAAAGACGAGAACTGTAATAATTGAATACACCCAGACTCACTCTACGGAAGAGAATTTTTAAGCAAAATTTGGCTCCAACGAGGGGGTGTTACGATTCTTTTAGATTTTGTCCTCCTCCTTTACCACTTTTGGATGGCCTGCTCTACAAAACCTGAAATGTGCCTTAAAATTAGTTTAGACACTACGCCTGTTTGTACATGCGGTGAAAAAGTGACCTTTTCGCCTCATTTTGAACAGACAAGCTCGGCTATAGAGAAGCCAGTCTGGTGACCTGTCCTTTAGCGAAGCAGGCATTGGTGTAGGCGTAGGTTTTGCTGTTGTTGTTCCAATTCGTGTGTTTGTCTGACGGTATCGAGGACCTTAATCCCGTGTCTAGTAAGTGTTTGTGTGCTTTTCATCCTACGTTGTTATTTTAGGCTCAGGACTTGTGTCTATTTTAATGTAGGTCGTGGATCGTGTCATTACCATCCTCGTTTTTGAGTTGGGTGAGAATATCAAGTGTAGTGAATTCCAGTCAGAGAGAGCTGATTGCGTATTATGCCTATTTTGTGTTGTTTTTATATGGCGTCTGTCGGTGTGTTGTAGTGTTTTTTCTCTCAGGACATCTTGTGCGCATGTGTAGAAGGTATGGGCATCATTTATACACCTGAATATCAGTCTCTGCCTAGTGTGTGAGTCGATGATGTTGGTAATTGGGGTGTTTAGTGTAAATAAGACTCGCAAATTTTCGGCGCGTAGTAGTGTGGATTTTGTGTTTGTTTTGTGACGTAGGCGTAGGGTGGTCTCGCAAATCGAGGAAGCGTACGATTTGGGGTAGTTGGTGAAAGGTCTCCCCTCTCACCGAACACTCCCGTGAAATGGGACTCGGGTGAAGGGTGAAAAACTGAGTGTGGACCTGGTTGGGTTCCTCACATGGTGTTAAAACATGGCAAACTTGATGATTGATTGGTGGAGCCGAATCAACGATCCTTACCTGAGAGTGCAGCCCCCTCGAACGGGTTTTTGGTTATTTCAGAGTTACTCCCAGCATACATAGGGACGGGCGTGAAATCCCTTTGTGGTCCGAGCCGGACCCACGATTTCATGTAGGCGTCCCTCCCCGTATGGCTGGGTTGCCTATTAACTTTAGGTTCCTAGTGGGCTAGATCGCAAACCTCCATTCCTCCAAGTCTGCTATTAGGCCTTTTTAATTGAATGGCATAGTTGTTGCAAAGAGGTTGTGTGTGGAGTCTCGTTCATAGTGCAAATCCGGCGAGGCACGAGGGGCGAATGGCGTATTAATGCCAAAATTATTTGCCATGGCGTAACTACAGTATTATAACTCTCTGGGTGTGGTAGGAGGGGGTGCTGTCGACTTGCAGGCGATGGTAGGCCCGCGTATATTTCTGCGTCGTCCGCTGTTTGTAAAGTCTTATAGGCCAATGCCGTTTTGTGTGTGGCTATCCTGTTCGCATGCCTCCTGAATTGGTGGAGAGAAGAAGAGCAGGTTGTCGATCAAAATAACAGAGACTGTATGAATGTATTCTCCTGCAAATATATCTCTATAAGTATAGCTTTTGTCAATTTAGCATATCTATCAACGTTATGAATATAACAGAAAATTGAAACCACGTATTTGAAGATAAAGATCATAGGTGTGCAAATTACAGACAAAACTATCGAGCATCTGAAAGTGGACATTGTCTATACGTTAGTTTTGTTAACTTCTTTGCGAGTATTTTCTGGTAGGATGTGCAAATACGGAAAAGTTAGTAGGAAGGCCATAGAAAATGTTTAAATATAAGTGGGACAGTAACTCTAAACCCAGATTGTTATTTTGTGTATGTAAGATATTGAAAGTCTTCTCTTTAAAGGAATCGCGAACAAGCACACGCATTAATTATATTCGTATTCTGCCGTCTCATGAATATCAAAATCATTGTTTAATTTTTTATTCAGTCACAATTCAGAAATAACTATTCTCTTTGAATGATGTGAGTAGGGGTATATCGAAGCAGCTGAATGGGGCAGGGCACAAAATGAAATGTATGTCATTTTGTGTCACAGATGCTACAAAATGACATGTATGACCCATGTACAGCAGAAAATTCCTTGACGATTGATTTTGTCTAACGATACTTTTTCCTTCTTAGCAGATATCTTGTTTATGGCCTTCAGTTTTACCAAGGACAGGCGCCGCGGCTTGGATTGTCTAGGCGGACCATTTGTCTGTATATGCTGTTTGACCATTTGTTTAACTGGATGACTGCAAATGTGGGAGGTTGTTAAGTTAGAAAAGATGTGAGTAATTTTCCTTCTATTGCTTAAATTGTATGGTGAACTGCGAAATGATTGTTTCTCGTGGGATACCCGGTTATGAAAGATGGGATTGTTGTCAATCCTAAACTGTTCTTGCAATTATTTCCACTTTGTCACACAATCTTCTTTCTTATTAATCTAACCTAAGTTTCAAATCATTCTTTGGTAAAATTTAGAAATGCCACTAGGTACTTTGCACAATGGCTCAACAATGGACCAAATACAATATAGCCACTACAAATTGCTGTGCCTAAAATATCGTTATTGAAAGTATGTTTAGCAACTTTTTCTTCAGGAATACTTTTATCCATTTATTTAAGAAACCTTTACCCTAAAATATACCATCAACACCATAGGCTAATGTCACAAAAGGTTATGTCCGCTAAAAGAAACAAATTACGTGTTTGCTTCAAACAAATAAGCAAGTGAGTGTTAATAAATTCATTTTTAGTGTCCGTAAACAAAAGCAATCTTTCCAAAGTACTTTTCGATTTACACTTGTAAATCGTCATTTTCCTTATCACTGCTCTCTGAAAACAAATGTTTGATGGTACTTTGAATATTTGTACAGTAAATCATGAGGTATTTAACCCTGTTGTTCCTTTGTTGCTGGAAAATACTTTATATCCCTGCATTAGAAATTTACCACTGAATCCTGTTCACGGATATTTGTCCAACTTCCTAAACTCACGTTATTTCGAAATATTCAGATGTTAGTGATTTTACTCCCTCGGCTTTGTCCTTTAACTTATTTGGACTGCCATACCATAGTCTCAGTTCTCTGGAAAAAATTGGAAAACTCAAGTGTTGCTCTGGTTATCTGGGGGTTTATGCCCGCCCTCGAATTTTGTGTGAGCTTTGTTAAAAATATCTCAATTTAAAAAAAAAACGGAAATACTATATAGTGTATCTTATAGATACACTATTGCAACTAAATTAAGTAGTGAAACTGCTATATCGTGAATCTCATAGTTATGCACTATATAGCACTTTCACTACTTAGGTAGTCAAATTTCTAATTATGGTGTTATGACGAAAAATAGATTGGCCGCCATCTTGGGAGCCATAGTGTTAATTGGAATCGCATTGTATTTTATTAATCAACATTTTGAATTATTTTTTTTCTGATGGAAAATATGATATTTAAATTTCATATTAATCAATTTGAAAGAAAATATGATTGATTTAAATAGCATTCAGGATGAGGCTTATAAGTCTGAAGTCAAGGAACGCGGTAGAAAAACTAGAGGCTTAACGATATTTAGCAATCACCTTTTAAATTAGAATCTAAGGTTAGGCTTTCTAATTAGGAATATTACGATTTTATTTTTAATTCTGGGGTGTGTGGGGAGTATGGGGGGGCGAAGACTCCCATTTTTAAATTGCCTTAAAAAAGATTTATAATACAATATGATGCGATTGCAATATCCTAACAAAAAAAACTAAAAAAGTACCTATTTTTTTAATTTGCCCAAGAAAAAACATCGTCTGCGTTAAAAAATAATTGTTTTTAAATATATATATATATATATATATATATATATATGAATTATCCAAAAGTAAACCCCAAAATAACCCTTGCTCTGAGTAGTTATATTCATTTGCACATGTTAAAAACCTGTTGGAAAAATAAGTTGCATCATTTGATATAATCGAACTATTTTGGCCGTCCAAATGATTCTAGATGCATCTGATACAAGTTAAGCCATCATTTTATCAACGCTCCTTCTGGTTCTGAGTATATATACATCTCCAACGCTAGTGGTATTCCAGATATCATGAGAGGCCTCCAGAAGTCATGGACCTGGTCATACGCATCAGTAACTTATGCGTTTATAAATACAAGGTGGGCAGCGATAACTACGAAGGAGGCACAAACTCAGAGCATAAATTGGAATAATAATTCTCTCGTGCTGGAACCTCTTTGTTCTGTTATGAGAGAGAAAGATCAATTTCTTAGGACTGAAATCTCTAGGGGTCTCACGAGAGTTCTCGCACTCAACAACCTCACCAAAGGAGCCAAGAAATATTAAGTATTTTTTTCTCTTATTCCGGGACTATGTCTCGTTTGACAAGGGCATGATCCACCACTTAGTAGAAGCGTCCATCATCAAGCCACCTAACGATCCCAGCTGCATGCATCACCTCGTTTTTGTTCCTATGCACAAATGTCACAACCGTGCAATCTACATATGAGTGCACTCACAGGACATTAAATACCCCTGCCTTTCAGCTTTCCAGCATACATTAGGGTTTGAACAAGTCTTCCATCTTTAGGGTTGAGCTAAAATGTAGACCGCAAACACGGTTTCTACTATATTCCTCTTCATCTTCAAAAGCTCTAACGAGTGGCCCCCTCAACTGACTTTTGATGGATTTTTGAAGAATTCTTTATACACCATAGATAAGTGCATAGGTTCTATTATGAATAACTGGGGAAAACTGCACAAAGCCACCGCATTTATTTACCTGGATGAGGTCAGTCATCATCGTCAGGAAGATGGATAAAATACTTAATAGGTCCAGAGGATCAAAATCAGCTCCTTATCATTAATAATATCCCAAAGAAACACAGAGTATCACACCATCCGCAAATACACATCTTAATTTGGACAGGTGGTTTAGTCTTCGCCTTGTGAGTTTGGTGATCTTCGAGAGTAGGTATCTTTAAACTGCCCCTCTCCTCGGTCGATATTTTTAATGAGAGCTTGTTTGCTGAATACCCCGTAGAAAACAGACACCTAGTGCGCTCATTGATTTAAAGTGAAGACGCTAGAAACGTCCCAAGGACTTTCTTCTGAAGGTCTTTTGTAACGCCTCGGATGCAGAAATCGGGATTCGCGGCAACTAAGCTAGCATTGCTTCAATCACATGTCGGTTTTTGCCCTTGGGCCCGCATTCTCGCCGATAGTATCCCTTCACCCTCAATAAGAGATAAAATCCATTTAGAAATCCTAAGGCTTTTTCCACCAGTGAGGATTATCAGACAAAGCAGGATCTATCAGACGTCACCCATCAACTTGCACTAAGAATTAATTAGCCACCTTTTCTACTTAATTCTGAACTATTGGTTTTGCCTTACCTGTAGAGGGTAAAACCAGAATTGACGAAAAATGCATGGTAGTAGAGAAACCCAACACATGTTTCATCATTAATTCTATTCCTTAAACCTAACCAATAAGTTCACAGATGAGATAGACCATTTCAATAAATATTCTAGGCTAGGAAATCAATCCAAAGCCATCCGAAGTCAAACCATACATAATAAAAACAAATTATTGACAAACTTTAAAAGTTTTTTCATTCTTACATTTGCATTAAAAGTCTTTCTATTATATGTACAATCATTATGTTTCTACCGTTCTTTCCCGCTTTATAAATAAATCGGATAAGACTTGGAATCATGCTTTCATTTTCCTTGAAGTAATTTACATTTTTACCTTCAAACGATTTCTTAGAATGGGTTTTGCCCCTTAAACGTTTATTTTCCGGAAGCTTTTTAAGTAGAATTTGTCTCAGCGTCTTTCTGAAATGTGTCTGTTAGTTAAATTAATCCCCACATTATGATTTGTTCAGTGCCCATCACCTTATTCTTTCTCGATTATAAATGATGATTATCTGGTAATGAAAAAGGTTCTGATGGAAGTTTAATTTAAGGTCTTTGAATGTGAAAGAGTGCTTGAATGATGCTAGATAGCTTGAAGATTACAGCTGGATAGAAAGAAAGCTGATGGACGAATATATACATGCGACTGAGTATGGTGATTGTCGCTGGAACGATCGATGAAAAGTTTTGCTTGAATGATGAAAGAATGCTGTAATATTACTTTTATAAGAAGAAAAAGGGGGGAAAGTGAGTACAAGAGCAACATGGGAATGAGTCTGTTGTGTTGTCGGCAAGATGTGTGGAAAAACCAGAGCAAGTGATCGTGAAGGACGGATAAGAGGTGATAGTTAAGGGAGGATTCGAGCGGGAAGGGATTGTATGAATCAAAGGCATGCGGTGAAAAGCTGCTTGACAATACGTACGATGATTTTATCGCATTGGATCATCATAGGATGATTTAATGATAAAAGTAATTTAGGGAATGAATTAGAGAATTGTGAGGTTGAACAGAATAATAAGGGGTTAGTGTTTTCTATATCAGTGTATGTTGAAAGCCTGTTCTTGGTCGATGAGAAAGAGAATGATTTATAAAACTTAGTTAAAGTGTTTCACGTAGGGACTGGACGCATATGATGTGATTGGTGATGTTTGGCGAGGAGGATTGAGTGGATTGTAATCTGTGTTTTCTTGTTATGCAGCTCAAAGAATATCAATCTTTTAATTAAACAACAAGAGCACCCCGCTAGAAAGAGTTTGAAGAGAGGTCCCTAATTTACGGGATGAAGCACAACTCTATCATAAAAGAAAAAAAATTCCAAGCATTATGGCTAGAAAGGCGCAAAATTCGCTAGATATGAGAGGCAGCATGGTTGACTTCGCTACAACTGGTAGCCGCTTATGTGGACAACATGCAAAAAAGATGGATTTTTTAAAAGTCCTAAAAGAAAGGGAGAGAGATACATGTGGCATTTGTAAGATGGACTTATTTGGGTTTTGTGCTTAAGGATAAGATAGTGCAGCATAAAAAACAGTACCCCTACGAAGGTCTAAAGGCGTGAGAAAATCTCTTGAGGGGTACTTCGCTGTGTTTACCTGTCCTCCGTGCTGACGGGACTTATCACCCACCTGGCTCCAGCTTATCTTCCTTTCCTCCTCTGATTAAAAACTACTTTTTATCTTTTTGTAACACATCTCTTTCTCTCCTGCAAAAAGCTTGGTTGGAGTAGATAGAACTGTTCCCTCTGTGTTCGGACCCGGGCTCGTAACTAGTCGCGGGGAGGCCTGATTCTATTGGACTTGCTATTGTTTGCTCCCACCCCTCATGGTTAATCGCAGGGGATGTTGGCAATTGGCAGCTACCAACCCATCCGCTCTCATACATACTTTTTGAGGGCCTGCTAAGGGGGAAGAGAGAATCCTGCAGTTGCAGTACGGTCTTCAGAACTGAGCTTGAAACAAGAAGGTCTGAGGTAATGGATGACTAAGCATCAAGATAAGTCTTGCAAGATCTATACAGGTTTTCTCCTATGCGGGGATGTCCGTGACCCATCTACATAGAGCCCAGTGGCCACGCCTATACTACATACGACTGTGTTTTGTTGACTTGTCCTTTGTTTATTCCATTGGAAATCCCCAGTGGTTACTATAACCACACTCATGGTGCCTTCCTCAGGATCCAAGGCCTTTCGCCGATAAAAACAGGGTAAGCAGAACGTATACGGATAGAGTTAGCACTGTTTTTTTCCTAACATATCCTGTATTTCTGAAAACGATAAAACACGTAATGAATATTACAACTCCTTCTACAACGCTCACATATTCACTAATTTTTTTGAAAATACTGATCTTGGTGAAGGGTCTCTTTTCTCACCACCCACAACCGTTAACACACTTCACCTCTATCCCTTTTGTAGCTGTACTCGGATAGCTTAACGTCTTTTAAACGGCGGAGCTTATGCTGTCTCGAGGGCGCTTCCAAGAATCTCATAGCGGATAAAGTGTTTTCCCACTCTCCATCATTAGATAGGGGTTCGAAGGCTTCCCCCGTACCACTTTGGGCAGGGTTGCCTTTTGACGACTCTATTCTAGTGGTGGGCCCCCCTTATATTTATTAAAGTGTGCCCTGAAGATTTTCTTAGCGAAGAGGGCTCTTCTCCATCTCACATCTTTACTAGTTAGTGGATTCTACTTTACTTCTTTTCAAAGAGTTGCCTCCAAGCACCTTTACACTTGCGTAGGGTCCCTTTTTTCTTTTTCAAGGAAACAACAAGAGCAAGGCGAAGAAAAAAAACGCACCGCATCGGTTTTCGGCCCCCCAATAGTGGCAGATTAACCATCTTTTGAAGAAATGGCTACATTAAGCATCCTAGAGGAGTATAGGTACATTAAAGCCCCCCCCCCTCATGAGGAGAAGCGTGGGAAAGGTACCCGGCGAAACTGCTTACCATGTGTGATCTCCCCGCCGCTGTGGGCAGTTGGAGCTAACATCTGTTTTAAGGCGACCACCTAAGGTCCTTAAACTACGCTCTAACGATCGAATTACCTACGAGACCCATAAACCCGTGGTTATGGAAAAAAAAGCGGTGCGAGTCAGAAGGCACGCCAAGTAGCGGGGCGGTTGCGAGTCTCTAATTTGCGAGCTGACTTGGGCACCCCAGTGCCACCTCAGGAATTCTTGCTCTCCCCAGATGCTAACTCACCATTCGCCCCCTTTCCTTAGCCTCTGTGGCTTGGTCACTTCCTCCTTTAGATGGGGTGGCAATCCGCCTATAAATAATTCCCGCAAAGAAAGAGAAGAGATTATCAGTAGTAGATACGCCAGAGGAGGATTATTTCGTGAAGATCGATCCATCGGCCGGACAAGAAGATTATTAGAAGTCGATTCGCCAGTAGAAAGATTAGTTCGTGAAGATCGATCTTTCAGCCAGACAAGAAGATTAGAAGTCAATACGACAGAAGAAGGGTTCGTTAGTGTAGATCCAGCCTTCGGCCATACAAGACTATTTCCGTGAGAAACGATAGGATGAGATTGAGAAAATCGATCCCCCCCTTTCAGGGCCGTATTAACCTAAATAGTCAAGCTTTATATCGGTGCCATACCGAAGAAGCCTTTTCAGTCTGCAAAGAAGTCCGACTGAAGAAAAGCAAAGCCGCTCACACTCGAGCGACTCTCACATCTCAAGCTCCGTAAGAGTGAGAGGAGAAGAACCCAGCCCCAACGAGCTCCCGTTCTTTAATTACGTTGAAGAATCAGTCCCCGTCACAGGCGACAAGCAATCCCTCCACGAAAATAAAACCAGCGGCCACAACACTGCAAAGCGAGAGATAACTCCTCCAGCGACATCCGGAAATCCCTAATACCTACCTGTAAGTTAAAAATAACATTTATATCTCTATTGCGATAGTAGAAGTTTAGTACGTCCCAAGTTTTAAAGGAGAGTAGAAACCCTTGTTCTTGAACCTAGGTCATATGTGTTTGTAGAGGAGAGTACGTTAATTTAATGTTTAACAATAATCAAATAGAGTCGCGATAAAAAAAATACTAATCGGTAATTGTTATGTTTACGGGAAGCCTATTTGTTTATTTTTTGTCATTAAAAGATCTTTGATGCCAAAGATAGAAATGTGTTAACTGTTGGTTTGTAATATTTAAGTGTTTAATTTAAAATACATGTTTATTTTGGTAGATTCTGGTGTTTCCTCTTATCCTTATGTGTTTAAAAATAGCTCTTCCTTAAGAACTAAACCACTGAATTAGCACTCTTAGAACAAAGCCTACTTCATCATAGAAGTAACTCACGCCCCTTAAAGCATACCGATACCAAAAGGGTGCCAAAGAGTATAGTGATCAAAACCAAGGGTCATTCTACGACACATCTCAACTCCTTTATTGGGGTAAGGGGTGAGGACGTCTGCTGGACACTTGCCTAGACACTTCGTCTATCCGACGTTTTTCACGTTAATAGGATCCCGCAGGCCTGTTCCTCTTATATCCCTAATATGTAGGCTAGCATGACGGCTCCATTGACATTCATGACTGGTAATATGCCCTTAGATTGACCGGTCTGGATACCTAAAACATTGTGGGTGAATGGCCAGTTGGAGGTCTTCCAGACCTGAAGATGGTTACAGACGCTATGAAGCCCCAGATAAAAGGATTTCCTTGAAGGCCAGGTACCAGACACCGAACCTGAGTCGATTCCGAAAAAAGATCCTTCTCAGACCGGATGGGCCCTCAAGAAACAACAAGTGGAGGAGTGATCTCTTCCTCCGACCGTTGCACCCTTGATTAATATATGATTAATAGCTTTTGTACACTCAACTACTCGCAGGTGAGAGTGAAGCAACACTCTAACATGAGTTTCGTGAAAGGCGTGGTTTATGCGAGGGAACTTGAGGATTGCTCCATAGATTATATCACCGAAGAGCTAGCTGATCAGCGAGTGTTCTAAATGGAATGTGTGATAGGAAAACAGGGAGGGTCATCGAGACCCCATCCCTACATTCTTCTTTGCGTTCTATCATGATAGGCTGAATAGGTCGGAGAGTCCGGTTGGTATCTCTAGTACGTGAAAACATTAGTGCCACTGCCCTAGAGGTGATACTTCTGCCACAACTTTGGTCATACGAATCGCCCATTTACACGTACAAAGTTGGCTTTACCCATTCTGTGTAAGATGCTCCAAAGCCGCACAGACACAGGATAAGTCCTTATCGTCTAAGGACAATGGATCTTTTGATGAGACCCGCACCATGCATTCTTGAAGCAATGTTTCGGATAGCTCATGAAGGAATTCATTGCCGTTCAGGCTGCTGTTCGTCTCTTCTTTTGCAAGGCTGAGGGATTTTGGTTCTAGCGCCTCAATCTTATAACAGGTACCCTCTGTTCCTGACCTCTGCAGGCCTACGAACACAGTCGCTTCTGCGTACAATCGTAACCCAACTGAGACTTCTATCCACCCCCACCACCACCTCGGTGCTGTCATGGTAGAGCTGTTGGGACAAATGGTTGACACCCAGCTTCGACTAAAACCAGCATTCCGCCTTTTCCCAGCGTCAGCCTTTTTCACAAAGTGAAAAGGATGTACGCCTCCACCGCGTTGTAAGAAGCAGAGTTAGTAAACTTCCCTAAAGTTGTCTTGAGGTTCTTTTGAAGTTCCTAAAAGTGTACCACAAAGCAGCAAAGGAGCTTATGCTCCTACGCCCTCATTCATTAGTGAAGTAGACGACTCGGAGATGCGTAACCTGCAAAATAGGGACCCTCGTCTATGAAGCTGGCCTGCCTACCAAATATTTCAAGGCAAAGCGAGGAAAAGATTCGCATAATGAGTCCAATCTTCCCCTAAAATGCCTTGAATGAAATAGCGCCTTCAGTGTCTTGCCTACCTAATAGAGGTACTGGAAATAAATGTCATAAATTGAGAATGAGTTTACGCATTATTGCCCCAGAAGCGCCCTATTTTCCTACTTCAATTTATTACTATAATCTCCGGAAGCACAGCATGATTGGAGGCGGGAGGTGTTCGATAATCTTAATGGTAATAACCACTTTCACATTCATCCATCATTTTGTTGTCCACTGCAACCTGGGAAACCATTTCGCTGGTAATTGCAACAGGCGTGGTGATCCCCATTTCAGGAAATGCCTATTCTCTATCCCAGTCGAGGAGTTGAGGTTGGTGGATGAGTGTCCGGCGCCCTCATCGCCTTGAGCTTAGCTACTATTCCTAGAACAGCTCCTCATTTTTTCCACTGTTTGCATCTCCCGTGGTGGTTGGCCGAGTGTGATTTTGCTCTTAGACAAAGACGATAACACATCATGCGCTATCAGCGCCGCCTGAACGATAGAATACGTCGGCTAGAAATAGGTTCAGGTATATTTCAAAGGACGTCCACCCATCTTCCTGGTAAGCATAATTGTCTTCTTTTACCGTGAAGACATCTTTTGCGGAGGTGTATAATCAAGGCAAAAGGATTCAGGGCAAGCTTTCGAGGAACAACCATCTTTTTTCCCAAGAAAATGAGACAGCAATCTCAGACCCCGCGTCCATGGTGGACTCTTTTGCTATCGCTTTCTTCACATTCTATAGGCAAGAGGCTACTTCCCTAGCATTCAATGCACGTCGTGATGTCGCAAAGGGCCTACGACCGGACTCTACCTACAGAGACGGAGAACCTTTTAAAGGGAGGTTATATGCACACTGGCCTATTGGCCGACCGAAATTAATGCTCCACTTGAGGATGGCTCTAAGGTTGCTTTAAATACACATTTTCTAGGCCAAGAAATATTCAAAACACGATTACAAAAATATATTTTAATAGGACCAAAGATTAGATATACATAAAGGGCAAATTAAATGACAATGCAATTAAATAATGACGGTTCACTGCTAAGATGATTAACATAATCAATTAAATTGGAACCGAGGGATAATTAATTAAGTAATGATTTTAAAATCCTGCAAGTACTAGAGCAAAGGGAATCCCTGAGGTTCGACGCAGTAAAGGTGGGAGGAGCGAGACAAAGCGGGGGTTAAATCCCTTTTACTTTGATATGCGGCAAGTAAGACCCGGTTGGTAAGTTTGACCTTGAACTAATAGGCACTTGTTTCACGGGACGCTCAATTCCACTTAGGGAAACTAAAGTTGTAGGCCACTTATCCCTAAGAAGCAAACGGAGGGTTCTTCGGGGATGGTTTTTCCGATCCCTAAAATCCGAAGACGTGGTTAGAAGGATTTAATCGCACCTAGCCATCTCCACAAACAACACTGAGTGACGACAAGCTCTTCCTTGGCTTTTCCACAATCACCCAATTCTTCTCTGGGCAAGAATGTAGTCGATTTCTTCTCGAGTAACGAAGAAGTTACGGCTAACATTCTGGACGGTGGCTTCAGACACAATCTGCCTGTGAACTTCGAAGTCTGGTATATATACTCCGAAATTATCTAGACGGGGAGAGAGATTCATCGGCAACAGACTTCCTTAATTGTCTTGGGTCGCGATAAGGTTTCATAGCACGAAGTCGCGATGTCTCCTTAATTGGCTTTCCATTGAGCTAATTTTCGCAGTATATAGGACAGACGAATTTAAAGCAGTTAATAGAAACTGTGGAAGTCAGCGAGGGGGGGGGGGTAGAAGGGAATTGCTTCTCTCTCCCTATTCTTCCACACTTCTCCCTTTACAGGAACGCATTTTTTTCTATAAGTCGGGTGCAAAAAAAAAATATCTCGAAGTAATTTTTCTTCAAGGAGGGGGAGATGTTATCAAAATTGAATTAGTGCGACGAGATACAAACAAAATTCGTACATAAGCGTGGTTAGAGAATAATAATAATTACATTAGACTCTACACACAGGTACAATAAAAATAATAAAATTGAGTCATACAACATATTCAGTATCTAAATAAAAAGAAAAGAACCATTACTTACAGATATACTACAGCAGAGGAAAATTATGCAACATTTTAAACATTTGACCTATATATAAAACAAATCAGCATATTTAAAAGCAGATACGCTAATGGTATCTTTAGTTTATGGCATTAGAGAATTCTAGACGATTTTACTTTAACTATCTGCTGAACAATTTTGAGTACCCTTGACATACACAATACGGAATATTATTCCAAGAGCAACAGACTCCAACGCATTAGTCGTCCATTTTGACTCTTGGGATTACGAAGGTACGACAATGGCTTACGGTCACTCTCAATTACGAATTCGGTCGCTATAGGGTATATTCTAAAATTTAGAATCGACCATACTGTAGGTAATGCCTCGAGTTCAATGGTGGCGTAAGCCTTCTCGCGTAGAGACAGCTTTCTGATCGCATACGCAATGGGATATCTATTTCCATCGTTTTCTTACAGCATGAGGGCACCATATATAGCATCATGACAACCATGAGTGCGAATCCCAAATTTTTGTTCGGATTCGGGACTATCAAAATAGGACCAGAGTTCATTTTCTCCTTCAGCTGGTTAAAGCTAAACACCGCGGGTGGAGTCCAAGTGGCTGGATCGGGTCCCGTTTTCTTTAACATATCATTAAGGGGTGAAGCTATAGTGGTCAAATAGGGCACGAAGCGCCTGTAAAATGAAGCAGGACCTAGAAATGACCGCAGCTGCTTCTTCGTCCGGGGAAGCGGCCTTTCAGCTATGGCTTTAACTTTGTCCTCTTAGGGGACATTCTGGTTCTTTCCGATCTTAAAACCAGGATATTTAATCGTATTATATCCCAAATGACACCTCGATGGGTCTATCGAGAGTCCGTTTGCACGCAAACAGATTACCAAATCGCGAAGGGACTGTACATTTTGGTCCTTGTAGGGTTGGCAAAGTACACTTTATAAAAATCAAAAGTTACACTGACTAGGACGTCTACAATTCTATGGATCATTTGATTGCAGTTATCACACGCAGTTACCAAACCAAAGGAAATACGGTAAAATTTCATTAACCCTTTCTCTGTACCAAAGGCTGTAAAGCGCTTAGAAGATTCGGAGAGCAGAATCTGATGGTAAGTGTGAAGGGAATTCCACCTGGAATTTCTTGTCCAGCACGGAACTTCCTTGCGCTGTAGAAGGCTCTGTTAGGCTTAAATTGATAAGCCTACCCCCCCCATCCCTTCCAAAAGCGGTAGCCTCCAACCGCGTCCACCACGATTCACCGTTACACATGCTAGAATAGCCTCGGCAAGAAGATTTGAGGCCATTCGAGAGTAGAGCTATTTCTCACTACCCCCCCCCCCTCCCCGCGAGGAGAGCCTCAGAAATATATATTGCTCGTTTCCCATGAAACCGACACAGAGTTAAGAAATCTCGCCCGGACTCAAGAAGATTCCCCCTAGTTCCCAGTCAGGTGCTAACAACAAAGCAAAGTGACAGCTGAACTATTTATGTATTCAAATTAGCCCCAGCCAGTGAGGTAATTCCATTTAACGATCGCTACCGAGTGATTTAGCGGACTTCTCACATCAACTCCTGTCGAAGGCCTCCTCAGTCGCCCTTCGTTTTCGGGTGGCCGAGATACTTTCCCCTGGACCGGACGTTACCGCCGCCCCCTTTTTTGGGAGAACAGTCATCACTTCGAGTTACCTCTCCGAAGTTTTGAGCGCCCTCGCCTCACGTGCAGAAGACATCCGTGAAGCCTTACCGCGTCGTCTCACCCGCAATCTTCCGTAAGCCAACCCCCTCCCCCTTCAGTAACCCCTTTGCGTTAATTCCCCCCATTTTAATAGTCTTCTCCCATGACACATTAATTTTAACTTCATAGTCTGATTCATAACTACAATCACCCCCCCTCTTTCATCTATGTAATTTTGCGCGTCAATTCTCTTATTATTTTCATGTAAAAAAATTTATATTTTTGTATATGCTTCTTTAAATAACCTTGAGCTTTGCTATTGCCCATAATTTACCTGAACTCGTTGCACTCTATCTCCTACTCAGCCCGTCTAAACTAGTGGTGTTCTGTCCCTTTTTGGTTCGCCTTTAGTTATTGGCCCCTCCTCCATAGATATAATATGGTATTGATGTGATAAAATGTCATACTACAACAGTAAGCACTACAAAGATTAATTTCAGAGAAGTATTTTGCATAATCAAAAAGATTTAGGTTTTGATCGATCAATGGTATGGGCTCGGCGTCAAACTGGGTGGATGACTGGGTTTAATTTGCGAATATCGAAGCACATCTTAGATGATTGATCGGCCCTTTTGACCATCACAATTAGGGCACAAAAGTCAGATGATGAAGGCTCGATGATCCTCAATCTGAGCAAATTTTCTACTTCGGCGTTAAACGCGGGGTGTAAATGAACGGGACTAGGGTAAGGCTTAGTTCTTACTTGTTTTTTGCGTTTCACAACAATCTCATGAGTGAATCGGGTTGAACAACCTGAGGTTTCGGAGACTACGTCCGAGAATTTACTTCGGAGGCTGGCCAATTAAACCTTCCTGATGGGTCGGAGAAGGGAGTTAAAATCGAACTCGGGGGCTGAGTCTGATTAGGGAAAAGCGAGAGACGGCAAAAGGTATTGGTCGTCTGCTTCCACGCAGACCTTTTGAACGAGACATAGCGGTACGACCAGGTAAGTTGTCTCCAACACGAGCTCTTCGTCTAAAGCGACCACATTATTAAAGCACGCGTGTCACGGGGTACTTTTTTAACAGGATGATGTGGTGCACTTTATTACCTTAGGAGGTCTGAATTAAGTAATCGACCATGCCTCGGGGTTCTACTACAAAAATGGTCCTTTCCACTGAGATAGAAGCTAATTAGTCTCAGAGGGTTAAAGAAGTAGTACTTCGTCGCCTGCTTCGAAGTTCCATGCTTTGGAATTCATGTCAAAATACGTTCTGTATTTTTTCAAATTCACCTCAGAATTCTTGAAGGTGAGGTCTGCACAGTGAATTCTTCTATTCCTTCTAACGGTTTCGGGCTCCTCTTTTCTGGCCTTCTCTGATAGGAGTTGCAAAGAAGGGCAATTCTTTTGAGCTTCTGAAAACTGATCCTTGCTGGATAACTCGAGGTCCGGGGTGGCCAAGGACGTTAAAGGTACCGGGTTAACGATACCTTTCGCAGCTTGGGCCCTGGTGATCACTAGGTGCGCCTTAGGGTTTGGGAAGAGCTGCGCACTCTGTGCGATAAGAACAGGGCAAATCTTAATCGGGTGGGCGACTACATCGGTCTATCCTGTAAAATACTGAAACTGTATGTAGCACTTTACCACTGGGAACTTACTGGCCCGACCTAAAATGTCGTGTACGATCGTAAATCTCTTATACTGTGAACTTACTGGGGATTACAGCTTGTCCGAGACTACTTTACATGTGCAATCTGTGTCTCGTATAAAGATTGACACTCGGCACCCATTTATCGTGCCGTTATCAAACTTGAGCCAACCGGGAAACTCTTATTAAACAAGAAATTTACCTGTTGTTTCGAATGAGATGGAGCGGGTAGCGACTGCGATGACGAGGCCGAAGAGTGAGAGGGAAGAGAAGCGGTTACCTGATGGACCTGTTGATTAGGGGTGATCCTTACCTGCGAGTTCTGGGCGCAGTTATAACTAAGATGACCAGGGGTGCCACACGTAAAGCATACGATTTGTTTACGCGGATAGTGAGACGGCGCAGAACGGAATGTTGGTGGTCTTACGTCTTTTTGTTCACACGCTGAGGATGAAGCTTGTGCTTATGGGGTGCCTGAATCTTCACGAAGCTACCATTATTCTTAGCATTGAAGTTATTAGGCCCAAACTTATGTTTCGGGGACAGGGGATACTCTTTTTAATCTCCTTGGGATATAGGTCGTGCTGGAAGCGTGAAGGTCGGCTTCCTCTACACACTCTTTAAACGAAGAAGCTCTTCTATCTGTTACGAAGGCCTTCAATTGTCGGGGAAGTGTAGCCATGAGATGATCTCTAAAGATAAAGTCATTTAATGACTCTTAGTCGTTAGTCACTTGTGAGGAGTCCAGCCAAAACTGTAAATTGAGGCGGAGGGTGAACTTAAATTGCTTAAGCGTTTGTCCCGGCTGTATCCTAGCCAAGCAGAATCTTACCCGATAGAACTCCGCATTCATATTAATAGCAGAGAGGAGCTTTTATGGTTGAATAATCCAGAGTTGCTTCCAAGGGCAGAGAAAGAAGATCTTACGCAGATGAGTGTTTAAAAGGGGGGAGTAGACAGGCAACTCCCTCTGATTCTAAATCCCAATTGTTGACTTCCAAAAAATTTCGAAAGTGGGTCAGATAATGTATCATGACTTATAGTCGTTAGTCACTTGTGAGGAGTCTAGCCAAAACTGCAAATTAAGGCGAAGGGTTAACCCAAATGGCTTAAACGTTTGTCCCGGCTGTATCATAGCCGAGCGGAATTCTTTTTCGTGCTCTCGTATTTGTTCTCTCTCATCTGCTTCTCTCTGCCTTTCTTCTTTGTCTCCTTCTGCCTCTTTCTTCTGTGCTTTTTCTTTCCTTTCTTCTGCTTTGCTCTGTGCTTTCCTTTTTGCCAGTTCATTTCGTTTTTCTTCTTGGAGGTAAGCGATTAAATCCTTTCGTGATAGTCCTAGGATCTGCCCCTGCTTATGAAAACGATCGAACGAAGACATCCTGAATATGCTGCGTTCGTCTTTCAGCACACGAGAAAGCTTACCAGAACAAGTGAAACTCTTCCTAAAACATCAACCGATTTAAAACTAACTAAAAAAAACTTAATAAAGGTGCAAATTAATTATGCACACCAGAAAAAGGAATAACTAACGAGGGAACCTGACACAGAATTGAGTCTTATGGTAATTTTACAACTGCAACCCCAAATTTGGCGGCTATTCTGACGTTTAATTAAGGGTATCTTGACTCACGTAAATACGCTCAACTTAAAAAAAATATAGAATTGCCTATTAACAAAAAAATTCTAATTATTCTTATTTGAATATTCTTGAAAATTGCAACTGTATAGAGTGGAAATAATGATCTTTTACGGAAATAGCAAAATATTAGCTAGGGTGGAATGTTTTACAAACCCAAGGACCTGACGCCAGTCTAATGTCGTGGTATGACCGGGTGTAGTCGTTTATACGCACACTGGCCTATTGACCGACCGAAATCAATGCTCCACTTGAGGATGGCCCTAAGGTTGCTTTAAATACACAGTTTCTAGGCCTAGAAATATTCAAAACACGATTACAAAAATATATTTTAATAGGATTAAAGATTAGATATACATAAAGGGCAAATTAAATGACAATGCAATTAAATATTGACGATTCACTGCTAAGATGATTAACATAATCAATTAAGTTGGAACCGAGGGATAATTAATTAAGTAATGATTTTAAAATCCTGCAAGTACTAGAGCAAAGGGAATCCCTGAGGTTCGACGCAGTAAAGGTGGGAGGAGCGAGACAAAGCGGGGGTTAAATCCCTTTTACTTTGATATGCGGCGAGTAGGACCCGGTTGGTAAGTTTGACCTTGAACTAATAGGCACTTCTTTCACGGGACGCTCAATTCAACTTAGGGAAACTAAAGTTGTAGGCCACATATCCCTAAGAAGCAAACGGAGGGTTCTTCAAGGATTGTTTTTCCGATCCTTAAAATCCGAAGACGTGGTCAGAAGGGTTGAATCGCGCCTAACCATCTTCACAGACAACACTGAGTGACGACAAGCTCTTCCACAATCACTCAATTCTTCTTCTGCTGAGAATGTAGTCGATTTCCTCTCGAGTAACAAGGACGTTACGTTTAACTTACTGTACGTGGGCTTCAGACATATTTTGCATGTGAACTTCGAAGTCTCGAATATATACTCCAAAATTATCTAGACGGGGAAAGAGATTTATCGCCTTCGGTCGCGATAAGTTTTCATAGCGCGAAATTGCGATGCCTCCTTAATGGTCTTTCCATTGTGATAATTTTGGCATTATTTTCCCCCACTGATAATAGTATCAGGGACATCCTGCAGACGATGATAGCTTGATACGGCATCCCAACTTTTATCTCTGAATTTTTTCAAAATATTCGATTCCGCCGAAGGGTGAGGGTTCCCTTTCCGGCCCAACGGGGCAAAAAAAGAACATCTAGAAGTAATGTGTTCTCATTGTCGCACTTTTCACTTAGCATCAATGGTAACACATTGGTGCTAGCGGAAAATGTTCATGCTGCGCTTTTCGCAGACGACCTTCCATCTCTTTTGGTGTAGCCAAGATCCCAACTATGAAACATCGATTCCAACCCGCCTTGAACCGCATATCTAGCTATGCCAAAGCAAACCTTTTTAGGTTTTCTTTAGCTATTACCTAGGTAGTGCATTTCTGCCGTCATTAAAGGCTTCACTTCGATCCAGACCTGTTTTCAAACGGGGCTCATCTGGAAGTGATGAATTTGGACCTACGCTTCATTTGGGAGGTTCAAAGTCGTATTTTTATGGTCTCTTGTACCCACGCCAAAGAGATTTTTCATTCCATGGCGTTTAGAATTTGGAAAGTTGATATGGCTACTGCCTTAATTTTTTACCGATCCTTCAATCGTTCGAAACTTGACTACTGATGCGTTTACGTATCTGTAGCTAGACTCGATTCTCCACACCACTCTCCGTTTAGCGCCCGGTGCCTCGAAGGTTCCACTAGCTCTGCACCGTATAAAATCAATTAAATTGTATAGAATGAACAGAGAGGGATCCCTGTTGACTTCACAGAAGAAGATGTAGTCGTAGAAGAAAAGATTCGATAAAATCCTTAAGACGCGATAGAGTTAACAGGTTAGTGGTTATATACCGATAAAAGGTGTTGTTTTATTTGTGTAGGGCGATCGATATGGCTGAAGAGGCAAAAGGGTGGTCAGGTGTAAACAAATGATTAGATTTATGGGAACGCACCATTCTTTACGCTACCGATAGATATATGTGTAAATAGTTGTTGGCGTAGGGTAGTCTAGTGTTTAGGGTTTAGGGAACCTTCGTGCCATAGCAGCGTGTTCTCTAGTGTGAATATATATGTATGTATGTGTGATCTCTTGCGAGTTTCCCCACTTGTCGCGTTACACGCGTGTGAGAGTAAGAGTTTATTGGTGTTACTTTGTTGTTTTCGTGTAGTGTGAACATGCTTGGGTATATGGGGGAGTGACAGGAACGCTTCAGAACAGAGTTCTGGATGCCCGGTTTTTCACTCTGTTTTGGGTGGCCCGCAAGTGCGATTGTAATAGGAGTGTATTGTATGAGTGGTCTGACAAGGGTTTTCTATAAGTATAGTTGGAGTTTTCAGGTGGCTCGGCAGAACATCTCAGGTTTTTGGGGAGTTTTTTAGCCTCTGTTCTAATAATAGTTTGGTGTGCGTGAAATCTTAGGTACAGGTCAAATGCTTCCCCTAAGATTTTGGTGTTAGGTGAATACTTTAGTCATGTTGTGTATATTTGTAAGTTATGCATGTAGTGATCGCGTGCACTGTAGATTGTTACCTGTTTCTTCTGAGGGTGGATAGCTATGAGCCACTTGGAATAATAATTTGTCTTCGTGTTTAGTATCATATTTACGTGGTGTGCGATCCTGTTTACTCCAGGGCCGCAAACGAGACAAGTCTCGTCTTTGGCGTAGGACAGTTTGCATGTGTGTCCTTAGTATTCAAGTGGGCGTAGGGTGTCGTTTGTGTACATTATGTATATTTAGGTGCAATTAGATTACTCTTGGTTACGCCTGAGAGTGGTGTGAATGAGCGTGACGTATGTGAGGAAGTAGGAGAGAAGCCTTCTTGTCCAGAGAGGGCGATCCGTGTCGTTGGCTGGTTTACATATGATATGAGTGGTTATTTATGCGTTGTCTAGTACTTCCTAATTATATCAGAGCTCATCGGCGTAGGGTTGGGAACATTACTTGACTTCCTGTAAGTGCTCTCATGCGTGTAATTCGGGCGGGTTGTGTTTATGCACCATGATTTAGTGGAACCTAAATGCGTCGAAGATATCATTAGTGCTACTGAATATTTGATTATAGTTAGGAAGCTGATACTTTTGATGGATCCGTGTCGAACATCCTTCTTACGCCTGGTCAGAAAAATGAAAGGTCAGTGTATCAAGCGTTGGCCAGAGTGCAGACCATTTTATACCACTCGGTTTCGTTCAAGCCACATGCAATCTATGATACCGGCACGTAGGAGCGTGATGCTGTTTTTTAGAAGCTCTGTTTTAGCGGTTGTTGTAAAGTGTAATAAGTGTTTGGGTGTGTATGTAAAGTGTTTGATGTGAGTGTATATGGCTATGCGTGTTGTTCTGAAGGTTGATATTGTCTGGTGTGTTTTTTGTTATGTGTCTACTGAACTCCTCACAGTTCATTTTGACATATTTGAAGACGGTGTGTATGGATATGAGTAATGGCGCTGATGAGATCATCATGCATTTTGGAATGTAGTCGGATAGTACGTCGTGGCCTGGAGAAATGTGAGTGTAGAATCATATATCATGGTCATTGCGGAAGACCACCTCCGGAAAATATCTCCCCGCGAAGCGCAGAATATATGTGGAAGGACGGGTCAATGTGCTATCCGCGATATCGCTGTAAGGCGCTGGCCAGATATCTTCTCGCCCATTAGTGGTGTGCGAAAGTAGTGTGGAATGGTGAGCGTTCAGTCCCACCACCCAAAAGGATATGGAAGTTATTAGAGTAGGGGACAGAATGAGACATCCACGTTTAGTTCTTCGAGAGGGTGTGTGTTGTTAGTGGCTATTAGGTTTGGCTAGAAATGAGTCGTCTTGCGTGTTCACGAAATGGTTGTGCACTAACCACTTAACTAGGATCGCTGATCCTAGATGTGGTACTTTTGAGGTTGGGTAAGTTTGGTAGCCTGCAATGCGAAGTGGCGAGTCTGTTTTGGGGAGGGTGTAAGCTTATGGAGTTTAGTAGTCGGAGGTCAGGTCTTTGTAAATTTAGTAATAAGTAGGGAACAATATGACGAATAACGTGTTAGCTGCGTACGTTAAATTACAGAACACTGACTCGACCGATGGTAGAGAGTGAAGAGATCCTAGAACTTTGTTAAGGCCTTCCGCTCTCGTCCCCTTAAACTCCTTGCATTTTAACAGGAGATTTGGATTTGAGGCGGCCATATTCACATGATTCTATGGAGGATGGTGTTTTATCGAAGTAGAATGTGTAGATATTGTGTTGTTTGAAATGCTGAAAACAGTAGGAGGAGCGGTGTGCAATGTGTAAAGAGTGTTAAAGACTGTGGAAGAGGCAGTGGAGGAGGTAGAGGCAGAGGAAGGGGTGGAGAGTATGAACGCTGTGGATGGCATAGTGAGAGGAGTATAAGGCGAAGTTAGGACAGTTGAAATGAGGGTAGACTCAATGGAGAGGGGATTGGAGAGAGATGGGGTAGATGGGCGCAGAGGAGAGAAGAGTATGAGAAGTGTAAAGGTTGGAGGGGGTGACGGGAAGAGAGTCGGGAGGAGTAGCCTAGAGGGGCAGGGGCAATGGGATGTGTGATAAGAGCAATGGTGAGTGCAAGAGGAATGGAGAGAATAGTATATATAGCGGGTCCAGAAGAGGCAGGGATTGAGTTAGTAGAAAAAGTGTGGGAAGGGAAGGGCATGGAGGAGCTTGGGCGAGAGCCTGCGTCATATGAGGAGCTTTCTGGGTGTTGGGTCTGGAATAGGGTACTGAGGTGCTCACAGGTGGGGTGAGGAGAGCGAATCTACCGTGCTCCCGTGTCTGTGTTACTGTATTAAGGCAAATACCTTTTGGCCCGAGTCTGTTCATGGCAAATAGCTCGTTTAGGATATTAGCTTATTGTTAGAGATCACCCAAGCCACGTCTTTTGCCACCATTAAAAGCTCGGCAGTTTGTTGTGTATTGAATCTCGTGCTATGTGTTTGGATGAATAAAGGCATTAGGTTTGGTGTGAGCGTTGTCGGTGATGTGACTGGAGCTGTAGAGAAATGATCGTTGGGTTGCAAGGAACCCACGACGTTAGCAGTGACGGAAAATGTCTTTGTAAGGGATAGGTATTCGGGACAGGAGTGGAGAGGGTGGAAAACGCGGCAGTGTGTCTGGGTCTGCGTATTGCCGCAAAGACTTCTGTGGGGTCATAAGAGAGGTATCAGCTTTTAATAGGAGAGCGTGGCGTGGAATGGCCAGAATCTATATTTATATATACGTAGGCACTTTGGGGCTTTGGGTCGAAGTTTGTTTAAGACCGTTAGTGAAATGGGAAATGGTTATGAATCCAGTGGGGATGGTTAATTATTAACTTTGCGGGGTCTTTTTAAACAAATATTTCAGAGTGCAAGTTGGCCAAAGATTAACAGGTAGCTGGTACGCGCTGGGTTGCAAACGAAAGACAAAGACGAAAATATAACTTTACTAACAACAAAAGGATATATGTATTTACCCTAAAATTTGGTTTAAATAGATTGGTTGCCCAGACAGGGTTAAAGATCCACACGCGATCAAGTAGGTTAAATAAGGGATTAAAGAGGTCGGATTCAGTTGGGTGATTTGAGGGAGATTTTAAACTGGGGCGTTCACACAAATATTATAGAAATTGTGTAAGCCACATTCAAGTTCAATCTTCAGGCGGCAACGGTTACGATTACCTTATGTGCTCGTTTCCGAGGAGGGGCCATTTGGAGTACGATGCATGCGAGGGAGGAAGTCGGTTTACCTCTGGCTTCATACGGGGGAGTACTTGTCGTCTTCGGAGTTGGGAATCCTTGTCAGTCCATGCCGATTGACTAGGGCCTATTTCACTGATGTCGAAACTTGCCGATTGACTAAGTCAGAGTTGACGGATAGATTTAGCCTTCACTTTGAATCGAAATCGCCGTTAGAGGGGGGGGGGGAGGGAGGGAAGAAGCGTCCTTTAGCTCGTTCGTCAGAGTAGGTGGAAGTCTAACAGTGCTGCTCTCTAAACTCAGTCGAAGCGTTATATAGGCGTCTAGTGAGGAGGCCCTAAACACGCGCGCGACCTTGAGGTAAAAGTGGGCGACCCTTCGGGGGAAAGGGAAATCTTAATAGCGATTGTGGGAATGTCCAACGGATTCCAATCTTCGAGCTGAAAGCCTGAATGCTCGCGGAGAGGTGGCTGTGGGCAAAGGGGGGATAAAATCGGTCCCTAGGCAAATAGAGCTGGGGTAAGTGATAGCAGCGTCGGCTTCCTCCTTGCATCGGTTCAGCCATGTTTTCACCAGCTCCATGCGGTGATCTCCGGATCCACGTGGGTACAGAAGGTCACGTGGTCGTCATTTGACCTTATTCAGCTACATCCTCCCATCCAAAAAGATGGCACTTTCGGAGTAGGCGAGAAAGGTGACTTCCTCTTAGACGAATTAGTGGTCACAGGGTAAGCGAAATTCCTGCCCGGAATTCCCGACCTGTCGTCGAGTAGGTGTACGAGCTTATTTTACCCGACTGCGTGTACATATGAACGGAAAAGGAAATTAATTTTTGCCGAACATAAGAGCAATAAAGGAGACCTAATTAAAACAAAATATATATTTATATACTAAGCTATACAAAGAAAAAAAAGGAAAAATACATAAAAGAATGAGACCTAATTAAAAAAATATAAATATTTATACACTAAGCTTTACAAAGAAAAAAAAGGAAAAATACAAGGGCGTTGGGCATCATAGACGTATACATCCAGAAAATAAGACCATAACATAAATAATAGAATATAAGCTAATCTCTCGCTGGCAGTTATAATAATTACAACGTGGATAAATCGATATGGAACAATTACAATTGAAATTTCGCTGGTGTAGAGTTCGCTAATAAATTTTGCTTTTTCGAACAAGTGAGGGTTTTGGTTCATTAAATGAATCGGTTCAGCATCGAAAACGGTCACGAGATTTAATTTTCGAAAATCTACATACATGCGGTAAGAGTTATCTGGTTTTCCGACCAGAACTAGTGGGAAACAATAATATGTCGTGAAGGGTTCAAGGATATGGAGGTTGAGCGGATTGTTAACCTCACCGTTAAAAGCAATTTTTAGATGAATTGGAAGGGGGCAAAGCCTTGAACGAACGGATTTCGATATGCTCCGGCCCTTCTGAAGGGGGACGGGTTTAACACGCACTTTCGCCTTGGTTTTCTGGCTGATGTCGCAGGATTGGCAGTCTTAAAAAATGTCAACCTTAACTCAAGGCCAGTAAAAATGCCGGAAAATCCTCTGACAAATTTTATCGTGGTTGAAGTAGCCAGGGTATAATGCGAACGAGAAACACAGAGGGCGTGAATCTCGAGGTTGGCGTTATCCGAGAAAATGCTATATAACAAGCCTTTTTTCACGATATAAGAGGCTGTTTTCTTTTCGCGAACTTAGTCCTGCTAGAGCTCCGAGATTTTTCCCAGAAGGAAAGGAGATTTGGGCACCACTTCTGTCTTTAAGCAAATTCTTTGCTGGAGATGACAACTCCCATCCATCGGGTCCCCAGGTTGCGGATCGGGGGAAGGCCTCTAGATATAGAGGTTAGTTGCGAATAAACTGAATAAGCAGCCCCGGACAAAATCACGAGTCGCCCTTTGGCAAGGCGTAGCGCTCGGTAGCCACCCTATACCAGGGTTACGGTATGGGCAGGTGGAGCTCATAGTCTTGTGTGACAATCCACCTAGGAGAGGGACAACTCCGAACTCAAACCCGGGCAGGTGGAGCTCGAAGTCTTGGTTGACAATCCGCCTAGGAGAGGGATAACTCTGAATCCAAACCCTCCACTGTCTTGTGGATAGACACTTCAGTCAAAGGCTAAGGGACCTCCCTGACAGAAAGGTGTTCTCATGCATTGGATTGTGCCATAGCCTCTGTACCATGGTCTTCCACTCTCTTGTGTTTGAGATCCCTGCCTAAGGGTACATTTAGGCATACTTTCCTATTTTTCATTCCTCCTCTTGTTTTACTCAAATGGTGTGTAGGGCAGGCTTAATAGATGAGCAAAGAGGCTCTGATGGCTTTTCAAGAGGTTGCCTTGGTCTATTCTTTTCTTTTCTCTTTTCTTTATTCTTTTTCATTCCAAAGTCATCATTACTGTCCTCCCTCAGTTGTTGTGGCGTCCTGAAGGGAATTTTGCCTTGCATGATGTGTCGGCTCCATCATGTTGACCAGTTTTTTTCCGACATAATATTCAGTTAATGAAAGTTTTGCTATTGAATAATTTTGTACAAATTGTTGTTGTTGTTGTTGTACAAATTGTTATTTTTGTTGAAGATCTTGTTGCTAATATTATTTTTTTAATATCGATTTTAATTTTATCAGGAGATATTGAGCTCAACCCTGGACCTGGTCATCCTCGTCAGATAAAATGTCGTCTACTCTATATTAATATTAGGGGCCTACATGCCAATATCAAAGACTTGACTGCTTCATCCAAGTCTCATGACATTTTACTCTGTTCAGAGACCCTGGTTTCAAATATGAGGCATGTCTCTGAACTACTTATACCAGGCTTCAAAAAACCAATTTTACTTAGGCGTGATGCCATTCCTAGGGCTAGAGGAATGGCAGTTTACATTAGGAATGGTTACTCTGCTTCAAAGACCTCCTATGCTTGTTCTTGCCATGAGATGCAAGTTATGAAAGTATGTGGTAAGCAAAATAATTTTTATCTTTTTTCTGTCTATCGCAATCCAGACTTAGATGATACTATTTTTGATTGTCTGCTCCTTGCCATGGCCAAGGTACAGGAAAATGACCGGAAAGCCTGCTTTGTATTTATGGGAGACCTCAATGCTCATCATAGGCAATGGCTGTCTTCTGTCTCCCCTACTGACTGTCATGGTATCAGGGCTTATGATTTTGCGTGTGAGTCGGGTTGTGAGCAAGTCATTAGGGAGCCTACCCATTCATCTGGGAACTGCCTTGACTTGGTTTTCACTGATTCCCCTGGAGTCATTACAGGTGCTGTTGATCCTCCTGTGGGAACTTCTGACCACTGTGCAATTTCTATAACTATCTGTATTGAGCAATCTATTCCTAATATAGCTCATACAAGCAAAGTATTCATCAAATCTCAAGTAGACTGGTGCAATATATTAAATGATATCTCCCGGATCAACTGGCCACTAATATATAAGGAGGTTGAAGCAGTTCGTATTTTGAATGATAAAATTGTTTCAATTATTGATAGACATGTTCCATTCCGTATGATCAGATATCGCACTAAGGACAAAGCCTGGTTTAATGATGACTGTAAGAGGGCTCATATGCAGAAACAAGAAGCCTACAACCTGTGGAAGGGGAGTAGATCTGCCTTTCTATGGGATAATTATGTGCACTACAGAACAGCAGCTCAGAGGGTATATAATAATGCTGAAGTTGTATTCAATACTACCACAAAGGGAACTCTTCAGCGCACAGCAAATTCCCACAAATTCTGGACCACTCTCAAGTCTGCTCTTTTTGGGAATGATTCATCTATGCCACCCCTTCTTAAACCTGATGGTTCCATTACCCTTAGTCCTGAAGAAAAGGCAACACTGTTGGCTGATGTTTTTGATAATAAACAAAGTAATGAGAATCTAACTCTACCTGACACTTGTTTCCCTGAACCAAGGTTAAACAAGATTGCTTTCCGTTCAAGTGAAGTAAAACAGTTACTTCTTGATCTGGATGCTTATGGTGGTACTGACCCAAATGGTATATTCCCTTTATTCTTTAAGAAAACTGCAGAGTATTTGGCTCCCAAGCTTTCCGTTATTCTTCGGAAGCTGGCGAGGAGTGGTAGTTTTTGCGAATGTTGGAGAATTGGTAACATCACTCCACTATGTAAAAGTGCAAGTGGTAGTTTTAACCCTACTGAATATAGGCCCATTTCTATAACTCCTGTTCTATCTAAGATTTTTGAACGTTTACTAGCTAAACGTTTAAGTACATTTGCCGAGCTTAATCGTCTGTTTCCCTTTTTACAGTTTGGATTTCGTAAGGGTCTGAGCACTTGTGATGCACTTCTCACAGTCTCTACCATTGTCCAAAAATCATTAGACTCTGGTCAAGAAGTTCGCTTAGTTGGCCTGGATTTCAGTGCCGCATTTGACTGTGTCAATCATAAGGCCCTGATATTTAAGTTGAAGCAGTTGGGAGTAGGTGGTGTATTTTTAAATATTATTGAACAATTTTTAACAAATCGACATCAAAAGGTTTATGTTGACAATAATTTTAGTGATGAGAGAGAGGTGCTATCTGGTGTACCACAAGGCAGTGTTCTTGGTCCTCTACTGTTTATATTATATACCCATGATATGTGGTTTGGACTGGAAAATAGACTTATAGCCTATGCTGATGATGCTACTCTAATAGCCCCAGTCCCATCTCCTGAGTTGAGAGCATCGGTTGCAGAGTCTTTAAATAGAGATCTGGCTAAGATAAATGTTTGGTGCACTTCATGGGGCATGAAGTTAAATGCAAAGAAAACCCAGAGTATAATTGTTAGCAGATCCAGAACACTAGATCCTCCCCATCCAGATCTTTTAATAAATAACATTCCCATCTCCATATGTGATTCTTTTAAGTTGCTTGGAGTTATGCTTGACTCTAGGTTTACTTTTGAGAATCACATTCGATCTATTTCCTCCTCTATTGCTCAAAAAATTGGCATTTTGAGGAAATCTTACAAAGTATTTGGAGAGCAGACTGTTCTTAAAAATTGTTTTAATGCTTTTATTCTTCCGTGTTTTGAATATTGCGCCCCTGTTTGGAGTTCGGCAGCCAACTCTTATCTTAATTTATTAGATAAAAATTTGAGAGCAATAAAATTTTTAATTCCTGACCTCAAAGTTGATCTGTGGCACAGGCGAGCAATAAGCTCCTTATGCATCTTATATAAAATTTTTAACAATGCAGATCATCCACTGCATCACGATCTGCCCAATTTATATGCCCCTCAACGAGTTACCAGAGGTGTACTAAATGCCAATAGTAGGGCCTTTACGCCTATGAGATTCAACACAACACAGTTTTCAAGAAGTTTCATTCCTAACACAACTAAACTGTGGAATGAACTTCCTAGTGTTGTTGTTGAGTCCTTGGAACTTCAGAAATTTAAAGTGGGTGCTAATACATTTTTAATTAACAGAAACTTATAACTTTAATATTTTATTCATTATCCACACATATATAATATTATAATATTTTTAACATTATAGCATTTAATTTTTTTTTTTTTTTTTTTTTTTTAATTTTCTATTTATTTATTATGTTTTTCTTAATCTTTGTTTCGTTTTTTCCATACCAGGTTTCTTTCCCCGCTGGGGCCCTTGGGCTTATAGCTATTTGCTCTTCCAGTTGGGGTTGTGGCTTGGAACTTTAATAATAATAATAATAATGCCGCTGAAGTCCAAACCTAAGGGAGTTTCAAGGGCAGCGGGTGTCTAGATTCCTTCTTTGCTTGGGGTCTCGTGATAATGGGCTGAGCCACAGGGTTAGATGAGACTTGGGGGCACTGCCCTACCAAAACAAAACAGAATTGGTTAGGGGCTGAGACGACTTCAGCCCATCCGGAAAAGTACTTACACTCGAGGTAACAGTTTACAATGTGAAAGAGGTTTGCGCGTCCCAAGTAGTCACGTACTACAGCAAACATTTTGTGGTCAGGAGCCACCAGGGAAAGAAGTTCATCCGATACCAGGATACACGTGCACCCGGTATCGCGGACGAGGGTGGACACTCGGCACCCGTTAACACTTGCGTTTTAAAATTTAAGACTTCCTGGAGAATTCTTGTTGAAGAGGAAATTTACATGGTGCCCTGGGGCGCTGGGAGACGAGGTTCGATCTGGGGTTTCTGGTCGCGATGGAGGAGAAGCGAGAGCAGCATTCACCTGGTGGACTTGGTGAATGGGATTACCACGGAGTTGTGAATTTGGCGGCCAATTTGGGCGCGTATGGCCTTCCACATTGCACGCTAAACATATGTTTGGCTTGCGGGGAAAAGTTGACGCCGGGGGATTAGTTATGAGGGGCTTGACATCACGTTGTTCCGTTGTAAGGAAACTCCTGGGCTTAAATGGGGCCGTAATCTCGGCTAATCCTTATGAGGGAACCGCAACATATTAAGTTTATTCTTCAGGTTGAAGGGGGAGGCTTTTTATTTTCCTTCGGGTATAAGTTGTAACTCGCTGCATAGATTTCTGCTTCTTCTCTGCACTCTTTGAAGGAGTTTCACCGACGATCCTTCATAAAGGAGAGGATCTCTTGTGTTACCGATGCCAGCAACTGATCCCGTAGAACAAAATCTACCAGGGACTCATAATCGTAAAGAACTTTCGATGCTTCTAACCATAAATTAAAAGTACAGGAAAGAGTATATCTAAAATGACGGAAGGTCATATTTGGTTGGATGTGGGCGTGGCGTAATTTGGTGCTATAGAAGTCAGGCGTCATATTGTACCCCGCGAGAAGTTCGAATTTGAGGGTGGAGTAATCCACCGCAACTTCAGAGTGGAGCGATACAACTAGGTCTCGGAGTGGCAAGCTTGGTAGAGGAAGAAGCTTATTTACCTCGTCCGTCTCTATGTCCCAATGATTAACTTCAAAAGTTTTCTAAAAGTGAGTAAGAAAAGATCTGAAGTCTTCTGCTTCTTTGAACGTTGGGAGTTTATCGGAGGATGATTGAGGAGTTCCTACACGGAAATTTACGGAAATGGTTTCGAGCCAATCATGATTCTATTCAAGGTCCTATTGCCGAATTCTCTCCCCTTCTTTGCCCTCTCTAAATTATTTTTGTACAGCTAATTCCCTAATTTCATTTTTTTCATCTAATTCTCTAATTTATTTTTGTTCAGCACTGTCTAGTTCTTCTAGTTCTCTATTATACGCTCTCTTATTTCTCTCCTCTCCCTGTAATTAAGTGAGAAGTTCTTTGGCACTTAAACCGAGGGATTCTCCTTGGAGTTTAAATCTCTCAAACGACGACATTTTCTTCGTAATACGGGGAGTACGTTGTTCGAAAGAAAGGGTTTTAATGGGCTGCCAGCACGGGACGGAGAAGGCTTGGCTCACAACTTAATGACACACGGACGAATATGCTTGTTTAAAGGCGCAAGCTTTGCTATCCAAATACTTCCAATAATATAATATACGATTAAACAAATAAAAAAAAATAAAATAATGGAGTCCTCGTAAGATGATAAGGGCTCAGAATCTACTAATCCGTGGGGGATTAAAGTGACCGTGGGAGAATTCTGTCGCCTAACAAAATTTTTCTATTAAAGGTTGTCAGTCCAAACACACATAAAAGCAGTAAACGATAAATGAATATGGCAGGGTTGTTTCCTGTTTCGTTTTGAATTTGAAACTCAAACGGTACTGAGTTTTGAAAATTACAATAAAGTTAAAGGGTTGTCTTTAAAAAATCTCTCTAAAGACCTTTTATACACCCTAACACACCTGATCACCAGATTTTATAATAGAGTAAAGTATATATAAGTATATGTCGTGGAATAGCCAGACTCTATATTTATATATACGTAGGCACTTTGGGACTTCGAGCCGAAGTTGATTGAAGACCGTTAGTGAAAGGAGAAATAGTTATGAGTCCAGTGGGGGTGATATTTTATTAACTTTGCAGGTTCCTTTTAACCAAATATTTCAGAGTGCAAATTGGCCAAAGATTAACAGGTAGCTAGTACGCGCTGGGGTTGCAAAAGAAAGACAATGACGAAAATATAACTTTACTAACAAAAAAAGGATATATGTATTTACATAGAAATTGGGTTTAAATGGAATGGTCGCCCAGACGGGCTAAAAGATCCACACGCGATCAAGTAGGTAAATAAAGGAATTAAAGAGGTCGGATTCAGTTGGGTGATTTAAGGAAGATTTTAAACTGGGGCGTTCACACAAATAATGGAGAAACTGTGTAAGCCAGATTCAAGTTCAATCTGCAGGTTGCAACGGTTACGATTATCTTATGTGCTCGTTGCCAAGAAGGGGCCAGTTGGGGCTACGGTGAATGCGAGGGTAGAAGTCCGTTTACCTCTGGCTTCATACGAGGAAGCATATGTCGTCTTCGGAGTTTGGAATCCTTGTAAGTCCTTGCCGATTTACTAGGGCAAAGTTCACTGACGTCGAAGCTTGCCGATTGACTAAGGCAGAGTTCACGGATAGATTTAGCCTTCAACATGAATCGAAATCGCCGTTGGGGGGGGCAGAGAAAAGGAGCGTCCTTTAGCTCGTTCGTCAGAGTAGGTGGAAGTCTCCCAGTGCTGCTCTCTAAACTCAGTCGAAGCGTTATATAGGCGTCTAGTGAGGAGGCTCTAAACGCGCGAGTGATCTTGGGGAAAAGTGGGCGACTCCTTCGGGGAAATGGGAAATCTTGATAACGATCGTGGGAATGTCCAACGGATTCCAATCTTTGAGCGGAAAGCCTGAATGCTCGCGGAGTGTTGGCCGTGGAGGGAGGGGGAGAGATGACATCGGTCCCTTGGCAAATATAGCTGAGGCGAGTGATCACAGCGTCGGTGCCTCTTTGCCTAGGTTCAGCCATGTTTTCACCAGCTCCATGCGGTGATCTCAGGATCCACGTGGGTACAGAAGGGCACGTTGCCACCATTTGACCTCATTCTGCTACAGAGCGATATATTCTTCTCCACACTTAATGTATTGAGGGTGGGTGGAGTTACAGTTAGTGTAATGGTGCCCTATTACAATGCATCTGGAGCAGACAAGGTCTGCCTGGCATGTGTTTGTTTCGTCCTTCCTCTTATAGCAATTGAGGTACTGCTTAGGTTTGAGATTGAGTTGTGTTTCCATGTTGTGTCCGTATGATAGGGTACCTCAGATCTTGAAGTCGTGGTCAAGCAGTATGTTTTTGGTGTTCTTTTGAGATTGTAAGGACCTCCCATTTTTTGTCGCGGTCAAAATGGAGAAGTTGGCTGGCCTCCTCTCCATATTCATGCTTGAGTTGGGCGAGGAAGTTATTTATGCAGGAGCCATATATAGGGGATTTGTTTTACGTATGGAAATCTGATGCCTTTTTATTTAGGTATCAGGTTGTTTGGTGTGTTGTTTGTGTTCTGCGAGTGTCTTTGGCGAGCATGTGGAATTTCTCTGCCTTTTCTTGTGACCTATTGTTATTGTTGAGTCGAATAAGTTTGTCCTTTTAAGTATCGTTTGAGCTGTAGTTGTGCATATTTTTGTGCAGAGTGTATTATTTTAAGGTTGATACGGTACCTATAATGCAGCTTGGTCTTCTTTTTTATTTGTAACTTGGTGGAAAAAATTCCTCTGTTCGCTGTCTACCGCCACCTTGAATTCTGACTTATATTATGGATAGATGACAATGTGAATGGAGCTAGATGGGCTTCTCATACGGTGTAAACACATAGTGGACTTGAGGATAGATAAGGGCCGAATCAACGCTCTCACCCGAGGGTGCCACCCCCTCAGACGGATTTTTGGTTATTTCGAGTTAATCCCAGCAATACATAGAGACGGGTGTAAATTCCATCTTTAGTGCTTGCCAGGCCCACGATGTAGGTTTCACATTGCAGGTTGTAACTCAGACCCAATCCAGGATGCCTTTTGATTTCGTGTTCCGATGTGGGCTAGATCGCAAACCTGCTTTCCCCGAAACCTGCAATTATGTCTTTTTCAATGAAGGTCAAAGTTACAACGAGGTTGGTTGTGTGAAGTTTCATTCACCGTGCAAAGATCTGGTGAGGTGTGGGGTGGGAGTAATAAGGCCATCATATGCGATAGTTCTAATACAGTATTGTATCTCTCTCGGGGGAGTGTGAGGGGGGCAATGGCTGGATGTCACTGGTGGCCGGTAGCATAATCCAGTATTCCTCGGCATCGTCTTCTTTTTTATGGTTTCGTTGGCAAATTTGCCATCTCCGCGTAACATTCGTATTCGCTTGCCTCCTGAGTAGAAGGCGATAGGAAGAGCAAATTGAGCTGACCCAATAATGTTGACTTCTGATTCACCATGTACAGTGGATTATGCGCTTGTATGCACGAACCCAAGGTGTCCCTCAGTTCCCAAATCTCTCACTACAGCCATGCCCGACCTTGACGATAAATAATCTAATCTAATCTGTGTATAGAAAGAACAGTGAGGAATCGTTGTGGATACCAGGGAAAATCATGTACTAGTTGTAGAGAAATTGGTGCGCGAAAAGTTAAGAGGGATAAGGATAGTTAATGGTTCGATGGCTATACCCCGATTGCGAGGATTTAGTTGTCATTATTTTTCGACTGTGGCGGCAGGAGGAAAGTAAACGTGAAGAGGCACTCATAGCACGGAGACACCAACCATGATGCCTTCGTTATGTTGTTAAGAATATGTGGTTAGAAATACATTGGATTTAAATGTGTGTAACGCATGTGTTTTTGTCTACGAGTGATGTGTTCAGGTCGTGTTGGCTGGTTAGTCAAGTCTGATGTGTGTCTTAGTTGTGCAATTTAATACTCTCTCTTGATTTAGATCGGGTGTGATTGCTTGAGCGGTTGTTTTGAGACTCGGAGCCCTATGCTCTGATTGCTAGGTGTCCTCCACCGCTGGTGTGGATTTTACTAGTGTGTGTAAAGTAAATGGTTCCAGGTGTTTGTTTACCTTGGATGGTGCTGTATCTTCTCTACGTGGTGATGAGGCCAGAGAGTAGAGGTCATTTGTAAGCCTTACTGGCAGAGAATAGAACATCTGAATATTGGTTATGGGTGGTGAAGGAGAGTTTGTGTGCGGGAAGAAGACTTGAGGTTACTAGATATGAGGTAAGCTAGAGGATAGGGAATATGAGCTCTGGGAGAAGGGGTAGGAGCTACTTGAGAAGCGGTATAGGAGTTACAGAAGAAGCGGTAGGAGCAACGGGAGAAGGGTAGGAGTTACGAGAGAACTGGTAAGAGCTATGAGAGAAGAGGTAGGAGCTACTAGAGATGGGGTTGGATTTACAAGAGAAGGGGTAGAAGCTGTGTTAGTAAGGATAGAAGCTAGAAAGGAAAGAGTAGAAGCTATGAAAAGATGAGTAGGGGAGAAGAAGGTAGTGTGGTGGGATCAGTTGGAGGGATGTTGGGAGGATTGGATGAGGTGAAGGGTGTGGTATGAACAACAGGAGTCGTGATGGTGGGAGGGAGGAGATTACGTGTGTTTTGTGTATTTCCAGATGGTGGAAGAAACAGTGGTCGTGCGTTTAGATATTTCTGTTTAAGGGCAAATATTGTCTAGGGAAAGACAATTTGCCCTAAACGACTCGCAACATAAAGCAGGTTCAGTATTTTGGTGTGAAATTGGTGGTAAACCTCAGGTATGTCTTTTGACACCACGGAAAGCACGGTGGCTAGTTTTGTCATGGGGTTATTGTTAGGTATCTAGTCGTATGTTGGTGTGGTTATCGCAGTGGACGTGACGTCAAGTGGTGTAGTGGATCAAGTGACTCTAGACGCGCTGGCAGCAGCGGCTTATGTTTTTGTGAGGGGTAGGAGTAGGTGGTATAGGTGTTTGGTTTAGTTGTGTCATATCGAGGCCTCCTGCGGTATAAGATGGCGTCTGCGCGCTTCTTCTTGCCAGATGGGCAGCTCATATTGAACACAATGTGGCTACCTTCACAGTTAACACAGCGGAGGGTAGTGTTTTTTTCATGCAGTGTAAAAATGCCTTTTTACACCTAATTTTAAGCAGACCAGCCTAGTTTTACACGAGCCAGTCTGGTGACCTGACCTGTAGTAGCGCAGGCATTGCTGTGGATGTAGGCTTTTGTTCCATTTGGTGTGATGATGTGACGGTACCCAAGGACCTTAAGGCCTTGGTCTAGCCTTGTGTTTGTGGTTTTCTCGTCTGACATTGTTATTAGTTTCCAGGATTTCAGCCCATCGTGTTTTTTAACGGGCCAAATAAGGTATTATACCTCTCAGTGGGGGGCACTAAACCTCTGCAACTTTCGCTCTTTCCACTGTCTTGTAGGCTAATGGCGTTCTGCGAATGGCTTCCGATTCACTTCCCTCCTGTACCGGAGGGGAGAGGAAGAGCAAATTGGCGTTCAAAATAATGGTGGCTCTGATGATGATACCTATTCTCGTGGCGGATGCCCTTGGGAGCAATTACCAGGGAGATGGGCAACTATTAATGCAATAACGAAATTTCTGTTGATTAGAAGCGGACGAAAAAATTTACTGCTATATTTAAGTTATTATATTTTTTTATTTATAGCACCCTATATGATATTGTTCAATAAATCTTAGTCAGATGAGGCAAACTTACCATTCCTACATTGCACAGAAAATGTTCCCTGTTGTTAACAATGTATGGGGGAAGGGGGAATTTTACTGAAGTTATATTGTATGTCGTGGTATGACATTACATTATATTAATACCATATTATATTTATGGGGGAGGGACCAATAACTTAAAGGCGAACTGATATGGGGACGGAATGCCACGAGTTTCGACGCGCGGAACAGCGAGAAAGAGTGCAACGAGGTCAGGTAAAATTTGGGCAATGGCAAAGCTCAAGGTTATTTAAAGAGGCATTTAAATAAATAAAATTTTATTCACATAAAATAGGAGAATTAATGGGCAAAATTACATCGGTTAACAAGGGGGGAATTGCAGAGTTATGCGTCAGACTCTGAAGTTAAAAATTAATGTATTACAGAAGGAGACTATTCAAATGGGAAAGATTAACTCAAATTGGGTTGCTGAAGGAGGAGAGAGGTTGGCTTACGGAGGATTCCGGGTGAGACGTCATAGTAAGGCTTCACGGATGTTTTCTGCAGGCAATAAACGTTGGGGCGAGGGCACTGTGAGCTTCTGAGCGGAAAGTTGACTTGATGACGGTTTTCCAAAAGTGTGTGTGTGTGGAGGGGGCTTAACGTCCGGTCCAGGGGAAAGTATTTTAGCCACCTCAAAACGAGGGGCGAACGAGTAGGGCTTCTTCTACAGGAGTTGATGAGTGGAGTCGGAAAAATCGCTCGGTGGCGATCGTCAAATGGAATTACCACACTGGCTGGGTTAATTCCAAGACAAAAGCTCAGCCGTCACTTTGCTTTGTCGTTAGCACCTGACTTGGAACTAGGGGAAACTTTTTGGGTCCGGGTGAGACTCTTCAACTCTTTGTCTCCCACATGGAAGACGAGATTTATATATATCCAAGGCTTCGCCCCGTGGGGGTGGGGGGAACAGCGCTACTCCCGCGTAAAGGTGGTCCGTGATGGAGGCGGTTCAAGGCTACCGCTTGTGGATGGGGGGAGGGGAGGCTTACCAATTTAAGCATAAGCAAATTCTTGAATCTTCTCCAGCGCATGGACGTTCCTTTCTTGCTGGAAAAGAAATTTCACGTGGAATTCCTTCACATTGTAGTTTACACTCTCATAACAACCACTCGACTGGAAACAGATACGTAGAATAAGCTCTTGAATAGAGGTAAATGCACTGTTTATTATATTCTGCGCTGTATGATTATTTAATGTACCACCGTGAGAAGATAACTTTACCACCATTTTTGAGCGATTGAATTTCAAGTTTCGGGATATGCGTTAATAATACATAACAAAGCTTCCAATAATAAAAGAAATTTAGAATTATGCTGCAAATCTGAATGGAATGAAGGGCACTTCATTTGATACACCAGATATAATTGAAATTAATACCTGTATATCGCGCATTTCTTTCAAAGGTTTTAACTGATTTATCAAAATTGGATTGAAATTATGTTCCTTCCTTCTGAGAAGACTACATTTTACAATATATATAATAATTGCTCGCGAAGTTGTATAATTTTTAGGAATCTTGCTAAAATCATCATAGGAAAATATAGCTAGTGGTAAGCAAGGTAAGTTTGATTTCTTTTGGGATGAACTTAATAATTATGGATATTGCTGGAAGTGTAAATACAATAACATTTATTTTTTTACAAAATGAAAACTATTTATGTTCTGTCGTTATCATAAAAAAGAAATAAGTCCAAGTGATCCCCAAATCGTGACCATAAATCTCTTTGTGTCTACAGAGCAATGAGTTCTTCTCTCTCTCTCTCCCTTTGTTATTTATAAAGGAATGTTACGATTTTTAAACTTAAACTGCTAACAAGTATGCGATATACTCCGTGTACAAACAAGCTGGGTGAAAGAGACAAACTCAAGGTTTTGAATTCCTTAAATGCTTTAACAAAGAAAAACCACAATCCGATGAGGATGTTTTTTTTTTTTGCTAAATATGTGTTTATAATTACAAAAAATAGATATAACTGTTGAAAGTTTTTGAAACGCGGTTTACATATATATTAGGGGTGAAATTGAGGGAATTGAAAACGTGTGTATATAAAACGAGTAATATATAAAGTCTTTCTTTCACCGAGATTTTTTGAGTCGAAATGAAACAACTTGCTTCCATTCCCCCAAATGGCAGGTCTATTTCCTGAAATACTGTGGTATATGGCTACGCATGGAGGGATGAATTATTTTTCCTTATAATCTTTCCATTAAACGCACATTTAGATGGAATATTATCAAAGTACAATAATGGAAGCGGTTTACTTTCTAGTCAACGATTGATGCACAACTAACTTTGAATGTGCAATAATTATTAAGAATATTTTATTCATATATTTGATGAGCATGGAAAAAACAGACAGAAATGGAAACAAAAAAAATGTCGAAACACGGCTTTTCCATACCTAATGTTAAGTTTGAGTTTATGTCTACCTCTTTCAATTGCTGGAAAACAACTTCACGAAAAACAGTATTGATTGTCCTCAAAAGACTTGTCATTGGGTATTTGAGCATTATACCGACTAGTCCTGAAATCAATTTACCCCCTCCCAACAATTTGCAGACTATAACCAACAATTTTAACCTGATTCTAACCATCTAAGAATTTACTTTCGCAAAACCATTCCTATTAATTACCATTAAACTAAAATAACTAACACAGGCCTGCACTTGAAATTTTTTTATGTAACTCAGGATTTCTTTGTGGTGCTTAATGAATCAAACCTCCTGAGTTCAAAAATGAATGCATTGTTGTTCAATCAGCTCAGATTTTCTCAGTACAGCATCCACCATTTTCATTGAGATTACCTCATTTTTACTGAAATTTTTATTTTTAAACTTTCTATATCTAATAATGCATTATTATTTTTATATCATAGAAACAGAAATAAACGTAGGTAAACTATAATCCTATTAATAAAACAATAAATTAAAGAATGCAACATAATAAAGAAAATAATTCTAATTTCCAAGTAAAGACGTCCTTGACGATTTTCGTTTGTGCCTCTCATCTGGTGCATCACGCTTCAAACACCAACAGTAGTCAGCAAGCATGTTTATGTCCCATTTACCCTGGTACCTGGGTTCCATTGTGTTTATGTCCTGGTGGAATCTTTTACCCTGTTTTTCACTGTAATGCCTGCAGTTGTGGGGAAAATAATCCAGATGGGACTGTGAATAGTGTATCTTTATAGACAAGCTTTATAAGCAGTGAAGGAAACAGTATGTTGTGAGAAAGCACTAAAGATTTAGCTATCACATTGTTTGATACAATTCTAAATGCTTCTCTTGGAGGCCAAACCTTCTTCTCATAGTGTACACTAGCTGCATGACTGTCCCATAAACATAGGAAACAGGGATGCTTCGTGTAGCCTGGTGGCATCTAAAGTATAAGAGAGACTACTTGAAAAGAAATTTAGCAGGGTATGTAAATTCAAAGTGTAATATTTCTAAAAACAAATTCAAAGTAATATTTCTTAACACAATAAGAATATGAATATGTACTGAAAAATCTTTTATGCCGATGCACTAAACCATTGTATTGGAACTAATTGGATATATTTACATCTTATGTTTAGTTTATTGAGTTATGTTGCGTACCTTCTCAATTAAGATAAGTTCCCCATTAACCCAAAAGGATGCATTAACCTATAGGGACACATTTCAACAAAAAAGTATAACTCAAAAATGACTCATGATTTCCAGATTTGCATTCTTGTAAAATGTAAGTTGACCAAAAGGTGTATACAAGTATTAACAATTTAAAATGAAAAAGGTCATTATCAAAGATCTTAGAAATGAAAAGTGTAAAATGATCTTACATTTAAGTCATTCTGGGTAGAGTTATTTATTGCATCCAGCATTTTTTTCATATTTACGTAACTTTTAGTAAGTTGGATTGAATGGCCTATAGGAACGGAAGCTACCTTTTTAACAACATTCAGCAACACAGCTTTTAAACTTCTACTGGAGGAATATATTAAATGTTTCCATTCTAATGGGTTGTAGAGAATTCCAAGGGTCTCAGCAAGTCCTTTAATATTGGCGCAATATACTAAAGAGCTGGAAGACTTCTGTAAAAAATAGCTTCGAAACACTTGTTCTCTATTTCTGTACCAAAAATAAGTTATTTCTTTAGCAAGAAGATTACTTTAACAAAGTCAAGAGCCAAGAAGTTGTGCATTCTATTTTAAAAGCCCCAGATCCCTGCTCAGGTCATTGAACTGAACTTGAGTGAATGGTCTTACAACCATATCATGTGTGGAAGCCTGATAAGACTCAGATGTGTCATAATCTTTAGCAACTTCCCTATTAATCTCTTAATGGACCTCTATATGTTGAGGGGAAGAAGGTATAGGAATTTCTGGACTATGGGGCAGGGGTTTGATGGCTGAAGCAACATCCGGATATGCCACACTATGTTTATTCTTTTTATTTATACTTGTGGAAAATATAATTGCATATTACATAAAGGAATTGATTTGGAGTTGCAGATAGTACATAAATGTTTAGTAAAAGATATGTTCATGCTGAAGTGAATTATGTTAGTTTTAATTTTATGCTAAGTCTTTGCATAATGATGACATTTTCAGGAGCCAGTATAATACAGAAAGCTTAAATACTTAATACAATGCTCACCTTTAAGATTTGTCATGCAAAAATAGCAGTCCGTAGTGTGGTCCTTGCCATCTCTCCACACCATGGGAACACCAAAAGAGAGGGACTTCTGTTCGCCCTGTCTCCAGCGTCTTACAAGGAGTAACAAGGAGTAACAAGGAAAGTAAGTACCCTAGGAGACCTTACGGTCCATTCAAAGAGGGTACCTTTGGACTAGCAATTGAGCGGGCACATGGCTGCTCAATTGTTTTGCGTCCATAAACGGCCACTTTTCAAGACTTTGTCTAGTCTTGACTTGAACTGGTGAACAGATTTACTGTTGACAACTTCCACTGGAAGTGCGTTCCACTTACCGCAGATACTGTAGGTGAAAAAGTTTCCACACAGATTGCGGTTGTAACGCTTCAGTTCAAGTTTGAAGCCGTGATTGCGCGTTCTGTTCTCACTCAGTGTGAAAATATCCCGGTAGTCAACATTGTCGAACCCTCGAAGTATTTTGAAGACTTCGATGAGCTGACCACGCAGTCTACGGGTTTCCAGTGAGAACAGATCTAACTCCCTTAGTCTATCCTCATAACTTTTATGTCGGATAGAGGGAATCAGCTTGGTTGCCCTGGCTTGTACGCGTTCCAATCTCGCGATGTCCTTTCGCAATGAAGGACTCCAAAATTGTACGGCATACTCCAGGTGCGGTCGGACAAGTGAGTTGTACAGGCACAGTACAATCTCCTGGTTCCGATAACCAAACTGGCGCTTAATATAGCCTAGCATCCTTTGGGCCTTTTTCTCCGCCTCAATGCACTGTTTCGAGAACTTGAGGTCACTAGTGATTGTTACACCCAAGTCCTTCTCAGTGTCACTCGATTCAAGAGCAGTGCCCTTAAGGATATACTGAGATTGGGGGTTTCTGTGGCCGATATGCATCACTTTGCATTTGCCCACGTTAAAAGGCATTTGCCACGTGTCCGACCACTCCCCAATCTTCCCAAGATCTTCCTGCAGGCGGGCAGTATTTCCATCCTTTGCAACGTTCATACCAAGCTTGGTATCGTCGGCAAATTTGGAAATCTTCGCAACCATGTCACCGTCCATGTCGTTGACGTAGATGATAAATAGTAGTGGTCCCAGGACAGAACCTTGAGGCACCCCGCTAGTAACGGGCACCCACTCAGAAGACTGTCCATTTACCACCACCCGTTGCCGTCTGCCACTTAGCCAGTTCTCGATCCAGCCGGCTACCTTTCCGTCTATGCCAAGCGCTCGCACTTTCCGGAGAAGGCGGCGGTGTGGTACCTTATCAAAGGCTTTCTGAAAGTCTAGGTACACCACATCCACCGCCTTGTCCCGATCGTGCTCACTGAAAACGAAGTGGAAGAATTCCACAAGGTTCGTCAGGCATGACCGTTGCCTTCGGAAGCCGTGCTGGGAACTCCTCATTAGCAGGTTTGACTCTAAATACGACGTCACTTTGTCCACCATGATGCTTTCCATGAGTTTACCGACTATCGAAGTGAGACTGATAGGTCGGTAGTTCGACGGTTGGTTACGGTCTCCTTTCTTGAAGATAGGAGTCACCTCCGCCTCACGCCAGTCTCTAGGAACGCATCCGGTCCGGATTGACATGTTAAAGATAGCGCACAGATGTCGTGATACTTCATCGCACACTTCCTTCAACACTTTAGGTAGAAACCCGTCCGGTCCAGGGGACTTATTCGTCTTTAGGTCAGCGATCTTTTTCTTTATTTCTCCTTCGGTGAAGTCCATTGCCTCCAGCTTTTCCCCCGAGTAGGAATCTGTCGGCTGGGGAATGGGACCACACTCTTCAGTAAACACTGAAGAGAAGTAGTCGTTGAGGAGGTTAGCATTTTCTGCATCTGAATGCTTTAATGTCCCCTCCTCATTCCTCAAAGGGCCAATCGTTCGACGGATTGGTTTACGGCTGTTCACATATCCAAAAAACTCCTTGGGATTCTCTTTACAGAGTCTCGCCACTCGGAGTTCCTCAGACCGCTTAGCCGCCCTTATGCTGGACTTCACTCTCCTGGCTAGCCTCAGGTATTCGTCAAAGTCACCCGAGATCTTCGATTGCCGGTACACATTTCTCTTCTCCCTAAGCAGTTGGCCGATTTCTCGATTAAACCACTTAGGTTGAACAGAAGACAGACGGGGGCATTTCAGAGGGATGAAACGCGATTGAAGACTCATGAATGTGGTTTTGAATCTATTCCACGAGTCTTCAACGGCATCGCACACTTCTAGCCTCACGTCAGTCAGTCCAGCTCGAAGGCTTGCAAAGTCTGCTCTTCTCAAGTCAAGTTTCTTTAATTGACTGGCAACAGACCTTACCTTCGGGATCTTGACGCTAAATCTAACTAGCTGGTGATCACTGCCACCGAGCTCTTCGCCTACAGAGATATCCTCAACGATATCATCCTCAGAGGTGAAGACCAAGTCGAGGATATTGTCTCCTCTCGTCGGTTCTCTGACCCATTGAGTGAGGAACTCGTTGTTGGCGAACTCCAGGAGTAGCGCGCTCTCGCCACAGGCTGCTCTGGTTTCCCAGTCAACTTGGCTGTTGAAATCGCCCATAACGATGCACACTCTGCCTTGAACCAGCTCACCCAGCAGCTGGTACAGTTCCCTGTCATTCTCAACAGGTTGGGAAGGGGGTCTGTAAAGCACCAGGGTCCTGTATTTGGCAGGACCAATCTCTAGGTCAACGCCTAGGAGCTCGTGGTCGGATATAACGTTGGAGTTCGTAGATTTGATTGTATCCTTGACATACAACATTACACCGCCACCCTCTCTGTCTGGCCTATCTTTGTGGAAGAGTTGGTAGCCAGGAACCGTGAATTCGCCTTCAAAGTCTCGGTTTGAGGTTTTTATCCACGATTCTGTTATGGCTACCATTTCGGGTTCTTCCGTCGCTACGAGGCCACGGAGCTCAGGAAACTTGTTCCTGATTGACCTCGCATTGAACAGAAGAACCTTCAGGGAGTCCCCAAATGTAGGACCCCCTATACTCTTCCGTTTCCCGGCTTCTTGTTTGTCTTGGTGGCACCATTTTTAACAACCTCCGAGAAGGTTGTTTGGGGAGTGACTCGGGCGTACTGGCGTACGTCCGCCTTCCCAATGGGCCGGACACTCCTTTGGGTGCGCTCCACGACATCCTGGATGAGGTTGGCTAGGAACGCCTTGCCCTTAAAGGAGAGGTGCACCCTGTCCCTTTGGTAGAGGTCTTTTCTACCATAGAACACGGCGTACGGGTCCACAAAAAAGACACCCTCAGCCGTACAGAGGTCTGCAAGGCGCCTGTTTAGCGACATGTTCCTCAAGTGGGCAGTCCGGCTTGGACCCCACCTCGGGAGCATCCCCACCACGACGCGTCTGCGGGTTTTCAGTCCACAGTCGTCGACAGCGCCCATAACTGTCCTCATAATTTCACCTGTAGGGCCTACCCTACCTCCTCTGAGGTAGAGGTCGTTGCCACTTACCATAAGGGCAACGACTGAAGTCTCTGAAATCTGAGACTTCTCGGCCTCAGCTCTTACCTGCATATTCCCACAACCTGGGATGCAGCTCACCTTAACGCTTGTGCGAAGGCGGGCCGCTAGCAGGGGCTTCAGACCCCGTGCTTGAGAATCAACAATAAGGGTGACTCTTGCACATTTGACTGCGGACGACTTAGTCTTTCCTTTCGGAGGCGACTTGCCGCTTTCCTCTTGTATCTCTAATTTTTTTTTTCTTCTTCTTCTTATTCTTCCTCTTATTCTTCTTCTTGACTTCCTTTGCTATCTCTTCGTTTGTTTCCCGTTTCTCTTCTTCTGCTTCTACTTTCTCTTCTTCTGTTTCCAGTTTCTTTTCTTCTCTTTCTACTTTCTCTTCTTCTCCTTTTACTTTCTCTTCTTCTCTTTCTACTTTCTCTTCTTCTATTTCTACTTTCTCTTCTTTCTTCTTTCTTTTCTTCTTTTTGGCTCGTTGAGGAAGCCCTTCAGCAGAAGAAATCTTATGTACCTTCCCTTGCAGCAGATATGTGGTGCGAAACCTTTATCTTGATCTCCTATCCTTACTCTAAAATATTCATGATACAAAGATTCAATTACAGGAGAGATTGTACATTGCTGCTCGGAAAATTCACTTTGCCGCAAACATAGCAAAATCTGTCGGAGCCATTATTACATTTTCTGTTCATTTTTAACTCAACCAATATTATTATTATTATTATTCTTATTATTATAATGCTAAGCAATTTCTAACTTGCAAAAGTATAAACTTATTAACATAATTGCTTAAAATGTACACAAACTTACTGCGAATACAGTAGTGCAAAAACTATTGAAATTTTGCTGTAATATAGGACATGTATAAACTATAAAATTATTATCACCCCCTGTATCGCAAAAACTAGACCTGATAGAGAAAAACGGATGCCAGATTCGGATTTAGGATGTCAATTTTATTAAGAAACACTATAGAAAACATAAGGTAAATGAGATGAATTAAAAACGCCGTCATCTCTTCGGATAAATTATAATCGTTTCCGCTCTTTCTAAATTACGGGCCGATGTTATTTCAACTATTTAAATATTTCTCTAAGCAACGGAATGACGATTCCTGTGTTAATTTATTTCGGGCATGAGTAATCATACGCATGATGTGACAATAAAAATTATAATATTTTTTAACAGATTTAAATTAAATAGTTTTTTCAGATCAAACCCTACGTCAGGCTAAAATGTGTATCGATTTAAGAAAGAGAAAAGGCAAGAAAGAGTATTTAGGAAATTTTGAGAAATTATGGTACTTTTTCTTTGAAACATAACAGATCGTTTTGAGGAAAAAAACATGGGGAAGTAAAGTGTTCCAAATTTTTGATGTGCGAGGAAAGAAGCAGGCATCAAAGCCAGTCGCCCTTGATTTCCTCGTAGCCAGACAATACGTATGCGAGTCGGAAGCCTGCTGTATGGCTCGAAGTTTAAATATAAATAAGTAAACCAGGCCAAAATAAAACTTACATTCTTCTACTTTATTAAAAACACCAACGTTTTGCCAATTGGGCGGACAAGTGGCAAATGGAATTTAATTTAAGCAAATGCAAGGTAATGCACTTGGGTTGCCATAATTTAAGAGTAGAATATACCATGAAAGGCCAAGTCTTCGACGCGGTTAAATTAGAAAAAGACTTGGGAGTATTAGTCTCAGACGATTTTAAATTCTCGAAGCAATGCGCGGATGCGTGTAAAAAAGCAAATCGCGTTTTGGGTTATATCGCGCGTAATTTCACCTTCAAATCTAAGGATGTAATTTTACCTTTATATAAATCCCTTGTGCGGCCACTTCTCGAATACGCTGTTCAATTTTGGGCTCCATATTTAATGAAAGATATCGCGCAATTAGAAAGAGTGCAGCGTAGGGCTACGAAATTAATTCCAGAGCTGAGGAATAGATCATACGAGGAAAGGCTCAGGGCTTTAGATTTGCCATCGCTAGAACGCAGAAGATTACGTGGCCAGCTAATAGAAGTATTTAAAATACTAAAGGGTTTCTCAAACGTTGACTTTCGCAATCTGTTCGAACTGGATCATAGGGGAAATACTCGTCAGCACGGGTTAAAATTAGTGAACAAGCGTTTTAACACTAGTATAGCCCAAAACTATTTTACATTTAAAGTTACTCAAAATTGGAATCGGCTGCCCACCCACGTAGTAGATAGCACTTCGGTTAATATGTTCCAAAATCGTCTCGACGTGCATTTGAATAGTTTAAATATAACGTAGTTGAGCACTGTGAATTTAAACGTCCTTGCAGAGAGAGAGTTTGGAGCGGAGGTTTAAGGATATGAAATTATGATGACTAAAAATGATGCCGGCGATTCTCTGCATGTGTAGCTTAGATGTCCCATTTCTTTTCCGCCTATCCTATAAGTAGTCTCTATCCCTAAATTAGCTTTTCACCACTAGCAGTCGAGTGGCTGCGGAAGATGAGAAGAAAAACTTTCTATCTCCCCCGACCCCTAGTTTGATTAGTTAAAATTGCACGATAATGTACACATGTAGATAAGTGTGTACAGTAGATAGTATTAAAAAAAAAAAAAAAGCATGTTAGAGATACACTCGTAGATAAGGGTGTATCGTAGTTTTTGATTTAGTGTAGCGGACTAGCCTCGAGCGGACCTTAGGGTCTTTGCTGGTCCTAGATTCTGTAGTTCTGTAGTAGTTTCGAAGGTCAGCCTCATCCTCAAGGTACAAAGACAGCTAATTTAGGAAAATTCAATATTTTTTAAGTAGCTATTTCAAATCTTATAAATAAAAACGTAATTAAAAAGGGGAAAAGCATTTAACGAGTAACGAACAACAGATGATATTTAATCATTGAGGGAATTTAGCTTTCAAAATGCATAAGAATTCAAGATGAGTAGGTCGTAAAGGGCACTTGCAGAAGAAAGTAATAAGAATTGGTCGATCTTTCCGTGGGAATTGAAAGTTTCAACATTCAGTCTTATCATAGATTGGTCTGGTTTGGCCAACAGGAAACCTGTTCTGCATGAACTTCAAGTTGCATGCTGTTCAACTTACAAATAAATGGTAAGGAAAATTACAAAGAAGACAGACTGCCTCTTTCAGCAAGGGATCGAACGTGTGCTCTCAGCTGATGGCGGCCACATTAATTAATATTACAATTTAAACACATAATTATATACTAAAACAATAAAAACGTGTCTAACTACATCAAAACTTTCATTGTGTACTTTATTGAGAGCGTTGTAACGAGTGTAACAGGACCATTGTAATAACCGATATATTGATGTTTGCATTTTCAACTAAAGTGATAGTAAATATATTCTCCTAATGCTCTCGAAATATTCTTTCGTTTTTAGTCTTCTTTTTTTTATTTCACTGCCTGTGGTTACGATTTCTTTTATTCGCCGTAGGGAGAAGTTTCGCAATCAGTATAGAAATAATAGATAGGGATCATTGTGGAGGTCACAGCAGATCGTGTAGGTGGAGAGGAAATGGTGCGAAAAAAACTTAAGAGGACATATAGAGAGTTCAAAATGTCCGTGGCTATATAAAGGTGGCGAGTGTTGTTTAACGTCTATTTATGCTTGTAAGGCATGAATGGAGCAGCAGAAGGGAGGGTTAGGGGAAGGAAGACCAGCATTCATGGAAATGATCCATTCGCGTTGCTGATATATTTATGTATGTATAGGTGTTGGTTCTAGTTAGTCTGGTGCTGCGGGGTAGCTTCCTGCCCCCGCAGCGTTATGCTTGTATGTATGCGTGTGTAGATTTGCTCCCCTGCGAGTTTTCACAGTTGTTTAGACGTAGCTGTTTAATGGTGTAAGCTTGTTGTTTTAGAGTAGTGTGGTACTATTGGTGTAAATAGGGGAGCTACAGGCGCGTTTCAACGCAGAGTTCTGAATCTACTTGCCTTCCCTCGTCTTCTGACGTGCAGCTTCGAGTGTGAGGAGTGTTCTTTGTAAAGGGTAGGCCCTCGGATTCCCATGCTCTCACCGTCTCATCATAGCTTACGGAGTTTCTCGCCTGTTGACCTGCTTCGAGGCTACCATTTTTGACCTAAACTTCTGTAACTTAACAGTCTAATTTGCGTAGGGGAAGCGACTCATTTCCCCCTTTTTGTGCCCCACTTCCCTTTTCCCCCTTCAGACTGAAGGATATAAGTGAAGCTGTGAGTCCTTTTAATTTAATCTTTTGCCAGGATTCTGCCTGCTTGCTCTACTAAATTGTTTTCCATAACTTACCTTGACGTTGTTAATTTTTTGGAGACCCGTACTGGATTCCTTCGTGTAGCAAGGATTTTCTGCCATTGATTCCTGCCAGCGTTGTCGCTGCCCCTCTATCTGCTGCATCGATTTGTGCTCTTCCAGGTACGTTAACAAGTGTTCTCCTTGGAAAGCCGTTCATACTGTTCACGTAGTAGTTCTCCCCTAGTCACGTCACCATCTCCTCTTTGGGGAATTCTGTCTTTTTGAATTCCTTCTCTCAGGACGTTGGACCTTCGAATCATCGTTCTCCGTTGTCTCGACGCCTATCGCCACGATATCGCCGTCTGTGGATTTCTCATCGCCGAAGACCGTCATCGCCTTCACCCCTGTCAACTTGCGTCTAATTCCTTCTTCGTTGCCTAGCCTCTTTCGCCTGGGTTCCCGACGTGGGTTATTGCTTCACTGTTCTGGTATCAGGATTTCTTTTAGTATTTCTTGCTTCTTACATCCCCTTTACATTAATTAAGTGTTATTCTTGTAACTTTGGGCCTTCGAGTAAAGGACGTAAGACAGGGAGGTTATTCCGGGAAAATCTGTCACTAGAATAGCGAAGCATATTTGATCTTCAACAGCGCGTGTTGTTTCGGCTTTAAACAACTTATTCATAGAACCCAATTTTGTATGCGCGAATCTCCGTAAGAGGCGCAGCGATTTGCCATCTTGGCCGCCGTGCTGATGGGATTCAGCACCCCGTCCGACCCCAGCTTAGCCTCTTCTCCTTCCCTCAAAACACTTGTTTCCTTGCTTTTCATAAAACCTTCTCCACAACTTTCTCTGGTCAGCCTCTAATTCCACAGGGTAGATGCTGACCTTCTTCTCCGCCAACCATCCCGGATCAAAGCTGAGGGAGAGGGGACAATCTTCCCTAACCTATAAGTTTTGGTCTGGGGTGGTTGGTTTTTCACAACCTTCTTCATCCCCACCCATACCTTTATCACATCTCTTTTCCTCTCCTCTTCACAATCTATATTTCTACGATGGACTGACAGGCCACCAGGCTGGAAGGTTGGTCCTGAATGGCGGCATGTGGCTCTGCCAGGCCTGTACGCACCCCTTGCAGTGCAGGCTACTGCGAGTGGTGATGAACTGTTGCATTCCGTAATAAAAAGAGGGTCACCATGCCCAATGATAAGTAAAAAAACCCCGTTTAATTCCCCCTGTACCATCGACGGAGCAGCCCTCGGGCAGCTCGAGCGAAAAAAATTGAGGTTCTCCCCCCCCCCTGTGCTTGCGCAGGAGACCCTTCATATTTCTCTAACCGGAGAGGAGGCTGACTCCTCTCCTACGACTACGGATGTAGGCGACTCCCCCTCACCCCCTTCTCTGGAGGTGCTTTCAGACACCTCCCTGTTTCCAGCGGCAGTCCCTCCTTTTCTTTCCAAGGGGACTGCCATGAAAGCCAACAGGCAGTCGATATCCGACCTTCCCCCATTGTGGTTGGTAAGGCAAACCCCCTTAGGAGGAAGAGGCAGCCAGGCCCCTTCGGTCGCTTCCCTCAAAAGACCTGCTGGCAAGAATATTGAACCTTGTCGGGGTCAAGGCCTGTGCCTCCCCACACCACCTGACTAGTGACAATACTGAGAAACGGAACCTGTGATGACTTGGGGTGGGGGATGGCCAACTGGAGGCCCCCCTGAGGTAGAAATGGTCCTTGAGGAAACCCAGCCTCAGACGGTACGGCCTTCCATGGGGGCGAATCTGGGCTCGGCGCCAAGCACCGAACCGGATTCCGCCCCTATGCAAGGTCCTCCTCAAACGGCTAGGGTTTGCGAGGCAGTACAAGGAGGGGAGGGATCTCCTCTGACCCGTGGCCCTACGACTGCCAGGAGCTTCTCCATTTCGGAGAAAGACCTGGCTGAGGCCAGTCCATCTGGCCTGGGGGCTCCTGCCAGCGGAGCGAACAAGCGGATTCATTTCCCGCCCTCCTCTCCTAAAAAGAGAAAAATAAGAAAAAGACTCAAAAGACTCGGGGCCTCTCTCCATCCGCGGGGGCTGCGGAATCGGATAGGTCTGCTGCCGCTTTAGGCAGTCACCAAGCCAAGATCGGCATATCCGGAGCCCCAGGACTGCGACTACAGTGGCGGCAACAAAAAAAGTGACATTGAATATTGGCAACAGAAATCGATACACAAAATCGCTTTCACTATTTTACTTGCCAACAATTCAATGAAAATGTGCGGAGCTTATGCCGCAAGTGGACGACTCTCCTGGGCTAAGACAACAGAACTGCGCTCTATTGGAACTCAGTGTCTCGTTTGAGCTCGTACAACGAGGTTTTAGTATATGGCACTCCAGCGTGCTGATTATCTGCATTCGTGCCTACATTTGACGTGCTATAACTTCTGTGCAAGTGGATACAATGGGGTGGAAAAAGCTTTCTATGACAGAGAAAAGCCGTGCCTTGACCCTATTAGAGCAGGAAAAGTCTTTTATTGATGTAGCAGCAGATTTAGTAACCTCAAAAATACGATTCATCGCCTAAAACGTGCAGCTGAGTTATTGCCACCAGGTACCATACCAAAGAGGAAGGAGGGCATTGGTGCAGCTAGGAAGACATCTCCAAGGACTGATAATATCCTAAGGCGTAAAGTGATGTCAGACCCTTCTGTAACCTCCGCTTCAATCAAGAAAAAACACCCAGACCTCCTCCAGAACGTTGCCCTCAGGACCATCAGTCATCGCTTACAGAAGGACTTAGGCCTACCGTCTCGCCGCGCTGCCAAGAAGCCACTTCTTACCAAGGCTATGAAGATGGAAAGGCTCAATTTTTGCAAGACCTATAAACATTGGACAGCTGCCCATTGGAAGAAGGTCATGTTCAGTGATGAGAGCACCTTTAGGCTGGTCAGAGGAGAGTCAAAGATCGTGCGTCGTCCCAGCACTGTGTCTCGGGATGACCCGAAATATACCGTGAAAACTGTGAAGCACCCTGATAGTGTGATGGTGTGGGGTGCCTTTAGTGGAAAAAAGGGCAGAGGAGGTCTGTACTTCCTTGCCAAGAATGTAGCCATGAGGGGGACTAACTATCTTGAAGTTTTGAGGCAGCACATGCTGCCATTTTGGGAAATTCATCAGTGTGAATTTTTCATGTATGATGGTGCCCCTGCTCACAGGTCCCAGTTAGTAAAAAGGTTCTTCAATGATAATAATATTAGTGTTTTGGAGTGGCCTGGTAATTTCCTGGACCTAAATCCTATTGAGAATGCTTGGAATCTGATGAAATCCAAAGTTCAAGAGACAGCACCCAGCAGCATCAAGGACCTGATAGAATCACTGAAGCAGATCTGGGTTACGATCGACCCCACCTACTTCGCAAACCTCACTGAATCAATGCCCAATCGACTCAGGATGGTCATCAAGTGCAAGGGCAACATGACCAAGTAATAACTTTCATGAAATATTCATAATAAAATATGTAAGTTACATTTTTCTGTTTTATTTTCCCCGAATTGTCACATGTCACTTTTTTTGTTGCCGCCACTGTAATAGTACGCAGGGCAGGGCCTCGATAGCATCGGGGCCCCTCATTCAGAGGTTACCTAAAGTTTTCGAGCCCGCTGGCTTCAAACGCTTCCTCGTCATTCACTTCACTGATGGCTCCATGTTGGCCTAAGGGTAACATGATCCATCGAAGGAGAGCATTAGCTAGTGCAATTGGTAGAGAGCCGAAGGGGACCAGTTTCTCGGACTGGCGGATGCGGCGAATGCCTCCGAGGTGGCCAAGATAATTGCTCTTCGGACACTTCATGGCACCCCGGTGAGTGTGACGCCGCACTCTACCATGAACTTTGTGAAAGGAGTAGTTTATGCGAAGGAACTCGTTGACTACTCCATATAGGACATCACCTTAGAGCTGGCCGACCATTGAGCGGTTAAGGTCAAACGTGTGATGAAAAAACAGGTAGGGGCCTCGAGACCCACCCCTACACTCTTCGTCACGTTCGACTGTGACAATGTCCCTGAGTCGGTGCGTGCCGGTTGGTACCACTACCACATAAAGTCATTCTTGCCACTGCCGTGGCGGTGCTATTATTGTCACCGGTTCCGCGATACGAATCGTTCTTGTAGACGTGCAAAGTCAGGGTCACCCGATGTTTGTGTAAATTTCTCCAAGGCTGCACACGATAAGTCTAAATCGTGTGTAGCCAAGTGTGTCAATTGCGGAGAGCCGCACCCTGCTCTTCCAAGCAATGTGGTGCATATCTCCTTGAGAAAGAAATCCTGGCCCTTCAGGCCCAGTATCGATTCTCATTCTATGAGGCTAAGGCCTTGGTCCTTGCGCGCCCGGCTCTGCAGGGGACGTCTTATTCCTCAATAGTTAGAAAGGCACCTTCTGCTCCTGACCTATCCAGGCCAATGAACACGGTTGTTTACGCGCCCATTCGGAGCCTTTCTGCGGGCTCTACTCAACCCGGGCGATCCGCGGGTGAAGCTTGTGGCAAAAAAGGCTCACACCTAGCCGTAGCTAAAACCAAGGCTCCCCCCTTCACCAAGCGTGACCGTTTCCCGTAATGCAAAACGGACACGCGCCTCCACAGAGTCGTTAGACTCACAGGAGGCAGCACCCCTGAAGTTGGTCGCCAGGCCAAATTCCGGGGTTCCTATAGCTGTCCCCCGAAATGAGAACAGCAACAAAGGAGCTTCGGCTCCTTCGCCCACGCCTAGCGGTGGGCAGAGTGGCTCAGAGACGGTGGTTCCTCGAAAAGAGGGCCCCCCGCCTCCGAAGCCAGAACGTCCGTCTAAGGTTTCGAGGTGGAGGGAAGAAAAGACTCGCATAGCGGAACGAACCTCCCTCAATAAGTCCTCGAAGGCGACAGCCCCTTTAGCGTTTTGTCCGGCCAACAGAACTTGTGGTTCTGGTTCTGCCTCCAGGATGCGTACGGCCATTACTGTGAAGGTCTCCTGTTCAAAGAGGGCCCCTGCGTCTTCGATGAGCTAGGCCCGGAGGGCATATTCCTTCAATGGAATTGCCGTGGACTCTGGGCCAACTGGGAGGAGCTGTGGAGGCTCGTGTCGTCCATTTTCCCTTTAGCCATTTTTCTGCAGGAGACCATGCTAGGCGCGTGCCCCCCTACCCGCCTGCGACCCCACCCCTGCGAGATGGCCAGAATGGGGGATGCGCGGTTTACACCCGGCATGATATCTCCGTTCTTCCTTTTACTTTAGATACCTCCTTTTAGACAGTGGCTGTGAAGCTTCACCTGGATAGGAGGTAAACTATTATTTCTGCGTACATTCCACCGTCAGCTGACTTCTACGCGGTGGACTACCGCCGCGTCGTGGCACGGTTGCCGAGACCCTTTCTCTTGCTTGGAGATATGAACGGCAGGCATCCTTTCTGGGGGGATTACTCAATAAATCCTAGGGGACAAGTCCTTGCCGATCTGATCGGTTTACGAATCACTGCCCGAGAATCGCTTCATTTTCTTGCATTGATCTATCTTTGTGCTCTTCCCATTCAAATATCATTTTCAGGGCAAGTGACGCCTGAGAGCCCACCTCATTGGTGATTGGGGTGTCGCGGTGGCCTGCATTTCAGGATATGACTAAATTCTTTATCTCAGTGGAGAAGTTTAGGTCGGTAGATGAGGCCTTTGAGTTGTTCTCCGGCAACCTCATCGTCGCGGGCCTGACTACTATTTCCAGAGCGTCTAGCCGTTTTGCATGCCGACCACTTTTATGGTGGTCGGCCAAGTGTAAGGCGGCCCTCAAACAGAAGCGTTATGCCTACTTGCGCTTTAAGCGCCACCAGAACGATTTCACTGTCTGTGAATTTCGTCAGGCTAGGACTAAGTTCGGGTATACTTCGAAGCACGCCCGACGCTCTTCTTGGCGGGCATACGTGTCTCCACTTAACGGGAAGACCCCTCTAGCAGAGGTGTGTAAGCGAGTCAAAAGGATTTGGGGCAAGTTCTCGCAGGACCCTCCTCCCTTTCTCCAGGAGAAGGAGACCACAATCTCGGACCCCGCGTCCGTGACGGAATCTATCGCGACCGCTTTTTCCGCATTCTCTAGCCGGGATGCTGTGCCAATAGCATTCAATGCACGTCGTGATGTCGCCGAAGGCCGCCGGCTGGACTTTAACTCCAGAGGCGTAGAACCATTCAATGACAGGTTTACTGTGAGTGATTTGCTCTCCGCTCTTGCTTCTTGCGCGCACACTGCCTATGGTCCGGACGATGTCCCGTACGCCATTCTTTGACACCTGGGTAAACGAGGCATGGCCTTTCTGTTAGATTTGTTCAACAGGATCTGGGTGGAGGGTCTCCTCCCAGACTCCTGGCGAATCGTTACTGTGCTCGCCTTTCGCAAACCGGGGAGAGATTACTCTACTCCGGCCGTTTTCCCCCCAATCTCTCTAACCTTTTGCGTGTGCAAGTTGATGGAGAAATTGGTAATGTTAGTTTAGCCTTTTTCCTGGACAGCGAAGGCCATCTGTCTTCTGCAAGATGAGGCTTCCGAAAATTCCACTTCACGTCGGATGCTCTGCTCCAACTGGAAAATGCCAGCTGCGAGGCCTTTTTTCGTAGACAGCACTACGCCACGGTGTTTTTCGATCTGGAGAAGGCCTATGATACCACATGTCAATAGGGTATCTTGGAGACTCTCCACACGATGGGGGCGAGGAGATGCCTCCCACTGTTTATATCTGAATCTTTGCGAGATCGTCGATTCTGCGTATGCGTGGGGGGAGCCCTTCCCGGCCCAAAGGAGCAGGAAGAGGGTGACCCACTGGGAAGTGTCCACAGTGTCACACGCTTTGCCCTAAGCATTAACGGCATCACCTCGGTGCTGCCGGAAGATGTTCTCACTACGCTCTTCGTGGACGACCTTTCGATCTCTTTTGGCACGGCCCAGATGCCAACTCTAGAGCGTTGACTCCAACAGGCATTAAAAAGCGTCTCTTGCTATGCCGAAGTGCACAGGTTTCGGTTTTCTTTTGCCAAGACTAAGGTGGTGCACTTCTGCCACCATCCACGGCTCTACCCCAAACCAGATTTGTTTCTTAATGGGGCGCGCCTGGAAGAGGTTGAATCGCACCGTTTCCTTGGTCTTGTATTTGATCGACGCCTCACCTGGGAGGCTCATATTCGCAGCCTTAGAGTCTCTTGTACCCCCGCCATGGATATTCTCCGTTGCATGACGTTCAGCTCCACAGGCGATAATAGGGCTACTGCCTTACTTTTTTATCGATCCATTGTTCGTTCGAAGTTCGACTACGGATGCGAGTTTTATGTATCCGCAGCCCAGCGTTTATTGCGGAAGGTGGACTCGATCCACCACACGGGCCTTTGCCTTGCGACTGGTGCATCCCGCACTTTCCCTATTGAGAGCCTGTTGGTGGATGCTGGGGAGATGCCACTCGCTCTGCGCCGCTTACAGTGCATCATTCGCCTGTACGCGCGAGCCCAGCGCCCCCATAAGTTGCCAACAGCTGTCACTGCATCAGCAGCTGATCTCGATGGTGCCTATGCCGCCAAGAGATGCCAGTTATACCCTAAGCCCTTTAGGGTTTAGGGCCAGGAAACTCCTTTGAGAGCTAGGTATAGCTCTCGGGCCGGTGGCACTCCTGGCTCTGCCAAGAACGCCACTCTGGAGGGTACCACATTTGGCTATTTGTCGCCACGCCTGTGCTCCCAAAACTTGTACAGCGGCGGGAGTATTGCGTTGGATCTTTTTGGAGCACACCTTATGTCACGTTGGAACCGTGCCAGTGTATACGGATAACTCCAAGTCCGAAGAGTAGGTCGGCTTCCACGACGTTTCCCCTCTGTTTTAAGTCAGTGGGGCTCTGTCAGGGGCTGCGTCTGTCTTCACGGACAAGCTGGTGGCAATACACCACTCGGTACGGGAGATTACGCGACGTGCTCAGTTCGGAGACCGGATTGTGATCTATAGCGACTCATAAAGGGCCCTGAGTTCTCTCAAGGCATTGGAATCTACGACTCCCCTGGTTCGTGATATCCGTGATGCCACGGTTTTGGCGAGCCGCGCGGATGTCGAGATTATCTTCTGCTGGATTCCTGGACATGTATGAATTGTAGTGAATGAGCACGCCGATGGGGGCTCCAAAGACTCCGCGAGGACTATTCCACCGAACCAGCGTTTCACTCTTCCTCACACCGACTACATGGCAGGAATACGGGCAGTTCTTCGGACTACTTGGCAAAGAAGATGGGAGACGGTCGAAGGGAACTTAAAGTTCCATGTCATTGCGCCGCGACTATTCACATGGACCTATCCCCCAATGCTGCGACGGCTTCAGGTCGCTTTCTATCGTGTCTGAATCGGACACACTCGTGTGCCGCATCGCTATTTGATGGAGCGCTCGCCTGCACCATATTGTGACGACTGCGTCGTCCCCCAGACTGCTCAAAACATTCTTGTCGAATTTCCCAGTCTGGGGGATTTTCGCGCACGTTACCTGTCTCGGTACCGGGATGGGCGGGGTCGCTACCGCCTGTCCCTTGTACTCGGGACGAGTGTGTGCACATTGACTGGTGAAGTTTTTGACTTTTGGGGGGAAGCCAGCCTTCTCCCTATTATTTAACCAGGTTTTTGGTTTTGTTTTGTTGTTTTTTCCCTTATAAGTTGTACGCTCCTGCGCCGGGAGGACCTCCCCCCGACGCAGTAAGTAGCTTGCTTACTCCTCGTTTCCTTTTTCCTTTTTTTTATTTCTGGTGTTATTTGGGTTTTTTTTTGTGTGTTATTTCAATAGATTTTAAAGTACCCTATTACTAGGCAGTTTTTAATACGGCGACTAATGCCCAAGTAGGCAGTCACCAGATGAGCTCTTAAAAAAAAATGTATGCGCTAATCTTTTTTTGGTTAAAATGACTTGTGGTCATCGATAGTGAAAAACATTTGTGACTTTTCTTATTATTTGATGACCACTGAATAATTTCTTAACAGTCAATTTATTTCATTTTAATTTTGTTGTAAATAATCATGTAAATACTTTTTGTGTGTGTTTATTTAACCCCTTGCGGACACATAATTTAGCACAGTCCTGATTAATTCTGGTGAATTTCCAGAGCGCCTTTAAATCCCTGGTCGTCTATAAATTTTATGCATTTATTTTCACGGGGGGGCGGGGTAACCGGGTTCTGCGATAGCCTTTACAGTCTGACAATGGCTTTTTATAGGTGGAGTTGAATATTTTTTCGGCTGGCAGGGTAGAACATGCGTGGCTTCTTGTCTATGTTTTTAGGTCAGGTCTGAGTAATGGTTTGGTCTGTGTGAAATCGTAGGAAGTTGTCAAATGTTGCCCCTAAGATTTTTGTGTTTGAGTATGGCGTTCTAGTAAAGTTGGATTCGTAAGGTCCGGTCTCTGTGTGTATATTTGAAATTTTTACAGTTAGTGATTGCCTGCACCAAATAGTGTTACTCCTGTCTTCTGAAGGTTGGTATCTTTGAGCCACTCTTCCTCGTATTTGGTCTTTATGTTTAGTATAGTTTGTGCGTGACGTGCGTTTATGTCTGTTTGACGGTCGTAGACGAGTATAGTCTCGTTGTCGGCGTAGGACATTATACATGTGTATCTACAGTCTATAGGTAAGCGTGAGGTATCTTTAGCATACATGATATAAAGTGTCGGTGTCAGTACGCTGTTTGGTGTACCTCTGAACGTGGTCTGAATGGACGCTAAGTTATGTTACTGTATTTTATGTGGCATCACTAGTCTGTGAAGTAGTGGGAAAGAAACCTCCTAGTGCAGAGAGGCACCTCCGTGTTGTTGGCTAGTTTCCAACGTAGTCCTCCTTAAGGCATATTGGCAAGTAGAGAACCAGTCTCTTTCCTCAAGGAAGTTCCGCAGTCGGTTATTGAACATTTCTTTGAGTATAGTGGCTAGATACTCTAACACAACCATAGGCAAGTAGTTGTAGGCGTGTGTCGGGTCTTTCTGTGTAGAATAAAATGTTATGAGATGTTTGAAATGTTTGTAGGAAATGTGAAGAGGTGAGCGTGACATTATATAGGTGTGTTACTGTGAGGTAATTTGTTTAGGAGAGGGCGTGTATTAAGGTATCTAAAAGGTTGGAAGGGACGGGGGCGCCTTCTGGTGTTGACTCGATGTAGTCCTTTGTTTCTTTGACGGTGGTAGGAGTGGTTAATATGTTAGTTTTATCGAGCACCTCCATCAGCTTGGAGTTGGCACCATTCCAGGACTTCCTAGAAGTTCTATCTTTCGTGTGGTCTTGGAAGGATGTGTGTGTAGACCGTCTCCCAGTGAGACCTACTGCGTCGAGAATATGATTAGTTTTAGTGAGTATTTGGTTGTTGGTTTTGAGGGTGATAGTTTTTTGTGGCTCCGTACCAAGAATACTCCGTAGCCACAGGCAGAAGAAGGAAGGGTCAGTGCAGCGAGCGTCATTCGAAATGCGGACAACCTTGCGCCACTCGCGATTCCAATCTCGCTGCACGAATATTAGGATGCGGGAATATAGGAGAGTAATGTTGTTTGTTCTTGGGTCTCTAGTTTAGTGGTTGTTGTAGAGTGTAATGAGAGTTTGTGTGTTTATGGAGTGCCTGAAGTGTTTGAAGTGAGTGTATGTTTTCCAAAAGTGTAATGGTTCCCTGTAAGGGCCTTACATATCTGGGACTCAGAATCGATATCGGTAGACAAAAAGTGGCATTGTGTCAGGACATGTGCAGAAAAGTTTGCGAGGTTATGTCATTGGCCTGTGAACAAAGACTCTCGGCAAAAGCCTGGCAGCAGATAGCAGGGCTTTTAAATTTTATCACGCCATTCATCAGACTCCCTTTCTTCTTAATCCAGTTGTGTTTTAAACAAAAAAGCCTGCCCGGCCAAGATGACTTCCTGTCCCTCATCCCTCTCATAACAATGAAGTGGTTCTCCATTCTGCGCCACGAGGCTAACCCAATTAGGATTTACACAGACACCCCCCCCCCTCCGAAATAGCCGTGACCTCAGTGAGTGAAGGATTAAGATGGCCTCTTATAACTAGTGACACAGATTCTATCTTTATCAGTGAAAGTCTCGTCCTTTGGGTGGGCCTGCTAATGTTTCCAAGAGCCCGCCTATACTGTGATAACCTGCACGCTATCTGAAACACGATAAGGGGAAAGCCCCTCGGACATCCTGTTAGCCTGCTCAGGGCAAGGGAAGGGTCTCATGTCTAGGTTTTTCAGGTACACTGCTATTAACCTAGCATACGTAAGGCGCCGCTGGATTCAGGCCAATGCCGCCGTGAGATTCTTCAAACAAAACCATCGAGCCGGACTGGGGCCGCCCGCTGCTGCAGGTATATAAGCAGCTGCTCCAGCCTAGAGGCGGCATGGACGTTTTCGGCCTCGTTACAACAAGACCTGCTAGACAACTGCTCCACCCTCCTCGCCCTCTACTCCGCCATCCTTTTTCATTTATATATTTTCATGTTTTTGTTAACAACTCTTGATAGAGAAAACCCATTTGTTCTAGTCTCTAGCGGGTTTGTAGGATCAAAAACGAAAAGGATTTATTTGCTCATCTGCTCAGGAGAGCTCCTCACGCTACCAACTACTTTCGCCAGGGTTGCCTTTACCTCAGGAGAGGAGTTCCTCAGAAGAAGTCACCCTAAGTGCGCCCGGGGAGCTGGAAGATCAGGCTAAAGAACCAGCCTTAGAAGAAGCCTCAATCCTTCCCCATTAACGGGCACACTCCTAGGTCTTCTCGAAGGCCGTCACCCAGTAGCCCCGGAGGTTTACTGCCGCCGCCTACATTAACCCGTTCCCCCGACTGACTTACCGTACAGGATTTAGATCGAATTAACTCAGTCAGGTTGGAGAGTGTAGAGGCCTTCCTAAAGGATAACTTACATTCATCCTCTTTGAAGGTTCATGACGTTGAGGAAATAAATACCCTTATCACACTACAGGTTTCGCTCAAGACTCGATAGGCAAGAGTACATCCGTTTACACAATCGAGTAAGGCTTTTCCCAACGTCGTAAACCATGGATGGGGAGTGACGCTGCGTGACACCAGGGAGCAGGCAGCAGTCAATTCAAATATTATATTGAGTGAAACCACCCTACATGGGCCAATGAGCCATACAACGGTGATCAACCAGCAACAAAGAAATTATGTACCCTGGAGACAACCTGCCCTAATGGGCTCTCAAGGTCAAGGAACGGCACGCGATGGGATTCGAGGCCGTGCGCAAGTTACTAGACGACGTAGGAAACTCATTGGATTGGAGGTGGCGTATGAGGGTCAATCGAGATGTAATAATAATGGGCCTGTTGAACCATCCTAGATCGGACACATCGGTGGAATTCAGATCAATATCCCCCTGATCCATAAACCGCTTCTGGCACGACTTTTCAGGAATCATTGACCCCCGTCACTTTGAAATATCATTTTCGGCCCCGGACGCTTGATTCCAGACAATCTCTGAAGATTTAGACCGGCAACATTTTTTTAGCATTGTTATACGTGAACCACGAGCATCTACCCCCTAAGAGACCCCCTCCACCCTATGGATGTACCGCAAGCAGCCCACGACTCAAGCAAGAATTGGATGCACGGCAAGTTACCATGGATATACCGCAAGTTGTTTAAGATGTACAGTAAGATCCGACGGACCTTCGTGTGTTTTTCGAAAATGCAGCGGAGGAGATAGGCGCCCTGCATATCGATAATAACCGCCGAGTGGCAATGTGCCCCTCCCCCTACGTGAGCACGTAATAGTGCGTATTAGTGATCCCTTGCCCCCCGGGCATAGTGTTGTCATCCCTCCTAGGTAATTTGACATGATTACCCATATACCCCTTCCGGGTACCGCAGTTCCCACGGTTATAAATATCCCACCCCTTCGCCCCCACCGGACACAGCAAGCGTAGCATCCGACCCTCGTTTCGAGCACGGAAATGTCCTGCTGGATCTAATTAGTGCCCCCTCGGATATAAAGGGGGAAGATAGGGCAACGACAGCAAGGACAATAACCAGGACAAAGAAAATAATAACAACGGCAATAATAACACGAAACGTGACAACGACTGGGAAGGAGTCAGTCCCAGGATAGGCACTCTGGAGGAAGAGTGGCACAGGGCGGTAATAGACCCGGAAGCGCACCTAGATATCACCAACCCCGGGTCATTCATCAATTGCCCGCCGCCAAATAATATCGTGAGATCATTTCAAAAAGATGGCCTCAAGGTGTTCATAGATCCTAGATACCATAACTGGGAGACCATGCCGGCATACATGACCCCTCTGATTACCTAGCTAGTGGACAACAGCGTGATGGAACGCTCTGGTCAGGTAACAAGATGCCACAATTTATTCGCAGTGCCTAAACCAAACGGGTCAGTAAGACTAGTCTACGATATGAAAACATTGACCGAAAATTTCTACAAGCCTCCTCCATTTAAACTACCAAGTGTCAAAAAGGCCCTGCTAAGCGCGCCAAGAGAAGCAAAAGCTACTACATTAGGTGTCTAGCTACTTGTGGTATATCCATAGGGGGAAGGGGCTCTCTGAGAGGGGTAGATGCTCGTGGTTCACGTATAAAACTGCTGAACAAATGTTGCCTTTCTAAATCTTCCGTAATTTTCTGGAATGAGGCGTTTGGGTCTGAGAATGATATTTTAAAGTGACTGGAGTCGATGGTTTCTAAGAAATCGTGAGACAAACGGTATATGGATCAAGGGGATAATGATCTGAATTCCCTTGATGTGTCCGATTTCATCTGGTTCAGCAGGCCTATTCTTCTTTCAGCTCGATTGATCCTCATACGCCACCTCCAATCTAATAAGTTACCTACGTTGTCTAGGAACCTGTGAGCAGCCTGGAGTCCCGCCGCATGCCGTTCCTCGGCCTCGAGAGCCCATTGGGGCAGGTTGTCTCCGGCTGGAAGTTTTTGTTTGAAGAATCTCGAGGCGGCATCGGCACGATTCCGGCGGCTCCTTACGTATGCTATATTGATTGCGTCGTACCTGAAAAACATATAAATTAGACCCCTCACTTGCCCTGAGCAGGCTAGCATGATGTCCGATGGGAGTTTTCCCCTTATCGTGTTCCAGATAGCAGGCAGGTTATAACAGTATAGGTGGGCTCTTGGAAACATTAGCAGGCCCACCCACAGGACGAGACTTTCCCTGATAAAGATAGAACCTGTGTCTCTAGTTTTTCGAGGCCATGTCAGTCCTTCACTCACTGAGGTCACCGCTATTCCAGAGGGGAAGACGTCTGTATAAATCCTAATTGGGTTAGCCTTGTGTCGCAGAAGGCCAAACTACTTCGTTGTTATAAAAGGGATGAGGAACGGGAAGTCATCTGGGTTGGGCAGGCTTTGTTGTTTGAAACACAACTGGATCTAGAAGAAAGGGAGCCTGATGAATGGCGTGATAAATTTATTAGCCCTGCCATCCGCTGCCAGGCTTTTGCTGAGAGTCTTTGTTCACAGGCCAATGACATAACCTCGCAAACCTTTGTGCGCATGTCTTGACACAACGCCATTTTTTGTCCACCGATATCGATCCGAGTCCCAGATATGTAAGGACTTTACAGGGAACCATTACACTTTTGACCTTGTTGATGTTGAGGGACGATTTACTTATGTCCCTAAGAACTTTTCTAGGGCTTCGATGTCCACTAATTATGAGAACATCATCCAAGTGTGTGTGGGCTGCACATTTGTATCTTGCGGCGAAGACATTTAACACGGCGCATAGTGCACTTAGCTTTAAGAAGGGGCTTCCTGAGAAATTATAGGGGGTGGACAGGTGAATCTGACTATCTTGCCTTATATGTAGACCACAAACCATGTCTAGCTTTTCTATGTAGGGGCAGGTGGTAAAAACCATCTTTGAGATCCAATTTTAATAGCTTTTGCTTCTCTGAGCGCGTTTAGCAGGGCCCTTTTGACACTTGGTAGTTTAAATGGAGGAGGCTTGTAGGAATTTTCGGTCAATGTTTTCATATCGTAGACTAGTCTTACTGACCCGTTTGGTTTAGGCACTGCGAATAAATTGTGGCATCTTGTTACCTGACCAGAGCGTTCTATCACGCTGTTGTCCACTAGCTGGGTAATCAGAGGGGTCATGTATGCCGGCATGATCTCCCAGTTATGGTATTTAGGATCGATGAACACCGTGAGGCCATCTTTTTATAATGACCTCACGATATTATTTGGCGGCGGTCACTTAATGAATGACCCGGGGTTGGTGATATCTAGGGGCGCTTCCGTGTCTATTACCGCCCTGTGACACTCCTCCTCTAGAGGGTCTATTCCGGAACTGACTCCTTTCCACTTGCTGTCACGTTCCTTGTTATTATTTCCTCTGTCCTAGTTATCGCCGTTGTTTTCGTTGCCCTGTCTGCCCCCTCTTATATCCGGGAAAGGGGCACTCATCAGATCCAGAAGGACATCCCCGTGCTCGGAAGGATAGTCGGATGCCACGCTTGCTGTGTGTGGTGGGGGTGAGGGGGGTGAGATATTTATAACCGTAGGAACTGCGGTACCCGGAAGGGGTATATGGGTAATCATGTCAAATTTCCTAGGAGGGATGACAGCACTATGCCCTGGTGGCAAGGGATCACCAATACGCACTATTACGTGCTCACGGGGGCCTAGCTTCTCCGTTGCATTTTCGAAAAACACACGAAGGTCCGTCGGATCTTGCTGTACATCCTGGGCAACTTGCGTTATATCTATGGTAACTTTCTGTACTCCCAATTATTACTGTGAGTCCTGGGCTACTTGAGGTACATCTATAAGGGGTTTTTATAGTGTTCATCATTGACGATCAGTTAGCGCCTAGGTCGCTGGCGTTTGTGTTTTGTATGTTGATGTTGTAAGGCGTGTTTTCTGTTACGTGTCTACTGAATTCCGCACAGTTCGTGTTTTAATAATGGAAATAGGGGAGTAGTTATGAGCATAAGCGATGATGAGATCAGCATTAATATAGGTATGTGGTCGAGAAGTACGGTGGGGCCTGAGATAATGTTGGTGTTGAAGTACAAGGCATGGTCATTGCTTATAACCACGTCCTCGCGAAGCATAAAAACAACTGTGTAGAAGGTTGGATCGATGTGCTCGCAGCAAAAATGCTGCAAAGCACTATCCAGATATCTACTTGCATCGTTGTTGGTGTGCAAAACTAGTGTGGGATGGTGAGCTTTCATGTTCCACACAAAGAATAAAGCTAGGTTTTGTTTGGAAAGGACCCGGGGTTGGACATCTATGTTTTTCTTGAGGGGGGCTGTATTTTGTGGCAAGAAGTGTGTAGCCCGATCTCTTTTGTATTTTACAGGCTAGAGAAGAATCGTTGTTATGTTTATAAGGGAGTGGTGTATTGATCGCTTACTTAGTATTGCTAAGCCTAGGTGCGGTACTTGTGATGTTAGATAGGTGTGGTAGCCTGCAATGCGGAGTCTGTTGTTGAGAGTGTGTAAATTTGTGAAATTGAGTAATATGATGTCTGGTCTTAGTGTGCTGATTACCCAGTTGGCTACAGTATTGCGAATACCATGCCAACGGCCTACGGTAAGTTGAACAACACTCATTTGACCTATTGGCTGGAATGAAGTGCATGTGGTGCTGTGCTAGCGAAAGGCGCCTTCCTCTCCGCGGTCTCTTGATTTGCCATGGGAACGGGGGTGTGAGTGACCACCTTCGCACTTGTCTGTGTAGGATAGGCTTTGGTGGAAGTGTTATATGTAGAGAGCGGAACAGAAAAGAGGACAATGATGGGAGAAGGGGGGCTGATAAGAGTGGTTGGGATTTTGGAAACAGAGGTAAATGGATTTGGTGCAGAGGATGTAGGAGTATGAATAGTGAAAATGGGCTTGGAAGCAGAGGTACAAGGTTCTGGTGTAGAGGAAGGAGGAGTAGGAGTACTGGGTCGGGGCGACGGTAGGGAAAACAGAAATAAAAGGCTGAGGACCGGTGGCAGATAAAGATAGGACAAGAGCAGTGGGGGCGCAGGAGGAGTGGAGATAATAGTGGCAGGAGGTGGTACAGATGAGATATGGGTAGGTCTGGTAGAAGAAGAGGGGCATGGAGGGGCATTGGCGTGGGTCGGGGCAAGGAAGGAGTTTGCTGTGTGTTTGGTCTGAAGTAGAGTGTGTATGTGCTCACCGGTGTAGGTAGGACTGCGGGTTTCCTTCTCTATGTTCGTTTACTAGGGCTAACACCTCTGAGAAGGTGATTTGCCCGAGGTCGTGCAAGGCGTAAAGCTCGTTGTGGATGTTGGCTTATAGGTGGGGGTCTCCCCCGGTTGTCCTTTGCCAACGTGGAAGGTTACAGCTTGCACGTATACTTTAGGGCAAGTGTTATGGGTTTGTTGTGGTGTGTGATTTGGGGTGGCTGCATGTGTTAGTGCCATAGTTGCAGCTGAGGTAGGAAAGTGGGGGTTGTACGAGTGACGGTGTTATCAAAGTTGGGCCGTTAGCAGTGGCTTGTGAGGATAGAAGGGGAAGGTTCTAAGTAGATGGGTGTGTTGGAGCTCTGATGTGGACGTTGTATTGCTGAAACGGCGTCTGGGTGGGCCTTCGATAGATAAGGGCATTTTAGGTTGACGGCTACGTGGTTGCCACCACAGTTAAGGCATTGAGGGGTGGTGACGGTGCAGCTGGTGTAATGGTGGCTCATTACGCTGCATCTCAAACATACAAGATCTGTTTGGCATGTACATCTCTCATGTCTGGTTTTCTAACAGCGCAGGCACTGTTGCGGTTTGGTGTTGAGCTTTTTCTCTATGTTGTGAGGGTATGTGGAGAGGGCCGCAGACTTTGATGCCTTGTTTAGCAACGTATTTTTAGTTTGTTCGTGTGATGGTGTGATAACCGCCCATTGCTTCTTACGGGTGCAATCGAAGTCCTTAATGACTTTTTCTTCCTACATCTGCCTAAGCTGGGTCACTATTTCTTTGTTCGGCAAAGCAAACCATAAGAAGTTGTCTTTAGTATGTGTATCTGCCTCTTTACCTTTTCGTCGGGTAGCTAGTTTAGTGTTCGAGTTTGTTGAGTGCGTCTGTAGTAAGTTCGTGGAATTTGTGTGCGTCTTCATGTGACCTGAAGACGAGTATACGGCCTGTGTGTGCTTTTATTATATTCGTGATCGTGGTGTCGTGTGTGTTAGCTAATTTAAGTACGTCTTGGGGTGTAAAGGGTTAGGTATTTTGTGTGTTATATAATAGCCTTAAGCGAGAACCGCTGACTAGATTTGGATAGCTTATTGTTGGCTTTTCGAAGGGGGTTCCCTGACCAGCCGCCGGTTGACCCCAAAACAATGAATCAGAATGTGATGATGTATAGTGAGAGTGAGAATAGACCTGGATGGGCTCCTCACGGGGTGTGAACACATGTAGTTCTTTGATTACCTTATTCCACTGCTGTTCCATTATCAGGTGATTTAGTTCTTTGTTTATCTCTCTTGCGCGGTGCATTATATGTTGGATAGGTTCAGGCCCGATCATTTTTGATACAATCTATAAGCTCACGTGAATTATATTCATATAGTCCTTCCCTTTGTAGAAAGAGATGGTTTTGTAGCATGTTTGGGGGATTTCCTATCGGAGATGACTATTTACTAAACAATATTAATATTCAGATTCGGAAACAAATGTATAGATCATAAAAGAGGAAGACGCGGGTAGAAAAGGCAAGATACTTAGGAGGCGCTTCATAGAATACAATTTTCAGGAAGAAGTTGTGAGTCTACGAAGCGTTGAGATAATTGTTTATGGAATGATTCATGTATTAATTGCAGGCTTATATTTAAATATGGTGACCACTTTTACCATTGTTCGTCTAGTGCGAACTATTTCTTGCCGGATGATCTTCGGGCGCTCATTTAGCATTCTTACTGCGAGTGCGATGCAATGGGTGAATTGTGTCTGGCGTTTGTAGATACCATACAGGGTGGCGTGTGCAGATAAATGCCTTGAGAGGGTCGAAGGGGCACTTTAAATGTACTTAAATTCGCGTTGATCACAGTTACGCAAATTATAGTTTTCTCCAACAGGAACAAAAGAAGACACGCAAAGATGATTGCTATGGAAATAGGAAACATTAATGAATTTTGAAAGAAACTGAAAAATAGAGACCCTAAGGTATGGTTTTAGGTCTATAGATAACCTTCAACGGTTACATAAAATAATTAAAGATAAAAGCAAGTATACGTGCCACTAGAGTAGGTAGCGGTAAGTTACTTTCCAATCTCGTTGCACACAGTATCAAAGTCTAGAAAAAAGAGCTGCAGCAATTACAGATTCAAGCTGTACTTTATAAGAAAATCACGAAGAAGTGAACAATGGAAAATGATTTAAATTTACGCAGTGGCTAACCTTGACCCAATTAAGAGGTCCTTAAGGAGAAGGGCAGAAGATATTTGTGGTAAAATAAACAACGTTTGGCCAATGATTCCAGCCCAGTTCTACATCTAAAATGAAAAAAGAACAAACCCCCTAATTTTTACTACTCTCACCGAAATGGGAAGAGAGAAGAACCCTTGTTTACGTGAAGAACTTACAGATATAAGAAAACAACTTAAACCTGTACTGACCATCTGAAGAATACCAACTAAGAAGATATACATTCAATCGTCATCTGTTACAGATGTTGTAAGGACCACTAAAAATATATCATGAAAAGAATAAGAATAGAAATAGAATTAGCTACTCTTGTTCGTATTTTAAGTTATCCACCAGGTATAAATAATGGAAGTATTCCATTCTATTCTTCTATTCTTTAACAGAATTAGGTCAGCTGAGTTCAACTTCTTTCCTCAATCTATCTTTTCCCATTGCAACATCCTAACCCTACACCACTAAGGCACATTTGGACACGGTGCAAGAGGTGAAGGTACACTGAATATGGATAGACTGAAGGATACCTTCCTGGCCACACTAAACTAAAAGTAGTCATCTTTACTATTATAAGTCAACAACAAATTCAGCGCCTTACTAGGTGTAGAGATATACGAGTTAACCGAGGCAGTTAAGAATTTGCGAGTGTGTATATATATATATATATATATATATATATATATATATATATATATATATATATATATATATATATATATATATGTATATATATATATATGTATATATTTATATATGTGTATATATATGTATATATTTATATATGTATATGTATATGTATATGTGTATATGTGTATATATATATGTATATATATATATATATATATATATATATATATATATATATATATATATATATTATATATATATATATATCTCGAGGTCTTTCTCATGGCGAAGAAAAACAATGAAAGAAAAACTAAACCCACCTGGGTTTCTCTAAGCCACTCTACCCAGTCTCCGGTAACATACAAGTACAATAAAAATGGTAAATTTCGGAGACAGTTATTCCTGACCTCTGCTCAAAAGTCCCACCCTCCGAGGGTGTATTTATAGACAAATAAGTCAAAAATCTAAACTGTCGATCTCATATTACGCTCTCACCAAGCGACACAACGTCAAGCCCAGCTGAATTGATACCCAATTCTGTCGATTCAACATGAGATCTAGTTTCCCTAAGTTCGAAATGTCTAGAAAGAGAAATAACAGACGCCCAAAAGCTAGGGCACCCTCCAACTCTCATTGCTATTTTCCTTTCCCTTCCCCTCCCATTACCTCGCGGGAGTAATTCTAGTATAAAACCGTTCGTCCAGAGAAAAGGAGGACTTTTTTTCATTTCATCACGACATCGATAAGAACTTGCCGGGATAGAATTCCCCTAGCAAGTTAATAAGGACTGTCATTTTCTAGGCAATACCAGATTGCACCAAGCACAATCGGTACAGTTCGATTACCAAAGATCGTGCACCCTGCATACAGAATTAAGGGCCTTTGTCAAGGACAGGAGAGCCGAGTCATTTGACGATTGTTTGTCTGAAGCCGATTTATACTCGTCAAACCACCGGTTATATCCGAGAGAGGGAAACAAGAACAAGCCTTAGTCCCCAAAGTAAAGTGGGTACCGTCTGAAACCCCATATAAAGAAATCCCTTAAGTTTGGAAGGAGCTCAGAGCCTTTCAAACCCATGTTTTTCCCACAACGGTATAACACTGGGAAACCAACCCAGGTTAGGGCTCCTCCTTCGTCAGTAGCATATCATAGAAACCCTATTACATGTTATAATTGCGGGTCGCCGAGACATTTGAGTTACTAGTGCAAGCAGAATTCACAACTTAGAAATACCTCGTCCCAACAACTACATAATATCAGAGCCACGGTTTCCCGATAACAAAGCCCTGCTGCCACACGCCCATCGTTCAAGTCGAACACCCCGGAACAAGTCAACTTTTTATTTAACAAAAGCTCACCGGGAGAATTAAAGTTCGAAACAGGCGCAGTAAATGGTTGCAGAGTCTCAACTTTCGTAAGAGATAAAGGGTGTACTTGTATAGTGGCGAGCAACAAATTGATTCCCTCCGTTAGCCCAAATCATAAGAGATTTGCCATTGTTCAAGACTTCCTAGTTAGGACAAAAAAATTTCCCGTGGTCCGATGCCACATCTAATGCCAATACTTTAACAGTTGGACCGAAGTGGTGGCCGCACTGATGAAATTCTGTGTAGTGTTGATAGGGCAAAGCCCACAACACTCCTCAAAAATAGAGGCTCAGCCCGTAGTCACGAGGATACAAGCAGCTAAGAGAGCCTCACCCCTGACCTCTCTATCACCTCTAGATCACACAGGCTGCCCTTTGGATTAGTACCTGGTGGGAGCAACTATAATAGAATGATGAGAATAATTGTAGATGGTTTGAAGGATGCATCTTTCTATTCTGACAACGTGTACGTGGCTACCCAGACATGGGAAGGACACTCACATGCTCTCTGTGCTATCCTCAATCGACTTGGCGAGAACTGCCTAACAGTGGGGCCGTCGAAATGCCACTTGGCTCAGGAGGCCATCTTTTATCTAGGATTCAAAATTCGGAAAAGTGAACTATCCACCCAACAGGATAAGGTAGACGCCATAACGAAGATGCCGCTACCTCGAAACAAGAAGCAATTGCGTTCTTTCTTGGGGATGACCTCATTCTACCGAAGATTCCTTCCCCAATTTGCGGTGATAGCGGCTCCCGTTAATGATCTGTTAAAGAAAAATTCTCCCGACCCAATCAAGTGGAATCATAAAGCGATCTCTCAGTTTAAGTTGTTAAAAGAAAAACTAGTGTCAGCCCCTATCCTAAGTTTGCCCAATCTCCAAAGAAATTTGTGATACGCACCAACGCGTGTCAAAAAAGCATAGGGTGTGTCTTGCTGCAATACGAAGATGATGGCACCCCATTCCCAATAGCTTATGACAGCCGAAAATTGACGATGCGGGAAAGAATGTATGCAACTCTAGAACAGGAAGCATTAGCCATAATTTTGGGGATACAGAAGTTCCGATTTTATTTAATAGGGCAGGAGTTTAAGGGGAATTGGATCTCCGTCCCTTGATGTATTTAAGGCTAAACAAAAGTAAAGATAGACGACTCATGCGATGGAGTTTGTTATTAATGCAATACTAATTCAATATAGATTACCAAAAAGGCTCTGAGAATTGTATCGCTGATGCTTGAGCCGAAACCCTGTCTAGAAGTAATTTACCCACTATTAGTCTCGAGACCAAAATTGTTCTGTGTTTTTTGTGTGTTTTGTATGTATAAGGGTAGCTCTATTGGTGTTTTTTGTATTTCGTAGAATCATTTCTGATAATTTGTAATTATGCGCACGGAGGACACAATAAAGATAAGATAAGAGTGATGGGAAAAGGGCGTTCCCCATACCGGTCTATTCTCCTTTGTGTATGTATTTATTTTGGCTCTGAGCGTACAGCACAAGTGAGCCCCCCCCCCCCTCCAGGATCATCTTAAGGGAGGAGGAATGTAGAGATATACGAGTTAACCGAGGCAGTTAATAATTTGCGAGTATATATATATATATATATATATATATATATATATATATATATATATATATATATATATACTTTAGATGGACCCCTGAAATGCTATTGAAATAGGAAGAGATAAAAAGTTAACTGAGACCATGAGAAAAAAAGGTCAAATAAGGGAAGCACGATACGCCATCAGGAAAATAATAATATGAAAAGTAATTGTATAAATAAAAGAACGGAAAACAAATTAAATAGAATGTAACCCTCCAAAAGAGGGATGAAGAGGAATCTCTTAAAGAATATTGGAAAAGAAATAACCATATGAAAGAAGAACCTGCAAGAGATAGACACATAGTAGAAGACGAAGTTGAAAACGAGAAAATATTCAGGGAATTGTGTAAGGAAATATTTAATACAGCCCCGTCCGAACCTAGAGAGAAAAATACCAAAATCAATATTTTCTGGAAAATACTCCTCTAATTTCAGTGAAAATCACCCAGAATATTCTTTGAAGTTTGTCTATGATAGTCTGCAGCTTTCCTCTTTTTAAACTGCGGGTAAAAACTTATGTGAAAGTAAATGTGTATTCTAATAAAAATATGTAGAGCAACAGTTTACAACGTGTATTGTAGACGGCTACTGCTAGTAATACTCATTTATCAGAGTAGTGAGACGAGTTAAGATTGGCAAACCCTTCAGAAAGTGACCCGGTAGAAAAGTAAAGAAATGATATTGTCTAACATTTCGGGAATTGTAATCGGTCAAAATTGTGAAACACAAAAGATGAATCTACCTGAGAGTCAATCACAAAAACTGCTCTTCCTCTTAAAACCCCTCCCAGAGAAGAGATCCCACGATGCAACGGATATCAATGATGGACCAATGGAAGATAGCAGCCAGTATTTCATGTCACATTGCCGAGAACATGAACCTAACTGGGACTTACCAGGCTTTCTCACATTAATTGAGCGAGGTGGAATTTAATATCATGCCCTTCCTGCTAAGAAACCATTCTTAGGAAAAAAGAATAAGAAGATGAAATTGGCGTTGCGGAATGAGCATGTACTGCGGATTGCTGAAAAATGGGAATATTTTTAGCAATGAAATATTTGATTGTTTTTGGTTTAGATGGGAGGCAACATGGAAGGAGGGAGGCGTACGGGTCAAATATTGAATCATAAAACGAAGAAAATGACGGGTAAATTTGGAGATAGCAGCAGTATAGTATAGGAATGATTTTCCAAAGCTGAAATCGATCCGCTCGTATTGTTACGCGGCAAATAAACGCTGTAGTTTACAAGAACCTGCTTCATGGATATATGATTCACTCTCAAGGATTATGAATCCGTGAGCATGTTTTCGTGCAAGGCAATGCTCTGCCACACAACAAAGACCCTGAAGCAATCTTGCAATGCTGAAAAACTCGACGGGATGCGCAAAGCCACAAATTCAACCCCATAGAAGTCCTATGAAAGATACTGGGTGGGAATGTTTTGTCTTAGACAACGACATATAATGAAGATTTCTGGCAAATATTGTAATAAAAATGTGATAAAAGGACGCTCAAATAGTGTGACAAATTGTTGAAGTACTGCCACCGAAGATATGCTAAATTCATTGTTAACAAGGGCCTCATAATTCCAATAAAACTGTAAAACGATTTTTGTCTTTGGGTAGCAACTATTATTTTCTATTTGCTTGTGTCTAGAATACATGGAAAAAACACTTATTTATTTAAAACTTTGCTTTTGTGTCCAGGATAATGATATTTATGAAATTTACCTATTCTCTGTGGTAGGAAGTGGTGAATTTGAACTTTCATTTGCATAAAGTAGAAACAAAACGACATGATACAAAAATAGCATTTATTTATTCTAGAATTACATAAATGAGACAATTAAAATATTAGAAATGAGTTGTTTTCCGCGATTTATGCTTATACTGTATATTGGTTTCACGAATCAGCCCCCAAATATAGTCTCCCATCAGATTTTCATTATTAGATTTTTGATTATACGCTTTTGAATATACGCTTTCACCAGTAGATTCTGGTGAAAGCGTTCACCCTGCTCCTCGGAGTACGCTTCCCTATTTTCCTTTATCAAGATGTGCGTAAAGAATATGGACTTTCAGGGCCATCCTGAAATCCATCTAGCGGTAGATTCTCACTAAGTTCTCAACAAGCTATACATAGTTTTCGGCTTTATGATTACCTAGGAAGCCTAGAACTACTGGGATAAAGCTGTCCCACGCTGCTTTTCCCATCCTAGTGAGCTTCTCGGGAAACTCCTTGCATTCCATGATCTTTTTTATTTGTAGACCGCAGAAGACCCCAGCTTCCACCTTCGCCGCGGCTAGCTTAGCAAAGAAACTTTGGAGATAGTTGAAAGCTGCAGACGCCTTATCTAGAGCTCTGGTGAATTGTTTCATAAGGCCCAGTTATAAGTGCAAAGGAGGAAACAGTACTTTTCGGGGGTCCAACAAAGGCTCCCTTTTGACATTGTTTCTCCTCACACTAAACTAGGTCCGTTGTGGTTAATCCTGCTGATGGTAGTGTACCACAGTGTCCCTGCTGTCCCAAGGCAAAGATAACAAGGGAAGTTGGTAAAGCTGCCTTGGGGACGCATCAAGAAGGCTACCGTTTTTAAATCTCCGATAACCTCCAAACAGGACTCTTCATATTTCAATGCATCTAAAGAGATCTTGACACTGCTGTATTCCTCTTTGAAGTGGACCAAGTGAGCAAGGGGAAGAGATTAATACATGTTCTCGTTATGAAGGAACACTGTTTGCGGCTCCTGGTTGAGGTGTAAATGAAAAGACGCTACTCGTTGGGGTAACAGGCGATTCCGATTGCCTTAAACGGACCGGTCACATTGTAACAAAATCAAAGCTCATCTTGACGTGTAAAAAAAGCTTGAAAAACACTGTTGATGCTTTCTCTGACCTGATATTTGCAGACTGTCATTTAATAAATCACACTGCTTAAGTTTCGAAGTTAAAAGGTCGGCATTGGACTTTGTGAGACCAAGATCTCTAAAAGGTCATTGAGATCTTTTCAGTTGGGGTAGTATGGGTTTCTCTTCTCAGTTGCACCTGTATAATCTGGATCAATGACTTCATCCTCTTCTGAACTGCATTTGCTTTCTAAAAACTGCTGCTCTCTTCAGAAGGAGTGGGTATGGGGAGCTCAGAACTGTATGGCACTGGTGCAATAGATGAGTGAAGGTCTGAATACAAGATAATAGGCGTATTTTTACGTGCTCGATGTTTAAAAGGGTTGACCATGCAGAAGAAACAATTCTTTAAGTGCTCCGTTCGTTCCTTCCAAATTCGTGGGATTGCAAATTCCTAGCTCTTTTTTCTCGTCAGTACCATCCTGTAAAAAAACCCAATGCAAATCTATATAAACACCAGGTAACAGCTTTGCCACTGCCCCCCCCCCCCCCATCCCCATACGGCAGAAGCTTACGCTTCGCTACTAAGCTTAAAATTTAAAATCTAACAAAAAGCAGCCATGGTTAAATTTTCTGAACTTCACCATTTGTAATTCCTTGGGTTTAAAAAATTCGCAAAATTTAGATACTTATATAAATTTCTGAACTTCACCATTTTTTTTCTATATTATAAAAGAATTATTAGAAATAACTTTGATAAAAAAACATAAGTCCTAAGCAAACTAAGATCAAATTATTATTAAAATACTCCAAAAAAACCCTCTTTTTAAACTTTAGTTAGTGATGATTATGATGAAGGGGCTTGCGCTTAGCTGGGTGACTTTTGGTCTCTGGCCTACGGCCTATCATGATTCTCATTTTTTTCTCCATCTAAATTTGCTCTAATAATTTCCATGCCAAAATTTTAATAAATTTTCTGAACTTCACATTTGGTTTCTTTTAGTTTAAAAAAATTTCACAAAAATTTGATACTTATATATATTTCTGAACTTCAAAATGTTATTTTTTTTATATTATAAAGGAATTATTAGAAACTAGCTGTCGTTTGTCCCAGGTTTGTTCTAATGAATGAGTTTACTTTAAAGTCAATTGCTGTTTGTTCAGAAGCTTCTCTTTAGTGCATCAGTCTAATATTGACCAATCTCAGCTTAGAGAAGTAAATGTTTGACATAACCTGGAATTCAAGATGATAATAAATTTGATATCCAAGAACATTAGGCCGAGAAAATCAGAAAATTTTGAAAAACCTTTCCAAATTTAAAAAGAAGCACACTTCCAGAGGCGTAGATGATGTACCTTCCAAAAAGTTCCCCCTGGATTCAGGGATCAGTTCGATGTCTGCGTGTTGCATTAAACCTTCTTGCGTCAGCCATGTGAGAATGGTTATTAATGCAGTTGCCCTGCATACATTGTGCATACTTTCATTCTTTCTGCCAACCAGTTTGATTTGGTTTATGAACGTGCACCTGGGGATGGTAATTGTTTATTTCATACCCTTCCAAAGCTTTGCAGCGATTTGATATTAAAGCACATCATTTGTCCATTGGAAGTTTGGAAAATAAATGTAAGTATTGCAAAGCACTAAAGTTCAAGGTTGAGACCAATGGTCTTTGTTGCAGAAATGGAAAAGTTCAGTTGGAAGAACAACCTATTCAAAGTCAACCATTACTTTCCCTATTAGATGGATCAAATCCAGATTCAGTTGAATTTTTAATATTCATAATAGCTTACAACAACTGCTTTTCTATTACAGCATTTGGAGCTAATGATGCAACTTTGCTAGGGTCGAAATAAACATTAAGAGTCCAAAGCCAAATCGATCACATAATTGGTTAAATCTTTACTCTGCTGAATGAATCAAGTAAGTTTCTTCAAATAAACTTCATTGAGGACCATGAAGTTCAAGCACAAACCATAGCAAACATATGCAAGGATTTACAACTAAACAAAGTGCTGAATCTCCAAGAATTCCTTCACCAAAACAATGTCTATATCAGAAAATTCAAGACAGCCTTGGAAAGAAGTACAGATGAAGAAGTCAGATTGATCATCAGAGCAGACAAACCTCCGAATGGTGAACATCAAAAAAGATTCAATTCTCCTACAACAAATGAAGTTGGACTTTTGATTGTAGAACAAGACTTTGAAAAAAGAGATATTGTTCTACAATATAAAGATGGAAATTTGAAGAAAGTCGCCGAAACTCATAGAACTTATGAATCCTTACAGTACCTTTTGATATTATGCCAAGGTACTGATGGTTAGAATTTTCTTTTGAAGCAATAAGATCCAAAAACTGGAACAAGATTTAACAAGAAAATATCTGCTCAGGATTTGTCTGCCTATAGAATAATGGTGAGGCAGCAAAATTTCAATTTGATATTGAGATTTAAGTATCTTCTCAATCAATTATTCGTTGATATGTTTGCTAAGATTGAGGCAGAGAGAATGTTGTTCATCAAGATGCATCAAAGAAAGCTCAGAGCAGAGGACTACATCACCTAAAAGATGCAGTTTTAAGTGATGGCACTGCAAATAATGCTGGACAAAGGGTGATTACGCCTTCTTATTTTACTGGAGGTTCTGGATACATGCATGATAGAGTACAGGATGCAATTTGCTATGTAATACATTATGGCAAAGCTCACTTATTTATTACCTTTACCTCTAATCCTACAAGAGAAAAGTGTAAGAGAATCTTCTTCCTGGACAATTTGCTCCTGACAGACATGATATTGTGGCAAGACTAATCAAGCTTAAAGTTGGAATGGTAAACAGGAGTCTGGCCACATGCCCATTTACTAATTTAGCTGAAAGACAAAATAAGTTCCAATGAGATTGACCTTTTGATCAGTGCAGAATTACCAAATCCTGAAACAGATTCAATGTTGTTTGAAATCATGAAGAAGAATATGATCCATGGACCATGTGGTTCTGTTAATCCAAATAGCTCCTGTATGGTAGGCAAAAGCTGCAAGCAAAAATTATCCAAGGGACTTAATTAAGGAAACACGGACTGGTACAAATGGATATCCAATCTATAAAACAAGAACAGCAGAAGATGGAGGATATTTAGTCGCTGTGAGAAAATGGAAATGATATTATTGTAGACAACAAGTGGGTGGTTCCGTATATTCCCTCCCTTTGCAAAACATTCAATGCCCACATTAATGTGGAATTTTGCAACAGTGTGAAATCGATCAAATATATTTGCAAGTGTATAAACATAGGTAGTGATCAAACAGTTTTCAGCCTGGAGAATCATAATGAAGTTGAACAATTTCAAATGGGAAGATATATTTCCAGTAATGAGGCAATCTGGAGAATTCTTTCTTTAGCCTATTAATGACAGAAGTCCCTCAGTTCAGCACCTGGCTGTGCATTTGGAAAATGGTCAGACAGTCTATTACACTGAGGAAAATGCAAGAGAGCTGGCTGAAAGGCCAAAAAACACTAACCCTAATGGCGTTTTTCAACCTTTGTACAAAAGATGAGTTTGCCAAAACACTTCTATATCCCGAAGTATTAAAATATTTTACCTTTAAACCAGGAAAAAATTCTAGGAGGAAACAAGGAGAAACACATCCAACAGTTCTAAGAGTCAAATGCACTGATGTTTTTGTTAAGGTATATACTGTTCACCCATGAAATCCAGAATGTTTATTTCTAAGATTATTATTGCCCCATGTGAGAGGACCAACTGACTTCAAAATACTTAGAACGGTTAATGGAAATGAAATAAAAACCTCCAAGCAAGCATGCATTGCTTTTGGACTAACATAAAATGATGAACATTGGGACAAAGACAATGAAAGACTTATTTACTGTGATAATTTTCATCTGTGAGCTATCTAACCCATTTTCTTTCTGGGAAAAGTATAAGGAAGATCTATCTGATAATATTCTCCATCAGTTCAATTTACCACAACCTGAGTCAATTTGGAATTCCGAAACCAATTTTGTTTTAATACTTTTTACGCACAGTCCTTATTTAGGCTCAGTGTGCTGAAAAAAAAAAAGGAGAAGAGGATTAGCTGAAGTCGGACGGGGCGCTGAGTCCCGTCAGCACGGCGGCAGGGAAGGCAAATTGCCGTGCCCCTTACGGGGTTCCGAAACCAAATAGATATTTACTTCCAGTGGACAGAGAAACTTTGAGAAAGACGAGCTAGAATATTAAAGAACTTGCGGCCATGGTGCAGATCAATGAGCCACCTTTAAATCAGGATAAAAACAGTATATGAAATGATCATAAGAAATGTTAATTCCGCCAAGGGTGAAATATTCTTCTTGGATTCTCCAGGAGGAACTGAAAATACTTTTGTTATAAACTTGATTCTCTCAGTTGTGAGAAATCAGAGAAAGAATTCAGTTTCAGTAGCCTCATCTGGCATTGCTGCCACACTACTATCAGGAGATAGAAAAGCCCATTCCACATTCAAGCTTCCATTAAATTTGAATGTTAATAAAAATCTAATCTGCAGCATCAAGAGAGGAACCACAGTGGCAAATCTTTTGCAAGAAACGTCAGTTATTGTTTGAGACGAATGCACTATGCCTTACAGAAAGGCTTTTGAAGCTTTGGATAAAACACTACAGGACATTAGGAAAAATAACCAGATCATGGGCGGAGTGGCCCTTCTCTTTTCAGGAGACTTCAGACAAACTCTGCCAGTGATTAAGAGAGGAACAGCAGCTGATGAACTCAATGCCTGCTTAATGAATTCTCACCTTTTGAGTCATGTTCAAAGACTGTTCTTCAATAAAAACATGAGGGTTCACCTACATGGAGATGTGAATACTGAGATATTTGCTTCCTAACTTATGGAGCTAGGAAATGGTATAATTGAAAATAATGCAGCTGGGGATATTTCACTTCCAGGAGATTGTGGAATTTTGGTAAAAGATATTGAAGAAATGCAATTTAGGGTTTATCCAGACCCACAGCATCGCTTACAAAAACAAGAACTGGCCCTGTCAAAGAGCAATTCTAGCCCCAAGAAATGAAACAATGCATGCCATAACCTGGAGACTTCTTCAAGAATGGCCAAAAGAGCTAAAAAAATAGGTAAATATGTAGACGAGCGGCCCGGCTGATAGGGCATACTATTTCATCCGTGTTCCAAAATGTTTCACGTTTTTTGGAGTACATTTAAGGGGACGGCTCGTGTGGGGGTAAACACAATGCGTGGATCACACTACGATGCCCCTGAGTTTCATTAAATTGGAGGGGTCTGGGGGGCACAGCCCCCAATATATAATCCTAATTGTTTATATAATAATGTTCTGACGTTTACAGAGGTGAAGGCTTTAACTATATCATGTCAGCGGCTTTAATCGTTTTGCGAATTATAATAGGGGTGGGGGTAGGGTATGACGTCAGAAATGATTGATTTGAAATTTTTTTCCACTTGATAGCTTTTTATTATCCTCATTTGGAGTCCTTTTCATTTGTCAATATATTTTTCCCCATTTGACTATTTTTATTACCTTTTTTTATACATTTTAATCTAATTAGCTGGATCATTTAAAGGAACTACTTTTTTTTAGCCCTTCGGGTGTAATACAGAGGCCTTTTACGCAGTCTGAAAATAGTATCGTTTTAGCGAAGTCTGTCCGTCCTCTATTTCCGAATTATTAACTCTAGTTTCTGATAAAGATAAATTGTTCGCCTCTTTGGACGTTCATAATTGAGTTAAAATTAAAAGAGATTGCGAGATTTGTGTCCGGGCATTAGATGTGACCCCTCAGTTTGAATTTAGATGATCTAAAACAAAACGTGATTCAAGTGAGCGCCATTATTTTAAAAAAAGCAAAATAGGCTTTCCTCATCGCTATTTCATAAGTATATCCACTGCAATAAAGTACGTAAACAGCGTTCTTCGTTGGTTATTTTCGGGCATTTTTGTAAAAAAAGGCCTACGTAAACAGTGTTTTTCGTTTGTTTACCTCCGGGTACTTTTTTTATAAAAAAAATGGCGACAGCTATAATTCGAAGAAGACTCAAACGCGGATGAATATTCAGACACGGGTGAACGATAATATTTACACAAAATAATTTTTTTAGGCCGGGCCACTCGTCTACATATTTACCAAAAAATATTTCTCTTATGATTGCACTGTTGACCCTGACCAAGCAGTTAACTATCCCGCTGAGTTTCTTAACTCTTTGGATCCTCTTGGAATGCCTTCCCATAAGCTTTTCGTAAAGGAAGGAGCACCAGTGATGTTGTTAAGAAATTTGGATCCTCTGAAGCTATGGAATGGAACAAGACTAATTGTGATTAAAATGATGCCTCACCTTCTTCAAGCTCAAATTTTAACTGGTCAGGGGAAAGGAGAATTGGTTTTCATTCCACGGATTCCACTGATAACTCGAGATATGCCATTTGAATTCAAAAGACTGCAATTTCCTATTAGACTCTGCTTTACAATGTTTATTAACAAAGCCCAAGGCCACTCTCTGAAGGTTATAAGACTTCATTTGCTACAGCCTTGCTTTTATCAAGAGTTCGAAATGAGAGAAATCTATTTATTCTCCCTCCTAAAGGAAATGGAAAGACAAAACACTATTGTATATCCCGGAGCTTTGCAGTAGTTGGCATTATTTGGTTAACTAAATTTTAGTAATGTCGACATGCTTTATTACATTTAAATCAATACAAATTGTGTTCAATTTAACAGTTAATCTCAAAATTTCTTGCCTTTTTACAATAAATTTCGGGCCAGAGGTACCCAGTTTGCTTTCAGCAAGATGTATCGTTAAAGTCAGACCGGGAGATGTTAAAAACAAAAATATTTATAAACATTATCAAGATTACTTATAAGAAAGTAGTACAGGGTCCTTACTGCAATCAGCCTCTTCATTACTTTAAAAAGGACTGTTTTAAATAATATAACTAATAAATCCATGAAAGGTTTCTTCTTTCGACGAGGGGTTACGTATAGATTCCAAAAGGAAATAACACTAAAAAAAAAATGATGTTGGATATCTACTTCTCAGTGACCGAATGCAAATAAGCCTTGAAATGATACCTGTAGAAAACCGAATGCCGTCGCGGACCGCGACAGAGGGCACCCAAATGCTAGTATAAGTATTAATATATAAATACTTTTCACTTACTCTAATTAGAAATGTTAAAAAAAAATCCAGTATCTAAATAAACAATATATATATATATATATATATATATATATATATATATATATATATATATATATATACCTTCTAGAGTTCTTTTTGTAGAACTCGCAAGTGAAAGGAGGTGCCCAAGGTTTGTCTTGATCTCCAACTGGCATGCCGAAATATGCCTTGTCAGCCTCACACATTTTAGTATATCTCTCTACAGATACTTGATCACTCTTGTCTTAATAAATTCAGCGCAGACAGCAAAATGCGTCTTTCTGATGCTTACAACCTCTAATGCAATGTGTGACGAATCCTTCTATCAATGACGCATGATGTCTGCGCTGTAACAGATAGAGCTAAAGTGATCTGTTGAGTAGACATTCTTTGGATTTATACAGTCAATCATCAACGTTGTAGAAATGTTCTAGAAATTCTTCTGAAATATAAAAAAAATCTTGAAAGTTCTAGAAAACTCTAAAGTTTATTTTTCACCAAATTAGTTCTGAATCTATAGGAAATGCAGGAGAACTTCCATTGCTGTCCGGGTCGCAAAATCAAAATGTAAGGGAAAAAGTAGCTATTACTACTGTATTACTGTTTCTATATTTTTTAAATACACCATATCATGTTTATACAATATGTGAAAAAAACATAACCTTTAACATTTTATCTATTTTTACTATTTACATCAAAGTAATGTTATTTACTATAAATGGGCTAATTTAAAAATTCAATGTCCTAGCCCCAAAAACAAAGTTTGCGGATAAGATTTTACTTTTATATTTAATAGAGCCACAAACAATTGGGAAATAACACTTTTAACTCACGGACAAGCCAAAGAGAAATTTTGTTAGTGTTATTATTTCGTTTAATTGTGTACAAGGTTATTGTGTTATTTTTTGCTTATATTCAAACCTCTTTAATTTTATTCAGTTATTCAAGAAATATAGGCGTTGGATTCGGTAGTCTTTGCACAAATCATAAGATAGCTTTGCTCAATCATTTTACCCTTTTTCGTGGTATGACATTACATTATATCAATACCATATTATATCTATGGGGGAGGGACCAATAACTTAAAGGCGAACCGACAAGGAACAGAACGCCAGGAGTTTCGACGCGCGGAACAGCTAGAAAAGAGTGCAACGAGGTCAGGTAAAATTTGGGCAATGACAAAGCTCAAGGTTATTTAAAGAGGAAAGGACAAAAATATAATTTTATTTACATGAAATAAGAGAATTAATGGGAAAAATTAAATTGGTAAATGAGGAGGGGGGGAAGGAAATGCAGAGTTATGCATCAAAGTCTGAAGTTAGAAATTAATGCGCTACAGAAAGAGACTATTCAAATGGGGAGGATTAACTCGAATGGGTTGCTAAAGGGGAAGAGGGGTTGACTTACGGAGGATTCCGGGTGAGACGTCAGGGTAAGGCTTGACGGATGTCTTCTGCAAGCAAGAAACGTGAGGGCGAGGGTGCTCGGAGCTTCTGAGCGGGAAGTTGACGTGATGACGGTTCTCCAAAGGGGGATGGGGGCGGTAACTCCCGGTCCAGGGAGAGTATTTCGGCCACCCCCAAACGAGGAGGGCTTCGACAGGAGTTGAGGAGTGGAGTCGGAAAAATCGATCGGTGGCGATCGTCAAATGGAATTACCTCACTGGCTGAGCTAATTCCAACACACGAAAAGTTCAGCCGTCATTTTGCTTTGTTGTTAGCACCTGACTTGGAACTAGTGAAATGCTTCTTGGTGGATTCTGTGGGACTCCTCAACTCTGTGTCTCCCACATGGAAGACGAGCCCTATATATATCCGAGCCCCCCCCCCCCCCCGCAGGAGTGGGGGAAACAGCGCTACTCTCGAATGGCCTCGAATCTTCACGTCGAGGCGATTCTAATCCACGAAAAGGTGGTCCGAGTTGGACGCGGATCGAGGCTACCGATTGTGAATGGTTAGGGGGTAGGCTTACCAATTTAAGCCTAACCAAATTTTAGAGCATTCTCCAGCGCATGGACGTCACTTACGTGCTGGAAAAGAAATTCCACGTGGAATACTCCTACACCCTTAAACTGGAGGAAAGAAGAAAATCTTGTAAAATTCATAGCGCTGATCCGAGTGGTATTGAGTGCGGGTGAGGAAGTTCTTTATCCACTCGCCCATACTTTAGTTTAAAAAGCCTCGATTCAAGTAGTTTTAGAACAAGGCGCTTTTTCGACCCCGGTAAGAGACAGAACCTCTCAGAATCCAGAGACGCCAGTTCGATGTTTTACTAGTGAATTAAATTTTTGTCATATTTTCTCTTCCAAAAATTGGATTATAATAGCGTCTATTAATTTTCAAAAGGGCAAATTTTATTTTCTAAGTATTATTTTTCCAAAATTAGAGTAAAAGAATGGCATATTTCCCTAACCATGCGACAATCCTGAGTTTCCACAAGTTATTAGGGTCACATTTAATTCCTAAGAGTTCCACTCCCTACCGTTGTAGTGACGTTAGTTTCTATATGAGCCCCGACGAATGCCCTAAATCTAATTTTTTTGTTCTTTTTACCCCCTCTAACATATGGTTAGAGGGGGTGAAACTATTAAAAGTTGAATTAGTCTACTCTTGGCGCTGTAAAAGTGAAGGTTGATTAATTTGGCTAAGAAGCAAATAACAACGAAGGCTCCTCTGCCACAAACTTTGTGGAGAGACATCTGAACTGGGATAGTAAGAATGTGTGGAAGTTATATAAGCGCCTATCCTCCCGCGGGCATTGGGGAAACAAGGGCACGCAATTCCCGAGATGTCAGCTAAACATGCGTAGCCTTACTACACCGGACGTCTTCTTGTGGGACATCGATGGAAAAAGATAATTGCGTTTTCCTGTCGAGGTCGCAAAAAGAAACTAATCATGATGTAGGTTTTTAAAAGAAAACTGGAAATAACGATTTTCCCAAAGACACTCAGTCTTGTTTTTGAAACGAGACAACAGGTTTTCTTATACAATGAAGGACACGTAATTCCCCTGAATCTATCCCAACACTTAAATAATTAACCGAGTGAAGAAAGCTCGGTGTCGTCCGGTGCCGAGTATTCCATTTCTATGAATCATCACCGGCTTTTTTAGAATGCCATCGAAACCCTTTCAAGTGTTATGAGATGCCCGCAAACTACCCACAAACTTCTCAATTAAAATTAAATTTTTGCCAATTCTTTTTACTTTCAGTTGAAAATGTGGCATATTTTATTTTTTTCTCCTTCCTGTGCCAGCTGAAGATATAGTTATTTAATTTAAAGCTTTTGCATACATAAAAGATAAATATAAATTATTATTATCAGTAATATCCGCAAGTAATTTCCTCCCATATAACTATTTAGGTGTTACATATATTTTGGTTATTTTTAATGCATTTTTTCTATTTTCAAGCTCGATGCGCAGGATAAAAGTATGATCAGATAGCAAAACGGTTTTAACACAAATTTTTTCTCACCAAAAAAGTTATAAATCGCCCCACCCTTATGCTCATGTTCCAAATAACCAAAATATTATGAAATGAAGAGTGAAAAACCAGATAATTTGAAAGGGATGAATTAATAGGAATGTAAATGAATAATGAATTAATAGGAATGTAAAAGAATAATGAATTAAAGCGAGAAGAGGAGATGGAAAGCTTCAGCTCCGTTCCACCAAAGAAATTAAATGAAATAAATTCAGGCCTCGAATGGATTTAAGGTCGATCTATACCTCTGATTCTATACACCATAAACTACAAATATTCCACCCACTCTCAAAAGTCTTGCGTGAAATAACATAATAATAGGATTTTCATTATTAATGATTAATTATTATCAGTTAATATTAAAACTATATGTATTATTAGTAGAAGATTTCACCGCCTGAACATTTGGCTCTGTCTTACTATGTAATAAACAGGAACAAATCTACTTACAATGGATGAAGAGTGAAGTGTGGTCGGAAAGTGAACCTGGCACCGTTGTCTCTCCGATGAGCCTCAAGTACAAGGACAGAGACCTGGCCGTACTTCGTATTCTAAAGAGAAGGAGAAAAAAAACAAAGCGTCACTAACAAGAAACTTTAGAATGAAAAAGATAATTGAATAGGAAAGGGCCATTCTTTACTTTGCCTTACCCCCTTAAAACGTTTCCCCCGAGCGAAACCGAAGGGAGAGAAGGTTTAAAAGGAGCAATCAAATATATTTGTTAGGATGAAAATGCCTCCTTCTTTGGTGTTGAATGTTCAATGGACGGCCAAACCATCCACTTTGAAAAACGAATCTTTTTGCATATGAATGGGAATAAAGTTTCTAATAATGAATTCACTCTTACTCCCTTCTATTTATCCATCTTTATCAACTGCTCTCTCTCTTTTTATATATGTGTATATACATATATATATAATCGGTAGACGTTCAAAATAGAGTGAAATTAATTCAAGAGATTGAAACCATTCCTTAATTGAATCATTTTAGTATAGGACACATTTTGGCCTTTTCTATCAACTTCAGCTTTACAATGAAAAGGATTGGACAAACAAACATTCATATAAACTTAGCTGGAACAGTATAGAAGAATGCTTATGGGAGATGAAGTGCGAGAATTGGCTTATAAAGGAAGGGGGAAATTAGTTTAAAGGTCGAGCAAATTTGTGACAAGTTTAGCTGCCAGTTTGTGAAAAAATGAATTTGGGATGATACTTTGGAATTTAAAGTCTCCACAGATATATTTTAATAGGGTAATCCTTTGTTTATTATAGATTATAGTATATGCCTTTTATAATATTTATCAAATTCGTATAAAAGCTTGGCATTGTTAAATTATTTTTAATGGTTACCGATTCTTAATTAAGTGAAAACACTCAAGACCAAATTCACTGCTCTTTGGGCCCAAAAATTACGACCATCAGAGGATATAGGTTGCGGGAATATTGGCTCGATTAAAGAATGCATATCGAACCATACAAATAGAACAAAATGAATAGATGGAATGATGAGAGTATTGGTTTGTAGTAACAATTAATATTAGTAATAAGGTTATCATACTCTACATTTTAACTTAACGACAAGGACCAAGTTTTTCATAAACATTTAATAAGTATAACAGCAATTCAATAAAATGATCTTAGATTAAAGAAACAACCACTGTGGTCATGATACTGCTCGTGTATCCACCCAGTGTGGCTCTTAAACTAAATTCTCTTTTGCCGATCAAGAGCTTGTCATTTGTTTGCTTGGCCTTTTGTCCATTGTTTTTTTTTTATACCAATCTCCCGCTATTCTTCATTAGAATAACTCGACGGTGTCAGTCTAAATCAATAAACTTATGTCGACTTCTTGCTTCCAGTTCTGCTTCACCTGAGTTCGGAATGAAAATAATTAATCTGTGTTTGCTGAAAATGGCACCATTTTATGGCGGTGAAAGAGTTGCTAGACATTCAGGGTGGAATGCGATAACATGGTGACTCGAATTCTAGGTGAGATTTCGGGCAAACTTAAGAAATGTCGTCATTTAATGTTTTTTCAGGCGAAATTCAAACGAATCGTGGTCTCTCTTGTGGTTGGGGCAGAGGTGTATAGTGAAAGTAAAGATAAGAGAGGTAAAGTCATCTTAATAATATTCTAGAAAAATAATTTGGATTTGTTTCAACAGGAGTTAACAATGGAAGGCAAGACCTGGTTGCTTCCTAGTTAAGAGAGAGTAAGGGCTATGTACAAACTGATCGTTTGGTTAAAAATACAGAATGAAAAAGACATACCAGAGTTTTATGCTAAAAAATATTTTAGATAGAAATTTGAAGCAAGAAATGAAATATTTTTAAATAAATGAAGTTAATCAATGAAAACAATTTTTCTATCTGCTATACGGCCAGCAACAAACGAGGAATAGATTTCGTATGGTCTTACATGGTAGTTTATTTATAGTACAAGCGCCATTAGCTTAGCTCACAAATCATATAGTTTGCAATGCAAACGCTTTTATATTTAAACACATAGGAATACTGAGCAATTCCTTTGAGGAGAAAGTGAATTTGTTTAAATTAGTGATACGACTAAACTGAACCACGTCTGATGGTCTGCTGACAATCACCCCACAAAAAAATATCTCTCTCCTGGCGACTTTCTTTATGGGCATGAGACGCCATTATTGAACACCTTAATGGCTAGGTTATATTATAAACAACAAAAAGAAACCAGAAATCCCAACAAAAACTATAAAACTGAGCCCAACAGATTAGCTGTGATTAACTTTTAGTTATATCATCTTAATAAAAACTTGGCAGAGTAATCTTGGGATAAATACCGTTTGCTATCTAAAAGGAGAGCTAAAGAATTCTTGCTGATCTCATTGGTTATAATAATTTGGGAAAGCGCACTGTGAAGGCCCTTGGAATTGAATAGCACCACACCCTGGGGATGCTCATTATTATCATTATAAATTATTGGAAGATGGCTTATTGGTAAGGATTGGATGACTTAGGTCATATCTCACTTGGAGAGGCTTTAAAATAAAGTTTTTCAGTTTTAAATACAAAGCACAAAAGCAAAGGAAAAATCAGAGCCAGACAGAATTTGAAAGAGGATTATACAGAATATGAAGAAGTTTCGTGAGATTAAAATGAACTAGCAGCCGGGAGGCACGCAACTGTTTCGAAACTGACCAGTTCCTTAAAATGGTAAGCTTAAATGTTCTAATTTTTAAGGATCTACACCTTGGGAAACAGATTGTTTCATGATCACAGCAACAAGAGAAAATGACACAAAGGTTCAAAAGAAGGCAATAAAAGTCCAGTTTTGAGGTTATGTGATCCTTCAAATTGCTCCTACTCCTTGTTAGGAATTTACCTTTCTTCATCTTAGCTGCTCATTGTGGAGATTCCAACACAAATTCTTGCTTCTATGATCCCTTAGTCTTTGAGCTTACTACGCTGAGATTAAAATGGTGTCATTGTTTGTTTTCTATTTGCATTAAATAAAAAAATAAAACCAACGACATCAGCTTTTCCATAATTTTTTAGAAAAGAAGTTTATAAGAAAAGCAGTTGAAAATATGTGTTAGGTTCATGGCGCTACTAGACTACCCGACCTAATGTGGACCGAATGTGCTTCACTTGGAGCTGCTTCACCTGAACAGTCTGAACATGATTTCATTAGGGCAAGGGGACTCATATATAAAATAAATAGAAGGGAGATAATAGAAGCCTAGTGAAGTAATGCTCCTGGGGTCTCTACATCGTATGCGAACTAATGCCAAGAGACCATTATATTGTAAGAGGATCCACCCATTGACACAAAAACTTTTAAGTCGTAAAAAATTCTAATGCTTACTTCTATTTCTCAACTTTTGGGTTTGTCCAAGTTAAGTTGAAACTCGAATTTAATCTTCTGCTTTCTAACTAGCATATTTTCAAAACTGTCTCAAACGATGCCGTTAGCTGCGGTCTATTTTTTATAGCACATTAAAAATTCATATCGACGTTTTCTTCCATTTTAAAACATTTCAGAAGGTCATTACTTCTTAAAGGTTCTCTAAACTTTTGATGCAATTTGCCCTTAGTTCGTAAATTTGTTTAAAAGGACGTGTGGAAGCCACGGGAGGAACTGAAAATCGAATGAAGTATTTGTCTCTCAAAATTTTCTTGTCCAGATTAGTACGTACATTTGAGCCTCTGCGCTTTTCATAATCTTCATGTGCACTTGATTGATTAGGTCCTAAAAACGATTTTTTTTAAATGATTGAACAAATGGATTCAACCATATCAGCTATCTATATTTAAATTTAATTTATATTACTAGTAAAGGAAATAACTACAAAAACAACGAAAGAAACCTGAAAGGAGCTCTGTAGAGTAAATGATGAGGTTTGGGCATATGAAAATCGGTTATTAGTACATATACCATAGTCATAGCATGTAAGTATAGCGACATTTGGGCAGTCCACAAAGTAGCCAGGTCATCTTGTGGAGAAGTGGACGAAAAATGAGGTAACAACCAAAGAGGGAAAGAGTAAAATAGTAAATGTGTTAAACCTACAGCATTGGGTCGAGCTTGTCTATTATAAACTTTTCGAACAAGTTTGCAAGAAGAGCAGTCACTCATAAGTAAAATTCGCATAATCTAATAAGGAAATTTATATTCTCTCACCTGAAAGGATTGGCCTTAAAGTTAAAAAATAACTTAGAGCCCAATAAAAGAGTCATTTGTTTCCGGCCAAAATAAGCCTCGCTAAAAATCGGTGAGAGGCCCAAGAGATATGAAGATACAGCTGGGCACAAATAGAGGAGGCCATATGCAACTGTTCCAGCCTAATTTAGCCACACCTCAAGACAAATTTTAGACTTACGACGCAGTTACGCCGACAACAGTGAAACTTAGGGTATCTTTTCTGATTTATGACTCCAGCTGGCCTCCATCTGGTTGCCAATTTGTTGCCATCGAAAGACAAACATTATGAATAAAGTAGGAGGGAATCTGGAAAGGGAGAAATTCTAAATTTATATAAAACACTCGTTTATAAACGGAAAGATAGAGAGCGCTATTTTCAAAAGGTTGAACTCCACTGTGACTTTTTCTGCAGTTTTAAAGCTATCAAATGGTTTAAAGAGACATATTACGAGTGAGTATCACCCCAGTGAAGACCCCCACCCTCATCAAGAGCAAGATGACAAGAAATCCGATGGGAACTCAAACAACTTCGCTTGTAAATTAAAGAGAGCCATTTGAGCCTAGAAAAGTTGGTGAAAGATTTTCTCTAATCTTCGTTTATTCAATATAGCTAAAGAACACCTGCTTTTCAATCCAGCTAAACTAAGAGAGTTGGAAGTGCAAATCTGCTCCCCCAACGGCTCCTTAATGAGTTGCCGGCTCAAGTTCTGCAAACAGATAAAACTTTGTTCACTCTCCAGGCCTCCCACAAAAACTAAATGATGATGTGTGGGTACAGAATATTAAAGAGATTCCGGTGTAAAAGCGGACATGTTTCAGAAGGCAGAAATAAACTTCGGTGATGGTTCGAACGGACGTAACATAAATATGCCAAAGGGCACCTCCCATATTCACTGAAGATAGGTTAAGGATCAACTATGTTTATTTGGACATGTTGAAGAAGAAATGGCTATGGAATCTGGAGTGTAGTATATGCTTGAGAAGAAGGCCCGGAATAAATTTCCTCAGTGTCAAAGTTTTAAAGTTTAAATGCTGGGAGGAAATATCAGCTAAAACTCTGCGCGCAACTTGAGGTCAGGTCATACCGAAACTTAGCTATTTCATCAACGCTAAAGGTGGTCACAATCTATATTACTTACATCATATTATAACATATAAATTTTCATTTATTATTGTCTATACATTATGTAATATAGAATTGCGTTATGAAAGTAATTAAATAAATATTAGTATTCACTTCGTGTTTCCACCCCGTAATCCTATTGGAAAAAATTAATAGAGGTCTATTAAGGACATCCCAAATGTTCAACAATTGTAGAACTATCTTTCAATACTATCCAACATGCATCTGGCTAAACGAGACTAAATTCTAGCCTCGCCTTCTAGTTTAAAAACAATTTTTCGTTGCCATCAATCAATGATGCCAAAGGAAACATCATCTTCGTCAAAAGAAACAGCTCTTATACACCTCAAATTTGATAAATCCGAGTGAATGTTTTACCACTCAGAAAACAAGACAAGGAGCTCAACACCAGCGGCTTTATATTCTTTTCAAAGAATAAACCTTTAACAAGTGTGCTTCCACAAATTCGTACCTCACTGTTCGTGTTTGATTTCAATTCCAGAAAAATCTACTACCTGTAACTAAAGATAACGGAAGATGGCATATTGTCTTCCAACAAATAGCCTTTCAAAATGGCAACAATATATATATATATATATATATATATAATCTGTGACACTAGTAGTGCGCTGGCACTGCTACAGCCCGAAATGATAGAACAACCAATAGTAAATGCCATACCTCATCCAATAATTACAATTCCCTTCATTATTTCACTAGTGACCTGTGCATGTGAAATCCCCACAAATGAAGCACCAAAACGGGAGAAAAAGGGCAGCATGCATTCAAACATTGTCTACAAATCTTATAAATACGGTGGGTTCAATAAGTATCCATAACATAGCAATATATTTTTTTAACATATATGTCATTTTAAGAAATTGCCCAAAGTACAATAATATTTTATAATTTCAAAATAACAAACAAGTATTATCATTCAACTTTCAGACGAATTTAAAATAAGGTAATAATAAAAAAACTGAAAATTGAAGTCACAAAAATATCTAATAAATTTATGAATAGATGAATATTACTCCGTTTTTAACCTTTATTTGCCAATTTGGCAAATTTGGAATCATGTTTCCGCTAAGCTCCCAAGATAAATTGTCTTGATCTTTTGTCAAACTCTTCTTAGATCCGCAAGATTTCATGTCTGTCTTCTGTGGATTCTGAATTTTAATTATAACCATAAATTTTCAATCGGATTTATGACAGGCAACTGAATTGGCTATCCTATAACCTTGATCTTTTTCATCATGAACTACGATATTGTTTCCTTAGCTCAATGCAAGGAATAATTTTCCTCTTGAAAATTTTCAAGGCCCTTGCACATGACTGAAGATAATTCTCAAAATTCATCAGTAAATAAAATCATTCATTTTTCCTTTAATGATATAAATAAAACCCACCAGTTCTAACAGGATAAAAGGACAAGCCACATACTATTATATTTCCTCAACCATGCGTTGAAAGCTTGTTTATATGACAAACATATTTTGTTCTCCCGCGTAGCTGAGTGGTCTAAAGTTTTGCTTTAGCTGAAAAGAAGGCGGTTTCTCACAGCCATAGTGTGCTCTTTCGATCCTCACACATACGAGGATTTTTTCGCAATTAGGAAAAAAAAATTTTTTAAAGAATAATTATTATTCCGTTTATCTTCTAATTCCTTTATGGTTTGACTGATTTAGTTTAAAAAAAATCTCTCTCTTTTATGATAGATTTACATTGTATATTCGTCGCGCGTTGAACTTTATTTCTCGTTTGTCCAATTGAATTCCCAATTAATTTTTCTCTCTTTCATAGTCCTGTAAGACCAAGCGAAACATGCCTCACGAAAAAGTTTTTTTAGATATATTTTTGTTCTCCTGCTTAGCCAAGTGGTCTAACGGCTTGCTGTAACTGATATGAAGTCAGTTACTCACTGCCTCATTGTTCTTGGTTCCATCCTCACCTCTGTAATGATTTTCTTTCGCAATTAGTAAAAAAAGTGCTCGAAGAAAGATTATTCTGATTATCTTCTCTTTCTTTGTGGTTTGACTGATATATATATATATATATATATATATATATATATATATATATATATATATATATATATATATACCAGTAAGAGAGAAAGAGAAATTCGACGTAAAAGAAATAAGACAAGAATTAGGATTCTTTTGTTGTTATTTTTTAAGGAAAGTCAAAGGGACATTGGAAGAACACAATGATCAAAGAGAGCAAAGGACGGCGCAATGAAGGCAATTTATAGTGAGAAGACAGATATAACGCCAGGGCAAATAAAAGTCTCAATAATTCTGGCCAAGAGTAGAACCCAGGCCTGCTGATTGACGTTCAGATGCTCTACCGTTAATTTATGCCTTTAAAAAATCTTTAGAAGGCAGAAAGAAAGATGCAGAACATATAACAATATAGTACAAGAGAAAGAGAAATTTGACCTTAATGAGCAATGAGACACGAAACGAGTATTTTGTTGCTTTTTGTTCCTTGTGTTTTTCCAATGTCCCTTTCTCTTACGTTTAAATAAAACATGAAGAAAACCTCATATTTCTTAGTCTCATTGCTCATTTACGTTTAATTATCTCCTGTATATATATATATATATATATATATATATATATATATATATATATATATGAACAAGCGTTCTATCTGTTTTAGCTCAAGTAAATTATTACTTAGTCCTCATTTAAATATATATTTGTTTTCGAGATGTTCACGATGGCAATCATCTCTTCAACAAAGTCTACTGTCCAAAAATCTCATGCTCTCACTTATTCTGATTTATGACCTAACGACCAGCAAAACTTTTAATATTTTACGGAGTAACTTCAGGAAGACGTTGGCAATTATATCCTTCAGAAGAGAACGTACAACAACATAAAGCTTTCGAAAATCGTTAGAATCGGCTGAATAGTTATGTTTTTGCCCAAACAAAATAATTCGCGGCTAACCTTGGCAAATATATCATTCAAAAGAAAATGTAAAACAACATAAGCGTTTTAAATTTTATTAGAATTGGACGAATAGTTGCCTTGTTATTACCAAAACAAAGAAAAGGGAAAACGGGGACCGACCGACCGGTCGGCATAGTGAGATGTAGAGTCGCCCACCACTAATAATTGTTAAATTTTCTAATAGTGATTATATTTTCTCCTTGGTAAAACTTTTGAATTTTTCAAATTTGAAAATCCACAGCTAATGTATAATGTATCCATCAATCGTTTTTCTATTAATAACAAAATAGTGCTCTATAAATCCAGATGTTTTAGTCGCTTAAATAAAAAGGCGTGAAGAAAGTGAAATTAAAAAGTGAATCAAGAAAGGTAACCGATTATATATAATTTAGAATTCGATCAATACTGTCATGGTACCTTTATTATCACAGCCTTGCAAATCCTAAAGGAAGAACATACTTAGTACCTATTAAAAAGAAATAGCCTCGTTGGTAAAAACACGAGCCAAGCTAGTCATGAAGATATTAATTGAGCATTTTATGAATATCTCTACAGTCTTAGTTACCATAAAGCAGCTGCCGCCGTGAAAGTTATCTGCCTAAAAGTTTGACGCTTTGTTTTTTGTTCATTCTTCCCCTCTCTCGGTCTCTGTCTGTCTGTCACTTTCTCACTATCTCTTGCTTGCACTCTCTCTTTCTCTCCCTCTTCCTTATTCTTGCAGACCTGGAATCCTCATTCAACTACCTCTTTATTTACTATCTAATTAACTAACTTTAGTTCTAAGCATTTCTGATCAATCTGGATATCAAATGAATGAATGTACAAGAATGAATTACACAATGTAACATGTAATCTTGGTTGCTTGCTTGCAGATTAAAAGACTTTTCACAAAATATGTGTCAGCTTTATCCAGAAAGTCATTAAGATTTAGAATAAGAAAGTATTTTAAACTTTAAACAAAGTCTTTCAGAAGAAATTTGACACGTGTTAGAATTGAATTATTATACCTTATGATGGTTTTACTAAACGAAACTAAAAGGCAGTCTTCATACATTCAAAAAGCTTAGTCTTGTTATTTTTACCAATTTATTTATCACAACGTTTCCCATAGATAAATCTATAGATATAATTTATTGATAAATTCACAACGGTTTTGTCACTGATTCAAATAAAAAAAAACAATAAAGCTAAAATCGCAACTATAAGGAGGCAGTATACTAAAAGAGAATGAAGATTGGCGGAAAAGCCGAAGACAGAGAGTTATTGCCGATAGGAATCGTGAATCATGCGTATTAGTCCCTATAAGCGTTACTCAGGCATTTCTTTTTAGATCCTTGTTTTTTAATATGTATCGTGTAGTGCATAAGTAATATTCCACGAATTACGACACTCTCAACAAAGAACAAAATGATAGTTTTGATGCAGTTAGAAACGCTTGTATTGTTTTAATATATAAATGTGTTTAAATTGTAAAAATAATCATTGCAGCCGCCCTCGGGCTCAAGCATGCACTCGAGCGAGACCTGAAGGCAGAGCTGACGTTGCGGACGAAGTCTTTCCTTATGCTAACCCACATGCGGTTGACGGAGGAATGCAGCTCGGCAACGTTGTTCTGCCTGACCTTACAGACCTTGCCTTCGACATGCGCCCACAGACTGTAGTAGAATAGATTGAGGCTAGACAACTTCAGCGGAAGAAATTCATCCGACCAGAAATTCATGTTATACCCCAACTACACTTACACCGTCTAGGACGTGTGGGCCGAGGCATCGTCCTGCTAAAAGACGTCGCCCCCTTCTTCGTGAACTTCTCATCCAAGGCAAGACTTTCGTCGGTAAGATGTCCCTGTTATTGGCCGCGGTTAGCCTGTAACCGGAAGCGAGACACACCGGCGGTATCTCCACGCTATTTGAAGTGACAACGCCTAGCTTCATCACTGAGGCCGTGTACTTGTTTGTAGACACGTACAGGACCTCGGAGACTTCCAGGCCGAAACTTAGCACGCCAGCGTTCTGTTTGTTGATATCCGTATCAACCGTGAAGAATTTTCCTAAGAAAAAATGAGAATTCGATTGCCATGAAGCTTCAAGTTGTTGAAAAGGTGACAACAGCGCTCCCGATGTTATTTTCGCATAAAGTCGGTGAGCAGAGTCCTTTATACGTACTTCAAGCTCTTGCTTCCCGCCTCCTTGACGGTCCTGGATACCGAGGCCACCCAGATTTTCTTGTTCCGAAGCGCAGTCATTTTGATCTTTGGATCAATTTCGAAGGCGTTTCTCACTCCCATACGGTTGATAACCCAATGTCCGTCTGAACGAGGTCGATCTTTAAAGCCTTTCCCATTCTTAAGCCTCTCTGCAACTCTGTGGACGGTATTTCGGCTGACGTTGATCCGCTTGGCGTTGTCTGACTTCTTTTAGCAGGCATGTAGGAGGGCAGATACCTCGATTCTTTTCACTTTCAACTCGACACACAATGGAAAAGACTTTAATTTCACGTCCTGGAGAAGTAAAACTTTAGGAATTTTGTTTGAAGGAACCTTTTCTATCATACACGTCAACCTCTCACAATATCAAATAGAGTGTACCAGAACTTGTGCAAAAATTGGTATAAATTATCTTCAACTGTTTATTGTGTATAAATTATAGAATTTGTGATGACACGAAATTTTGTAATGGGGCAAAATATCAGAGTGGCTGTGAAAACTTGCAAAAATAATTGGATAGATAGGTTTAATGATCTAAAGGATGTCACAGGCAAACCCAACGTTAACAAATGTATGGTAATGCACATAAGTCAACTTAGTCTAAAAAGAGATCAAAATATTGTTGGTCAAATTCTAAAGACGTAAAATAATGTTGGTATCTTAATCGCGACTGATCTAAATTCCGGAAAGCAATACAATTTATCATCTTCAAATATCAATAAGGTTTAAGCATACATAGCTAGACATTTTACATTCAAATAGATAGACTAATATTATTATTAATTCCTAACATGAAGCACTTGGTAAACCTCATTTGGAGTATGCAGTACAATTCTAGCTTAGATTCATGCAAAAGATCATTATAATATTAGAACGAGTCTAGCGTTGAACAACGAAATTAATTCCTTAACTTAAAAATACATCGTATGAAGGAAGGCTGTGGGAGACCTTAGCTTACTCTCAGTGAAAGATCAGCACCTGCGAAGCCAATTTAGTGAAGAATCAAAAATACTACACTATAAATTATAATGAAATACTATCAGTTATGCCTCAATATTTGTGTGAGATAGGCAAGTGGAAACTAAATTAACGGTTTCAATCTAGTAAACAAAAGATTTAATTAACTATGTGATAACAAAGTTTCTTTATTATTAAATAACAAAAACTTGGAATGGTTTCCGTATGAATGGCATTGAAACCACTACAGTAAATATGTTTTAAGAATAGAATCTATAAATATCATTTTAAATTATGTCAATGAAGAAATGAGAGTTGTGGAACTAATTCTTGGTACATATCCTCTCTTCCTTTACCTATCATTCATCGCTGACCTCCATATTTTTTCCTCTTTTTGAACTAGCCTCGAGTGGAGATTAGACACTCTTTTGGTTTGTCATTCAGATTTAGTAATAACCAATATATAAGCTACCAAACAAGTGATAACTATGACTTATACCTACACAGTAAAATATCTTGGACGACATTTAATTAAAAACAGCTGTACATAAATTTGAAACCGCATCAAATAAGTTAACTCGTAAAGAAATTAATTTGACTTATAAAAAACTTATAAACCTATAAAAAATTATTTACTATTTTTTTTTAATTATTGCAAAGTCCAGTTTGTTTTATCGTTCTATATTTTCCTAACTAAATTATTCAGAGACTTTCTGCTAAGAATTTATTCGTTTTCCTCTTACAAATTTGCAAATGAATGAGTATTTGTGTAATAATAAGCATATTTTCCTTTCTCTCCATTTGATATTTCTATGTTCTCGATTCAGTTTCACTGTATTCTAGTCGGCGCAAGCTTATTACATCCTACACAGGACAGACAAATATATTTCTGCACATTAATAGTATAATTGGCATATGCACACATCCTGAAACTTCCGACACGACACACAGTAACAATCGTGTGTACTATAAGAAGCTAAGGATTTTTAATGCTTGGTATAGGATGTAAAATGGAGGGGATTCCTGGGTGCGTCACATCTCTAGGAAAAAAGCTTCTCTTGCGCATATATTACGGTCGAGTACCTAAATCCGTCTGACGGATTTTCATCACCAGACGGATAAGCGAAATATATTTATATTGCTTTTAATGGCATATAATTTTAACTTTTATTGTCTATATCTAAATATTTTTACCTCAAATTCACTCCCTTCAAGAATACCTTAAAAGGACGGACTTCTCAAAAGAATTACGGAAAGATCTCCATTAAATAATTGAGGAATCTATGATGTAAGGGCAGAAATTATGAAAAGCTCTGTATTGATTTCATAAAGTTTTATACCTTATTTCAAACAAAAGGATTTTAAAATGCTTCGATTCTTCATACTCCATATACGTAAATTTATCTTGAACTTTAACATCTTAGTACTTTCTTTTTACCAATGTTCTATTTTATTTTAATCTCAATTTCTTTTCCTTTATGGTTTCCGATTCATTCCTCGCTAACCGATCTCCCCCTCATGGATTCGAGGAGTCTCCTACTTTTTCAACAATGGAAAAATATCTTTAAGTCTCTAATCTAATTAATCTCATCTGATGAACAGAAACTCATCAAATTAATCTCTTTCAATATTAGAAATCACTCAGGCTAAAAATCTGAGATAAAGGTAATAATGTCGCTGTCTTCTTCGATTCCTATCTCTATTCCAGTTTAAAAAATATAGGTGACATGTGAAATTGCTTTCCAAGGCTGATTTGATTCCTAAATCGAGATTTTCTATCCGTTTCTCTCAAACCATCTTTAACTACTCATGAAGAAACACTAATTTATCAATATCTAAATCCATTATAAAAAAAACGTATAGAAAACAGGTCGTGCGATATCAAATCTAGACTGCTTTCCATCTGATTTCATTAGGCTGAAGAAATTCACTTCGGACTTTTTTTACTGAGCTTTCGGACTTGTCTATAGCTAGCTACGACAATGACTTCATTTCCCTATAACACTGGTCTGCGTCAAAAATGTACCTTAGGTTTTTTATAGTGTTTCTTAATAAAATTGACCTCCTAAATCCGAATCTGTCATCCGTTTTTCTCTATCACCTCCAGTTTTTGCGATACAGGGGGTGATAATGATTTGATAGTTTATACATCTCCTATATTACATCAAATTTCAATAGTTTTTGCACTGCTCTATTCGCAGTAAATTTTTTGTACATTTTAAGTAATTATGCAAATAGGTTTATATTTTGCAGGTTAAAAATTGCTTAGCATTATAATAATAAGAATAATAATAATAGTGGTTGAGTTAAAAATGAACAGAAAATGTAAGAATAGCTCCGACAGATTTTGCTATGTTTACGGCAAAGTGACTTCTCCCGAGCAGCAAAGTACAATCCCTTCTGTAATTAAATCTTTGTATCATGCATATTTTGGAGTAAGGCTAAGAGATCAAGATAAAAGTTTTGCACCACATATCTGCTGCAAGGGATGGTACATAAGTTTAAGACGCTGGAGTCAGGGCGAACAGAAGTCCCTCTCTTTTGGTGTTCCCATGGTGTGGAGAGATGGCAAGGACCACACTACGGACTGCTATTTTTGCATGACAAATCTTAAAGGTGAGCATTGTATCAAGTATTTTACGCGTTCAGTATTATACTGGCTCCTTAAAATGTCATTATTTTTCAAAGACTTAGCATTAAATTAAAAACTAACCTAGTTCACTTCAGCATGAACATATCCTTTACTAAACATTTATGTACTATCTGCAACTCCAAATCAATTCCTTTATGTAATATGCAATTATATTTTACACAGGTATAAATAAGAAGAATAAACATAGTGTGGCATATCCGGATGTTCCTTCTGCCATCAAACCCCTGCCCCATCGTCCAGGAATTCCTATACCTTCTCCCTCTGAACATATAGAGGTACATGAAGAGATTAATATGGAAGTTGACCAAGATTATGACACATCTGAGTCTTATCAGGTTTGCACACATGATATGGTCGCAAGACCATTCACTCAAGTTCAGTTAAATGACCTGAACAAGGATCTGGGGCATTTAAAGGCGAATACACAACTTTTTGCCTCTCGACTTCGTGAAAGTAATCTTCTTGCTTAAGAAACAACATTTAGGGGGGTACAGAAATAGAGAACAAGAGTTTCGAAGCTATTTTTTACAGCATTCTTCCAGCTCTTTAGTATACTGCGCCAATATTAAAAGAATTGTTGAGGCCCTTGAAATTCCCTAAAACCCAATAGAATAGAGACTGTTTATAGATTCCTCCAGTAGAAGTTTAAAAGCTGTGTTACTGAATATTGGTAACAAGATAGCTTTCGTTCCTATAGAACATTCAATCCAACTTACTGAAAGTTATGAAAATATGAAAAAATTGCTGGATGCAATAAATTACTCTAGCTATAAGTGGAGGATATGTGGTGACTGAAAGGTAAGATCATTTTTCACTTGGCATTTCTAAGCTTTTTGATATTAACATTTTCATTTTTAAATGTTAATACTTGTATACACCTTTTGGTCAACTTACATTTTACAAAAATGGAAATCTGGAAATCATGAGTCATTTTTGAGTTATATTTTTTGTTGAAGTGTGTCCCTATAGGTTAATGCATCCTATTGGGTTAATGGGTAACTTATCCTAATTGAGAAGGTATACAACACAACTCAATAAACTCAAAATAAGATTTACATATATCCAATTAGTTCCAATACGATGATTTAATGCATCGGCATACAGGATTTTTCAGTACATATTCATATTCTTATTGTTTTAAGAAATATTACTTTGAATTTGTTTTTAGAAATATTACACTGAATTTACATACCGTGCTAAATTTTTTCTAGGTAGTGTCTCTTACGCTTGGAGCGCAAACAGGCTACACGAAGCATCCCTGTTTCCTATGTTTATGGGACAGTCGTGCAGATAGTATGCACTATGAGAAGAAGGTTTGACCTTCACAAGAAGCATTTAGAATTAGATCAAACAATGTGATAGCTGAACCTTTAGTGCCTCCTCAAAAAATACTCCTCCCTCCACTGCATATAAAGCTTGGCATAATGAAAAATTATGTCAAAACCCTTAATAAAGTAGGCCAAGCTTTTAAATTTCTTTTTCAAAAATTTCCACAAATCAGTGACGCTAAGCTCCATGGGGGAATTTTTGATGGACTTCAAATCAGGAACTTGATCAGCAATTTGATGCATCAATGAAGGACATAGAAAAAGATGCCTGGAAAGCTTTTAAAGCTCTAGTTAACAATTTTCTAGGCAAAAAAGAAGCCTAGAAGAATATGTTGACCTGGTCAATCAGCTCTTAACAAGTCTCAAACATTTGGGAGCTCGAATGTCTATAAAGATACAATTTTACAGTCCCATCTGGATTATTTTACCGACAACTGCGGGGATTAAAGTAAAGAACAGGGGCAAAGATTCCACCAGGACATAAAAACAATGGAATTCAGGTACCAGTGTAAATGAAACGGAAACATGCTTGCTGACTACTGTTGGTGTTTGAAGCGTGATTCACCAGATGACAGGCACAAACGAAAATCGTCAAGGGCGTCTGTTCTTCGAAATTATTATTATTTTCTTTATTATGTTGCATTCTTTTATTTTTTGTTTATTAAAAGAATTATAGTTCACATACGTGTATTCCTGTTTATATGATATAACAGTAATAATGCATTATTAGATAGAGAAAGTTTTTTTTTTTTAAATTCAGAAAAAATGAGGTAATCTCAATGAAAATGGTGTATGCTGTACTGAGAAAATCTGACCTGATTGAACAAATATACATTCATTTTTGAGCTCAGGAGGTTGGATTCATCAAAAAACCACAAAGAAATCCTGGGGAACATAAAAATTTTTTCAAACGCAGGCCTGTGTAATCAGCCGAGTACGACGGAAGCTATTATTACTTGATTGTTCGATTCAGCCAGTTTCCAGCATAAATTAAAAGAATTAATTAAATTGCTCTCAATTTGAGTTCTTGATGTTATTTCAACCTTGTTCCGTTGTGGCATACTTACTTGGAATTTTGCAGCTTCTAAAATAAGGTAAAGAAGTAGTGACACTAAGGGAAGTAAAAATATGTGATACATCTAATGGAGAAACGTTAAAAAAGAATATAATTTAGGGTGCAAAGAATATGAAGGACGAGCAACCATGCGAAACCACTGCCGTTCGAAAACACAGGTTCCCGTGCCGGTCAACGAATTCAAGATTTATCTATCAGTGACTCATAGAGTTGAAAAATCTTTTATCGCTCAATTTCTGTTGGAGAATGAATATCACGGGGACAAGCAGATGCTAGTTCGTTTATACAGTGTCAACCTTGCGCTCCACATGGGCCAAGGCTTTCCCCCCCCCCACCTTTCACGGCTGCCCAAGATGTGAAGTTGCTCGCAAAGAAGTATTTGAGTCAGCAGATTTCGTAGTCCGTTAATACAAACACAGGAGTGTGGGACAGCCTTTAGAATGAAAATCTTGCTGCTTAAGGCTTTGTCGGCAGAAAATCTATGAAAAGGCTCACTGTCCCCTCCGATTATTTATGTCTATTTTCGCCAAATAGAAGAAATCTCACCTTCCACGTGCGTAAACCAGAAGGGGCAAAGTGTCACTTCGTTGAAAATTCATGCCGTATGAGAGAGGCTTAATTGTGGGCTAGTGAGGGTCGCCCCTCCTAAACTACCTCGTTTCCTATTCACTCCTATAGGGGATAATCGACGTATATATAGTTCAAGCTTGATAAATGAAATGGGAGTACCTGTGAAGCAATCGACAGAAGAAGAGGAGTCCCTGAATCAAACAGGGAATCAATAAGATAGTTGGAACCGAGCGGGACTTTCCTCCCTAGGCCCTTCTTTGGTCGCTTATAAGTGCCGACCAGTGGTATCGAGACCAATTCTCATACCATTCTTGTCCAGAGAAAATCCCTTATCTCAGTTTTCTGAAAAAAATCAGAGATATGCCTCATCATTGAGGAATACCAACGTTACTTCCCATTCGATAAAAGATTCTCCTCATGGTCAAGTCTCATCATTGAGAAGCCTGAATTGGTAACACAGTGATCGCGATAACTTCCGTTCATCCAAGATCACCTCACTCTACACCTTCAAGTCATAAAGCCTCGGCACGCGCCTCCACCAACCCAGTGAAAGGAACAGCTGTTTTTCCCGAATAGCCTCACCACGCGCCTACATCTACCCAGTGAGAAGCATCAGCTGTTTTCCCAACCCTCCTCGTCGAAGCGAGGAAGCCTCCAGTCCAACTCGCCTCAAATCACCAAAGTGAGTAGACTCACTCTTAAGGTCACCCAACTGTAGATTCCCTCTAAGTTAAAGGTAAACGACTCCAAAACTTATTAATTTTTTTGTAATTTCCCATTCCGTGCGAAAGTGTATTTAAAGATTTAATATTTGATTCTTTTTGGAATTAAAAGTATATATTTATCTGTGTTGTTTAATTAGATCCTCGAACGCTGCAAATGACAATATATATTAATTATAATACGAATCACCACTGGCTAAAGAGTTAAATTAAAGCACTCTTAGAGAAAAGTAGAACGGATTTACTCATGTACGAATCAGACGAACATACGTACTCTGCCGTAATAAGCAATATTGGTAGTACTAGTCTCAGCATTCGTAAAGGTGATGGCAATAGAGCGCAACTCAACCTCTAGAAAGATGTACATGCAAATAAACGTAGCGACTCTTGTCGTGGAATGGCCAGACGATATATTTATATATACCTGGGTGCTTTTGGGGGATTGGCCCCAGCAGTTTGAAGACCCAGAGTCAACGGGGAGCAATGGTTTATTCTTACTTTGCGGGGTCCTTTTTAAAAAATTAGTTCAGAGTGAAAATTGGTCCAAATTAAAGAGGTTGCTGGTACACGTTGGGGTTGCAAAAGAAAGTCGACGACGAAAATAATACTTTACTAACAACAAAAAGAGAATATATACATTTACAGGGAAATTTAATTTAAATAGAATGGTCGTCCAGACGGGGTTAATGATCTACACGCGACCAGGTAGCTTGATTAAGGAATTAAATAGGTTAGATACAGTTGGTGATTTAAAGGGGAATTTTAACTGGGGTGTCTACACAAATAATAAAGCAATTGGGATAAGCCAGATTTAAGACCAATCTACAGGCGGCAACGGTTTTGATTACTTTATGAGCTCGTTGACAAAAAGGGGCCATTAGGGAACGGTGAAACGACGGTAGAAGTTGTTTACCTCAGGTTCAGTTCGAGGGAGCACTTGTAATCTTCATAGTTGGGGAATCCTTCTCAGTCCTTGCCAATTGACTAGGGCATGGTTTACTGAAGTCGAAGCTTGCCAAATGACTACGGCAGAGTTCACGGATCGATATGGCCTTGACTTGAATCGAAATCACCGCTGGATACTGGGGGAGATCGTCCTTTAGCTCGTTCGTCAGAGTAGGTAGAAGTTTAGCAGTGCTACTGTCAAAAACCGGTCGACGCGTTATATAGGTGCTTGGAGAGGAGGTGCGCGTGATCGCGATGAAAAGTCAGCGACTCTTTCTGGGGAACGGGGAATCTTGATAACGCTCGCTGGAATGTCCAACGGATTCCAATCCTTGAGCAGAGGTGGCCGCATGCTTGGAGTGAGGGGGCCACGAGAGGAAGGGGGGAGATGACATTGGTCCCTAGGAAAATACAGCTTGGGCGAGCGATAACATCGTCCGCCGACTCCTTGCCTAGGTTATCATGCTTTCACCCGCCTCACGAGTTGGTCTCTGGATACACGTCGGTACAGGAGGGCACGTGGCCGCCATTGGACCCCATGCTGCTACACTCCTCCCATCCAAAAAGATGGCACTTTCGGAGTTGTAGGAGAAAAGTGATATCCCCTTAGACTAATTTGTGGTCACGGGTTAAGCGGAAAAGAAAAAACTAAAACAAAAAAACAACATGGAATACATGACTTCTCGTTGAGCATGCGTACAAGCTAATGCTACCCGACTGCATGTACATATGAACGGACGTAAATTAATTATTGCCGACCAAAAGAGCAATAAAAAGGGACATAATTAAAACAAATAATATGTATACACTAAGCTATACAAAGCAAAAAAAAAATGAAAAGGTACAAAACGAATGAAATAGACATTTAAAGATATCTTTTACATAAAGGGTGGTAAACAAACACATCTTTTGGTTCCGGCCCGGGTTTATAAATACTAGTTTCATCTATACAAGGGCGATGTGCATCATAGACGTACACATCGAGAAACAAAAAAAAACAAAACAAGGACATAACATAATTAATTGCATATAAGCTAATCTCAAGCTGGCGGTTACAATTATTACAGGGTGGACAAATATATATGGAACAATTATAACTAAAAATTTAGCGGGTGTAGAGCTCGCTAATAAATTTTTATTTTTTGAATAAGTAAAGGTTTAGGTCCATTAAACGACTCGGTTCAGCATCGGAAACGGTCAGAGGGATTTAAATACTAAAATCTACATACATGCAGTAAGGGTTATTTGGTTTCCGTACCAGAATTGGTCGTGGAGGGTTCAAATATATGGGGATAAGGTCTTGAACGAGCTGATTTTGGGATGTTTGGGCTCTTCTGAAGGGGGTCAGTTTAACACGCCCTTTCTCTGCCTGGGCTATTGTAATAACTGGCTGAGCCACATGGTTAGCCGAGACTTGGGGGCACTGTCCTACCAAAACAAAACAGAATTGGATAGGGGCTGACACGACGTTAGCCCATCCGGAAAAGTACTGACACTCGAGGTGACAGTTTACAATGGGAAAGCGGTTTGCGCGTCCCAAGTGCTCACGAACTACAGCAAACCTTATGTGGTCGGGAGCCACCGGGGAAAGAAGTTCATTCGATACCATGATACATGTGCCTCCAGAATCGCAGACGAAGGTTGAGACTCGGCACTCATTAACGCTGCCGTTTTCAATTAATATTGCCTGGAGAATTCTTGTTGAAGAGGAAATTTACATGGTGCTCTGGGGCACTGGGATACGAGGTTGGATCTGGGATTCTGGTCGCGATGGATGGGGAGCGGGAGCAACATTCACTTGGTGGACTTGGTGAATAGAATTTCTACGATTTGGGAATTTTGGGGCAATTTGGGCGAATGTGGCTTTCCACCCCGCAAGCAAAACATATAATTGGCCTATAGGGAAAAGTTGACACCAGGGAATTAGTTATGGGGGCTTGATGTCACGTGGTTCTGATGGAGGGAAAATTCTGGGCTTAAAGGGGCCCGTAATCTTGGCGAATTCTCGGGAGTTCTTTGAGGGAACCACGACTTATTAATTTTCAGTGGGGGGGATGAAGGGGGAGGCTTATATTTTCCTTAGGGTAGAAGTTGTGGCTCGCCGCATAGATATCTGCCTCTTCTATGCACTCTTTAAAGGAGTTGCACCGTAGATCCTTCACAAAGCAGCAGATCTCTGGTCTTAGTGATGCCAACAACTGATCCCGTAGAATAAAATCTACTAAGGACTTTCGATGCGTCTAACCAAAAATCAAAAGTTCAGGAAAGGGTATATCCAACATGACCCAAGGCCATATTTGGTTGTATACGGCCGTAGCGAAATTTGGTTTGGTAGTAGTCAGGCATCATATTGTACGCATCAAGAAGTTTGGACTTGAGGGTGGAGTAATCCCCCGTAAACTCAGAGGAAAGTAATGCTACTAGGTCTTGGAGCGGTGAGCTTAGGAGGGGAAGAAGCTTACTTGCCTCTATGTCGCAATGATTTACTTGAAAATTTTTTTGGAAGTGAGTGAGAAAAGATCCGATGTTCTCTCCTTCTTTGAACGTGGGGAGTTTAAAGAAGGCTGATTGAGGGGTTCCTACCCGGGAATTTACTGAAATGGTTCATATTAGCGAATTCTCTCACGTTCTTCACTCTCTCTAATTTGTACAGTTAATTCTCTAATTTCTTTTTGTTCCACTCTCTCTTTTCTCTCCTCTTCCTGTATGTAAGTGACAGGACCTTTTGCACTTAAACGGAGGGATTCTCTTTGGAGTTTACACTCTCAACCGAAGACATTTTGTTCATAACACGGGGAGTACGTTGTTCGAAAGAAAAGGGTTTTAATGGGCCGTCAGTACGGGACGGCTGAGGCTTGACCCACAAATTACTAACACAAGGAGGAATATGCTTGTTCAACGCAGAAGCTTTGCTATTTAAATACTAGCACTAATATAATATACGATTAAAATAAATTAATAAAAACAAATATAAGAATGGAGTCTTGTTGAGATGAGAAGGGCTCAAACTCTACTAATCCGTATAGGATTAAAGTGACTGCGGGAAATTTTTGTCGGCTAACAAGATTTTCCTATTAAAGGGTGAGGTTAAAACAGACATACACACAGTAAGCGAACAATAAATATGGCAGGATTGTTTCCAGCTTCGTTTCGTCTTTGCAACTCAAACGGTACTCAGCTTTAAAAATTACCATAAAATTAAAGGGTTCCCTCAAAAAAATCTCTCCAACGACCTATTTAACGACTCTGACACACCTGATCACCATATTATATAATAGAGTAAAGTATATATATAAGTATACGTCGTGAAATAGCCAGACGATATATTTTTATATACGTGGGTGCTTTTGGGGATTGGTCCAAGCGGATTGAAGATCCAGAGTCAACGGGGAGCAATGGTTTATTCTTTCTTTACGGGGTCTTTTTAAAATAATTATTTCAGAGTGCAAGTTAGCCAAAATTAAAGGGGTTTCCGGTATACTTTGGGGTTGCAAAAGAAATTCGACGACGAAAATATTACATTACTAACAACAAAAAGAGAATATATAAATTTACATGCAAATTGGATTTACATGGAATAGTCGTCCAGACGGGGTTAAAGATCTACACGCTTAGGGAGGTTGATTAAGGGATTAAAGAGGTCAGATACAGTTGGTGATTTAAAAGGGGGATTTTAACTGGGCCGTCTACACAAATAATGGAGCAATTGGAATAAGTCAGATTTAAGACCAATCTGCAGGTGGCAACGGTTACTATTACCTTATAAGCTTGTTGTCAAAATAGGGCCAGTTGGGACGGTGAAACGAGGGTAGAAGTTGTTTACCTCGGCTTCGGTTCGAGGGAGCACTTGTTGTCTTTGGAGTTGGGTATCCTTGTCAGTCCTTGCCAATTGACTAGGGCATGGTTCACTGAAGTCGAAGCTTGCCGAATGACTACGTCAGAGTCCACAGATCGATTTAGCTTTCGCTTGAATTGAAATCGCCTCTGCAGAGGAGGGGCGGGGGAGAGCAACCTCTAGCTCGTTCGAGTGCTAAGGTCAAAACTCAGTCGATGCGTTATATAGGTGCCTGGAGAGGAGGCGCGCGCGATCGTGATGAAAAGTCAGCGACTCTTTCGGGGGAAGGAGGAATCTCGATAACGCTGGCTGGAATGTCCAACGGATTTTTATCCTTAGGCAGAGGCGCCCGCATGCTCACGGTGAGGGGGACACGAGATAGAGAGAGAAGATGACATTGCTCCCTAGGCAAATACTCCTGGGGCAAGCGGTAACATCGTCCACCACCTTCTTGCCTAGGCTCTCATGCTTTCACCCGCCTCACTAGTTGATCTCCGGACCCACGTGGGTACAGGAGGGCACGTTTCCGCAATTGGACCTCATTCCACTACAACTCTAAAGTGCGAACTTCTTGAATTTATGAAATTAACAATAAGATTATGAATCGCTCTATTTATGAGCAACACACCAAATAACGACCTCATAAAAACCCAAAATTTAAAAGGTGGAGATCATCGATGACATGTGTAACTCTATCAGGCCAATTATAGGAAATGGAAAAGCAAAAAATTAACTTAAAAATCTCTTTCATGTAATACTGTTTATCCTTACATACATAATGTAGACAAAAATGCACCATACGTCTCCCTTATTAATTATAATACACAGAGAACAGATACCTAAGTGATAAAAAAGACTTTAGTTATTATCCATCTCTTCAAGTAAGTCATTTAGGGGGCTAAGCGCGACCGACTCCTTTATATATACGTATAATTTCAGGAATTATTATTTTATTAAATACGATTTAAAGCCAAGAAGTGATCATCATAATGCTTACTTGCAAAAACGATCATAGAAATGGAAAGAAGAACGAACAGTCTGAATGGCGCATGGTAGTCCGTCGAATGGTTCAGATTTGGTGATGGGTGTTCACCAATCCCTAATCCGAGGATCGATCAGAGTTGGGATGAGAAGAAAAGTCCTTATCCACAGAAAAAAACGTAATGAGCCAAGATAAATAAGTAAGTAAGTTACAAGAAGTTTTAAGGACAGGTTGCAAAAATGGTATTTTGCAACAGCGCATATTTACTTCATAGAAGAATCAAGTGAAGGGAGAGAAAACACAAGATATAAAGGGTAAAAGAATAATTAAATAAAATAATTAAAAATACATTTCGGGTAACTGAAAAGTTGAAGTTGCCTTGGGAGAAATATGAACTCGAAGGCAACGGTGACAAAGTAAGGTAGCAGACTGGAACAATCAGGAGATCCTTGAAAACATAATTTAACGAATGGACTTCAGAAGTTTTTTCAGCAACCGACATGGCCAATAACCTTGGAGGAGAAAAAACATTGTGAGAAAGGAAACAAAATAAACAAGGAAGGACAAAGAAAATATGTAAATACGCTCCCCATTTCGTGGATTTCTAATTATGTAAACGTTCGCTTAACTCAAGACGGCGGCGTTTTAAGAGTCTAGGAGGATACCTATAGAAATTAAAGTCAAAAACTCTAAAAAATTTTAACAAAACAATCTCTATGAAAAAGGTAGCTACTATCGAATTCGAAGATAAAACCTCAGTTACCGTTTTAAATAGGGCGTCCCCCAGGGAGCTATATGAACTAGGCTGTGCCATTTATTGCGCTACCTTAACCACAATACCAATGCAGTTTTTGTAGCAATTCTAGGCATATAGATTGAGGGTCTTCTGCATTTTGTCACTCAAATAAATACATTGGTAGGCACAGCTGGCGCTACAGTATCTGTTATTAAGACCCATTCGCTTCTGCTTGGAATTAGCTCTAAAACCAATGAAGAAATTGACTGGTCGGAGTGAATTTGGAGGCTGTGGAATTTATATTCTTTACTTTGTAGGATTACTAGGAAAGAGAGAAGAATTAGAGCTTTATTAATATAGAGTAAATGATTATTGAAAAGATACTTGTTAAAGATGCAAAGCAAAATACTAGGATATAAACTATGGAAATATTCGGTTCAAGGAAAATTAATATTCAGTATTTATTTATATTAGAGAGGGGATGTTATTCTCCTTCCGCCCTAGAACACAACATCTACTCGTGGCGCCTGATTAAGATGCACCTTCACGGCCAGACAGCCCCAAGGGAACAGCAAGAATTTCACGCGCAAACGTGATTCGTTGGGCGCCAGACCTACAGCGTCGAGGACCTTCGCGCGAATCTGTTATGTGCTCGCAAAAAAATCCCCTCCCCCCCTGGCGTCCAAGTCTAATGAGATCACCGTCCCCGTTTGGGGCCTCTGGCGACCCGCTTCCACCGAGGCAGTATAAATACTTCGGAAAAAACTTTGCTAAACTAGTACCATACATCCACGTCTTGGTTAGCAGCCACGTACTGTCTCGTACACCCTGCCCTGTCTCCCAACGGCTTCCATTTACGAACGCGATGCGTCTCCTCTCTAGCTGGTCTTGCTCGTACCTAAGGCCAGAGTTCCCACACGAGGGACGATAGACAAGGACCGGCATCTATCACTTGGGTATCGAGTTCGTTCTCGTCAAGAGTACTCCTTCGTTTGTTTCTCAGCAAGGTTAAAAAAGAAAGAATTTTGCAAGTGGAACTTTGCAGCGCCCCGCTTACTCGGCGTATACAAAGCCTCAAGTCAATTAGGCTTTACGTGCTTCGAACCGTCATTTACACTATCCCCCTTTCCCTGGAAGCAATCATGGTGCATCCTATCTAAAACTCTCGTTCCCATCAAGTCATTTGTATATCCCCCACCCCCCGAGTTTTATCTTATTTATTGTCATTTATTTACTTTTGCTCATAATATTTTCCTTGTATATGATAAAGTTGTTTTTCTACAATGAATTTCTCTAAACCCATAACCTCTAGGAATTGATTATTTAGGCCAACCTCACTCGATTTTGATTATTTCACCTTCGCACTAAGATATACAGTATAGCCCAATTTCTAGCGTGTCCTTTTCCCGTGTCTTTGCAGTGTCAATCCTCGCTTAGCATCGACGTTCGTCTGTATGACAATTTACTATAATTGCACTGAATATATCGTTTCACTTCAAGCACTTTTGAAACTGTAAATAAATAGGTATTGATCACTATGCCTTTCCCCAAATGGAAAGCTCAGTGATAAGACGCAGAGTTAATTAAGTATTCTTTGAGGTCGGTGAGACTCTAAGAGAAACGCGTGTGGAAACTTGCCGAACAATTGCAAAGTAACAGAGATGTGTCGCGTGTCGGTGGTACCCACCATTGTGGTGGTTTAGCCAAATAAGAGGGGCCAGTGGTGATAAATCTACTTTGATCTTTATAAGGAATTGCTGATTCCTAAACTCGAAAAATTTAGGATATGTGGGGTGTAAATAAACCGCATAGATACAGACACGATCGAACACGAATGAAATAAAAGACGTTGGCTATTGAGAGAGAAGCTAGAATTGCGCGTTCCGAGCACAAATTGCACTATTTAGGGCACATAGCGAGGAATATCTCCTTATCATCGACGAGATGGCATTCAATATATGAATGCCGCAAAAATATTCTACCGGAAAATAGCATTTATCACACTTTTTTCAGGAAAGCTGACATTTATCTATTTAAAAAGACAGATGTAAGCTCCATAGAAAATAATTACCCATATCATGAATCTTTAAAAACCCTGTCGAACTATACTGAAGAACAAAATGATTAATTAAAAAGCTAGACCCTCCTAAGATCCTAAGACAAAAAGGAGGGTTGACCTTTACTTGGTAAAATGGGAGGTATGCGAAGTTATGGTATCGTCATTTTAAAGCTAATGGAATAAGGATAAACTAAGAATTAAATGCATGCTAGGATGTAAGAGCGAAATGCTCAACTCTTATCTATAGAAATTTATGTAGCTTGAAAGACAAATACGAGATTTTCCATGATTTTTGCGATATGATTGCCAGCCAATACCTTTTTAAATTAATTACTAAAATTTAATTTCTAGAGTTCTACAAAAGTTTACAATTTATAATTGTTTTAAAAAAAACTTTCTATCAACTATGTTCCGGAATAAATTTTCAACATTAATTTTGTCTTTTTATCCAAAGTCACTAGTGTAACTTTGGGAGGGATGATCTTTACTTGGTAAAATGAGAGGGACTATCTTTACTTGATCCGAAAGAAAATCCATTTATTTCCCAATGCAGGATATTAATATTTTAAAGAAATTATAGAAAAGAAATGCAGTAAGTCGAAGAAAAAAACTAAGTGTATATGGAAAACTATACGTCGATATATCTTTTCGCAACATAAGCTGTTGATAAATGAAGTCTTTTTGAAGATAAAGTTATCCCGAGCACCATATCTATTTACACTATTTGAAAGCGCGAATCGGGTTTACATCAAAAATAAAATTATTAGAGTTTCCTCTACTTGTGAAAAGTCCGCCTTTCAGCATCTACTCATTAAAGACAAGTTCGTATATGAAATTTCACAATTGTAAGTTAAATATCAATTAAGATTATGGATAATATTTATAGTTATAATGTGAATCGCAACATTACCTATATAAATGTAAATGAAGTTGAAAGGCCATTTGAATTAGACTACTAGGACGAGGCAAAACGTATTGCTTCAATGCTTTTTAACCGCTATATTACGGTGTATGGAATATTGGAGGTCGACATAATATTGGGCCTACGTATGAAAAATTAAAAAAATTAAAACGTTGATTGTAGTAAACTAAATCAAGCCAAAAGTACTACTTCTCTTAGCGAATGTTCCAATCCTATACAACAGGGTACATTATCAATACAATTACAGTTTAGATTTCAATTAATTAAGCCAGTCTCCTTTGTTAGATAAACAGAGGTTCAACGTGTTATTGAGATAGATAAGTCAAGTAACGTACATTTATATTCTTAAAAAAATGAAAGGAATGGAAATAAAAGAATTAATGTATCGAAATAAAACTACAGAAAAAGTTTTACATTTTGCGAGAGAAATTCCTATATGTCTGTTTATAATACTAACAGCAGCTTATATGATTAATCTGGATAGCATCCACCAAATTGGGTCGCATCGGGTAGCCATATTTGTAGACAAAATTAATGTGTGTTACTTAAATTACCTATGTCTATGGTTTCAGTACGATATTTATATTAATAAAACTTAATAAATAGGAATAGAAATGTCATCATCAATCCATTCAGAGTTAATTTTCAGACTCTTGCGATTTGTTTTGTGTAAATTTTATATCTGATGACAAGGATGATTCATCACTCTTGGAGGATGAATCTTTGCGAATTTATTGACAACGCTCTTCCTTGATGGTTTAGATACTTGAATTGCTTCCAGCATAAACATAGAAGGATGTATGTCTTTCTGTGGTCCTTATTGTATCATCATGGTTAATTCCCCAAAGATTGCAACTCAGTCCCTGCCCACTGTCCTCTAACGCATCCTCAAGAATGGTCTAATCCTCGATGTTGCATGATGCAATGTCCGCAGTTATTTGTGTACTTATGTAAAAAACATAGATACACTATCATGAGGCGTAGGGTAGGTGGTAAAAAAGTTAGGTCAAGTCGGCTCTAATTGATTTCCCTCTTATCTTTAACCGTATCCCTCCCCTAAGCCGATTAATATCCTGACAAACCAGAATCATGGGGTTCACAGTAACTTGATCTATTTTCCAAAGAACTAAGAATGTATGTATATTTTCCTTTTCTTTTTTAATTTTGTTATTATTGATTTCATTCCTTTTCATTATTTTGGGTATAAAAGCAGTGTTGATGAATCAAATTCATTGTATAACTGAAGGGTGACGTGAGATTACTTCACTCTAGATCTGTATCTAGAGTATAAAAAATTTCTCATATTGCTTGTTTGTATCAATGAAACAGCAATCATGATGTAAATAGAGGCAAGTTAAAATATTCAATGATTTAATTTAGTAGAAATGAAGAGAAAAGAAGTTAAACTTATCAGACCTTTCAAGCTCTTCCATTTCATAAAAGTATATATTTTGTCCATTCATCTTTAAAAAGTTAATAAGAATTTGTTCATCATTTTTTACTAATCTAGAGGCTTGGCAAGGGGAGGTGCTTCTCGCATCAGCATCCAAATATAATCCTTATGGCGTCCTCTCACTTTAAATTTCGACAAGACTATATTGAGCTCCAATAACAAGATTCGGTAGTCTTCTCTTGATGGAAAACGAATAATCAGGCGAAGCGAAGACATACCATATTGACAGGAATAAAGATACGAAAGGGAGCAATATAGGGATTCATAAGTTAAGAAAAACTTTTATAACCAAACGTGGAAATTTTCATTACCTAGATATGGGAAAACAACAGAATGGTTAAAACAGTTAAATGGAAAGTGTACAAGGGAAGGGGAAAACAAAATTGACTGTTAACTAATGTCCGGCAACCTTAATTAATGTACAAGGAGGTTGGATACATAAACCTGCAAGGTGATATTCGCAAAAAAGCCCAGCTTCTGCAAAATTTGATCTGAAAGCGCATTTGCAAGGCCAGGTGGGAATTAAGACGAGAAAAGACAAAGAAAAAGGAATAAAAGATATTTGAATAGTAAACACTCATACAGAAAAAGAAAAAAAACATCTTTGTTTGCAAGCCACATATTGGCGATGCCACTGCCTTATATTCACGGTACCTATTTGCAGACAGATGAGAGCTTTATGATGGGAATTCTGATGAATGGATTATGTGTTTCGCCCTTTGAGCATTCCTCAAATTGGCCCATTACTCTATGAGTTTGAGTCGACCCGGAACGTGAAATTAATGTTGCAAGGGATGAGAATAAAATAATACACATGCTGAAAAATCTTAGGATGGGAGTTTGTTGTGTAAGTAGTAAAGCCGTTGTATGTGGTTTGGTATTTGTATGGGTAGTGGTGGTAATAGTAGCGTTGTAGTAGAATAAGGACAATGGTAATGGCACAGCCGGATAGTTTAGGTAGCAGTTACACGGAATTTTTCCCTCAATGGGTTCTATTCTCGAATCTTTTTAGAATTTAGAGATCTAATCTGCCGACCATCTACGAGAGAACAGGCCCCCAAAAGGTAAAAAAATCAATAGAGTAGTTTAAAAGAAAAAAGAAGACCATAAACAAAAACAATAAATGGAGAGGGAAGAACAGAGAAGCAACAAGTGGCACAAGGTTCTTCTTTACTGGTTTCGCTTATCTGGGGCTTCTTCAGATCAACATTAAGCTAAACAGAATCCCTGGCTTATATGCGCTAAGGAGTAAACATTATCCTAAATAACCTAAACAAGAAAATAAATGGGGAAACAAACTAGTTATGTGCTTAGATGCCTTTCCCCCAGACCACAGAGCCCGCGATCAACGAGTGAAGACTTTTAATAATAGGGAGGAAGGGCGCATTCAAAAGCTCCACTGCACTATCTGGCGTATAAAAAGCTGGTACATGTACTCCAAACTAACTCTCTCACACTTGAGGATTTAAGCAAAAAGTGTTGGATAGCCTGTGTGCACTAAGCAGTCTCCAGGGGGTATCCGCTCCCTCCATCTCTCTGAAATGCGTTTCCCTCTGAAGACAAAAAGGCGTCCTCACCCACGACGAGTGTAAAAAGAGCTTAAATGAACAAACAAGTAAAGATACAAGACACAAAATATGAGAAAGTAAATAGTTCTACACTTTGTTTTCTTTTACTTTATTTTTCATCTACTTGTTCTTTCCATACGCTCTTTTATCAACTCGTACTTTTTATTCCCCAGAGAGTAAAGGCCTCTTCTCATTTCCATCGCCACTGATCATTGGTCGCTAAATGGAACAATAGCTGTTAAAGTGAAGTCGAAATCCTCTCGCCCTGAATAAACGTAAGAAGATAAAAAGAAAATAAACAGAATAAGAACGCAGGAGAAATGCAATAAAGACCAGAGGAGTGGCATAAAAACTAAGAAGGAAAACCAACGAGTATCTTCGTCAGTAAGGTTGAAAGGGAAATCTGTAAAGAAAGTGGTGTGAATAGAGGAAGTAAAAATATATGCAAGATATAGAGAAGCAATGGGAGTATCTCATGCTACTGGGCTTGAGTCCGGTATGAAAGTCAGTGCGTATGTTGGCTTAAGGCGGGTACGCAATCCTCCAGAAAACCCTGGAAGCCAACATGAGAAGAGCATAAAAATAATGTAGTAAAACAAAGATTTAAATTTATTAAATAATAAAATAATGAGCATGAAGTTTAATGAGCAAAAAATGAAGCTTAAGGAGTGAAAATGAAATAGAATATAAAGAAATGATCTCGAAAAGTTATTTTGAGAACACATACAAGAATCAGTACACACCAGAATGTGGCCTGAGCAGTCAATATTTTTTTTAATAAGAGAAAGCTATGAATGAGAAACAAAAAGCTCTAAAGGCAAAGATAAAAAGAGACAAAAAGTTCATTACACAAAAAAATAACCGGATATTATCAGCCGATTCTTCGTTTTAACTTGAAGAAATAAAAAAATAAGACTAAAAGGTTCAAATTCGATATTAGAATGAGTTTTATGTCATTGGACGTTATCTGCCTCCTTTTGAAGAAAAGAAGAGGAGACCAGCAAAGGTAAGCTCACCTGGATCGAAGTACAATATCATTCGAATGTCTCAAAGACAAGAGTAGAGTCTAGTACTTTCTAGCGAGTCTTAAAGTAGTCTTTTTAAGTAGGGTAAGATCAAAGCTTGTTGATGTTGAGTAGGTCATTTAAGAACTTTTTAGCATAGCCTGACAGGAGTTTATTTCTTCATATAATGAGAGAGAGAAACCTTTTTAATTGAAGGAAGGTATGATTTACTGACTCGGGTTGGCAAGGGAGTAAATTGTGGAAAAGAGTGAAGAGAAAGAATAGGAAGAGTGTTTAAGTTCAAGGCAGTACGTGCCTATAGTGAGTTTAATCAAAACAACCTTGAACAAATTACTACTAGAAGTATCGTCACACAAGGCTATACACATTTAAATACTTTTATGGTTATTTATTCTCACTCATCCCAGTAACATGAAGAGGAAAGTCTGTGATCTTCCTGAATTGAACATTCGACGTGAATGTGCTGGCCGGACAGTTTTAGGGACGAGGCAGTCGTGAAAGTAAGGTGTAAGATAGGGCTCCATAGAGTGGTGATGCGTCGATCAAGTGTGTGTATGCCTAGAAGTAAGAAATCGATCTGAATCCGTAGAGGCAGTAGAGGGAAGTTCCACAGCAAGAGTCTTGGGAAAACGGCGCACAACATTAGGCTCCTGCCCATCATCTTCAAATAATAAATAAGAACGATAAAAAATGACAAAGGCTAAAAGAAATTAAAAAAACAGAAGCGCACTTCGACATCGGGGTCATGCCCTCCTCCCCTACCCCTGGTGCAGAAGGATGCGACCCACAACAAACAGTCATATAAAGTGGAAGAGCCTGCTTCCTCCAAAAAGTTGTAAAGTTTACAAGTCAGTGTGCACGAACTGTTCCGAGTACAAGGGATAAGCGGTAGCGACCCTGCTCGTTCCGGAACCTGAACAGGTAATGTGGGCGGAGATCACCCCGACTGGGACATTCAAAAAGAATGTGCAAACAGACTGGGAAGCAAAGCAGTTTTCAACATAAAGCGCAGGCGAAACTCCATCAGTTTATTTGTTTATTTAGATTTTAGGAGCCAATCTGGCGAAGACCTACTTGGGCATAAGTCACCGAATTCGACCCAGCGTATTATTTGGCTATATTATAAACAAATAACAATATGTAAATAGCAAATAACAATGACAAAAAAAGGCAAAGGATAAAATGGAAAAAAAATAAAGTAAGAAGGAAGGGCGCTCCGGCGTCGGGGGTAGGCCCCTGTCTTCGCAGACTCTTTGACGCCCTCATCTGCGCGCTCATCTCCCGCAATTCATGCATGTCTCGGCACCCAACAGAAGATATCCTCAACATCCACCCGGCTAGCCAAAACCTCGGCATCAGGCATATCGGAAACCAAGAGATGGGAAGATTCTAATCTCCCGCGTGCACTAAGGGCGCTAAGTGAGTCGATATAAATCACAATCCGTTCTCCGAACCGGGCCCCTTGCGTTATTTGCCGTACTGGGTGGTGTATTGCAACCAGTTCGGCTGTGAAGACAGACGCAGCGCCTGGCAGAGCCCCAGAGACTTCAAACAGACGGGATACGGCGTGGAAACCGACCCCTTCTTGGGTTTTGGACCCATCTGTATACACTGACACAGTTAAAACGTTACACAAAATATGCTGCAAAGAGTCCGCGCAATATTTGTTCCTTCGAAGCTCGACTACAGATGCGAGTTTTATGCATCCGCAGCCGAGCCTGTATTTCGGAAGGTGGACTAGATCCACTACACCGGCCTTCACGTTGCGACCAGTGTCTTTCGAATTTCCCCCAATGTGAGCCTACTTGTTGATTATGGGGAGATGCCACTCGCTCTGCTCCTTTCACAGTACATTATTCGCCTGTACTCTCACAGCATCCGTAGCTGATCTCAATGGTGCCTATGCCACCGTGAGATGCCACTAGGGCTAGGAAACTCATTCGAGGGCTAGATATTGCTCTCGGGCCGATGGCATCCCTGGTTCTGCCCAGAACGCCAACATTTTTCTATATGACCAAAATGATTGCCTCACTCTTAGCATACCTAGAAATGCTTTGAAGGAAATCCACTTAACCTGCAATATGGAAGCCCCCTTCTATGGAACAAACGGCAATCTTTACATTCAAACCGATGTCGTTGCATTGGATTCTCCCCTTGGAGTACTGTTTTAAAATTTTACATGGGAACAGCGAAAGAACGAGTTTTTTCAAGGTTACCAAAACCACATATTTACTGCAGATATATAGACAATATATACATAAATAAAGAAACAAAATAAGAAATGCAAGACCTACAAGAAAGAGAGTACCAATCAACAAGCACAAAAGAACATCACTAAATTCTACTGCACGAAAATCATGAGTACAGCCTACAAAGCCGATGAAAGAGTTATAAATGAAATCATAAATAGAGGAGTTGAAGCAACACGAAATGAGAGTAATGTTTTCTCATAATTTACTACCTTAACAAATTCATCACCAATCTCAAAATGAGAAACAACCCAGGACCTGACCTAGCACCCAAACAGATAAGTCACCTGAAATATGAATATACTTGTAAAATGGGAGACTGTGAACTCCAACCTCATTCATGTATCGGAATAAACGAAACATTGCTAACACGAAGAATTACCTATTACTTAAGCAACGGTGCCCCCAGGACACATAAGTTGGAAAAACACGGAAGACAACTGGACCGGAAGTTACTTAAAGAGTACACCAAAATCGTAGCACACGCTCCAAACCGACGACAGTTGCTTATATTAGAGACCATATACATAAATGAAAAACAGCCAAAATTTAATTTTTAACCAAATGTACAATTCATATTACCTTCCTCCAGTCCATCTGCCCCTAATAATAATCCGTTGCCATCTTAATCCTGTGACTATCATAGAGTCTCAACCGTTTGCATCTATGTACCTTAACGAGTTTAAAGAAATTTCATTTCCTATAAATATGTTTATATAAATGTAAAACAACTAATCACATATATAAAGCTCTGGATCTTTGTATCTAGTCAAAACTGTTTAGACTTTGAAAATGATATTTGTATATATTTAAACGCATCAGGCCAATAAAGAATTTCACTCTGTTTTCTGCCCTCGTGCGTCACGACTTTCTAATCATTTTGAGGTACTAATCCAGAGGTTAGGCCAAGACCAAAAGCGCAATATAAAGCAAATTGAAAGACTCGAAAAAAAACAATTAACAATAAGTTAGCACTCGCCTTCCATATATATATATATATTCGCTTCAAAGTAATTTAATTATTAACAGGCTTAATTTGGATAAATAAATATTTATAGAGATGGGTATTCTGCAGGTACCGTTTGTATACCTTAAACGAAGAAATTTGGTAAATGCCCTATAAGGCTTGCATTAGAGGGGAAAGTCAACATCATGTTTCAACCTTACTAACTTTCTACGACAGTTTTTTATTTATTTATATAAGGTCACCTGTAAAACACTCCCTCTATTTTGTATTATATATTTGCACTTAGAACTTTATCGAATCTGAATGGTAACTCTTGAAGCCTCAAGAGTTACCGAAGTTAAATATATAACTATATACTAAACATGTTGTACTAAACAACACTTCTAAAGGGTGTTCCTTAAATGGTGCCGAATTTAAATCGAGCAACGATTTTGCGTTTTTAAGTATGAAAGCGTTTTTATCAGGAAAACAGGCGAGTTGCAAAGGCTAAATCGCATGAGTGGAATAGTTCTTGTCGAATGGAGCAACAAATTGCTGTTGTGCTAGACAGTGCCCGGGTAAAACGATTCACCGACGTTCGCACCAATTGGATATTTCGACCACATCATTACATCGAATTCTCTATAAAGATCTCCATATGCATACGGACAAAATTTAAGTTACGCACCATCTCCAGCCACGTGACCATAGGAAGTGGAAGCAATTTTCTAACTGCGTTGTGGAGAGACTTGAAGCCGACGAAACTTTTGCAAAGAAAATAATTTTTAAGAACGAGGACCACTTTCAATTCTTGAGTGGATTTTGGGAAATGAAAATCCTCGAATAATACAAGAGCGTGAAATACATCTAATGAAAGCAAATGTGTGGTGTGGTTTTAGGGTAGAGGGAGTGCTTGGACCATTAATGGAGAACAAGACCGAGACATGATATCCACTCATGTATAGCCTAAATTGCAAGATACGGAAATTGACAACCTCTGGTTTCAGCAATATGGAGCGACCTGCCACACGTCACGCCAAACACTTGAATTACTCCGCGAAAAATTTCCGCAACGAGTAATATCCTGGTATGATGACCAAAAATAAGCCTTAACGTCCTAAGATTTGTTTTTATGGTGATATGTGAAATCACAGGTATACGCCATTAAACCCCATACAATTCCCGAACTCAAGGCTAAAATCAGACGTGTGATTGGAGGCATCGAGCCGCACATCTGTGAGCGAGTTATCGGAAATTACGATGAGCGCATAAATGTATGAAATCTCAGTACAGATGGAGAAATGACCAACATTATGTTTCATAACTAAACGACAGAATTTACTCATTATAAATATGCAAAAGATAACCATGTTTATAAAAATTTGTTTTAATTATCCAGCTTTCAAATTCGGTGCCCTTTATTGAACACCCTATACTCGTACAGATCATGATAATACTTCAGACGAAGTATAAACAGGATAAACAGGACAAAACCGAAGACGACTCGTATTTTTTTATAAATTTTTCGGCTTTATATCAAATCCCATTATTAGTCCAAAAAAATAATAAAATATCGATTAAAATATATACATAAATGTTGTTTTAATACTTAACAAAAATATTCTTGAAAATGAAGCTTAAATTTGAAACGAATTAAATAACTTGTTTTGGAGGGAGGGGAAGCAACGATTGGAATGCGTAAGAAATACGAAAAAATGGGCATTGAACTTTTTCCAAAACGATGTGAACATGCCTAATAATTTAAGATACCTGCTACTATGTGACTATAGTTGATGGGAAATATAAAGAGTTATTAATAACTCATTATCTATTCCATTAAATATTGTGAACTTTGTGAACATTCTCGTAATTACATTCTCCTATACCATAGAAAAGTACACCATCGAGAACTGAGGCTGCATATTGCAAAAATCCTGTAAGAAATGTGGGAGGTTAAGAGAGACACTAATCAGATATATGTATAACCCCAACAGAGACAATTTGTAGGCCCTTCAGTGATTAGTCATGGCTAAGAATTTACTCCTACTAACATAATTAAAAAAAGGAAACTGGAAAACATCAATGTATGTAAATCACCTGCATGAAAACGAAAATAAGATTCGGATCATTTTGGCCTTTATTAAATAGGTTAAAGCGCCATGAGTCTTTTTTGCTTATTTCATGCAAGCATTTTATATCTTTCATCTCACGCGATAAACTTGTGCTCTCTTACCATCATCAATATAGTTTAGTGGGGGAAAAAAACTGGTTCCGCCAGAGCTGGATTAGGTGGTTAAGTAAAAATGCTCGCAATCTGTATTTATTAAAGTCTATGGAGGGAATTCTTCTTGGTTGCCTCAAGTCAAGGGCTTTGTAGCTCACGTGGATGGGCAGCTTTCTTGGAGGTTGATGTGAATGCTGGCACTTGCTATGGAGGGATGGTGGACAACAAATATTTGTGTAAATGACAATAATCTATTTCCTGTGAGCGCCAGAAATAAATAGGCCACAAATGGCGTTAGAATGCCTTGTGTCGTCATCATGGGTTTACCAGCGGTGACTGGCTGTGCCATAACTAAAAAGAACAGAATGAAAGAATAGAACAGGACTCACTCCTGATTTTTAAACTGTACGTAGTAAAGCATTGGTCACTGTGAATTAAGAAAACACTCTATGTACAGTAAATCTTTTACAAATATTTATATATTTTGCTACTGGAAAAACTCCAATTTTGAAAGGTAAATAGGCTAAAAAAGCTAATTGAGTTATTGTCATAATTCGAAAGTCAAGAGCCAGGAAAGGGAACAAATCTCCACGTCAGGAATAAAACACTAGACTTACGAGTTCAAATTTGTACTCAGGCTGTAATTTATATAGAAATCATCTTTGTTGTTTTAGGGTTTATTGCCCACACCTTTGTTTTATTGCGTGCATGGGCAAGAATTGACTCTTGTATTTTATCTTTTTATGCTGCTTACCTAGAACATGGGTATTAGTCGATCAGGACCTATCCAGAAACAAGTTGTTACGCAGAAGAACTACGGATCCTCTCTTTCCAAGTTTGCAAATCGTAGACACAGATTGGATAGCACCCGATAAATTTCCTCCAACATTATTTGGCAGCTTTGTCTGGCCATGTTGATGAGAACTATACTACCATGTTATTAGTGTTATTCACCTTATTTATAATTACTTTTTAATTTCCAAATTCTTCCTTTGTCTCGGCCATTTTGTGAGAGTTGTATTAGTTGTCGTATATTTTGCTTGATCTAAGTCGATATTGATAGGCTCGTGTTCTCAAGCTATTGCCGTAAATTTCATCTTACCTCTAGGATAGGTTTATCTGTATTTAATGTCGACATGAAAATAAGATAGTGTAAAGCTATCGCGGAACCTGGTTCACACGGCCCGAAGAAAATACACACATAAAACTTTTAGAAGACCAAGGATTTAGAGGCCTACCAGAAATTCACCAGAATTAATCAGCATGGTGCTAAATTATGAGCTATCCGCATATAAAAAGTATTGACAGTATTATTTACAACAAAATTAAAATGAAATAAATTAACTGTTAACAAATTATACGGGGGTCATCAAACAATAAGAAAAGTCACAAATGCTTAACACCATCGAACGACCACAAGTCATTTTAACCAAAAAGATCTCCGTGCATATAAAAATGGGTTATATGGATAAATTATTTAAAGCCGAAACGACACGCGCCGTTGAAGATGAAAATAGGCTTCGCTACTCCCTGACTTACGTCCCTTACCCGAAGGCCCAAAGTTAAATGAATAATTAATTAAAAGGGGCGATAAGAAGAAAGAGGTACTCCAAAATACCTGATACCAGAGCAGTGAAGCAATAAACCACGTCGGGAACCTAGGCGAAAAAGGCTCGGTGACGATGAGGGAATTCGAACTAAGTCCACAGGAGTTAATGCGATGACGGTCTTCGGAGAGAAGAAACCCACAGACAGTGATATCGTAGAGAAAGTCATCGAGACCACGGGGAACGATGATTCGAAGGCCTAACGACCAGAGAGAAGGAATTAGAGATGACAGAATTCCCCATAGAGGAGATGGCGAGGTGACTAGGAGAGAACTTTCACGTGCCCAGTGTGAACGGCTCCCCAAGGAGAACACTTGCAAATATAACTAGAGGAGCACAAATCAATGCAGTCAACAGAGGGGCAGCGACAACGCTGGCAGGAACCAATGGCTGAAAATCCTCACTGCACGAAGGAATACAGTACGGCTCTCCAAAATGAGCGTCAAAAGTGAGTGACGGAAAACGATTCAGCGGAGCAATAAGGCAGAATCCTCGCAACAGATTAACTTAAAAAGGCTCACGGCCTAATTTATGTCCTTCACTCAGAAGGGGAAAAAGGAAAGTGAGGCACAAGGAAGGGCGGATGAGTCGCCTTCCCTACGCAAATTAGACTGGTAAGTTACAGAAGTTTAGGCCAAAATTGGTAGCCTCGAAGCCGATAGACCTCCCATAAACGCCGTAAGCTAGGATGAGAAAGGGAAAGCTTTGGAATCCGAGGGCCTACCCTTTACCGATAAATAATTGAGCGTAGGAGCAATTCTACTCTGACTAAAGTAGAGAAAGCGAAAGAAAGCAAACAAAAAGGTCCTTAGTTAATTTTATTAATATAAAACTAAAAAATACAAACCAACAAGAGCATCTCTGCCAAAAACGTAATGACGAGAGGTTAGTAAAGAAAGTGGTCAAGTAAGAGGATCTTAAGGTTTTGTGGAACGAGAGATCGCGCAGCTCTTCAGATATTGCACAGTCTCACATTTAACGTGGGCGTTGGAACCTGAGAGGATGGGACCCGAAATCATCCAAATGTCAGCTGCATCATGTTTACGTAAGCTGTATTGCAGGAAAAAGAGGGTACCATGGTCTGAAGAAAGGATTAAGAGGTGTATTTAAAGCTTCAAAAAAAGTTCGTGCATTGAGGAGAATTCATAAATATGCGAACTTTGTAGAAAAAAAATCACTACAGAACAAATACATACATACGTATTCCCCCGCCAATGTATAGAACTTCCTATCTGAATGAAATATAAGACGAAAGTGACCGAACATCCTTAATTAAGAAAACGTAATGAACAGGCTATTGGGGCTCCCTCACTCGAAACAGCGAGGGATAATTTAAAATGTCCCACGACTCTCATACATCTTTGATGGCTAAGAAGATGGAGATCTCATTATCTTTTACCATTAATTCGAGGAGATAAGAGATAAATTTTTGCATCCTGAATACGGCAAAATTGTTACTATTAAAACAGAAAATACTTGAAGGGGAGAACGTTAATAATGCTTAATTCTCTCTAAATAATTTTATCATGAACTTCCTCAATAACTATCAAACATAACCTTTTAGAGAAATTAACAACGTTTAAGTTTCCTTCTCGAGAAGAACCGTCCTTATATATTAGCAAAGTTCGAACAATCGGTGGAGCGGTTAAAAGCATCTACTATAAATGTAGATTACAGAATTCAGGAATTACTTCGGTTGGACAGTAATAAACACATGCGAACCTTATTCCAGAATATCTAAAAATAATATTAAAATCTCATACTTCTCGCTCAGCGTATTCGAATAAACAAACTCACACAAATACAAATAGTTCTACGCATCCCACTTATATTCTTTTCTCTGCAGGAAATTATTCTTCTCATCCTATACCACTGCTCGAAATACAAAATAACTTTCCAAAGATTACCAAATTAGACCAAATAGGCAGGTGTAAACGTTGCATGATTACTGATCCATAAGCAGATAAATGCCAAAAATGTTATCCATCAAAATTATACCTGCCAAAATTTACACTTATGTACATCACCAGGATTTGTTTCAAAAAATCAACTCTCTTTCATAGGAACCAATAGAGTAAACAATAAACGCGAGAAAGGAGAGATGAAGAAAAAAATACGTGCGGGGATAAGACAAACATCAGTCTCAGTGTGACTCTTTCTTTGTCCAAAGCTTTAGAGGCGAAATCCATTCTTCCCACATTGTCCTATAATTTCGAAGGACGAACAGCAGCCCCAATAATTTCGAACTTTGCTAATATATAAGGACGGTTCTTCTCGAGAAGGAAACTTAAACGTTGTTAATTTCTTTAAAAGGTTATGTTTGATAGTTAACCAGATATCTTGAATTAACCATAATACACCAAAGAGGGATGGTTATCTAGAAACACGCCGACACTCTTTGTCACGTTTGAATGTGAGAAGCTCCCTGAGTCGGTGCGTGCCGGTTGGTATTGCACCGCGTAAAGGCATTCCCGAAAGGAAAACAGCCCTAAATGAGATTCGGCTCCTATGCCTACACGCATTTATAGGCTGGGTGAATCAAAGGCGATTTATCTTCCGAAAGAGGGGCCCCGTGCTGCCGGCAGATGTTCTCGCTACGCTCTAGGGGGACGACCTTTTGATCTCTTAACGGACCTTTTGTTTTGCACTTCTCCACTTTTATTTTTCTTTATTTTTCGTCTACTTTGTACTATCTTTTATAATTATTTCTAGAATCATTATTTGCCCACTATAGATCTTTTGTTTGGAATTTCGCTCCTTTTTATTTTTTATTACTTGTCCTCTACGGATCCTTTATTTTAATTTATTAATTTGTCTCATACTGATCTTTTATTATTATATTATTTATTTATTTAGTTTTATGATTATTTTCCATTTATATATAGGGTAAAATTCCTGCCACGTCTACAGCTGGCTACTTTTTAAGGCTTATCTGAAACTTAAGTTTGGTAGGTCTTCTTCTTCAGGATTTATTTGTTGAGTTACCTCTTTTGGTATATTTTGGTATATTTTTGTCATATTTCCTTTGAACGTTTATGTAATATGATATTTTTAGGGTCAAGTCGGTGACTTCATGTAGTAAAGCCGATGCATTGTGGTCTCAAGAGAAACGATCGTTATGAATATTCTTATTATGTTTTGTATCACTGGCGCTTTTTCATTATTATCTTGCTCTAGATATGAAGGGGAATAGCAGAATATAGCGGTCACGGTCTTACCAATAGCCTTTTTAATTTCTTTTTATTGTGTGGTTAGTGCTGCCTAATTCGAAACCTTGGCTGTAACATCCTATTAGCCTCATCATTTTTTTTCTTTGTAGTGCGTGGCATATCCTTCGGATCTTAATTTGAGGCCAATTAAGCCGTCAACTCTAAAGTCCTGCACTAATACATCTGCACTCATTCGACGTACCATCGGTATCATTTGTAAACTGATTGATGTTAGTTTTGATCTTGTTTATTTTCTCATAGTTATTGAGGTCCTTAATCTTCCCTCCTATCATGTTGGAAACATCTCTGAAGGTATGGTAGTCACCAGGGACAACCTGCGTGATGTCATCCGCCAGCAGAATGTATTGGGTAAAATCGTGATTGGGGTGAAGTAGGTCTCCGGTTTGTACCGCATAAAAGGTAAGACTAAGCTTTCCCTCCTGTAACACCCGTGTCTCCAGGTTGAATGGTTACCCTTCAATGTCGTTTATTTTTACGACTGCTTGCAAATCTTCTAAATGGTTGCAGATAATCTTCATTATATTTTGTTCCATACTGAGCTCACTATCTTTTTGAGCGCTGGTAGCCATACCTTATCAAATTTTGAGGATACGTCACGAAGCACCAAGTATACATTTCCGTCTTTGGCTCTGCCGATGGCAATTATTTTACTATTTAATGCCAATGCCGTCTAGGTACAGAGTCTTCTTAGGTAGCGATGTTGATGATTGTTATACAAATCTTTGAAGGTTAAGTAGTTTCCTTAGGCTATTGTTTGGGAGTTTATTCAGAAGCTTGCTCGTAAAATCCAAAAGTGAGATAGACTTGGAACCGCCTATATCCTTTAAGGTTTACCTCGCATAACGAGGAATATAATTCTGGCCTTTTTAAACTTGTCAAGAAATGTCTGACACTAAGAGAGGCATTCAATAGCTTAAATAAGGCCTAATTAATATTTTTTAGATAATTCATCAGGTGCATTTCTTGGATGCCAGATTGGCGCCTTCTCTTTAAAGATTTATAGAGCAGTTTCATATTTCTCATGACTAAAGGGTCCCCATTCCTCTTGTGCAAGACGTGTCTCATCTACATTATGGTGTCGCGTGACTTCAGCCACTAGCTATCCGAAAGATAAGAGTACTCAATCCTTATATCTTGAATCGAAGTTGTCATTCTCATAATCTATTCTAACTCAGTTTCTCTAGTATTATTTGAAATTTTCTTCTATCTCTAGCTACTCTGTAATTTCAAAGAGTTGACCTTAGATATTGATTGTTTTCTTTGGGGAAGTGCCTCTCATTCTCTTTAACTGGCTCCAAAATTTCTTGGGCTCTCTTTCAACATCGATTTTTCATATGATGATGACTTATTTCTCGCTTGATCTCTTCCTGAAAAGATATTTGATTTGGTCCCTCATTTATCTAAATTCCAGGTATCGATGCACTAGTAGGAGTGATTTATATTCTGTCAAAGGGGGAGCTATTTGGTCATCTTTTATGATTTTCTTCATCGGTTTCTTAAGTTGTTAATCGATATCTTCGAGCACATCGTCTTTTATCTAGGTTATCTTATGTTCTGCAGATGTTCTTTGTATGCAAATCAATTAGCTTTGGCCAAGCAACTGCGTCTAGTAATTTTAACATGGATAGGAAAAGTATAGATGGACGTAACTATGCTGATGAGATCTGACGGAACACACGGGTTGGAGTCCTCAATTGGTTTAGGCAGAAATTAGGATTCGTTAAGACTATGACAGGAGTAGTTAATGACCTTTCCGTGAGAAAAGTAGCAAAATTTGGGCCTTCCTTTTGTACTATGTTACTGCATTACCACATATGTAGTTATAAATTTTCATATCCTCTTTATCTTCCTCTATACTATGTTCATATATAAGTATTATATGAGAGTCTACTGGTATTATGATCTTATTATATATTCTGCTTTTGATGCTTCATCTATATACGTTGAGGGAGAAGATTTTTAGGTATTTGATATATCTAAAGCTAGTATCCATATTTAATTTTTATTTGATTGTTTGAATTTCGTTCTTTTTTTCTCTGGCTGGCTATCTTACCCTTCCTGATTTTTTCCTTTTGTTTTGGTCTTGACTTAAGTTGAGACACAATTCGTGCCATATCTTAATCAATCCTCGTTTTATTGCCTGTAGTAACTCTTCTTCACTGATATCGGCGTCAAACTCCCAATTGTAATTTCCTTTGATTATCCCTTCTATAATATCAACATTTTTGGATAATTTCGATATTCGCGTTGACGGTGAACCATAAATCTTTAGGTATAAGTCTTGAGTACTATTGAATGGTGCAATGAGCGTCGCAGTTTCTGTAAATTCTGGCTCAACTTCCCCTGTCCTAGACAAAGCAGTGTCTCCGGTCCATTAGCTAATATCCATTTGAGAGTCTGCACTTTCCCTTGTTTTAAGTTTCCTTAGGCGAAGGTCTGAAGAACTGGAGACCACTTGGGCATGAAATAGATCTCCTGATGGTGGGTTATCTGGAAACTACATTGGCTTCAGGCCGTTGTGAACCAGAATATCATTCAGTTTAGTCGCATAACTACAATGTTTTATGACGAGATCTAAGTAGGCATGCATTATGAGTATCCCTAGATTGGGTCTCATATTCGGGTCAATTTTGAGCATAGTTTTCTCGTGTTCCGTTTTCTACACAGAGTGTGTGTACGTGGCATTTGTTCTTTTGTTCCTTTCCTCGATCATTTCTTTCTTTTTATCTGTTATCAGGACATTTTTAAGTGGGCACCTCATGAATAGGGTACGGTGAGATTTTTTTGTTGCTGGGGCTCCTACACTCTTTCCATCTATGCCCTGATTCTTCGCACTCCAAGAATACCTTGCCTTCATATTCGCCTTCCTTGGTGGCATGCGTTTCCATGGCAAAGCATGAGAGGCAGATTTGTAACGGAACAAAAACCGCGTGATCGATTGAGCTCACCAAACTTTGAAGTTGAATACTATTAACTCTCTCTTAGCCGCCTTTATAGCCATTTCCGTTATTTCGATTGTGACTTGAAAACGTGTGTATATTCTTCCCCATATAGGTTCTTAAATTTACTCATCTCGTCGTTTATGGTCCACTTATCTTTACTTTCGATCTCACTTTTTATCTTCTCAACAGTATGTGATCCAACACATGGTTAGATGCACCGAAATTTTAATCGATCTATGAGCAGCTACTTGCGGAAAGACTTTAGGCACGAGGTTTATCTCTTTAAGTTTTTCTTTATATTTCACGCTCAGTAGGTTGTCCAGATCTTAAGTACCTTCTCAGACTGCTATATAACCTATGCCTAGTCTTTGAATCTACAGATTGCGGTGCCCATTTATGAGTATAAAACCTTAAAAACTTTCGCTCTCGCAGGTTTTTGACACCGCTTCTTAAGTCGGAGCGGGACTAGCTTCTCGCCATTGAAGTCTTCCATGACGCCCGTACGACAGTGATGTCTCTAGTTCCGAACCTACTAGGTTCATATCGAGGGGCGGGTACTTAGTTCTTTTCTGAGTCACCCTTAAGTCTGACAGAGTCCTCCTACCTGTCCTGACCACTCCATCCTTAAATTGGGACCCATCTTCTGAATCCCTGCAGGACTTCCTAGCAAGGTTCGGGCACGGCAGAGACACGCAGCTTCTAAAGACTTTAACTGGCATAAAGGTTATTAGAAACTAAGCTGTGCTGCCGTGGAAGCAGAAGTCATTGTTGAGACAAGCTACGCACCTTAGATTTATTTCGTAACCTCACACGCGCAGCGCACGCAATAGTCATTGTAAATACTCCACTCGATCGTAGCTGGACCCAAACAACTATCTTGAAATTCTGTTTCTTTCCTTCACCTACAAGTTGCAGTGATGAAATCAGAAGAAGGTTGTAGTAGAGCTTTATTTGCGCTTTTCTTCATTTACCACTGCAGGTCGAGTCTTTCAAACAGAAAGTAATCATGCATAAAATTGAAAGTACCGCCATTATCTACCATTATTCCAGTATTCAATGAATTATGAATATAATGAATTAGCTGATAAACGGGTGCCAGAGTGATAAGACTCCATTAACGACATCGATCTATTTTTGGCACGGATTTCTCATTATGCATTAGAACAAATGAAATTAACTTTAGCCAAAAAACATTTCGGTGGAAGAATTCAGTATAATGCTGCTCGGAACGATTCAAAACATGTTGAGTACCTTACCGTAACTGCATTATAAATAGATCTGTCCCTCGGTTTCTGAATCGCTAGGTGTTACTATTTATGTTCTGTTATTATCGCTTAATTAATCAGAAGTGCTAGTTCTATTTTTCTGTTCTTAAATGGAAGTTTAGTGCTCAGAGTCATTTTATGGAAATAACTCAAATTCAGGGACAGGCTCGTCTTACGTAGCACTTCTCTCTATTTCAGACACTTATCTCTTTTCCTCAAATAACTCTTAAAATCATTTCTGGCAGACTTCTTTGCTGCTACTGCATTTTACACCTTTCAGATTTTCTCTATCTATTTCTTATTTTCCATTCAGTGGTTTTACAATGGCCTCAGCTGTTTCTTGTGCTCTAGAAGATCATGGAAACTCGTTTAGTGAGACTTTTAACTTGGTTTAGCCTAGATCTTTTAAAGGATTTTTCCTCTTTAATGCACAAACAGTTGAAATGGGTTTGGATCATACAAGCCACATGGCTTCTTTCATCATGACTGGTAGTCTGACCATTTTCACCTATCCTTGACACTGAACCTCTCTTAGGGCTTAAGTTTGCACTTCGCAAATACAAAATTCACTATCTACTAAGATTCCAGACCTCCTTGAGCTTGGACTTGATGGCCTCATTTTTTGATAACGGGAGGGCTAGAAAAAAAAAGAAGTAGCTCTTCTTCATTGACAAATCAGATCATGGTAGATGTCCTTTACCATTTTGTCAACTTGGTAGTTTCTCCTGTTATCTTCTATTTGCTCCCTCACACAATAACAGTTTCCGCCCAGTACCAACAAAACAACTAAGATGATAACTTGATTTAATGCATTATGTGACACGAGACATTTCCTTAACGAGTTCACACTGAAATTAAACCATGAAAAAAGATAATTCCTCTACAAAAAGGATTAAAGTAATACTCCTTTAAGTTTTAAATTCGTCGTATTTAATTATGTTGTTTTACAGATAACTCCAGCTATAAATAAGATATTTATGTAGGTACATATTTTTTAATCGCTAACCTAGTGACTGCATTAAGGGCAGAAGTCGTTGTAATTAAAATTTTAACCTAGTGCTAGGATTCTCTAAAAATTCACAAAACAAGCCAAAAGAAAAAAAAAACAAAGCTAAAATGAACACAAAAAATAAAATAAAAGGAATCCAAAAATAAGAAGGAAGCACGCATTAGAGACATAAGGAGACTTACTCAACCCGTCGCAGGAATATACGACTTAAACATAGTAAAAAACATTGAGGAAGCAATTTTACTTCAAAAAGGAAGACAGTCCATAAGATGATAAACAAGAACCAGACACGAATCTAAGGGACAAGCGGTAGCGACCAAGCTCCTCCTCTTACCAAGATTGGTAACGTGCACGAAGATCAAACTGATTAGGACATTCAAAAATAATATACCGAGCAGTCTAGGGACAACGCACTCATCTCAGTAAAGTGTAAGAGAGTGCTTCAACAAATGGCGGTGCGTCCGGCAAGTGGGCTCAGGTATAAGACGAGAGAAAGTGCCTAGAAGCTATCGCGTTATAAGGGATAGATCCATAAGAAGAGTTATGGTGCAATGCCACGACATTTTAAGTTCCCCTCGGCTATCATCCATCTTCTTTTACCAGCAACCCCGAGGGATGCAAGACTCCTTATATTTAGTGATGTGAGGAAAAGCGAAAGGCTGCCCTCATCGTCTACTCTTTGTGACTCTTTGGCACCCTTATCGGAATGCTCATTACCCGTAATTTTCACATGTTCAGCAGGAATCTAGCAGAAGATAATATCGATATCTGCATAACTATCGTCAAACGTAGCGTCACGGGTACGATGAATCAGGGTAGATGGAGATCCATTGCCTAAAGGGCACTTGGTGAGTCACTAAAGATTACAATCCGCTCTCCGAACAGGCACAGGTTATCTCCCATTCTGAAGCGGAGTATTGCAACCGTGAAGACAGGTGCAGCGAATGGATAAACCTCACTGACTCCAAACAAATGGGATATGACGTGGAATCCGACCTCCTCTTAGGATTTGAAGATAGTCTATACACTGGCAGGGATCCAAGGTGATACAGAAATATGCTCCAAAATGGCTGAACGCAATATTTCGGGCACTGGGAAAGATTTGGGTGCAAAGACCCGATGACAAATACTTAAGGTGACATCCTCTAGGGTGGCTTCCTGGGTAGAACCATAGGCACAACCAGCCCGAGAGCTACACCTAGCCCTTCGATTGAGTTTCTTATCCGGGGGTAAAGGAAATTTCGATACCAGCTACTGATGCATCGAGAGCGTTTGGCGACTGAAAAAAGTGCTGGGCTCCCGGGTACAGGCGCATAATGCACTCACTATGCACGGCACAGAGCGAGTAGCATTTCACCAGCATCAACAAGTAGGATCTCAATAAGGAGATCGGTTGGCATCGGTTGCCATACTGAGACCATTTTGGTGGATCGAGTCCAACTCCTTCAATACACGCTCGGGTACGGATGCTTGAACCTCAAATCCGTTTGCACGCTTCAATAGATCAAAGGATGGGTATAAAAGCAAGGTAGTTGCCCTATTTAACCATCAGGTTCTGAACGTTACGGAACTGAGAATGTCCATGGCGCGGGTACAAGTGAGCCGTCGGACGTTAACAAGAACAAGAATACGTTTTGACTGCAACACTTTCAAGCGAACCATATTTACGAACAAGGCCACGTCAGGGTTGATCCGTGGATTGCAGTAGTATTGCACCACATTAGGCTTGGCCAAAGAAAACCGAAACCTGTGCGCTTTGCTATAGCAAGAAATGTGGTTCAATATATGTCGAAGTTATCACTCCATAATTGTCATTTATTCGCCTACGTAGAGCATAGCGAGAACATTTTTCGGTAGCACTGAGGTGATTCCGTTTATGCATATGGCAAATTGTATAACACTGAGGACACTTCCAAGCTGGACACCCTCTTTCTGCTCCATTATGATTGGGGTGCGTCCCTTCAGGCTCTTCATTTGGAGAGTATCCATGATACTTCTTCATAAACTTTTCCAAATCGAAAATCACCCCTGCTAAGTACTGTCTAAAGGAAGGCCCCGCGGAGCATCCTATGTGGACTGGAACTAGCGGTAGAACTGAGGTGATTCCGTTTATGCATATGGCAAATTGTATAACACTGAGGACACTTCCAAGCTGGACACCCTCTTTCTGCTCCATTATGATTGGGGTGCGTCCCTTCAGGCTCTTCATTTGGAGAGTATCCATGATACTTCATCATAAACTTTTCCAAATCGAAAATCACCCCTGCTAAGTACTGTCTAAAGGAAGGCCCCGCGGAGCATCCTATGTGGACTGGAACTTGCGGAAGCCGCACTGTGCAGAAAGAGGAAAGTTGTCCTTCGATGTCCGGGAAAAAGGTAAGTACATAAAACAATTAGCCTCAACAAGGTGATTTTGTGTATTATTTTCAATATTTCTATATTCTATGTATTTTATTATATATTGTACGATATCCCAAACTCTATGATAATAACAATTAAGTGTAATGAGTTCTATTTTTCTTTGAATATTTTTAGCTATTCTATATACGTTATGAATTAGTTAGAACAATGCGCTATTAGAAAACAGGTAAGCAGCTCTGATAGAAAACATGGCAAGACATATTCTGCGGTTAATAAATTAGAGAAATGATCAAATATTTAATAATAAGCAACTGCGAATTAATTCAGGTAGAGATAAAAGGTTTCTTCAATTTTTTTTCGACACACCCAAATCTATTATTAGAACAATCCTTTCTATTAATATTAAAAGTGAGAATATAACTTCCCTTACTAAAGAACTATGACACGTTTTCCAATAAAATTTCCCTGGAGAAATATAAATAACTTTTAGAATTACAATTGAACTCCTCTAACCCATTTCAACTTGAAGATTCTCCTTTCGCTCGTATAATCCAGCAGATAATTAATTTCCAGAGAAGGGTTTATTTTGAAAACGAGCAAAAGAAGCATTGTTTTTTGGAGGCATCTTTACACTACCGCGTTGGCATTTCACATTGAAGTCTTGAATTTCCTGTTAAATCAAATTATATTTACCCTAATTAACATAATAGCAAATGAAAAAAAAAGCTGTATACACAGTTGAACATAATGGAATAGAATTAAACATTTTAACTCGTCGTTTGACACAATGTTATAGTAAACGAAACTATTTCTGAATCCTGAACGTGCATGCGCAATACGATTATGGGCGATCAGGACCATGTATATGCATATCTACGTAGCAAAAAATACATATAAAATTTTATAATATCAAACTTACCCGGCTATCCGCAAAACAATCTACAGGATGCACAATAAATGAAAGTTTTGCTATCTCCGTCATAATGGCTTTGGAAAAGGGTTCTTGAAGAAGAGGTGACATCGTTTTAGGGAAAATATCCGAATACTGAATAGAGGAGGAGCCATAAATGTTAATGCAGTGAAATCGCATATGTTGGCCCTCCTGGAACATATAGAAGAGGGAGAGGAAGAGTATTCAATAAATTGACCTTGTCCAGAGATCATTTGGAGTTGGTGAAGATTTTAGAAGTCCCGCAAAAAGTTTTAGAAGTCTTGAGGTACTCAGTCCTTCCATCGTAGCAGTTAATAAAAAAAAACATGCGTATTATCATTAAACTAAAACTACTTAAGAAATACAAGGATGTTGCGAAGCAGTTTATATTAAATTATGGAAATAATTATGTCAGTCAGAATGATGAGAGTGGCTGAACACCAGTGTGACTTCAAGTCATACACAATTCTTCTATCTGTGTAACTCATATGGTTTGGCGATTGCAAGTATGTATATGTAGCAACAACTAAATATGCAAATAAGTGTGTCTTTAATTCTTTAATTCAAACATCCCCGGATATCCCCCCAAATTCACAGATGGCCAAAAATAAAAATGGAGGTATCTTGGTCAGAATGTATTTGGAAATGGGTTCTTGAACAGTGGTAACATCGCTTTAGTAAAAATACTCGAATACCAGAGAGAAAAGCCATAAATTTAAAGACCAGTTAAATCGCATATGTTTCCCAGGCTGCGACGTAGTAAAGCAATTTAACTTCCCTAAATCACTCAGTGGCAGACGGCAACGGGTGGTGGTGAATGGACAGGCTTCTGAGTGGGTGCCCGTTACTAGCGGGGTGCCTCAAGGTTCTGTCCTGGGACCACTACTATTCATCATCTACGTCAACGACATGGACGGTGACATGGTTGCCAAGATTTCAAAATTTGCCAACGATATCAAGCTTGGTATGAACTTTGCAAAGGATGGAAATACTGCCCGCCTGCAGGAAGATCTTGGGAAGATTGGGGAGTGGTCAGACACGTGGCAAATGCCTTTTAACGTGAACAGATGCAAAGTGATGCATATCGGCCAAAGAAACCCCCAATCTTAGTATATCCTTAAGGGCACTGCTCTCGAACCGAGTTTCACTAAGAAGGACTTGGGTGTAACTATCACTAGCGACCTCAAGTTCTCAAAACAGTGCATCGAGGCAGAGACGAAAGCCCAAGGGATGCTAGGCTATATTGAGCGCTAGTTTGGATATCGGAACCAGGAGATTGTACTGTGCTTGTACACCTTACTTGTCCGACTGCACCTGGAGTATACCCTACAATTTTGGAGTCCTTCATTGCGGAAGGACATCGCGAGATTGGAACTCGTACAAGCCAGGGCAACCAAGCAGATTCCCTCTATCCTACATAAAAGTTATGAGGATAGACTAAGGGAATTAGATCTGTTTTCGTTGAAAACCCGTAGACTGCGTGGTCAGCTCATCGAAGTTCTCAAAATACTTCGAGGGTTGGACAATGTTGACTACCGGGATATTTTCACACTGAGTGAGAACAGAACGCGCAATCACTGCTTGAAACTTAAACTGAAGCGTTACAACCTTAATCTGTGTGGAAATTTTTTCACTTACAGTATCTGCGGTAAGTGGAACGCACTTCCAGTGGAAGTTGTCATCAGTGAATCTATTGACCATTTTAAGTCAAGACTAGACAAGGTCTTGAAAAGTGGCCGCTTAGGGAAGCAAAACAATTGAGTAGCCATCTGCCCGCTCGATTGCTAGTTCAAAGATACCCTCCTTGAATGTACCGTAAGGTCTCTTAAGGTACCTTCTTTCCTTGTTGTTACTCCTTGTTATTAAAAGATTGAATGAGACAGTCAAATATACATAAAAAATGAGCACTTTGAAGATTTATTAAATTATTAGGATGAGTTTAGGTTAAAACAAAAATAACATTCGAAGAAGTAAAATCTGAATTATAAATGGTGTAGAAATAACACTCTTCCAGAATCCTAAATACTTCACTTTTGCTTCATAATCTATATATTTTCACACTGAGTGAGAACAGAACGCGCAATCACTGCTTGAAACTTAAACTGAAGCGTTACAACCTTAATCTGTGTGGAAATTTTTCAACTTACAGTATCTGCGGTAAGTGGAACGCACTTCCAGTGGAAGTTGTCATCAGTGAATCTATTGACCATTTTAAGTCAAGACTAGACAAGGTCTTGAAAAGTGGCCGCTTAGGGAAGCAAAACAATTGAGTAGCCATCTGCCCGCTCGATTGCTAGTTCAAAGATACCCTCCTTGAATGGACCGTAAGGTCTCTTAAGGTACCTTCTTTCCTTGTTGTTACTCCTTGTTATTAACAGATTGAATGAGACAATCAAATATACATAAAAAATGAGCACTTTGAAGATTTATTAAATTATTAGGATGAGTTTAGGTTAAAACAAAAATGACATTCGAAGAAGTAAAATCTGAATTATAAATGGTGTAGAAATAACACTCTTCCAGAATCCTAAATACTTCACTTTTGCTTCATAATCTAGATTTAACAGATTAGTCATATTTCTCCAAATTCTTGTCTTTCTTTTAATCAATTCCTTATTTTAAGCAGGAACTAAATAATTCTTTCTTCCACTTATTTGAATCAATTTTAAACGATCTTTAAAACGAAAGTACAAAATGGAATATAGTAATTTTGGGTTAGTCAATATAAAATTAGTGTAAAAGTCTATAGATAATAATTTGAATCTTATTTCATTTATATATTTAATAAAAATTGAGTCAAATATACGAAAAAAAAGAGATTTGTTGCAGAACATTGAAATATGAGAAATTGTGACATTTGGCAACCATACAAGGGATGCCTTTAGGAAAGAATTAATATAATGTACTTGTTTTTCTGTTTGTAAGATAAGATCTCTTTGGTTAAAATAGAACAATCTTACTATAAATTAATCTCCGAAATTTCTATTTTAATACAATAAAAACGCTCTATATCTAGCTCACCTCTATAATAGATATATGGTAAATGAATCTACAGGATCTTATTGAAGTAAATATATAAAACATTGTCAATGAGTTAAATTAAGTAAAGTGAGGAAATGTAGTATTATACTTAATTCATATTAAATATATTAGGCGGTCTAATATATTCAGTTTGCTTATTTAAATGCCCTAAAGACCAGGTAATACTTTCATCCTGATATTAAGTAAAATTAACGTATTAAATCCTTGTATATTATTTTATAGCAATTTTAATATAAATTGCGGGCCGTATATGTATAACAGGGGCTTGAAAGCGCTTAAGGATAAATTATTTTATCAAGAAAAGATATCTAAGGAACGTCCAAGTTCCCCCGAATAAAGAATATTGAATCTAGCTCCAAGATTCCTTTACTTGCCCTACAATCAAGCAAGAAGAGAGCTTTCTACTCTTTTGTAGACAGTGCCTTGTGAATACCATCGATTCACAATAGAAGTAAACCGGCAGCCGCCCTGCCGAATCAAGAAATCCATTTGGCTGCCCCAAGCGTGGTACCAAAACTCGATGACAAATGCCCTTGCTAATTACACTACTATTGAAGAAGCTTACCCAGCATAGAAAACCTACAGATCTTCCTGACTTGGTAAAATCTGCTAAAAGCTATGATATTCTCATTGGAAAAAAATCTTTCAGTTCTATAAAAATATGGAGAAACTTTCCATTTCACAGTTTCCATAAACTTACCTTACACTAAAACGCTCACCAACCATTATTCAGCCTTGAAATAGCTTTTATAACTCCATCTCTTTCCAACTTGTTTCGCAAATTGTCTCCTATATAGCTCAATAGAGTTATAGAATGCAGATAGAGAGGAAGTTAGCTTTCAACTCTTTTTGAAATAGTGCCTTGTGAATACAAGGCATCAACAGTAGAAGCAAACTGGCAGCGACTAAGCCAAAACAAGAAACCTATTTGGCTGCCCCAAGTGTGGTACAAAACTTGGTTACAAATCACCCTTGGTAATCAAACAACTCTCGAAGAGTCTTACCAAGCCTAAACAATCTACAGATTTTCCTCACTTGGTATAATGTGCCAAAAGCTATCATGCTTCTCATTGGAAAAAATGCTGTCAGTCCTATATACATATGGTGAATCTTTCCATTTCACAGTGCCCATTAACTAATCTTACACTAAACCACTCACCAACAATTGTCCAGCTTTCAAATACCCTTTAATAGCACATTCTCTCCTATATAGGTCAATAGAGTTATAGGTTACAGATAGACATTTTGTAGTTAAATCGAAAGACTTTGTTCTCCAACTATATATTAGGTTGTTTGGAAAATAAATACGGATTTTAGAAAAAAACATTTATTCTGTTAATATTTAACAATATTTATGTTAAAATTAGTCACCTATCCTTCTCTGCCATCGATGGGCAAGATTATATATGCCTCGTCAAAAAAAATATTATTATTATTATATAGACCATTAAAAAGAGAAACACTTAAAACTTTGGAAATTATACCAACAAGAGGTGTCAATCAAATCAAAACATAGCAAGAAAGAAAGAAAAAAGAATTAAACAGCCCCACGGTTACGCAACGGTTATGCTAAGAAATCATCGATTCCACTTCCACCATAGTTTTAGCCTTGAATTTTTGTTGCTTAAAAAAAATGTCTAGATGCTTAAAAATTTGCCTTCAGTGAGTGAAAGCTGAAAAGAATATGGAGGATGCAGTAAAGTCTCTTATCCCAAGACAGTGAGTTTCTGCATCGTCATCCTGCTATCGTGTTGTCGCGCGTTGTCGTGAAGCAGAATTTGGCCACGTCGATTTACGAGTGCAGGTTTCATTTTTCTCAAAGGAACATGCATTTCTGCGAGCTGCTTGTAGTAAAACTCTGTTGTGACGCTCTGATTAGCTTCGAGAAAGCTGTAATCCACAACACCAATAGAAGAACAACAGACTGTCACCATAATCTTCTTCTAAAGCAAGTTCGGTTTCGTCAAATGTTTGGGGGCTGCGTCATGATCAAGACATTGGAAGTTAATAGAAATTCATTAGAGTACACATTAATTATTAAGCATGTATTTTTTTTAGAAAACACTGCCAAAAATATCAACCAAAATCAAATTTTGAAAAGTGAGTAAAAAAATCGTCAAGCATTTTCCGAACAACCTATTAAATCGCTTGTAAGACATCCTTTGGAGTATGCGGTAAACCTTTGCTCTGTTTACACGACAAATGAGAGCCAGGAACGAAATTTGATCAGGAACTTAGAAATAGGTCGTACGAAGTAAAAGCATAGGTGCCTTAATTTACTTTCACTAAAATACTGGTATATACTCGGCCGGCATATTGAACTATTTAAAATACAAAAACTGGTTTCCAAATATAAATTATTATTCAACATTTGAGCTCGATACTAAAGCAGCAACTAGAAATTACGGCTGTAAACTATTAAACAATGATTTAGAAATGTGATAACACTAAATTTCTTTTAGTGAATATTACTTTAAATTATGCCCTTAAATTATCTTAAAAGTCTAACCTCCATATTTGCACACTATTTTCTGAGCTAGCCCCAAGTTGATTGCAGGGTCTGTGTTGGTTTGTATTTCTGTAATATCACCAGACCAAGTGAGTAGGGCTTAGTTCTATTTTATACCAGCCCTGTTCAGGGCGATATCGTATAAACTAAACCTCTTCTTCGAGCTATCCTCAATTGGATCTTAGGACATTTGCTGGCGCCTAATTCTGTCATTATCGCAGGCTTTGGTCATCTGTAGAAATACGATACTCTCTCTCTCCCTCTCGTACTGGCCCAAGGTGTGCACTTGCGAACATAAGGACCATTTTATAAAATTTCTCACTAACCCTCGTCACTGAAGAAAACCCGTCCCTTCTTCATTCAAATATATCAAACAGCAAAAACAGGCCTCCTCCTTACGTCATCTTTCTCCAATTTACCTTACTATTGTCAATCCAAAATTGGTAATTTGTACAGTAGAGTAAACAGTGTCAATTTTTTACCCTTATATAAAAGTGAATGTAAATCTCAACTTTGAATTTCATCTTAATCAATCAGACAGACTAATCTCGCTTCTTAATGTCATCTCCATTTGAACAAAATGGAACTTCTTCAATTCAAATTGTATTCCCACTAAATTAAACATCTTGAACGATAGAATTACTTAATATCTTTCAATTTTAATCATTAATCAACCCATAGTGAAAGTAAATCGTAATAAATTCTTTCAGAAATCTAAAGGACGAACTTTCTACTCATGCCACGGCTAGTCGTTAAGGTAATCTGGGAACGAACTCTCAAAGAAATCTGCATAATAATCCTGCCTTCCGCGATTCACAAGTTTCTTCGTGACCCTACAGAAGTGGCATTACATTACTGGTGACATCAGAATGATTAAGCCCTGTAAGGTAAAGTGAGCTTACACTAATAGTAACCCACTTGAAATGATTAAGCCTTGCAAAAGTGTAATAAATTGGGACAATACTTCGCTCAGCACTCTGCAACTCCCTATCTCACCATCATGAAAATACAAAAGTGCAAAACTCTCCCACGCTTAAGGAAGGCGAAGCTAGCAATTTTTTAATTTGCATTTCGCAGAGATAGAAACAAAGCCCATTTACAGCAGACATGTTCGATCCGTAAATAATCTGCTGGTTCCAACGACAAATCTCGTGCAACTCATGAACGAGGTATCGTAGCTGCACTGGCACCATACCCCGCAGAACGCGCAGTGCCATAGGAATTAGCGGGAATCAAGCAACATAATACCACGCCAGAGAGAGGCATACTGAGTATTTTTTTATTATCAATGAAGATAGCTATTAAAATAATAGACGTGGGGGCGAGTAAAGCAGATCTGAAGAAAAAGTTTAATTTTCATAGACCTAAACTAAATCCATTTGCAGTTGATTATTATTGAATTGTTGATCACTTTGCAATTGAAGATACCACAGAAACTCTTTACAAGTTTTCTAGGAGGTCTGTTCGGCTTTTCTCTAATATGTAGACATTGTTTTAACTTATAAAATATATAATATATTCAACAAAATTATGCGAACCATAAATAATTAGTCAACTGAGATGAGAGCGTACCTAATAGCGTCAAATACTTCTACCAGCCTAGATAACTTCTGCATTTTGACGGAGCATAAAATGAATAGAATTCAGGATGTAGAAGATACCAATGTTTAACCAATCTTGCATAAAGCAATTGGGCAATTTGGACAGATTGCGTGGATAGCGATCCTGAAGTTTGACATGTTGTTAGAGGTAGTCTGATAGATTTTCGGGGTGATTCGAATACGCTGATTTTGCGGGCCAATCCAGAAATTTGTTCGTTTCTGAGTGTTAAAATTGACAGTGAGTAACAGTTCTTTCCCGATGAACGCGGGAAGTTTTATTTTAGAAGACAGGGATTGGAATGTTACGTTCTGCGTTACGATGAAGGGAAAACGGCCAAAACCTGTTCGTTTAGCAGCTCGATGTAGTCATAGTAGTCCAAATTGTTTTTTAATTCAACCAAATGACCCATTTCGGCATAATTAATTCAACGCTAAAATATAACAGAGCTTCCTTAGCTTTAAGCGCACCCAGCACTTTTTGAATTCCTCATTAGATCTACGATAAACACGACGCTGGGCATTATTCACATCCAGGCATAAACGTGACTCACCTGACCAGATAACTCATTTACATTTATCTACGGTCTACGGTTTGTTTCTCCTCTCACAATTTCCCCGGGTAATCATTGCGGCCGAAGTGAGCAAAAGCCTCTTGCGTGTCAATCTGCTCCATATGTTCATCTCATGTAGCTCAATGCGGAGTATTCTTAGTAATAGCTACCGAAATACCAAATTGACGTCTTGCATAAATTCTTGCCTTGAAGCAAAGTGACTGTTTGCCAGAATCAGTGAAACTTCGGTCGTTCCAATCAGTCATTATCGTCTTTCGACACAATTCTAGCAAAGATTTCCTAAAAAAGTGGGAATTTTTCATTGAACAGAGACCAAAATGACTGTTTGGATAAATACATCGGAAAATTTCACTAATTCCTCCATGTGGTAACAATTGGCATGCGCAACTGCAATCCCTCCTTTTTGCCACTCAGTAATATTTGTTTTGCGTCATCATGTATAACAAACTCAATAAAACAAGGGATAGAGGGAGACGTTAGTAAGTAATTTGGTTCATTGTAGCAGACAGAATAAACGGATTATAAATATCACTTGATCCCTGTTGAGACCTTAAGTTTTATGTACTTACCTAGACATCTTATTGCTACCCCGAATTACTTAACAAGCAACATATGTAATTACATAGAAAGAAAATATTTTGGCTGATATCCGTAATACTTATAACACTAATACCCTATTACTGTTTTTAGGGATACGTAAGTGTTTTATAATTGCATTAACTTTCATGTAAACTCTTAAGTAATGTTGCTCAAGTCATCACAACGATGAGTTCAAGCTCGCATCTGAGTAATTTTGTTGGCCCTGGGGGTGAAACTGTAGGGCTCGTTTTATAAAATATGTAGGCCTCTGGCCTTTGAAAGCTGACTTGGTGACTAAAAGAGACCTTCGTAAGTATGATATGCAATTGTGTAATCAAAGTTAAGATGACAGAAAGAACTCCTATTAGAAAAATGGCGAAGAACATCAGCTAATACTCTTTTAATGAAAATATGACTATCATGTCTATGCTGTAAACGGTTTGTAATTAGGCAGTGAAGTTTTAATTTGAAAAGCCAAACGTGAGGCTACCGTGAGCGTCATTGTCAATTTAGTCAGATTATTTGATATTTTGACTTACAAGTGTCCGATTAACATTTGTGAGGTGGAAGGCTATGGCGGCTGACTGATTCAAACTCTCGCCCCTAACTTTTCCTGCAGCAGAGAGAAAAATATTCCTTAGAAAGAGATAGCCTACATCAAGTGGCAGAAAGTGAAGTTAAGAATTAAATACCCTCTCCCCTTAATTGGTGGGGAGGAGGATTTCATAGAGCACAAGAGAGAGGTGAGGCCATTGAAACAAGGGTGAATGAAAAGAAGGCAGAGAAAAAGAAAGGCAACAAGGAGGAAAGTTCTGCACAAGCAAATAGATTTTATAAATAAAGGCCCATCCTGGCTACAGTAAAAGACGAATAAAAGAAAAAACACAAACAGAAAGAAACAAAAAAACATGTTTTCGCGTCTGGGGGAGGCCGGCCTCCCCCGGGCCCAGAGTATGTACCCAATAGCAAAAAAAGAATTAAAAAATAGAGGAAGCCAGTCTAATCAAAAAGTCATACAATCCGCAAGTCCTCGTACAAGAACAAGAACCAAGTTCAATGGACAAGTTTTAATGACCCATCTGCTCCCGCTATCAGGGGAGAAAAGCTGCACGAAGATTCCACAGAATAGGAGATTCAACAATAATGTGGCGATCAATCTGAAGGATCAGTCAATCGTCACAGTAATATACGGAAGAGCGCTCCATCAATTGATTGTGCATCCCGAGAAGTTGTCCAAAGTAAAAATGAGAGCGAGTGATCTAAGGCCACTTATGCTTCGGAGATAGGTCCATGGGAACAGTTGCGGCGCGATGGTATGCAACTGTAAGGATGCTTACGCTGTCAGCCATGTCTCACCACGTGATCAACCAGGTGCTTTTTGAGTTGCTATAGGTGACACTCCTGTCTCCAAACTGAGTCCATCTCGTTATTCTCCGAATCAAGAGGTTAGGAAGTACAATGCTTCAAGAAAGAAGAGAAGAGCTCTCCGCACCTCCGTTGACCATAATGAAGTACGTTCATATGGCGGAAACTCTGGGAAAGATAACACTTGTGTTACAGTGTCATGGGGTATCAATCTGCACAAGGCTCACTCTTTTGGGTAAGGAAAAAGGCAGCACAGAAAATGCATCCTGGAAGCTCGTTAAGAGATTTTTTTCTGATTGTAATGACGATCCAGCCATAGAAAAAAGTGGTGCTAATGAATATTTTCTCACTGGCTATAAGTTATTGCAAGAAACAGACCTGAGCTTCGAATAAGAAACAGTCAGACTATGATAAGTCTGCGAACATTGCCTTTATAGTTGGATGATATGGTATAGAATTCATGCCAACTGCATCACTGTTAACAGTAGCACTAAATAATTCAGGAAACATCTCAGAAGACAACATAAGGAAAGTTATTGATAAGAAAAAGTTAAAGAGCACCGGGTAATTTGATGATTGAGGTGATTGAGAAGTTCGAGGAGAAATGCAAAAAGGAGGCAAGAGATCTCTTAGATCCTCTTTAATAGACGTACTTACCTGGTCAAAGTGATAATAGAGGCTGAAAGCAATTGACTGATCTTTTTCGCAAAGAGACAGGAAGAACAGTATAGTGCTGTTTTTGAAACTGAGTGCTACTCTCTTTTATACTTTCTCCGAGAAAAAGAACCTAAAGAAGAGTTACATGCGGAAAAGATTACTAAGGTGATCTTTTCATGTTTGAAAAGATTTTCCTAAGTCTTATCGTTCATTAGTGGAGACAACAAATGTTAACACTGCTGTAAAATCTTAAGTAATGAAGAAGCTAGAGCGGCATCTATGAAGAAAGCTGATCAGTTTATTGTATAAACTGCACACTAGTAATTACATCTTTTATTCCATCACTTTTTTATCTTGAACAGACATCAAATTATCCTGGCCAAAAGGTAAGCACCATGATTTTCTAACAGACTTTGATATACCTTTAACACTCAGTTGAATCTCTATTTGCCTTTTATTGATGAAACTGCCTGATAAGATGAAACAGTAACGCTCAAATGATCTATAATGACCTCAAATTATCTGTACATTTAAAGATGGTGTGCTACCTGCAGAGAAATAGGCCAAGTTAACCACATATCCTTGCTCGCCTCAGAAACTGACTTCTCATGCTGTGGATGTCAAAGCACGAGATAAAAGAAAAGAACCGGAAGATTCTATTATTCATCGTTGAATTCACGATTGAAATGTATTATCCATAATGGCTTGATGTGAATTTAAGCATTCCGGGCTTAAAGGGCATTGGCATACCCTATTTCTGCTCTAGTACCTCATGTCAAAGAGGATGGAGACACTAGATAATGTGACGCTAACTGAAATAAGATTTGATTGTTATGCCATGATGTAGTAAGCATTCTAACACTCATGTGTTCTGAGGATCAGATGGAGAGGGTTGAGGGTGTAGAGAGATTTAAGAATCAGGAGACGAAGACCCAAATCCTCAGCTGTTTGATTCTTCTGTTAGGAGCAGAATGAAACATAACCTCATTGTGATGCTTCCAGCATTGACCGTAGAATGCGCTAATGAAAAACTTTCCTTCAAGATCTTACAAGAGGAGGCAGATTTTATTGTAGTGACTTCCTTTCTTCTGGTTCAAAATCATTGGTGGAAAGGGCTACTTTCGTATCGGTGCTGCCTCGTCGTTTAAAGTGTTCTGAAGGTCCATCCAAGATTAGTAGACCTGTAATGGAGCCGAAGTTTCCTTGATGTTTCGTTTCTTCAGGTGCATGTAGGTGCGACAATACAACTTATTTGGTCTTTCGGAAAAAGATTAAATCCGCTTTCTGAATATTTAAGACATCATTCTCAAAAAGGTAGGAGTCACATTGCTTCGAAGAAGCAGTTATAGGTGAACCACATAACACAAAATTATAAAGTAATTCCTCTAATCATTTATCAAAGATTTCATATTGACACGAATTATCATTTCTACATGGTCTTTAATTTAAGAAATGCGATGTCAATGGTAGCATCTCAGTAGCATTGGCACGAATGCCTTGATGAGGTAGAAACAACGACACGCTTGCAGAGATTTAGGGAGCATCTCATGGTCGGACATGAAGAACAGTGTAGAAGTGTGTCTCGAGCCTTCTCCGGTTTCCTATCACAAGTTTAAATTTTACCGCGTCCTGGTCGGCCAGTTATTATATGATGTATTTTAACGAGTCAATTTAAATAAGTAGGTTACTCTTTTCACGAAGTTTATGGTAGATAGAGTGTTTCGAGAAACGAATGACCTTCGATTTCCTACTGACGGTGTGGAACATGTGTTCTTTGGACAACATGCTCTCATTATTTTAAACAGAACTACTAGCAAACTATTAAATAAGGGGGGCTTGAACTATAACTTTGGCATCCGTTCATTCGATATAATTCCATGATGGAGAGAACCTTTAGTCCTCATTTTCTCTTCTTTATTTTGTGGAGAGGAGGGCTTAATATACGTCATTTGCCGAAATGACAAATGATTAAACGTCTGCGAATCTCCACTGAAAGGAGGAGATTGCACCTTTTATTAACCCCTGACCCTTGGCTAGAAGTTGACCCAAACTTCATTACTCTCCGTTTTAAGATGACGGTAGTAGCTAAGGGGGATATACACTGTTCATATTTCTCCTTAAGAGTGTGGCGTAAAACTTATGTTGCTCTCTTCATGAGCGGTTGATCAGTCTGAGAATTTTTGTCCCTTTGGTGGCGCCTGCGAACGCAAATGCTGGGCCACCGTATTCCCAGGCAGATGGCGAACTCTGTAGACGGAGGGAAGTTCTCTTACCCAGGGTCATATGAAAGGGGAAAGCAATTTTTGGCCAGGAAATTCTGACTCCCCCTAAGAGTGTAGAGGGAGGGAGACACCTCCTTTTAAGAGATGCTCTTTAAAACATATTTAATTGGGTGAGAGCGAGCCCTTTCATAAATTTAGGATGGTTGTATGAGGTGTCCCCTAACGGTTGAAGAAGTACCTAGAAAACTCCTTGGCTTTCCCTGATTTTACGGGAAAACGAGGCTTCTTTTGGAAGTGGATCGCCTTTTACTTCTGAGCGCATTTATGGTATTCCCTCTTTTTTAGCGCTAAATAAATAAGTAAATATAATTGCTTTCGAATGATACAAACACACACTAATATCTTCATATGTATAGAGATAGGTCATTATAGGTTCAGAAACATCTAAAATGTGATACTTAGCGCACAAACTGCCTTCAGATGTGAACTAAAATGGTTCTTGACAGACCCGCCCACCGCATACGGCTTCTTTGGCTTTACGCTTTAACTTATATCTCGAAGATAAGTTTTTCTCTATTTTAGGAGCCCAGGTGGCAAATGAATACTGGAGCAAAGGTTGCCGTACTCACACCCAGGGCCGGATCTAGCCTTTTCGAGGCCTAAGCAAGATTATATTTTGGCGCCCCCTAACTAATGTGCTGTCATTTGCATTTTTTCTATGTACAATTTAACTTATGTAAGCACTACACTACATTCATGATAATTATTAATAGAATTTATGAAAAATTATACAAATGGTATGAAAAGATATGTATAGCATTGAAAATGTGTTATATTCAAACAGAAGGAATGATTGCTTATACAGATATAAGTATATAAACATTCATCATTTTGATATTTTCAAGACACGAAACTATGTGATAAACAGATATTAGATATTTATGTCCTAGTTATAATAGTATTCCTTCAAAGTCTTTGTTTTCTTGGCGGCAAAGTCATCATCAATAACGTCGTCCTATGATTACCTCTCTTCTAATAATATGATTAATACTTATGATGGCTAATCCACTGAAGCGGTCTTGAGCCATGGTAGATATTAGATAGGTTTTTATGAGTTTTAGCTTAGAAAAGCTACCTTCTGCTGATGCAAATGTAACTGTAAGAGTAGTCGCAATTCTTAAAGCTATCTAAGGATTAGGACACAACTCCTTCAGCTCTTTTTGATGAATAAAAGTAAGCAATTCAAATTCTGTCATTGCATCATTCTGTTTTGGGAGGTTCTGAATCTCTATAATCAATTAATTCCAGTCAATATCATCATTCTATTCGCAGGTAAGAGTTTTTCCAATGTACTTGCATTACTGTTTTAGTGTTTCTTCATCCATGTCGTGATAAGTAGTAAGTACACCAAATTTATTTTCTACTACCTCCAGAGTCTTAAGTCTTTCATCCAGAGATATAAGTGCCCCATCAACCACTACATTGAAAAATGAAATCTGTAACATTTTCATTGAATTTTCAAATTGCTCTCCTGCCGATTAATAATCAAACGGTTACTTCGTATTTCTCATTCTGTATTCTTTTAACAGTGCATATGTATTCATTTCCTCACACGCTTCTTTTGCAGTAATATGTGTAGCTGCAAACCCATTATTTCTATAGGTGGTCAATGAGTTTGTAGTTTTCTTTAAGAGGTTTAATGCTAAATCTAGCTGCATTGTTTCTGACAACAGGAGCTTGTTAATTATATTTATTTTACTAACAATTTCATACCAAACTGCAGTACAAATTTGAAAACTGAATAAACCAATTTCTCCTGCTAGAGATTGAGACTCAATTCTTGTGTTTCCATTATGCTCCGTGTCTCTGACCTCAATTAAATCCTTTCTGACGCCACTTGCTTGGAAGAGCAATGGTTATATACTTTTCAGTCTACGTATCATCTGGTTTCACTCCAGGACTTGAGAGTTATGTCCACATGATTTTTTTACGATGGTCCACCTCGGTGGTGATTCTGTTCGCAATTTAAACAGGTTCTGTACAACTCCAAAATAACTGATGGCATCTAGGGACTCTTTCGCAGCATCTCCCACTATTAGGTTTAAAGTATGTAACTTACATGGAACAAATAAAGCACAAGGATCTTTCTTCAACAATCTTGCCTGAACACCTTTACTTATTTCCTCTCATATTAGCACCATTATCATATGATTGACCACTGCAATCGCCGAATGAGATGCTTAGCTCCTTTAATCTGTTTAAAATCAGAGATGACAAATCCAAACATGTTGATTCGGATGTTGTTAGAAATCCCATAAAGTATTCTTTGATTGCAGACAATTTTTTGAGCTAAGGTCTGGAGTGCAATCCAGAATGATGGCGTAGTACTTGGATCGTTTGATTTCTGCTACTATTACATCAAAGATTTTATTGCAAATGAAGGAAATAAGTTCATTTTGAATTCCTTTGGCAAAATATGTTTTAGTGCTCTCCCCACCAGCAATTTTCCTGATATGATTTTTTAGTACTGAGTCAAATTTTGAAAACAATTCTACCTCCTTTAAAAAGTTTCTACTCTTTGGATAATCCAAAATTTCAGTAGTCTCTCTGAGAACAAGATTTCTTTCTGCTAAGGACTGAATAATGCAAACTAAGCGAATCAATATATCTCGCCAGCAATTGTTCATTACTTCCAGAAGAGAAATTTCTTTCTGATCGATTACTTCCCCTTTCTTCAAACAGATTGCAAGTTCCTTCCACAGTACTATGCTTTTGTTATGATTTGGACTGTTTTCCTCAGCTTACAGTGACGTCCCTACATTGACCCAGTCAGTTTATCCATCTTTAATTCGCATATACTCGTATGACTTCTTTGAAAATAATTTACTGAATATACAAGCCAACTTCGCTTCATTTTCTCTCCATTAATAAGAGTCCTATGAAAATAATGATGGTGGAAACTTCTACCACTCTCATTCTGACGGAAATTGAAAAACGGAGAGCATTGCAGTGGTCCTCTACTTACCCAATTAGTCCTCTCTGAATCCGTCATGGGAAATGAGTAGTCAACTATTTCAAGTGGTGGTGCATATTGATACAGGGATGGCGAATTATGAGATGGAAGAGTAAAATAGCATACATTGCATTGTTTCTCGCTTTGACCATCAGCTGCTGCAGAAGTTCCAGGTTCTTGTGATGACGCACTCTCATCCACATTTAAGCTATCGGATGTGGTCAAACCTGGTACAGAGAACTAAATATATTAATATATATATATATATATATATATATATATATATATATATATATATATATATATATATATATATATATATATATACATATATATATATATATATATATATATATATATATAAATATATATATATATATATATATATATATATATATATATATATATATATATATATATATATATATATATATATATATATATATATATATATATATAATTCCTATGCTTATTCTCCAGGCAATATTCATATCCTTCCTTTTAATTAAAGTAAATATTCATTAATTAGTACCTTATTATTGGGAGGATATTAGGACTACTTTATTATTTTCATTTTATTTATTGAGTTGCATACAATGAGCCAATTGTCCTTAAAATGACCAACTAGTATGCTGTAACTACAATATATGTTGTAGTTCTACATTTTCTAGCATAATAACATTACTGATTTTGTCAGTCACAGCCAATTTCTTCAGTGGAGACGACAACTTGACTTGTCGACTTGGATGATGTATCTAGGGATTTTAAAGTGGCCTCCGCCTTAGCTATGGAAAGGATTTCAAAATACTTCATTATTGCTTCTGAAAAGAAAATACAGAAATAAAATGATTATAAATTTCAAACGAATGCTATACTACTAATTATTAATTAATCATATTTATTCTAATATTTTCATAGGATCAGAAACTTTAAGATTTAATTTTCTACAATACACACATATACTATATGTATACATACATTTATGCAATTATGCATACTACATGCACATGTTGTATAAAATATTTAGCTAAAATTATATATATAATTAAATCTGTAATCCTCATTTGATTCAGGATATACATTTATAAACTCTATATGATGTAGAATTTTAAAATTGCAATATAAAATTCTTGTCATTAAATGTAGATAAACACATTTTGAGTACTGTTTTTCTAGACATACTGTAGGCCAGATTTCTATCGCAATTTATTAAAGCATTAAATTTTAAATTAATTGACTTTTACAATTAGTTAAATCTTAATAAATGACTAAAGCTAGCAACAGGGAAATCATATAGACAAGCCATATAAGTAATTGGTAAATACCTTATTCTTTTTGCAATGTGTTTTCTTCATGCTTCTTTTTCTTTCGTTTTTCAGCACTAGATAGATAACATCTCTTTTGAAACATAGCTCTAGAATTGCAAGAATATATCTTATCTACATTTTATGTTGATATTTATATGGAAATAATAATATTATTATTATTTTAATTACCCACTTCGGGACACGGAATTTAATAGGTATTTAAAAATTGAAAATAGGCCAACATTGACAAAAATTATTGATGTTTATTATTGTTGTATTTTTATAGGGGTATACCCTAAAAACAAACCCTGCTAGGCAGGTTGAATTTTTAAACTATTTAATTTTTCTATACTTCTTTTAATTGTCTATGATTTGTTTAAAAACTTCTAAATAGACAATCTTACTTTATATATTACAACTTAACTATGCCTTGTAAAATTTATAGTTGATTACAAAATGAATTTTCGAAACTGCAAAGATTGAGAAATGTGATCTATAATCTATATTCATTTCATCCAGGGATGACCTAATTATTAATTACAAAGTACGGATGTACTCGATGTAAGATCGTAAAAATATTTAGCTTGCGTTTCGCTGCTTAAAATATTAGTGGCCAAACTTTCGCTGACGGCAAGCTGCATAAATGATAGACTGACGGGCGGTTAGCGGCACGCATCTCTACTAGGAGTAATATATCTATGCGTTTTTGTCCCCCCCCCTAGAAATGAGGGGCCCCAAGCGGTTGCTTGTACCACTTTTGCCTAGATCCGGCCCTGATCACACCATAGTCTGCTACTAGGCTAGACTAAAAACAAATAACAATATGTATATAACAAATAAACAGCAACAAATAAAAAACTAAACAAGATATGGCAACAAAAAGAAAGCGCACTCCGGGGTCAAGGGTAGGCCCGCCTCTCAGGCGCAGGAACATGCGCCCTAAAACAGAGAGTCAAATAAAATGGAGGAGGGCAGCCATCTCGAAACATTCGTAGAGTACGCAAGTTTATGTGAACGAATAAGTCCCGAGTACAAGTGACAAGTGGTAGCGACCGCGCTCGTCCCGGTACTCGGACAGGAAACGTTTGCGAAGATCACCCAGACTGGGACATTCATCAAGACTGTGTCTTACAGTCTGGGGGACGACGCTGTCTTTACAAAAAAGTGGAGGCAAGGGCTCTATCAAATGGCGGTGCGTACCGCGAGTGCGTCCAATTTGGATACGACAGAAAGTAACCTGAAGCTGTCGCGGCAGTTGGTGATAAGTCCATGCGAACGGTCGCAGCCCAATGGCACGGAACTTTAAGTTCCCCTCGGCCGTTTTTCCTCTTTTTGCCAAGCAGCCCGGAAGGCTGCTCGTATTCTTGCCATGTTGTCGGTGTGAGTATGAGTAATATGCCAGTAGGGTTGCCTAGTTTTCTTGGAGTCTTTAGCGCCCTCATCGGCGGGCACATTCCCCGCAATTTCCACATGTCCAGGACCTCTACAGAAGATAATTTCAACATATGCCGGTTCGTCAAAACCGTGGTATCACGGGTATCGCAAACCAATGGATGCGGGGATTCTAATGCCCCGAGAGCACTCAAGGCGATTTGTAAGTCGATATAAATCGCAATCCCGTTTTTAAACCCCGCACGTCCCTTCTCTCCCGTACCGAGTGGTGTATTGCAACCAATTCGGCCGTAAAGACAGATGCAGCGTCTGGCAGGGCCCCGTTGACTTTAACCAAAGGGATAGGACGGTAAAACCGACCCCACTTTTGTGACTTGGAGACATCCGTATATACTGGCATGGCTCCAGCGTGACACAGAGTCTGCTCCCAAACAGCCTAATGCAATACTCTCGGCGCTTTGAGGCTTTGGGAGCATAAAGGTAGTGAAAAAAAATAGTTAAAGGTGATACCCTAAAGTGGCGTCGTAGGCATAAATAGAGACGTCACCGGTCCGAGAGCTATAGCGAGCTCTCGAAGGAACTTCCTAACCGTACACCCAAAGGGTTTAGAGGTACCGTGAAGATCAGCTTCAGCTACAGTGAGAGCTATTAGCCTCTGAGGGAGGCTCGGGCTCGCTTGTACAGGCAAATAATGCACTGTACACGGTGCAGAGTGAGTGTCATCTCCTCATCATCGACAAGTAGGCTCTCAATGGGGGACGTGCAGAATGCACCAGTCGCCAGGCGAAGACCGGTGTGGTGGATCGAGTCCACCTTCTGCAATACACGTTCGACTGCAGATGCATAAAACCCGCAGTTTAAACCCATGACGGGTTCAAACTTAACTTTCTTCAGCTTATATATCGATATGTTAAATCTTAACGCTGCAAAAGAACTTCACACGAGAATTTCCGTGCAACAACATGACAATTTTGCCACATTTACAATATAGACTGAAAATAAATAAAATAACCTAAAAGGGAAACATATGCAATTTGTTGACAGTTATTTTTTTAATTATGAAGTCCTGAGGTTTTAAGACAATATTACTCTTTAGCTTAAAAATATATTGTTTAGATACATTATATTGGCCTATTCAAGATATCCAATATTCTTTCAAATATGTCGAAAGATATGAAACAATGTCAAAATAATACAAGACTAATTGGATCTGTCGCTTGATTAGCGAATAATGCACTGTATTTCCCCTCATAAGTACCGGGTTCGATTTCCAGTGAGAGTTTGGCCAGAAATACCCGGCTCATTCAAAGCAGCCGCCAATCAAGCGATATGTTGAGTTTGAATTATTCGCACTGAAATCGCCAGGTAGGTACGTACCAAACACACACAACAACCAATTATAAAATCACTCTCTCTATCATCCCTGTTTCTTCGCAAATATAAATACATCTCTTTTCGTTCTCCATGTCAACACCTTCACGGCAAATGGAATGGTGGATCTCCCTTAGACCAAGAGAGATTACACTTGTTGGCTGGGTGAAAAACACTACTCCGACTCTTCCTGTACTCCTTCCTCCAATATGGATATGCCTTTTTGTAGATTCGTTTATCAATCTGCCTTTTATGTGAATTGCATAGTCGATTCACTATTCTACAATTTTTGAAAAGTTGTGTGCTTCTTAAATGAGATTAGTTAATTCTTATGTATTTTCATGCACTGAATCCAAATATCACCTAGAAAATGTTTATTGGCTAGAGGTTTGAAAATACGTGGCATTTAATATTTGATTATTTTATTATAACTTAAATTATGTGTCATTATTTTTTAAACTCTTAATCCATAACCACTCTCTGCATTTTTGCCCATCTCTTGCTAATGTCTAGCAATTCTGCAAGCATTGTTGTGTTCCATTTGCCCTGGTACCGCTTTTCCATGTTTGAAATATCTTAGTAAAACCTTTCGCCATGTTCGCCACTAACTTCCCCACATTTTGCTGGAAAAACATCTAAATGTGAGTACAAAAAGTGGATTCTAAGTGACATCTTACCTACCATGTTCTTGTAGGCCTTGATGAGTTTTTTTCCTAATTCTTTCTAGTTTCCTTCCCTTCTGTTTGCGAGAAATCCCTTCGTCACTAACTTCATTGCTTCCCAGGCATCTTTTCCCTAGCCATGAAGGGCTGATTCGAAGTCATCATCTTTACGAAGCTCTCAAATCTGAGGACAAATGAAAACTCCCTATTTTATCTTAGTGTCGCTCAGTGAAGGGACTTTTGAAGTTAAATATTTCAATCCCTGACCATATTTGTCCATAGCTTTTACAAAGTTTTTCATGAGCACCAGTTTTATGTGTAGTCGTGGTAGATTGCTTGAAACTATTCCTGTTGTACTATTGTAGAAATTCACAAGGCAAATGGATATGCTTCATCTTGGCTCGACAAATTAGGTTAACAAAATTCCTAAGTCGTTGCCCCCTCTCATACTTTTGTTTATTCCTCTCCTTTATCAGCGTGGTTTTTAAATTGCCTCCTCTCCATTCTTTTCTCTCTGAGGATATATAGATCTGTCGGGTGAGCAGTTTCCTTTCATGCATCGATTTATGTTTGGAATCATGAGAAGTCTGAGCGTGGATTGCATCCATATTTAAGATAAATGATCGAAGATATTTAAGCTCTTCCAACGCATAGGTGATATTTGGCTCCGAGCATTTCAATGCATATGTGAATCGAGGAGGCATTCTTATGATCAAGTGAATAATTAGCCTACGCGTGTCTTTGTTACTATTTGCATGTTTTCTTTTAGGTCAGTCTGTGCCCCTCCCACCAGGCTCTTTAACCACCTTTCTCTCGAGCGACTGAATTCGTTTCATCTCTCATTTGCATTCAGGTGCTTGCTCATTTTTCAACAGCCCCCATTCCACTACACTTCGCCGTCCAGGTCAAACGGAATTTAATATTTTATCGGGGCATTTGAAATACAAATATACAAGGAGGGGAGAACAGTGAAATTAAGATTTTTTAACACAAACGTGAGGTTAGATTTAAATATAATTAAAAGAAATTACTAAGGTTTCTTTTTATATTAATTTTATTGAGTTATATCAATTCTTTCTATTTTTTATGGTTTTCCTAAATCTACATTTATTTCCGTCAGCCGCCTTTGGTTTCTGTTTATAAACTAGTCTTTCACTTTCATCTTCTTGATGAAAGTGAAAGACTAGTTTATAAACGGAAACCAAAGGCAGCAGACGGAAATGTAGCTTTAGGAAAACAGTAAAAAATAGACAGAATGGATACAACTCAATAAAAGGAATGTAGAAACGATGCTGTCTTAGAGAATGTATGTGGATGCATTTTGAGAACCTTAATTAATACGAGACATATAATTCTAAGCAATATTGCATGGACAGTCATAGGTTACCGGGACTTTTGATTTGGATCCCAATTACCTATTGACATACGTACAAACCTTTCTGATTGGGTAGAAAAACTTTACAAATGACAATTATTAAATATACTCTCCCAAATAGAATATCGACTTCCAACGCTGGACTGGCTGAGAAAGATTGCAGAAGAAGAGAGAAAGAATAACCTCTTACCTCGTTTAGAGCCTATAATATAACTCGAGAAGATTGTCGTAAGTTTATCTAAATCAGAAGGTGATGCGAGTTTTTAAAAGCTTTGATCCAATGATCAACTTGAAGATGGGTAACCTATTGAAAATTAGCGTGCTATAAATGTTCCTTGCCATACATAATTAAGGCGTTCTATATAATTTTTCCTATCATATAAAATGAAGGTAAAGAAGCGTGTTGTTGTTTAACAATTATTTCCTTTGTCATGCATATAAAACTCTGCAATCATTAAGGTAGACATTAATACAATTTTCGATTGTATTTTTTTTAAAAATCCGAAAGTCTCTGCCGGGACCAGTTGAAATAAAAGCCCATTTAAGCCATTAATAAAAAGAGAGTTTTGATGTTTATTGTAAAGAACGTCATTGAATCAATTAGGCAATTTAGACCTTTTAAATCCGTGTCGCAAACGATAAAGTTTACCCGCCTATCCCTTTTAAAGCAACTAAAAATAAATGAAAACTATTTATCAGGTGAAGTGATATATAATGCATTGCCGACAAAATGTTGTGGGGCTTTATGTAAAGGGGAATGGAAATTATTCGAGATAAATTATTGGAACGGTAAAAGGAACAGGCTTTACAGTTGAGAGACCGGATTATAAAGCTACAAAGAAGATTTCAAGGAGGCTTGAGAAATAGAACTGTGAGAGAAATTCATTTCATAAAAATTGAATTTGCTTTGTTTTACTATATTTACCCTCAATTTTTAGGCCTTTATCCTTTTTGTAAATTGTACAGCACTCAGCTGGCACCTCCTAAAAAAGACCCTTTCCAAATATGCTAACTCATAAATTAAAAATACAAATAAAAACAAAAAGCAATTCATGGCATGATTTGGTGCTCTACGATATCCACAGGGGTCTCGTGGCGGACCTAGACTTTTCCCACCCAAGAGTCTCATGGAGAGTTGGATATTCCATCAAAAATAAGCATAACCTCTGTTGTATCGAGTAGTGGTGTCAGAGCGGTTCAGGGGAGTGCTCCTTTTGAAAGTGCTGCGTCCCACGAGTTTTCAAATAGGAGTGAGCAGGAAATGAAGTTATATCGTTGATGCATGAGTGAAGGGAGAGGGGGCACGGAAAATGTGGAAAAGCAATGACACGCAAGTTTAAAATCCTGTGTGAAGTCTCTCATCTCCTTTGTTATTTAGTCCGAAGGACCTACTGACCCCTGCTACATAGGAAAAAGAGAAGATAAAAAGGTAGAGTGATATAAAAAAAATAGGTACGTCCTGGGAACTTGTGAGGGCCTACTTCCCTCAAGCATATAAAATGCCCACCACAATACAAACAGGTATGCAGACGCCAGCGCTCAGCCTCTGTTTTTTTTCTTTTTAAATTGAAGACCCATTTGGCGACTGCCTAGAGGGGAAAAACATCGCCGTAATTCACGATAGAATAAAAACAAGTAAGAACGTGTAAAAAACATAAAATAAATAAGGCTAAGAAACAAGTTAAAAAGACAGCAACAACAAATAAGCAAAACAAGATAAGCAAAAAAACACAGAAAGCAAGCGTGCTTCGGTGTCGGGGGTAGGCCCGCCTCTCTATCGTGCAGGAATATTCTTCGAAAGAACAAAGAATCAATAGAAAAGCAAGAAAGTAGGCCTATCAGAACCCTAGGTACTAAACGTAATGGAACGAAGAATGTCCATGGCGCGTGTACAAAAGACCCTAAAGCTGCGAATATGAGCCTCCAAGGTGAGGCCTCGATCAAATATAAGACCAAGAAAATGGTGCGAATCCACTAGATCTAGGCTAATCTCATTTTAAAACAAGTATGGGTCAAGTTGGAACCGTGAATGGCATCAAGAGTGCACTACATGAGTCTTGGCCAACGAAAACCAAAACTTGTGCACTTCCAGAGCGAGAAATCCGGTTCAATGCCTGTTAGAGTAAACGTTCCAGATTGGCATTAGGTTTGCCCCCAAAGAGATCGAAAGGTCGTCAATGTAGAGAATAGCGAAAAGATCTTCAGGCAGCACCAAGGTGCAAAGAGTGTTACAATGAGATCACCTCTAAGCGAGCCACCCTCCTCCTGCTCAATTGCTGCGGAAATGACTCCTCCCACCCGAAAGGGGAACCGACAATCTCGCAGAAATTCAGAAATAAAGATTGAGAGGCATTCCTTTGCATCCATCGTGTGGAGAGTCTTTATGATACCGTATCTCCATGAGGCTTCATAGGCCTCATCCAGATCGGTAAAAACCTGGCATGAGTGCTATTTACGAAGGAAGCCCTTGCAGACGGTTTTTTTCTAGTAGGAGCAGAGCATGCCACTTTTAGTTCAATTTGCAAAATCAGCACTGTGCGGAAGACAGGTGAACTCGGCTATGCAGAAAAAAGTTAATCTAACACTTAGCAATTATTTCTTCAACATGCGCATGCTGGATGTAGAGGGATTAGGAGAAAACAAACCGGGGTAGAGTGATTTCTCTTCGGTTTTGCCAGAAGAAATCCAGCAGAAATGCCATGTCTCGCTCTCCCAGGGATCGAAGCATGCAATACGGGCTATCGATCGAACTAGGGCGGTGTCCGAGCACGAAGCGAGAGCAGAACGCAACTCACTCATTTTACACCTAGCATTGAGGGGTTCTCCGCCTTTCTAGGTAAATTCCAGATTGCGGACTTCCGCAACATCATGACGCGCATTGGATGCTGGCGGAGCAGCATCCTAGTTAGGGAATGTAGAGAAATCAGTTGTGAAGGACTCCGCAACGGATCCAGGGTCCGATATTGCCGTGCCATTCTCCTGGATTACGGGAGGAGGGTTATTGCAGAGGTTGCCTCCAATCTTTTTTAATCACTTGCATACCTCTCCTAGAGGGGTCTTCGTGTTAAGTGAAGACATCTATGCTTGCCAGAAAGAGTGGCAGGCGTGATTCGAAACATACTGGAACTTAGGCCTACCTCGAAGAAGTTCACTGAACGTAAAATCATTCGGATAGCGCTTATAGCACATATAATCATAATACTTTAATTTGAGGGCTGTCTTACATTCCGCTGACCACCATGGAAGCAGTCGGTATACAAAATGACCAGACATTCTAGAAATAGTAGTCAGGCCTACGGCGATTAGATTGTCGGAGAAATAAAACGGCCTCATCCACCGACCTACCTCCTCGACTGGGACAGAGAAATCAGTCTTTTTCCCACATACAGACCAACACGCCTGTTCAAATCACCACAGGTCTGATCTCCCTGTCGTAAGCCGTCCAGAAATCGATATTTGTTTGGGAAGATGATCAATACCATGGAGGTCATCGCTAATCTCCCATCCACAGTCAAGCTGTGAATTTGGAGAGCTCAAAGATAGATCAAGATGTGAAAATGAATCATTTTTCAGTCACTGATAAGGAAACTCACCCACATTTAGGACACAGATACCCAGTTCGTCGATCAAGTCAGTACAGTCCTGACCTCTGGGATTGATAGAATAATCTCTTAAGATAGGTTTTCTACCGTTCAAATCACCGAGCCATAGAAAGGGCCTCGGCACACGTGCCACGACGCGGCGGAATTTTATTGTTTCGAAGTCGGCTGAAAATGGAATGTACGCGGAAATACCAGTATCCGTTCTATCCAGTGCAGCTGTACTTATACTGCCATAAAGAAGGTATTTAGGGTAAATAGAATCACGGAGACAACATGCCTGGTTAAAATGGCGCATCCTCTTTGCCAGCCCCCATCCCGTGTTAGTGGGGTCGGAAAACACTTATACCCCCGAGGATGGGCAAGGGCCACGCGACCAGCATGGTCTCCTGCAAAAAGATAGATAAGGGAATACGGGAGGAGACAAGCCTCCGCAGCTCTTCTCGTTTGGCCCGGAATCTGCGGCAATTCCTTTGAAGAAATATGCCCTCCCGTCCTAGATCGGACGAGTTTCAGGGAATTTCTTCGAAGACAGAACCCTCACGGGAATGGCCATATGATTCCCGGAGGCAGAACAAAGGGTGCTTTTGGACGATCAATGCGATAAAGGCTATGTCGCCTTTAAATACGTATCAAGGGAAGCTGGGCCTACCATGAGAGTCTTTTCTCCATCTGCCTCGAAACATTAGGCAGTCGGAGTGGCATCTAAGATGGGAGTCCCTGCTTTGGAAGTTGCACCGTCTTTGACTCACCCAATATAACACTGGTTCTTGGTGTGGAGGCCGAAGCTCCTTTGGTGGTGTCCTCCCTTCTGGGAGAAGCTTTAGGAACGCTGAAAGACAACCTTACGATTACCTTCATAGCTGTTGCCTCCTGTGAGTTAACGAATTGGTGGAGAACCACGGCAAATTTTTGCTTACGGTAAACGGCCACGCGGGAAGATGGAGAGAAGCCCTGGTATAAACCGATGGTGGCAGTGAATTCGTTGTGCAGCCAACTCTAAGAGGGAAGAGCCCGAGGTAGGTAGAACCCGTAAAGGGTTCGGAATGGTCACGAAAACAATCATGCTCGTAGGCCTGGAAGGGCCAGGTGAAGAAGGTGTCTTTTTAAAGATTAGGGCATAAGACGTCCCAGGCATCGTTGGGCGCACCCGATCAACGTCCTTAGCCTCGCAAATTAAGACATGGTTCGTAGCCTGAACGGCCAAGATTTTCTTCTGTAGTAGTTACGCAACACATTTTTTTAAGAAACGGGGTTCGGCTCTACACAATTGATACATTTGGCACTACGCGATATGGACTTATCGTGTGCGGCATAGGGGAAATTTACACAGACTTCGTGCAACTCCTATTTTCCACCTCTACTAGAACAATTCATATTGGCATAGCGGTGGCAGTATTAGCATCTCCGCGGAAGGGGCACGAATTCCTTTAGGCGTTTGACACTCATAGCATCTCGGTCGGTAGGATCTGAAGAGATATCATCTAAGGAGTAGTCCACGAGTTCACTCGCGTAAATCACTCCTTTCACGAAATTCATTGGAGAGTGCAGGGTGACACTGACCAGCGTGCCATGAAGTCTTTTAAGCACTAATCAGGGCCACCTCGGAAGTATCCGATGCATTTGCTAGAAGGCTCTTATCCGAGAAACGGGTCACCTTAGCCTCTCTAACAATTGAGCTAGGTAGCGCTCTCTTCTGAAGGAACATGTTGCCCTTAGCCAACATACTGCCATAAGTGGTGCGAATAAGCAGAAAGCGCCAGGTAGTCTCTCACTGGAGGGCACCGACGTAATCGAGACTCTGCTCGGTTTTTGGTCTGAGCCCCCACTCGGGGGAGCATCGGGGCCGGACGGATGCTTCCCCACAGACGGAGAGGAGCCCTTAGTCTTTTTAATCTTTTGCCTATTTATTTTCTTTTTAAGAGAGGGGGCGGGGGAAAGTCAACCCACTTCTCTCCTCCGACTCAAGAGTCCCTTAGGGCCGGAAAGGCCTAAGGGAAAGCAACCGGAAAAGGAGGTCTCTTCTCTCCTTCTGAGTACTCGGAACGCGCGAGCCGTCAGAGGAGAAGCTTGCGCAGGGGCGGCCTCAGGTTTAGTTCTTGGCAGCGAGCCCGTGTTCGAACCCATGTAAGCTCCTGGCCCCTGGGGCTGGGTCACCTTTGGGACCCTTTCCATCTTAGAGGGGTCCCTTTATGAAGCTATCCCTCCAAGACATCATGGATCCCATTAGGGGTACATTTTATCTTATCTGTAGCCAGCGAACCGACATCCATTGGGGAAGAGAGGAGGGTAGGTACGTTTAGCCCCTGGAGCCTGAAAATACACGAATCCAGGACGTTAAGGGGCAGGAACCACCGAGCCCTGCCATCCTTTGCTCCCCTACGGGGGTTGGCCTTATCCAGCCACTCCCACCCTTAGTGGTCAATTTCGGTCTGCCAACCTAGTCTCTTGGCATTATGCTGTGAAACTATAGGAAGGAGTTCCGCTGAAAAATATATGGATTTGCCCAATGGCACCTCCGAAAGGGAGGTGAATGGGAGGCCACCACACCTGTAGTCCTATGAGAGGAGTAGGCCTCCTCTCCCCTATAAGAGATATGGAGGGGCCCCTGAGAAAGCACAAATGGGTTACCTTCTTTTCTGGTGTGGAGTATTCCGCGAGCGTCCCCGACAATCTTAAAGTAGTAGGAGAGATTTGCGGGGCTTTATTCATGGCCATAAGCAACATTTCATCACTATTGACTGCGAAAGCCAACACTGACACTGACAAGGGAATGCCACTACTAGGCATCTTTGATTGGCTCTGGCGACTATCTATGGGCGGGGTGGTATACGCCTTCTCTGCTACATTTTTAGAAAATACGGACCAAATTGTACACGTTGCGTGATAGAAAGTTCGGGATGACGGCTCAAGCTTGATGGCCGAGTTCTGAGCGGTTAGGTTCACCACACCTAACATTTTCTCGTATGATTTTTCTAATCCCTCATAACGATGAGTGCCTAGTCGTGATTGGTGCGGTCAATTGGCAGCAGAAGAAGGAGCCAACAAAAGAGGTAAAGAAAAGGTGATTAAAGGGAGGACGGATGCGCTGCGGCAAGATGAGGGTGAGTTCAGGCAGGAGACGGAGATTAAGGGTTAGCAAAGGAAGTGAGAGGGACTAAGCGGTGGCAGACGGGGTGCTGAGTCTCGTCAGAACGGCGACCAGTGAAACACATAACAGTGCCCTTTTGTGCGTGACTCCTGATACAAGCGGTTGCAAAGCAACTCCCCTCATGATACAAGGAAGAAATTGGCATATCGATCTTACGGCCTTCAAAAAAAATGTGGCGCAAAATTATAGTGATTAAGCAGTCTTCTTAGTAAGATTCAAGTGAGCTCTCTATTAGATAACGGCTCGTCTCTGAGTGGTTCGACAGGACATAAAGCTGATAATATCTATCCTGCGTTGAACAAGAAGGGTCCTTTCTCTTTATGACACGTGCGGAATCCATCATTGCCACCTATAAGTTAACTTAGTGAATCGAATCCCTAATTCAAAATTGACTCTAATATGCAGGAGTAAATCTCGTACGCGTAGTCCTAATTTAAGGGACAAATAAAGAGTAAATTAAAAGAAAATTTACTGTCATCACCCTAGGTGGTGAGCAACAAAAATCCAAGAACCACCAGGGTCTATTTACAAAAAACCCTAAGGCGATAATCATGGCTCCCATCTGTGCTGTCTGCTAATTATATGACCTGAAAATCTATGCTAGTTCAACCCGTCTAAACAAGCCCAAATTAAGAACAGGTCCCATTTGGTGTGGTGACAAAATTGCACCATCTTTGGTTTGGATAAAGAAAATTGAGAGCCCAGTGTTTAGGCATAACGTGCAATTGTAGCCAACTCTTAATTGTAAGCATCTGAACTACTGCCAAAGTGATCAAAAGCAGGGTGAGAGCATTTTCCGGCAGCAACTAGATGATCTTGTTGATGCCAATGGTAAAAATAATAATACTGAGAGCAAAAACATACGAAATATTCTCTTCGAGCTCCATCGGTGTCAAATATAGCTAACAATATTTCGCCACTCTCGTAAGAAGTGCGATAAATGTAAAAGTGCCTCCTCGTTTAAATAGAATTGAGGATTTCGATAATAGCGTATCGCGATGCTTTAGTATATTATTTCCTCAACTCTACAACAACTGTAGTAAAAGCTACCTGAGAATGACACATATAACACTCTCCACTTAGTGCAGAGCATCTGGCGTCGAGTAGAACTTAAATAAGCCACAGTGTCCAAACGGATGGCGATCTCCAATGTCCAGAATATAAGATAGCTTAAGATTTAATAAATTTTCTAACAAGTTGCAGAATCAAGATGTTAGAGATATTGGGTAGGAATCAGCCGAGGTGGAGTGAGTGATCTCTACCCAGCTTGAAAAAAGCATTTCAGTGTTCATCAGTCAGGGATCTGGAAGGAAACCCTGCCCTCAGACCCTTTTGAAAAAATCTAACTGAAAGGCGAAAAGTTTTTTGCCTAAGTGTCGAAGAATGAGTACAAAATATTGTACAACGATGGTATCTTTCAGAGAAGGATACAATTTTCAATGGTATTCATGTGAAGATTAGCTACATTCGTCGTCCTGGAAAGTCTTCACCACAATGGCCTCGTGGTAGAAGGCGTTCTCATGCAGGAAAATTTCAAGTTGAGATTTGGAGTCTCTGGGACGATGAATGCACTCAAAGTGTATATAAGCGCGAGTGGCCCAGAATCTTTTGCCCAAATCACTCCCGAGCTTGGGCAGCAACGACAAAAACTGTACCCTACCTCATCCTATCCAAACCTACGCGTATAATATATTGTACTCTATTTACTAAACACTATTAATACTTTTATTTGTAGCACTTATTACCTACCTCTGACGCGCTACATCATCTATGTTGAGTGTTGTTAATTATTGTTGTTCACGGTGTAACTATAATTGATAGCCTTCATCTTGCAATGTAGGTGTTAAATTCTTTACTGATATTTAAAGCTTTTTCGCGAAACTAACGTTCAAGTGTGTGATGTCTCCCGTGAGTTTAATATTTGTATATAGTGTGTACTGAAAAAAAAGATTAGAGGTAAAATAAGTGGCAGAGCTTGAGAGTGATTAGTAAAGCTTGATTAACAGGTTACGTTGAGACAGGAAGGTAAACACAAGAAGGAATGGAGTGATGATTTTGGGGGGCCACTTTTGCCTGAAGTGAAATATTAGAGTCCATTTTATAGACCTTGAAAAACCCAATTTATTATGCATATTATGTTATATATAAGAAAGGCACCAGGAGAGTAGTATTTTAGGTATGAGTATGAAATGTGCAATTAAATTGCATGAGAGTATGCTGGTTCAAACGTAAGTGATGAGTAGTGATATTAAAAGCAGTACAAGTACACAATTTGAATTGTATCTTTTGTGTGAGAGAGGTAGATAGAGTAAGTAACGAACGGTTAAGATGGCTAAATAGTTTGAAGGAAGCTGTCAAATTCTGAGGCGTAGTCTGAGTGTGAGAAAATAATGGGTGGGAAGAGTGAGATAAAGATGGCTTGAATATAACAAAAAATGTTGAAGAGAAGGGGGATAAAATGAACTACTAGCATATGATAATGAGTAGGATCAAAGTACATTGAGGGGCGAAGTAAACTGTAATGTACGCAATGATGGACTGCGGTCAGTACAACAATGAGTCGCCACCTTCGCACCCCATCGGGCACGCTGTTAGATCGGTATATTGGATACAATCGCTTTCTTGTTGTGGGTGAAGAGCATCCCCGAGTCCTCGCGAGGGAGGACCAAGGTGGGTGGTGCGCTTGCAATTTAAAGTGCTTGGAGAATCTACCTGGGGATGAGCTCTAAGCGGCCGAGAAGATATGAAGGTAATAAAAGATTGATTATTTGTTTAATTCTACAAATAAAGTCATGATTTACCTGGGAGTGGGGGTGGCTTACCCTGTTATTTAAGTATTCGTGGAGAATTTGTGACAGTGATGATGGAAGCTGAATTCCGAGCTTGCCTACAATGTGGCTGCCTCCATAACATAATTTAATGCATCTCGTCGTGATCAATCATCCTTCTACGGTTTATCATCTTTACCTCGAATGGCGACGATCGCGCTGGGAAATATGCTAATCCACGGAGGTAATTCAAAGGGGTCTTGCACCTGTTACCCGGAGGAGCGGCGTGCCCTCCCCATCCCACTGCCCCGAAAGAAACTGGTACTCTCTCTCAGGTGATCATTTTCATTTATTTCAATTCTCCCCTAATCTTTTTTCCTTCTTCCTACGTATTCCCCCATTCCACGTAAGGGGATGCATGGTGAAGCAGGGGTAATGGTCTTAATAAGAAGGAAACCTTGAGTAATACAACTGACTTATGGTGCCACTACCCGCGGCAGTTCTGTAACCAGCCAGCACCACTGCCTCTACGAGTCCCTGCAGTTAGTATATCTGCCACTACTTTCACTTCCTCTGCCTTCGCCTCTTTCTTTACAGATCTTTCCTTACTTTCTCATCCTCGATATGGCCTCATTGCTATTGCGCTCTAAACTTCGAGAAGGGAAATGCACTAATGCTTGCTTGCCATCCTTGATCCATTGCTTTCTGGCTGCCACTGTCTATCTCCTCTGAAAACCAGCCCCTATCTCCCCCCCCCCCAGATCTCTTTTAAGCTCCAAAAAATCCCGCTAATTCCGACGGTAAAAAGGCGCCAAATTCATCCCCGATGGACAATTAAATAATCAAGGTGAGAAATCCATTTACCACCCAAAATATGTTCAAGGTTATACAAGAACTAGGGTCACTTTACCCCACTATTCCTATTTGGGCAGAATCTGGGGAGATGGGTGGTGAGAATTTGAGTGTACTGATGGAAGGGGCAAAAGGGATTCTTCGAAGAAGTAATGGAGTGTTTTAAAACATCAGATCGGAATAATTAGCAAGACCTGATCGAGTAACAGAATTTGTCCTTCAAGAGAGACAAGAAAACAGAGAGCAGAAATTATATGAAAATATTATGAAGAGGGAATGGAGCTCATGGGGATGAGAGGATGTTCAAATGATACATTGAGAGAAAGTCGGGATTTATGGGTTTTCACTTCGGTAGAAGAGAGAAGAAATGGATAATCCAAAGAAAGCATGATTACTTCTGAGGAAATAACTGTCAGAAATGAAACAATTTTAAACAATTTTAAAGTGTGCCAAGTGAATGTGAAATAATGTAAAAAATCACGACAGAAAATTCTTGACGATTATCATAGCGCAATCCAAGAACCAATTGTCTGAAGAACACGCGGATTAAGAGGTGTCGATTGGTGCACCCTTTGGAGATCAAAAACTAAGGCACGGGGACCAAAACTGAGGGGTGGGCCTTTTACATCTATTTTTTTAAAAAATTTGTACTTTTTTTTTTATTTTTACCCAAATCGAGAAAGATTAAGACAGAACAGAGAGAAATACACTACCGCCTAAAATATCAGAACAGCTGTATTTCTATCAATCTTCCATAACATTTGTCAGAGATATCCAAGTTTCAAAATAAGTGTAGCAAAACTTACAGGTAGAAATTACGTATGGGTAAAGGGTATGCAATTTGGATAAATAAAACAAAAGTTTTTGGCAGATCAATAGTTTAATAGAAAAGTTGTAGTCTTCAAAATGATCCGAACAACAGGGAAAACAAATCTCTATTAAAATCTCGCGATTAAATTATCATTGGAAAATAATTGTACATCCTATAATTAATTTGTATTTAGTCTGGAGGTCTTTATTCTCGATGATGCTTTCTTTATATCTGCCACCGGAACAAACTAACTAGTGAAAATCATGCGCAGTTAGTCTTGCCACATTTATTTTGAAGAATTTCCCGGAGTTATTTGCATGTTTTCGAATTTCTCGCCTTAGACCTGTCCAAGTTTCTTACGAACACTTTCAATGGAAAGCTCCTCACCAAATTTTTCATGTGGCAGGGGGTTATCTTCCATAAAGATTTTCTTTTTATGGCTTCATAGGTTCGAAAATAGGGCAATAATTCCTTGTACATTTCGGCATTAACTAGTTCCCGTAAGGCAAAAGTGGCCTGGCGCTATCTACTGCAATCATACCCCAGCCAATGATATTTATGCCAAACCTCACACTATTTTGGGTGTAATCGTCAGATAATTATTCGCCTGCTCTGCAACCAACTAATCTCCTGCCACTGTATCCCAACAAATTGAACTTAGATTCATCACTGAAGTTTACTTTGCTCCATTTGGAAAGTGTGCATGCAACGTGTTCAGGAGCGAATGCAAGACGAGCCTTCTTGTTTTTTGGACTATCAATTGCTGGAACGCGAGTGTGCAATGGTAAATACTCTTTCATAAAACCGAAACGATTCAATTCGCCTGTAGACATTGATGGACAAAAGCTCATTAATCTCTTGAAAAATGTTTCAGCCATTTTGAAAAGGTCCTTTATTACAATTTTATGAATGGCTCGATTTTACATTTTTAAGGTCTTCCTTTGCCTGTATTTTAATTTTCCCGCCTCACATAAACCTCTTATGTCATGAGTTGACAGAATATGATGGAATAATCGCCTTAAACTTTTAAAAATTGCTGCATTGCTGGGGAAGCTTTACGATCGGCTCACATAAAAGATATATTTGGCATGTTACATGGACGATTTTATTTCAAAGAAATCATCTTGTGACTGACTTCAAGGGAAGAAGTCATCTGAATTCGAATTAAGCCTAATGCTAGCCTACTTTGCAATTTTACCAACCAAATTAAACGAAGAAAAAGCGAACAAACAAAAAACAGAGGTAAAAAACAAGCACAAATAAAACAAGAAGCAATATAAAATCAAAGAGAAGGACTCACGCTCCGGCATTAGCAGAGGCTCGCCACCTCCCAGCACAGGCCCTTGTGACCAACAGCAAAGCGAGTCATATAAGGTGAAAGAGGCAACCCTCTCCTTCCCCTGGTAGAGACCCACTGTCTTCAATTAGAAGGGATAAGGCCTGGAAGCCTACTCCCTCTTGGGACTTGGAACCATCTCTGTACACTAGTACTGATCCAGCGTGACATGAATTGTGCTCCCAAAAGGTTCAACACATTATGACCGGTGATGTGAAAGTTTGGGCAGCAGAGGCTTGGCAATGAATATTCAAAGGTGGTACCATCAAGGGTGGCGTCCTGTGCAAAACCAGTGGCACGATTAGCCTGAGAGTTTCATCATGCTCTTTAAGGAATTTCCTACCCCAAAACCCAAAGGGCTTAGTGCCATACTAGCGTCTCTAGCCGCCATTGGCATCGATGATCTCTATCGGATACAATGAAAGTCATTGGCGACTGAGGGTGTTCCGGGCTAGCACATAGGGGTGCAAATGCATTTTTACTAGCATTGACAAGTAGGGTCTAATTTTGGATCGTGTGGAAGGCACCGGTCGTCAGGCAAAGATAAATAAAAATCGCATCCGTAGTCAAGTTTCAAACAAACAAACAATCAGTAGGAAAGTATGGCACTATTCATATCAGCACCCTAAGCGCTAAACGTTCAGGAACGATATATGAGTATGTCAATGGCGCATATACAAGAGAGAGTAAAGCTCGGGAAATGAGCCTCCCAGATGAGGCCTTGTTCGAAAACAAGAACATAAATTCCACCACTTCTAAGCCCAGTACGTTAAGAAAAAAGTCCTAGAGAATATCTTTTGCATTATTGAGGTAATACCCTTGACATTGACATTCTGACATTGAGAAAATTTGCCTGAGATGGACCTTCTTGATCCATTGGATCTGAAACAGCTCCATCAATCTTTATATAGCGTACGAAATTGCGGTTCCATTTACCTGGATATAAGGGGAAGGGTCTGTTATAACTGGTCCCGATTCCTGTGACTTTTGTTCAAACCTCTGAGAGCAGATTCTTTCATATTAAGAGAAGAAACACATATCCGCTGGAAAGAGCTGTGGCCGTGCTTGATAACATACCAGAACCTTCCCTAGCTTGATGAACTTCACCTTTACAGTAGTATATTTCGGGTGACGCTTATAGTGCATGAAGGCGGAACGCGTATGAGGGTCGCCTCAAAGTCGCGAATCTGTCCATACTTGGGTGGGAATGTAGGAGACAAAACTCCCTTTGTGCTATCCTTCTTTCTGGAAGCAGTTTAGAAATTTTTAAAGACTGCCTAATCATCACTTGGCTCGTAAGACTCTGTGATAGAACCGTCTGAGGCCGCTTAATTTCAACCGCTATCACATGTTGTTTAGAAACACGTTGCTACCCACATGCATCTTCGCGGCAAAGCAGGGCGCCCTATCGCCACCTGAGTCAATATTTAACCAAGGAAGTCACTCCCCCCCCCCGTTTCGCCCCATGCGTCGATCTCGCCAGATTGAGTTAGGCTTATGAACAGATAACGTATGTTCTCAGGCGCGTCTGGGCATTCCCTAGAAGCCCCCACTCCATTGTCCCCTACGCCAAGGGGATAGCTCGACTATTTATATGGAAACTTTACCGATTAGAGCAGATCAGATCCAGATTATCTTCAAGAGACATCACGCCGATCCGGTCTCACCTTATGCACTAGGGGCCCTCTACCTCGATATCCACTATTTTGTCCAGAAGAGGACAATATTCCTTGAGTGCCAAGGTTCTAGCCTTCAAGATGCCAAGTCCACAAGGCCCCCCTTGTTGTTCAGAAAGAGAACAACGTTAGAACAGCAATTGTTCTTTTAGCCCGTTGACAAGAGACGGTTCTCACCCTGCCCCCCCCCCCCCTGTTGTTCCGAAAGAGAACAGCGTTAGAACAGCACTTGTTCCTTGAGCCCGTAGACACGGTTCTCATGCCCCCTGTTGTTCAGAAGAGAACAACGTTAGAACAGCCATTGTTCTTCAAGCCCGTTCGTCAAGAAACGGTTATCATTCCCAAGACGTCACGTCACGATAATTTAATCCCCCTCTTCGGCTGGAACTCGCCAGCGGACCGAAGATTCTTTCGCGGCGTCGCCTTCCTCTGCACAACAACTTTTAGTTACGTAAGCTGAGCATTACCTTAGATTACCTAACCTTTCGTCAACCCTACCCTGTGCTTTAAATTTTTTAGCAAACCATCCCATCCCTTTAATTTTTATTTGTTTACCTTTTTAAATCTTTCCTAATCTTAATCCTCGGATTAGCCAGATATATCCACGACCCTTTCCATTCTCTGTTTATGTAAACAATTTCCGTTTTGTGTGTTGTTAATAGTTTAATTATTAAACCTCTATTTTATTAATGATAGCTATATTATTATCCTTGAGCTCAGTTCCACTTCTCAAGCATATTGAAGATAAATAACATCGGTCAACCAGATAACCACGCAATCGAAATATAAGTGAATTATTCCCTCAACGAATAGTTGTATATGGTATATCGTCGATGAGTCTATTCTACGGCAGACTCTAACGACTTGGTGAAGACGGTGGGCCGTTTAACCTTACGAGGCTGTGTGTAAACCAATTTTGCTGCAAGTTCTAGCAGGGCAGCGCCCTGGTTGGGTTTAGAATCCGCAAAAGGCCCCCAAATGGGTGCAGAAACGACCGTGCTCGTAGATATAGATGGGCCAGAAGCAGAGGGTGCCTTTTTAAATTAAAGCATAAGACGTCCCACCCAGTGCCTGGTGCGCCAGTCCAATTTTTTAGATTTAGGAAATGAGAGGGAATCTGGATCCTGAACAGCCAGGGTTTCTTTCTCTAGGACATAGGCACCTCAATGCTTTAAAAATGTAGTGTGCAGCTATCTGCACATGAAACACATGGGTATATACGATATGGAATTATCGCGTACGGCCTTGGAGCAACTTACACACACTTCGGGTAAGGTCCACTTTTTTCGTTACACTACACGTGTAATACGTATAACCAAAGCAATGTCAGTAATAGCACCTCATAGCAGTGTCTCGAATGCAATCACCTGGTACAGATACTAACTGCCACGAACCGACCCAGACAGCCTGTCACGGTCAAACGTGAAGAAAAATGTAAGGGTGTGTCTCGAAGCCCATCCCTGTTTCTCATAACTCGTTCAAACTTGACCGACAAGTGGTTTGTCAGCTCTAAATTAATACTTTAAAAGAGTGGTCGACGATTTCTCTCACATAAACCAATCCTTTAATGAAAATCATGGCAGAGTGCGACGTCACACTCATCGGCGAACCATTATGCGTCCCAAAGAAAGTAATCATGACCACCTTGGAAGAGTCCGACGCATTCGCTTAAGGCTCTCGTCCAAGAAACGAGTCAGCTTCTGCTCTCTTCCAATCAACTAGCTAATGCACTCCTCCAATTGATCATGCCTTTAGACAACATATTGCCATCTGTCGAGCGAATAAGATTAAAGCGCTTGAAGCCAGCGGGTGAAAACGCCAGGTAGTCTTTCAATGAGTGTCTCCGACGTAATCCAGGCTCCACTCAGCCTACTTGTGTATTTGCTCTTCGTTTTCACCCCTACCACACCCAAAATGAAATCCGTGTGGGACGTGCCAATGTTGTCCAGGACGCTTGCTGAAATAGCATGGACCCGGCAGTCCCCCAGGGCCCAGCAGAAGATGAGGATCCGTTAGTCCTCTGTCTTCCTCTTACTTCTTTTATTGTAGGGAGAAGAGGGAGTCATGAACCCGTTTCTTTCCACGCCTGAAAGGGCCCCTTAGGCTGGACTGATCCTCCTAGGTAAGATTCTTCTACGAACTGAAGAAGGTCTTAGATATCAAAAGACAATAATTGCAAGAGAAGGAGGCTCCTAATCTTTTGGTGTGTTGTGGGGACTACAACAACTCGGGGAGGAGTTTGCCCATTGCCCCTGTGCAGATTTATCTTCGGTCTTTGGCACCGAACCCAGATTCTTCTCCATCTAAAATGATATATCATGTCCAATTCACGGAGGGGTGCCTTCATGTGAAAACCCTCCCATAGAATCAATGATCCAATACGAGGTAACTTTATTCACTCATGTTTCTGGCTGGCGAACCGATCTCCATCGGGCAAGAGAGGGAGGCAGGCATACCAGACTTATGTAAGGTACACGTGCATACCTGTGGATGATAGTCGGCACAGCCCGACGGGCTCTATCAAGCCGCTCCCTCTGGCAAGAAGATGGGAAATGGCCGAAGTTAACCTAAAGTAGCATGTCATTGCGCCTCGAATGTTTCCATAGATCTATCCCCCAATCCTGTACGGATTTAGGTCACTATCTATCGTCTGCGAATTGAGCATACCCGCGAGACACAACGCCATTTTATGGAACCCTGACCGGCACCTTACATCCATGACTACGTTGCCCTCCAGTATGTTCGGCACTTTTTTGGTTAATGTCTAAGTCCGGTACTCTCATGAACGAAGTCGCTATCACTCGTCTCTTGTACTTATGATGAGTTTGCGCAAATAGACTTGTGGACTACTTGGATTTTATTTTACTCTTTCGTGTTTATCGCATAGGCTGCACTGGGGGGAGATAGGAATTACTCCGATGCCGGAGCGTTGTTCATTCTTCTTCTTGCCTTTGTTAAGTTTACTATTTTTTCTCTTTAGTTTGTTGTTATATTTTTTGTCTTTTGATTTGGCTTGGTTGGATTCTGGGAATTTGAAAGTAGCCTATTACTAGGCTAAAACATTAATTCCGGCGAACCTTTTCCTTGAAGGCACTCACCAGTATGGGTGCTATATTAAAAATAATTAAATTTCTTCATACAGGCCTAATGATGATAACGATGTACAAAAGTTAAACAAGAGCTGTTTTAAAATGTGACCTTCCTGAAAAGCTGGCGTCGACTGAATCCTAATTTCCTTCTTACCATCCTTTCCCGCAATGGTAAGTATCTGCTTTCGTAGAGTAACGGGACAAGTTCCGGATAGTCATACTCAAATATGAGCCTTGGTTGTTCTTTACTTAAAAGTAATGAGTGAAGATATATTGACACAAATCACATGCGTATAAACGGGATGTGAGGGTATGCAGTGCTTCAGATGCCTGCTACAGCATGTTTGGCCATGCTATACCAGACCAGTTCTCGCGGTGACATATCAGTACAGAGTGCTTCTTTTGGCCTTTTGCGATATAATAATTTCACAACGTATCCCTAATTTCACTCTTTTAAAGCATTTAGAGTCTATAACTTTGTTTATATATGGGTCTTTGTCATCTTCAATAAAGTTTCACCGCAACGACGCCTTCTCCCCAATGCCATTATCCTGCCCCCACCCCAAATGACTTCCTCAAAAGGTAACGAGTCATTTACTCCCCTACCCTAATATATATTTTTTTAAGCACAGAACGCGAAAAATCAAAAAACAACAGGATCCTTTCAAAAACATAGAACCTAATAGTTATCAAAAGAGAGGAAAATGGAAGGTTTAACAAAGAAGTAAAATAATGATCAATTAGATGAAACTCAATTATTAGCTAATTATTATTTAACAAAGAACAACTTAATTACCGTCAAAAGCTATTAACATTATGGGGGCTCTACTTGAAAGAGGAAAATTGAATAAATTGTCATTAAATTAGTGAATTCGAGTATTCTCCTTTTCGCCAATAAAAACTCAAGATATAAAGAAGCAAGAAAGAAATTAATGATAAAAGTGATGAGGAAAGACGAACCAATGTAAGAAGAAAAATGAAAATAAACGAGAAAAATAAAGTACAAAAACTAAAGTTTATATTTTGCAAAACATCAAAAACAACTGGAGAATCGCGACTAGTCGTTCATGAGTGAATTTATTCAAGAAAATGCTGATACAAACAAAGTTTATTTAACTCAGTAGATAAAATTAATGGAATAAAACAGACAAACAAGAAAGAGATGTATAGAGAGAACATAGCGCCCGAGGATGACAAAGAATGCATCGATTCGAAAATGTTGCATCGTGTAGAAAATGTATTAAATATACTTGCTCTCGGTGTATTAATTTCAAGCAAGTTCAATTTTTCGAGAATTTTTAATATAAGAGTGGAGAAATAGTAGTCTCATTATTAAAATCCCTGGTACGTCCATAACTGGAATATGCAGCACATTTCTGGTATCATTATCTGCAAAAGGACATCGATGCCTTGGAGAGAGTGCAGTAAAGGGCAACAAAGCTCATTATGGAATTTCGAAACAGACAAAATGAAGACAGACTTAATGAATTGAAATTGCTCACGCACTGGAAACATTACCTGAACAAATGGTATTAATTAAAATTAAAGCTTTATCAGATGAAAATCTTGGGAAAGTTTTTCACTTAGAATTCTCTTTCAGCATTTGTAGTTCAAAGCACCTCGATAAATTTGTTTAAAGATAAATTGGATAAACAACTATTTTCTTACTAAGCACATGAAATAAAACAATATTTATATATATATTTTTTTTTGTTTTAATGCTTCTCACGAGACAGCCCAATCCCTCCTTTAATTTTATGAAATCATCCCGGCAAACTTTATCTTCGGATCAAATTATAATATGCAAAGGCCTACGCAATATTTATCCCTATTTTGGGAAAGAGAGATAAAAGGTTTGGGAAAAGAAAGGTGACAAAAAAATAGGAACGGTCTGAAAGTTTTATTGCCCAAGTAGGTGCCAAACTTCTCCCAAAACTGGTCTCCACTTGGCAACGATTTTACGTCCTCTTTAGGGCTTAAAAATGCGTTTCCTTACGTTAGTTGCCCCATATCTCCCTAGTCAATCCTAAATGGTGTCTTCTCGTATGATAACTAAATTAATATAAAGATCAGAATGTTAATTACCAGCGCGCCTTTGGGAAGCAGAGACCGGTCTTTGTTGGAGGGGAAGGGTAGACAGAGAGCGATATGGTATTACGTTAGCTTGCAATCCTTCCGCAGTTCGGGATATTTTCCTGGCCCAAGGAAGGGTGACCGATTCTGCGTCAGGAGATTGTGAATATGAAAAGCCTAAAGCTAAGGGAATGAATATCTACTATTTAATTTAAAGCGATAAACAACGAGGGCATCTACTGGAAAATGTTTGTAAGATGAGATCTGTAAAGAAATCGGTGATGATGGAGGAAGCGAAAACGTGAGGAAGATATATAGCCGCAGATGCCTCTATGGACACTAGGGTCGCAGGGCACGCAATCATCTAGATCTAAGCTGCAACACGTTATGCAATACTACATGTGATGTCCCTTGCGGGGTACCCACTGGTGCCTACACTGGGACGTGTGAGTGATATGTTTTCTTTGCGAAGAGAGGAGCGAGGGAGGGAAAACGGCGTTGTGATTGGCTATTTGGGGGATAATGGCCATTACCGGAACTGAAGGGTAGTAGGCCCAGATTGGAGCCATCGCCCCATTGGGTGCTACCTGCATGAATTTTTTAAATTAAAAAGAAAAAGAAAAACAACGAACTTATCGAAAATAGGAAGGAATAACATGATCTGGTTGGGGAGGGAGGCCTACTCCATCTATTGTCTGAGGATGCCCTTCAAAACAAGACAATAGACGCCGTGGCTACTGTGCTCGTTGGCCAGATTGGCCAGCAGCAGTGTATTTTCTTAACTTAAAAGACGCAGAGGGGAAGATAGGACCAGTTTTTTGGTCTCTTTGAATACAATTCGCACACTTTGCCTTAAAAATTATCAAATTAATTAAGAAAAGCCTTGGAAGAGTTTGCCCAAATTTCGAGTTGACACGACGTAGAACGTCTGCACGTTTTTTTTTGTATGACCGTGCGTTGCCCTTTGTAGTACCTTCGCGTAATGTCACGAATATCTTGACTCGGTAACATACAAACCAGCTCGTACAGACTCAGAGAGCATGTCACAATTAAATGTGACGAAAAGTGTATGGGTGGATCCTGAGACTCCTCCGTTCTTCCTCATCACGAATTCAACCATGACTCATCCTTGGACGGCCAGCTCTTCTGTGTTGCCTCTTTCTAAGGATTATTACACGAGTGCCCCTGCATGGAATAGTCCTTTTAGAGATTTTATAGTATTGTTCGGTCTCACTTGCACAGGCGAGAGAGCGAATGTCTTGAGTACACTCGCAATTTGCCCTTTGTCAGGGTCCGACATATTGACCTGAATGATCCCGTCTGATAACCTTGGCTTTAGGTAACACGATGCCATTCTTAAACCGTATAATCAATAAGTGTTTGAAGCCCACATACTTGAAAAGGGTTTACACTATCTGTGAGGGGCCCCGACGTCTAGGCTTCTTTCACATTAGCGTCTTGTTTAACCTTTTTGCAGTTCCTTACTCCCACTCGACGGCTTCCCGAATCCGGACGTATAATCCTTGGCTTTTCCCTTGTCCCTCCACCAGAGAGAGGCGTGTAGTCAAAGTGATCGCTACCCCAACCCCACCCCCTTCACACACACTACTATGATTAGATGAGGGTCGTGTTTTTAAATTATTAGGCCTCCTACGCCTGGGTGCATTAATGTGTGTTGTTTTTGTCTGTGTAGTTACGCACACCGAGCAGATGAGGCCGAGTGAGCGGTGGCTCCCCAATTGTCGCAGCTCCAAACTAAGCAGCGATAGAGTGGATCCCTTACTTGTTCATACTAATCGTCGACAAAAATATGGGACCCCGAGACATTTAGTTGGCCTGTCACAAGCCAACAAGGCAGCAAATCCCATTAATAAGCATACAACCTTATGCATTCGAGAACGACCACAGATATTTAGTAGACTCATTAGGCTCAGGAAAGTGGTTAATCGGGCAAAAATAATCTTACCATTAATTGAACCCCAACGCGCTGGTCCCATCAAGTCATGTTCTCTTGAAACCTCACAGGCCATGTTGTACCTGGTCAGGTTTTTGTACTTAGATAGAGGAATGAATGAGGAGAAGATTTTTAAAAAAGTTGTTGGATAGAGGGAAAGGAGGAAAGGCCAGCTTTCCCGGGCCCTATCAAAGAGTTTAATTACTCTCTTTTGAGCCAGGCCTTCTTTATTAGTACTTGGGCCGAGAGGAAGATTCGCTCTTCCGTGTACCAAGTTAACAGTCTACACAGTAGGGTGGAGTAAATTTTTTTAATTAGAATAATGATTGAGTAGGTCTCAATAGATGTATATACATCCAAAATTAACCCCTAGTCAAATTTTGGGTGGTAGTTCTCGAAAGTTAGCCGGCTACCACCCAATAAAGTTAGAGCAAGGGTAAAATTCTACTATTTCGGCATAATTTTTTAACTATTTGTCATAGGAAGCTGAAATTTGCGTCAAAGGTTTGAAAGATGGATGTTTATGTGTCATTAAACCTTTTATTCTATCTCTGCATATAAAAAGTTATTAACAAAAAACATATTTTTGCAGTTTTGCTTTAAAATTTTAGGATTTTATAGCGGCATTAAAATTTCCGTGAATTTTATTCCATTATATATATTGTAAAATTGCAATATAGTTTTATAGCATACATAATATCATATATAATAGTTCTTAGTTGGTAGGTCTATCTAATCGGAACCATTTCCTCACAATGACAGGGGTAGGTTGCATGGCGCATTGTCTACTTTTTAAGTGTGTGGACTTCCCAGTAGGTGTATTTTTACTTTATTAGTGATTTGTATTAGGTCATCTGCCTTAGATGGCTACTTTCACTTCAGCTATAAAGTCCAATCTATCCTTAAAGATGATTCAATTAGGATTAAAATTGATTCTTGTTATTGAAGCTCTTCATAAGTTTGTGTTATCTTTTTTTATCTGGCGAATCAACCCATTTAGTCTTTCAAACCCTGCTACTGATGATGAAGCTTCTGGAACCAACTTAATGTGTTGTTCACCCACCTGGTTACGACATGAATGATCTAACTTAAGCGGCTGCTCTCGAATTTCTTCAATGTCTTTTTCGGAAAAATTCCTGATTGCTGGAAGTTCAAAAATATTTTGATTATTTAAATCCACTATTTTATAGAATGATTTCGCTCTAAAGTTGATTAGCGGGAGTGTAAATTTATGGACATTTTAACCAAAATGGTATTTATTTTCATGATCAGAAAAGGCTTGGCTATTTGAAGGGAAATAGTTTTGATGGACAAATTCAGTGATGGTAACTCTTAAATGTAAGATCTTATTAAAGGCTAAATGCCTAACTGATTCATCTTCATATGAAAGCATTGATATTAGTATGTTCTCTTGGTATGCAAAATATGCATTCCTTTGAAGCACTGTAAAAGCAGTTTCTCTTATTCCTTGATCTGGAAATTTTAATGCAGGCTGAATCATATTGTAGAAATTCCGAGAACTATCAGTGATCTTATTGTGGCATTTAATGTCACGCTATCCCACTAAGTTTTGAAAAATTCTACCAGCAAACACAATTTCTTCGAAGGAGACCATTGAGAGACATAAAACCTTGCATGAGATATTTCTCCAATTGCCAGTAGCTCTAAATCTTCATCAACCTCGACTAGTATTACACTTATGCATATCCTATAAGCATAATATTGATCAGTGCCTAGGTCATCAATTATATACGTCATTAGACAACAGTGGAAAATTTGTGTATCTAATTGGCTTGAACTTTACAACGGGCCACTGTGTCACACAACCTTTCAGTTGCTTTCCAATTTCCCCTAAAAAAGTGGCTTGACTTTTTGTTGTTAGATCAATTTTCATAAAAATGTGACGAGGTGGTAACTTATTGCAATTTAGCAAGAATATAACACATTGAAATGGGTTTTGCAGCAAAGATTCCAATAATGCCATGGAGCCGTTGCGATTACCAGTCATTGTTGCTGTGCTATCTGATCCTATTATCTTTATTCTATGATCCAGATCCCAGTTTGCTTTATTGCAATATACGAGGATATTGTAATTTTTCTGCCTTTACCACTATCTGTAGCCACATGTATCAAGTAAAAAGAATCTGATTTGCCAACTGAAACATAATGTTCTTCCAGCTTTATCTTATGATATGTATTTCCATTTGCTTCTTTCATTTTCATTGTTGAATCCTTCCTGCCACTAATGTACTTGCAATAGCAGGACCAGCATGATTCAATATTTAAAATAATTCACATATTAAACTTAAATTTCTTATTGCTATCCTATTTTTGTCAATGACTTTTTTCTTTAAACTTCTGAGTGATATTCTTGTGAGTAACAGGTAGCATCAGAGGAAAGGTTTGTAGAACTACTTTTACTTTCACTATCAGATTAAACATAAGTACTAGGTATTGCATTTTCAGCTTTCGGTATTAACTGTGCGCTTGAACTTCACCTTTTCAAGAAATGTAGTTCCAAGTTTAAAAAGCTTTCTGTGACAGTTAAACATTCGCCAACACGTGCACCCTTTTGGTCATTATACTAATCATAATCTCTACTATTCATCTTCAACTTGTTTTCCTTTTCCAAAACATGCCTTGGTTTTTCATCATAAAAGAATATGTCGTAAAGCTGTTCTGCATCCTCCATAAACATTGGGACATATCCTTCAAATGTTGGTCCATTCTTCTTCTTCGGATATTTTTCCAAAAATGAAAACATCTTAATTACCTCTATGATCTTTTTCACTACTGTCACTCGATGCACAGTGTACACATTACACCACACCTAAAGTTCGAACAATTTCTTAGCTACTATTTTGCCAGCCTAATTAGTTTTCCATTCTTTTTCGGGCAACATACATTCCATTACTTCTTTCTTTGTCGGTAGCATATTTCGAGTAGGAAATTGACATCTCTTTACAAAATTGTGTCCCCAAGAGAGCTGCTCTTTAACATTTGAGCTTCTTAGAATTTTTATTTTATATTTGATTTAATGCTAAACTATAGAGAATAGATATCCAATGTGTAAACGATTAAAAAACATCGTTAGTTTCAATAAAAATACATTGTTAAATGAAGAGTAATGAATTGAATGTACCGTAGCACTAGAGGTAGAACACTATCGTTAATACTAATGCTTTATAACATTGCTTGAAAACAGACTTATATAAATTATATAATATCAAAATACATGTATCAGCTAGTTGTAGTAGTAGATAAGTTGTACCATTAACCAGTATTATATAATTAAGCCTATTTTACAATAACCTGTGCATTTCTACTGTTATACTAAAACACAAAAAATCTTTTGCCATAAAATATTGTTGAAAATATTCTTGGGGTTCATAACATTTAAATATAGAGATAGAATAAAAGGTTTACGTATGACACATATAAATATGCATCTTCCGCATTTTCTGACATCAATTCCAGCTTCCTATGACCTATAGTTCAAAAGTTATGACAAAATAGTATAACTTGACTACTGCGTGACATTTAGTGGGCGGTAGCCGGCTAATTTTGGGGGATGTGATAGAACGGTGTGAGGCCGCTTTAATTCAGCTTTTATTACATGTTAACCATACTCACCCACATGCTTACCCACGTGCATCCTGCCTGCGAGAAGAAGAGGAAGCGCGTTATCTCCCATCATAGCCAATGTTTAATCAAAGAGGTTCACTCCCCCGTTTTGCCTCCATACGTTGATCTCGCCAGATTGAATTAGGCTTATGGGCAGATAAGGTATTTTCCCAGGCGCCACCGGGACATTCCCCCGAAGTCCCCCACTCAATTACCCCCTACTTCATGGAGATGGCTCCGGCTATTTATACCGTAGCTTTTCCCAATTGAGGCAGATCCAGATTATCTTCGCGAGGCATCAAGTCCATCTGGTCTCCCTTGTGCACCTAGAAACTCTGCCGAGAAACCCCTTATTGTCCAGAAGAGGACAATATCCCTTGAGTGCCAAGGTTCGTGCCCTTCGAGACGCCAAGTCAACAAGGCCCCCCTGTTGTTCAGATGAGAACAACGTTAGAACAGCCATTGTTCTTTCAGCCCGTTTGACAAGAAAGGGTTCTCCCCCCCCCCTGTTGTTCAGAAAGAGAACAACGTTAGAACAGCCATTTTTTTTAAAGACCGTTCGTGAAGAAACGGTTCTTGTTCCCAAGACATCACGTCTGGATAATTTAATTCCCCCCTTTTTAACGTTTTTCAAGAGAACGCTCGGTTTCAACAATAACCTCGATTGTTCATCTAGAACATCTCCGATTTGCTGTCACAAAGATTGCTCGTACTTCCGAGCCCCACTTCGCTCTCAATCCTCGAAGACAGTCTTTCCCCTCGTTAAGGATGACCCCCCGAAGAACCCTTCTGCTGGAAATCGCCAGTTGGACCGAAGATTCCTTCACATCGTCTTCTTCTGCACAACAACTTTGTAATTACGTAAGCTGAGCATTACCTTTAATCATTTAACGTTTTGTCAACGCAACCCTGTGCTTCAAATAGTTTAGCGAACCATTCCCTCCCTTTGTTTGTTTGTTTACCGTTTTAAATCTCTCTAAATCTTAATCCTCAGATTAGTCAGATATTCCCATGACCCTTTTCATTCACGCGTTTCTCCTAACTTCATTCCCCGTTTATGTAAACATTTTTTTTGTGTGTTGTTGATAGTTTAATTAACAAAACTCTATTTTATTAATTGTAGCCATATTATTTATCCTCGCACTCCGTTCCACTTTTTAAGCTTATTGAAGATAAATAAGCCTCTCCAGCCCCCCCCATTCCTTTTGGACTAACCTTGGTCAATCAGATTACCACGCACTCGAAATATAAAAAAATTCCCTCAACGAATAGTTATATATAGTATATAGTCGGTAGCCTATTCTACGACAGATGACTACAACCGCAAATTTGGTTTGGGGTTATTTTTCGATCTATATGCACCTATTGAGAACTACTTAATAATTATTCTAGTTCAAAAAAACATTTCACTCCACCGTATATATAGCATAACCCCCTCTGGGGTCATCAGGGAGACGTGAATTTTTTTTACCTCTCTCGCCGGGAATCGAACCCAGTACTCAGGGAGGAAAATTTAATCCCTTATCTACTACTCTAACTAGGAAAAGTATGACACATAACTTTGTATGTGTCATAGTACCTTAATACTTTGTACCTTCCTAACATCATATGTTCTCAAAATTTTCTCATTTTTGAATTCATCTTCTGCTTTTTCAGAAATTTCCTGCAGATTTTGGAGTACTAATTCTCCCTAGGAATGGTGAGAACGAAATAAATGTTCACAATCAACTATAAAAAAATTAGTTTACCTAATAATAATTTTAGGGAGATCGATTTCGCACCCTCAAAACTGATGCCCTGCTCGGTAACCGCAACGTCCTGGTATTTTGGGTGGCGTAACCCTATTACTTAAGCGCGCGCCCCTCTCTTCCCTCGCCTTGAGGATCACCAGAAATGCCTTTACCCAACCACATAACACACTAGTCATCAAATTTTGACCCCGGCGAGACTAACATTGGTTAGACCAGCGATATTTTCCCTAAGAGTTGGTATTTAATTTCAATTCATATGCGAAATTAGAGGAGCAACAACCAAATGCCAGAAGGTGCCTTTAGTGCTAGGTGAAAGACGCTCTAAGAAAAACTGTTAGAGGAGGAGACTTAATTCTGCCGTCCTCACCCCCCCCCCCCCACAGGCCCTCCTTCCCCTACCACAGTGAAGTGGCGAAATATATATGCGAATAACGGCAGAAGAACAAAAAAGATCAAGTTTGCGATCGAGACAACTATGTCCGGCGAAGTGCCCGACAACCCTACAACAGGAAGACAAAAGAAGCTCATGCTTAGCCAGTTCTTGGTGGTCACACTAAAGTTTGAGTTAACTTGTATTGAGAAACAAGCTTAACTATCTCTCGTCAGACAAATCTCTTCTCCTGGTGTACAACAAAACCCAGAGATAGTCCTAACCATTGAGGAATACCCCAAAGTGAACTTCTTCTAGATTGAGACTGACCTTGGCCTCAATTTTATGTAGACTCAAGAAGGATGTTTTCAGTCAGGCGCGTGGACGTCTTTATTGCCGTTCCAGATGTTTTCATCTCTTTTTTGAGCCCTAACCAATGCATATAACTCATTATGCTTCTATGACAATTATTATTTTCTTCGGAAGTTATTGAAACGCCAATTTTTAATTTTTCAATTTTATAATTTAATAGGAATATGCAAGTTTACCTCGGAAGGCCAAGGTGTCGAAAACGATACCATTTATATTTTGCTAATACAAAATGAGAAGATCATATTATTTCCCCTAATTTTTATTTCAGTGAACATTACATAATGTGAGGCAATAAGATGTGGGTGGAGCATTTATAACATTTCGCAGGGTGCTGGCTGAAGATCACTCTTCCCCCCCAAAAAAGAGAAGAAAGTGCTCTAGTCAAAAGTGTAACAATGCCACTGTTACTACATGTAAAATGTGCGAAAAACCGACCTGCGGGAAGTGTTCAGAAAAAGAAACACGAACAATCAGCGCTACATGTAAAAAGTGCAATCTGAAATAAATAGTATTTTCTCATTTTAAAAATAAATTTTCATTCATATTTCTGACTTTTAATTTTCATAAAATAATAATATTAGGTATTCAGGGAGGATTAAGCACATATTAGCTTTTAGATATTCTTTATTCACCAATTCGCAAAAGTTATATATAATATACAAAGGCTTCCCCAAACAATATTCCTGTCTACGCCATTGATATTATTATAGGACTAAGTGCCCATAATCAATCTCTTTTAGATCAGATATTTAACCCTAAAATTTTAAAAATATACTTTGAAAAAAAAAAATATATATTGGTTATGTCGAAATCGACACCTTGGCCGTATTATATATACACAATATTTTGGTCATTTTAGTGTTAATTGCTTTCTGAAGGCAAATTTAATTTGGAGAGATTGGAAACTGGCCAATCTTATCCCCATATTTCAAAAATGTAGACATGAGTAAGCTTAACTTCCTTTTAGATGTAAAATAATTGAGCCAATTATTGATTTAAAATTAGGAAATCATTAGGTGAGAGATCAACCTTTAGTAATTATCAACATGGTTTCAGGAAAATGAGGACTTGTATTACTAGTTTTTTCACATTTTATGAGCATGTCCCAAAAGCTATCGATTCAGGTTCTAGTTACGATGTGATATATCTAGGTTTTCTAAAATTTTGATAAACTCCCGTTAAATATCCTTTTATCAAAAGCTAAAATATATGCATATCCATGAAAAAAGATACCTTGGATTAAAAATTGGATGACATATCGTAAGCAGAGGGTAATTTTGAATGGAATGACATCCAACTGGCTGCCGATATCTAGTGGAGTTCTTCATGGTTCTGTTTTTTCATAAACATCTTAGGTTTTGGAATCAATGGCCAAGAAAATTTACTGAGGATACTAAACTTGGAAATATAATAAAGGATAAGTAAGAATCAATCTGTTTAAGAATTCGCTTGAATATTTCAATTAAATAATGCAACGAATCTGGCATGAAGCTTAATGCTTCCGAATCCAGCGTTTTACACTTCGTACAAAATAAGTTTTAATTTAAATACTATCTCCGAGATACCCAAATTATAGAAGACTAAATCGATCTGGGAGTTAAAATAGATAACAAATAAAATTTCTCCAGCCAACGCGTTTCAATTCGAAATAAGGCAACAAGTGTCGCATCATGTATCAGGCAATGCATCTCAACTCGTAATTCAGAGACGAAGTTACACATTATGCACATCATTACTCTGATCTCCGAGTATATTAGATTATGCTGCTTCCTTCTGCTCTTCCAAAATGTAGACAATATTAGATTGTTTTATAGTCCAAGCTATCATCATGTCTGGTCGTGGCAAAGGAGGAAAGGTTAAGGGAATGTTCTAAGATTCGCTCCTTTCCCAGCTACTCTCAGTTCTGCAAAGAAGAAATTTTTTATAATAGAAGAGATTCCTGAAATAGAATGAGAGTAACGCTGCCCAAAGAGGTCCATAGGGCCGCCCTCCCCCATGACAACAAGGGGGTTATCCTCTATACCATCAGGGGAGAACAAAACCGAATTGGCAGACCGTTATGCATAGGATTTTTGGCCTATTCAACATAGCACTCATCAGGCTGATTGACATGCCCAACAGGTACGTGACGGTATATGAAACAATAGTGGACGCAAAAAAGGTCATCCCTGAAGAAATGAACGATGAAAGATAATAATAATAGTGAATAGACAACTAAGATAAATTATACTGTGTAAGACGATTTTTGTCTTTGGGTAGAAACTGTTATTTTCTATTAACTTATGTATATAATACATGAAAAAATAGTTATTTATTTCACACTTTACTTTTCTGTCCAGAATAATTGTATTTATATGTAATTTACCTATTCCCTCTCGAAGGAAGCGGTGAATTTAGTCTTTTATTTGCAGAAAGTAGAAACAAAACGACATGATACAAAAATAGCATTTATATATTCTAGAATTACAAAAGTGAAAGAATTAAAATATTAGATATGTGTAGTTTTCCGATATGTACGCTTATACTGTATTTTACATTCACGAATGAGCCCCCAAATATAGTCTCCCATTAGATTTTTATTATACGATCCCCGATAGCGGAGTTCAAAGTCCAATCGATCCTGGTGAAAGCGCTCGCCATGCTGCTCGCAGTGGACTGCCATGTTCTCCTTAGATTTATCAAGATAAGCGTCAAGAATATGGTCTTTCAGGTACATCCAGCAACCCATCTTACCCTAGTTTCTCACGCGGATCTCAACAAGCTCTACATAGTTTTTGCCTTCGCGATTAGCTAGGAAGCCCAGAATCATTGCCACCAAGCTGTTTCACATTGCTTTTTCCGTGCTAGTAAGCTTCTCGTGAAACCTTTTGCATTACAGGATCTTTTTTATTTGTGGACCAACGAAGACCCCAGCTTTCAACTTTGCCGAAGAAAGTTTAGGAAAGAAATCTTGGAGATACTTCAAAACTGCAGACTCTTTATCTAGAGCTCGGAAAAATTGTTTTATAAGGCCCAATTTTAAGTGCAGAGAAGGAAATGGTACTTTTATGAGGTCCAAGAAAGTCTCCCATTCGACATTGTTTCTCTCTACACTAAACTCGGTCCGTTGTGGCCAATCCTGCTGATGTTAGTGTACCACGGTGTCGCTATTGATCCAAAGGCAGAGATAACAAGGAAACTTTTTGAAGCCGCCTTGTAGACCCATCAAGAAGGCCACCGTTTTGAAGTCCCGATAACCTTTCAACCGTACTCTTCACATTTCAATGCATCTAGCAAGATCTTGACACTACTGTATTCCTCTGAGAGCTGGACCGAGTAAGCAAGGGGAATACATATTCCCATTATAAAGCCGTGGTGCTTTGAGGCTCCTCTACGAGCCATTCGACATTGTTTCTCTCTACACTAAACTCGGTCCGTTGTGGCCAATCCTGCTGATGTTAGTGTACCACGGTGTCGCTATTGATCCAAAGGCAGAGATAACAAGGAAACTTTTTGAAGCCGCCTTGTAGACCCATCAAGAAGGCCACCGTTTTGAAGTCCCGATAACCTTTCAACCGTACTCTTCACATTTCAATGCATCTAGCAAGATCTTGACACTACTGTATTCCTCTGAGAGCTGGACCGAGTGAGCAAGGGGAATACATATTCCCATTATAAAGCCGTGGTGCTTTGAGGCTCCTCTACGAGCTGTCAATGAAGAAGCACCACTAGTTTGGGTGACAGGCCATCCCGATTGCCTCAAACGGATTGGTCACATTGTTACAAAAGCAAAGCTCATCTTGACGTGTAAAATAAGCTTGAAAAACACTGTTGACGCTTTCTCTGACCTGATATTTGCACACTATCATCTAATAAATCCCACTGTTTGAGTCTTGAAGTTAAAAGCACGGCATTGGACTTTGTGAGATCAAGATCTCTGACGAGGTCGTTGAGATCTTTTTGGTTTTGTTAGTATGGGTTTTTCTCCTCAGTTGCTCCTTTGTAATCTGGATCAATGACTTCATCCTCTTCTGAACTGCTTTTGCTTTCTAAAAACTGCTGCTCTCTTTTTGGAGGCGTGGGTACGGGTAGCTCAGTACTGTGCGGCACAGGTGCAATAGATGACTGATGGTCTGGATACATGATAACAAGTGCACTTTTGCCTGCTCGCTGTTTGGAAGGGTTCACCAGGCAGAAAAAACAATTGCTTGAGTGGTCAGTTGGTTTCCTCCAAAGTCGTGGAATTGCGAAATTCATATCTCTTTCTTCCCTATCCCATCCTCTAAACAAAAAATGAAGACATAAGTATAAATTTAAAAATAATTTTAACTTAGTGTTAATACCACAACTGGAAAAAACATAACCTTTGAAACCTTTTATATATTTTTAGTATTTGCATCAAAATAATGTTATTTTTCTAAATGTGAAAATTTAAAAATTCAATGTCTTAGCCACAGAAGCAAAGTTTGGGGATTTAAGTTGACTTTTTATATTTAATAGAGCCACAAACAAATGGGAAATAACACTTTTAACCCAGGGAGAAGACGAAATTTGTAATACAGTGATTAATAATTAAATAACGAAAGGTGAATAAAGGAAGAGGAAATAAATAACGGTATTAAAGTGATTAAAATTAATTTAATTAGCAAACTAATTAATAATAACGAGATATACGAGTATTTAACATAAAAAACTGTTTAAAATAAGTTCAATTAAAATAAATTATTATTAATAGCCAGATGTGTTTAAAATAAAATAAACTCAGGAACGAAATTAAAGCGATTAAAAAATAAAAAAATAAAGAGAAGTGATAAAAAAACAACTAAATAACGGTATTAAGCTGTTTAAAATAAGTTCACTTAAGAAGTTTTTAATAATAATCAGATGTAATTAAAATAAAATAAAATAAATAACGAAATTAAAGTAATGAAAAATGATGATAGTTAAAAGGGTTCAATTCAAAAGTGAATAGCTAACCAAAGTTAAGTAAACATGAAACTATAAACAAAAATGTCCTAAGTAAATTAACGATAATAATTTAAAATAATATAGGTTATGTAAATAAAAGTGATCTATATAAAATAAAAGTTATCGAAACTCTAACTCTTGAATAAAATAAATATGTAAATAAATACCTGTAAAGTGTAAACATTCTATTCTACCATGGATAAGACAAAAATGAGATAGTATAAAATTAACAATTTGATATCCAGTGTCTCCTAGACAATTTAATTGTCTCTTACGCTAACTTGTAACTTTCTCTTCTCCACTCAATTTCTAATTTCCCATTATTAACTATTTATTAGTACATGCATGTAACACTCATTTATATAGCTCTTAAAATTAATCATCGCGTGGTCTCCAAAAATAACCCATTAATTCCGGAAGGGCAATATTTTACTAATATTTAGTCAAATTTATACATAAGATTGGAAAACAACAAATATGTATTTGATGAATTTTTATTCAAATTCATACAGTATTTACTAAGGAATAACATGTGTATTTAAATACCCCTTTGGCCTTAGCGACAAAAAAATTCATTTTAAATGAGTTACAAAAATTAAGTTCTAGGTTTAACCGCTTAGAGGTATATCCTACTGTTTGCAGCATTTATGGCATAAACCGACATTACGTTTTTGGCTTAAAAATTTGCTTTTAACTTCACATAGTTTGAATCTCTTGCCTATTTCCCACTAATTGATTCAATGTTTTTTCCCCATCATATCTTGCAATGTCCAGAAGATTTTGAGAAAGTTTCCTTCCCTGCAGGCTTATAATTTTATATGTTTTCTTGTATATTTGACAAAGATTATCATTAAAGTCTAGGAACGAAATATTCTTGCCTTGATCTTCAATGATAAGAGTGTGCGTTGATGATCGTAGCAGACAGCATGTACGAAATATCGGCCACCAACACTTTCTTTGGCGCATTTTTATACTATGCAAACCAATCTTTTCATCCATGACGTCGATATAGCCCATGTGTTTGTTATATTTCTTGTAATTTGTAGGCTCTGGAACGTCTACATACTTTTTTTATAGCACTTTGGTAGCGTTTTGCTGAACCCATGTAACTCGGACAAAAATTCGTCGCAAGAATGACATCTTTATTGTCCTTCCACTTTTGGATCAGTATGCCATGACTGGTTGAAAATTCAGTCGTTCCTCGTGTCTTCTTCTTTATTTGATCTTTTTTAATCAACTGGCATTTCTGTGTTAGATTTTCTCGGCAAAATCCTAAAGAAAAGATACCTTTCTCCGTTACATATTCTATCATGGGAACACCAGTAAAGAAAATATCAAAATATATTTTGAAACCGGGATCGCCTGGCACTAAGGTTAAGTTTATCAGTTCATCTACTACGTTTCCTCCAAGCCCAAGGTCAACTTTTGTGTCTAATTTGCAAGTCGATTTTCCCTGTATAGAAAACGAAAGCATGTAAATCGCTTTTCTGCGAGCATAGCGCTAACATTTTGAACCCAAATTCATTTAGTTTCCTTCGAATAAACTGCTTGCAATGATGGCGACCAAAGTAAGGTATCATGCTTTTATCGACTGACATATGTTCTTTAAGTTCACTGCAGAGCAGGAATTTCTTGTGAAGGTGTTCAAACATTGGTTGAAGTTTTGCTTTAGAATCCCTTTCTTCTATTTTAGTATTATCACGGAATTTGATATTGTGTAAAATGGCTAAAAATCTGTCTCCCCTAATACTCTTGGCATAAACTTTGGGTCATGATCTCCACCCAACCAATATCGTTTTTTGTTTGGTTGAGGTAAGGTGCAAGACAAAAAAAGGCCACCCAATAAGACATACAATTTATCCCTCCCCCAAATTTAGCACTCTATTATTTTGCTAGGCGTAACGGTTAGATTCTTCGAAAATCAGACCAAGCAATTTGTCATAAAAAAACTAAAAAAACACTCGAGGTTCATTACATTGTGCAAAATCCTTGCTAATTACAACGGGTGGCCGTGACCACTGACGGTTTACCCTAAAGTGTGGTTGTTCTTTACTACAAAAACACCATTTTCCTTCTTGATTTACCTGAAAATTCCAAATTATTCTCATTTTACCTCATAAGTTCTTCTCCATCTTGATCTGAAAAGAACACTCAGCACTCAATTGGCCTTTTCCTAAGTGCTGCAATTTCCCTTCGCCTTCTTCATCAGACTTATCACAATCTTCATCTGTTATCTCATCTTTGTCTGGAAAACCTATATTCAAGTGTATTTCATCTTTTGGATTGAATAACTCGATAGGTTTACCTATAGAGTGATGATATATGTATATATTAATGACCGAATGGTGTATGTATATATACATACATATATATAAATAGTATAAGTTGGCTTAGATACAAATAAACCGAGCATATGACGCTCATATTTTAACGCTCCGCAATCTTGCCACACACTTCTGTATAAATCAGTGTTAACAACTTTAAAGATTTAAATATTGCTAAGTTAATAAAAGCTCATTATAAGGAATAATTATCGGGAATAACAAAGTTTTATGAAAATAAATATTAAAATTACAAATACTTTTTGACGTGGGTATTTAAATATCCTGTAGGTTATAATGTGTTAACTAGAAATGTAGAATATACTAGTCTCGTAGAATAAGTAAAGCGTTGCTATAGGAAAATAATAAAGGGAATAAAACATCTTAGCTACAATGGTAGGCTTATAAAACTCAATCTCGTTTTCCTCAAATATAGAAGGAAAAGGGGAGAACATATGTAGAAATATAAATTATTGATGAATATGTCCGAGAATGCAGAAAATGTTTTTAATTCGGTAGGCGTAATAGCAAAGCGAGGACGCGACAAAGAAATGAACAGGTAGAAATTCAAAAGACCGGGATAATTTGTTTTGAGAAACCGCATCGTCCAAGCCTGGAAAAGTCTACCAAAAGATGTAGTCAAGAATCAAAACAAAAACAAAATTTGATACATATTTAAAAAAATAAAGTTAAAATAGCCTATAAATATTAGAGGGATTCCAGCCAAATTATTTATTTTTAATAGAGCTTACCATCGTTGAGCTTTTATTGCTCACTGGAGGTGCCAATAAATTATTTGTTTGTTAATGCAAATATTTTAGTGATATATATGATTAAAAAGTAAATAAATATATAAAGTTAATTAAGATGAGAAAAAGGAAAAATTAAGGGGAAATTCGGCACCCTATTTCGAAACAAAACCTTTTCAAAATGTTTCGATAATAATGCTTGAAACACTGCAATAGGTTAAAAATATTCCAGAAATTTAATTTACTTTGCTAATAAATGTCCCATATAGTTTATTTCTGACTATATATATATATATATATATATATATATATATATATATATATATATATATATATATATATATATATACTCCAACCATTCTGTATTTAATCAAATACTAATATACTGTATTAAATTGTTAGTCTCTGAACGAAATTCAGCGTAACGTGTGGCATGCTAATTGTGGCAAGTGCACAGAGAAGGAAGAGATCAATCCCGGTAGGGGGGGTGTGGGGTTCACGTGCGTGTTTTTAATCCGAATTCATTCCTTAACGAATGCAGGACAAAATGTGGGAAAAAGAGAGATAGGACAACCTCGAACAGCAAAACACTTCTAGATTTTGCTTTCTACCCATGCCTTACCATTATAGATTTAAAACAACTATGGGTGTCTACTCTCATATAGCATGTCTATGATGAAACATAACACAACTCATTTTAAACATCTAACCCAAGTTGAATTTGACCCACTCCATTGGACCCATCTTAAGACATATAGTATCAAAACTCTACTATTTCAATTATAATATGTTTCATAACATTTACAGGATAATGTCGGGGTATAAACTAGATATAGGTGAAGTTTATGAAAATTTAGATGAATAAAACAAAAGTTATTTGCAGAAAAGCAATTTCATAGTAAAATTGAAGTGTCCAAAATGACCCAAATGCTTTGCTTTCTTGTAGAGAGAACCAGCATTATTTTCCGGTAACATACCGAGAAATCTGTCACATCTCTCCCTGTTTGCGAGCAGATAATAAAGCTTCTAACTAGGATGGTATTTCAATTGAAGCCATTACAAAGATTTTCAAGTGCTCCCAACGTGTATTCTATAATATTCTATCGACCTCTGAAAAAAATGTTTATGTAAGGCTCGTAATTCAGGCGATATGTTAAGGAAGACCTTCAAACAGGAAGACTGAACCATTGTTTGAATTTTGAAGTAGGACAGTTTCAACACCCCGGCAGCATTTTGTCGAGAGATTAATGAGATCTTTGCCATCAACTATATTATGCCAGCTGGAGAAAAACACTATTCACGCTCGCACAACAGCGGTTTAGACAATGATCAGTCTGAAAAACATGAAGGATCGTCTTGAATTCACACAGTTACATGCACTCATGACTAATAAAGCTGAGTTCGCTTTAATGACGAATCTAAGTTCAATTTGTTTTGAGTTTCGTTGGTCGCAGAGCAGGCGGGAGATTTTCTATCAATTGCACCAAAAAGAGTGTGAAGTTTACCATAAGTGTCATGGGTCTTGGATTTAATTTCGAGAGACGACACTAAGCTACCTGGGCACTTAATGGGCACACTTAATGCACACGTGTACAAGGAATAGCTGCGATATAATCTTTTGTCCTATCTGAGAGCCTCCGAATCCGAACCTGGAAATTTACTGGAAGATAACGCCTCCTGCCACATGGTAAAGTCGGCAAAAACATTATTGGATGACGACTACATCGCTCTTATCAACTAACTTGACAGAGCCTAGACTTAGATTTTATTGCGAATGTTTTTAAAGACTCTCAGAGAGAAGTCTAAAGAGAGGAATCCAAAAAAATTCTAGAGAACTCTGAGAAATACTTCAAAATAAATGGAGCAAGATTACTGTGCGATAGTTTCAATAGTTGGTTCGTTCTTGTAGTACAAACAATCAAAGCATCTTCGACAATTTAAAACTACACATTAAATATTAATTCTTTATAACTTGTACAAAATTTTTCCACTAGAAATTTAATTGTTATATGCCAATATAAGATTGTCTTCGCTGTCGTTCGGATAATTTTGGACACTAATTTTTCTATAAATTGGTTGTCTGCTAATAACTTTAATTTTTTATCTAAATTTCCATAAACTTTACTCGTACTTGTTTTTATACCTGTAAGTTATTGTATTCAACCTGTAATGATAGAAATAAATGAGTTCTAATATTTTTGCACGCTACTGTATAGATATAAGAGCAAAACGGCTTTTATTACAATTTTATACTTGTAATGTTAATTGAAGATGAATAAAAATTTTATAGACTGAAAAAATAGTATACACCCGACCTAAAATGCTAAAATGGCTACTCGTACATGATTAATTCGTGTCAAAATTTATCTTCTCTTCAAACCTTTGACTATGAGTGAACGGGATTTGGCTTTCATGATACCAAGTCTCAGTTTATTACTGAGAAACAAAATTCTACCGCGTAAAAGAGCTGACTCCTAAAACCAAACCCCGGAATCCACGAGCAAAAATATACCAACTGCAACAATTTTAAATTCGAATAGTAGAAAGAGAGAAGGGCCCTTAAATTGGGTGGGGAAATACGCAATTGTATTTCTAAGCTGATTTCTCTCCCCCCTTACACATAAGCATAACTCACCCTACGCGCACAGATCTGTAAATAAATATAAAATATATTTGCTTGTTCCCTATCATTTAGGGGCTCAAATAAAATCTTTAGTAATTCTCTAAACACAAATTTCAAATTGCTATTTTTACTTTGGAATAAATAATTACGATCAATCACGTGCAAGGATTTAAATTGGATTTTTCAACGGAATTTTGGCATGTTATATTCCTCAATATAGCAAGCGTTAATTTTGTTTCAGAGGGAAAACGCATTATTTCATAGAACTTCAAAAATTGTGAACCATAATGCGCTTTATGATTATTACTCTTTCGCGTTCTCTCTCCTATCTTATACTTATTCAATTTCGTATTTATTACTTTCTCCTACTGTTCATTTCACGTTCTTCCAACCAATCCGTTATCTTAAGTACTAATATATACACGCTTCATTATCGCAAACATGCCGGCCACAGGTCTTGTTTGATCTTTATCTACACCTGAAGCCCCCTTCCCTACTGAAAAAGACTGTTAAATCTAATGAAGCCCCCTAAACACAGTCACCTTTTAACGTACACACACAATAGATCACATTTTTAATCCTCTTTACTAATCCCGTTGAACTTCATTCACTCCAACTTCCCATTTCCGATCTCCAACCACTCTTTGTCAAAGCCAAGTTCCTGAAACTCTTAATGGCCACGGGGTCCGTCTTCATGTTACTGCCAAGCCTCCGGAGGAAGAGAGAAAAGATGTATTTTAATGTGTAGGCCAATTTTCATCTAGATGGAATTGGTTAATTAATTGCTTTTTCTAACGCTCTATCTTGACGCTTCTGAACTGTATGCCTTTCCCATATATTTTCTACTGTAATACAGAATAAATGGGCGGAGTTTTCATAGAGATATTTATCTCACGAAGAGTGAGGAAGAGGAGGAAGATAGAAAAGGAAGTAATAGTGTAAACCAATTTCCAAGGCCAGAACAAAAGAAAGCTAAATTGGCCGACAAACAATTACTTTAAAAAGAAATGGGAGCTTAGAAACTAAATAACGAATATTAGAAGTATGGAAATTTGTTTTTGCGAAAGAAGAAAACATCTAATAGAAAAAAGTCACTAGTGTCCTTAAGAGGCCAAAGTGTAGATGACGTTTGTTGTAGCTATGTCCTCTATTTTCAGTTCTTTTAAATTTTTCTTTTATTTCCTTCCTTCCTTTCTCCTCGTCGCGATATTGTAAAAAATAGAACCTGAAAAATTTACTTTTTCCAACATTAATGAACAAGTTTTAATAATTTTAAACAAAATCACAAAAGTAAAGTAAAACCTTATTCGAGTTTTGTAAGTGGAAGCCTAAAAATTATAATAAATGTATATTGAAGGTCCCTACCGATCGAGAAAGCGAACAATTCGAACCAAAAGTGTTACTGATTAGTTAAGGGTGGTAAACGGCTTGTGCCAACTTTCTATCCACAATTGAAAAACACATGGCTAGGAGATTTTCAACAAAAGCTAAGAGATTGTACAAAGACGAATTCAATTAATTTAACATGAAAGGGAGAATGTCTCTCGGCCAAACAAAAGCAAGACTATCAAGTTTATTCACAAAAGCTAATCATATAAATCTAACGGAGTACAATTTGCCCGAGCACTGAAATCACATGGCGTAGAGTCCTATAGAAAGTTTTCGCTTAGTTATATAGACGGAGAGTGGAATAGATAACAGACATGCCATTACACTCTTATTTTACTTATATCTTAGTTACAAAAATGGCACGATTTCCTTATTATTCCCTGTATGACAAGTGAGCAAAATATTTTTTACTTACTTTCACTGTCTCTCTTGCCCGCATTTTAATAAATAAATGGATGTAAGGAATGATCTATATTCCCGATCACTCCCTCCCCCCCTGAAGTAGTGATAATATCGGATAATTATTTTATTGATGCAGTCTCAAGTCTCCTTTATCAGCCTGATAGCATTTTGACACACGGTCCATTCATCGTAGCCAGTTCGTATCATGTGTATCAGTATATAATGACAAAAATATGTTTGTATTCACGAGATTTGCTGTAGTAAATGTTCACCGAAAGCCCAAGGATATGTATATCTTTAGAACGTGCGAAATCACACTCTAGAACCTTTCTAGTTCTCTTGAAATGGCATAAAACGTTCTCCTCGAACTCTTCAAGTGAATATTTCTCTTATGAAGCTCAGGAGTCACTTTCAAATGTGATGACATCTATGCAAGGTGAGTAAGCCAACAATGGAGGTTGTACAGTTCTTATCCACCGAGCAAAGTGTTGCCATATAATTTCAAGAAACTTCTAGAATATCTCTGAAAACATCGTTCTCATTTTTTTACACGTGTCCATATTTTACTTTGTTAATTAATTTAATATAATTTCTTGAATATACAATTAGATCAAATGAAATCTTCATGAAATATATTAAATGGCTGTCTTTATGCACCATGAAATTTCATTTACGTACTAAACATATTTTTTAAAATACTTTAGTAAAGGAAAATCGTTCTTTTTTTTGCTCGGCAGTGTGTCTCACGTAGAAATCCGCCACCTGTATCTTGTTGAGCTTTTTCGTTCATTTTCATAAATGAATAATTAGATAAAATATACATAATTATTAACTATGAAACTAAACACGCGATTATTTTCACGTGAAAGATTTGATACTTTTGTAAAGAGAGTAGCGATGGTTGGAGAAATCAAAATGTGGAGTTACACAGCCAGATAAACTTAAACTGGAGATATTAAAGTGTTCGCGCCCGGAAAGGTGCGCTACACTCATTATACTTGACAACTTCTTTAATGAAGAAAAAAAATTGAAGGAAAATATTATGCAATCAGTTAAGTTCCAAACTACTTTAGGATCTCCTGTAGATCTTCTCCTCCTTGTAGCTTATGAAGTTGCATTTACTTTTACTTAAGTTGGATGAGTTTGTTAGGTGAAAATAGTGAGGATTAATTTAACCTAATAAAGTAGTATTCAACCTAACCAAATTAGCCTGAGAAACTGATCTCTCTTGAAGAAAATGCCCCACAAAATAAGCCTTCGCGGAAGTTTTACAATAAATAGATATTTTTACAATCAAATGCACAAAGAAAACTAGCAAAGTCGTCTTTATCACGCCCCATATATCAAAGGGAAAGATAATGGAGACTTCCAAAATATGCATTATGAGTAGGGGGAGTGGAGACTGAGGGGCAGCCTCAACCTGGCTCCACAATAATTGAAATGGGAAATAATTTGAATGCGTAGGAATTTGCGTACAATTATAAACTACTGGAACCGTATAAAAGATATAATATTAGGTATGAAAACTTTTACAACAAGCATGCTACAGGAAAACAAGGCAAATGAGTTATTCCAGTAAAGATGGCGAGCTATATTAAAGTGGTGTAGCTCTGCACACATTATTATCAAATTCACTAGAACGGAGTGATACGTCAACCATTATATATATATATATATATATATATATATATATATATATATATATATATATATATGTCAAACTCTTTAAAAATGCGTTGTAATATTGTAACTACAAATACTAACATATTTTGTAAGCGTCCACTCTCTCCAACGAGAACCCAATTTACCTTTTACCTGTTGTGATCCTCTTTTTACATCCAATTGATATCCATTTAATTACTATTTAATATCCTGTTAAATCCGTAACATTACCTTTTAATTAGCTCTTACATATCCTTTAATTATCCTTCTATATCCTCAAAGATCATTACAAAATTCTCTTTCAATCCTTCATGTTGTGGTATGACCAAGATTTCACGGCTATACGCACACTGGCCTACTGGCCGACCGAAATTGAGCTCCTCCTGGGAATGGCTTTGAGAGTGCTTTAAATACACAAATGCTAGGTCGAAGAATATTCAAACACGACTATAAAAATATAATTAAATAGTATTAAAGTTTACATATACATATAGGGCAAGTTAAATGGCAATGCAATTAAATATTGATGGTTCACTGCTAAGATGATTAACACTATCAATTAAGTTTGAAAAGAGGGACAATTAATTAAGTAATGATGAGCGTGACGAGGCGATGGTTAAATCCCTTTTACAATGAAGTGTGGCGAGTAGGACCAAGTAGGTAAATTTGATCTTGAAATTGTGGGCGTCTCACGGGACGCTCAATCTAACTTAGGGAAAATAAAGTTGAGTGGGGAGGCTCTTATCCTTAAGAGGCAAACGGATGGTGCTTTGGGGATGGCTTTTCAGCTCCTCAAAATCCGAGGACGTGGTGAGAAGGGTTGAAGCGCACCTAGCTATCTACACCAACAACACTGTGTGACGACTAGCTCTTCCTTGGCTCTTTCACAATCCCTCAATTCTTTTCTGGACGAGAATGTAGTCGATTCCCTCTCGAGTAACAAAGAAGTTATAGCTAACGTACTGGACGGCTGCTTCATACATACCCCAAAATTATCTAGACGGGGAGAGAGATTCATCGCCAACAGACTTCCTTAATTGCCATGGGTCGCGATAAGGTTCTATAGCGCGAAGTCGCGATGCCCACTTAATGGTCTTTCCATTGTTCTAATTTTCGCAGTATATAAGGCAGACGAATTTAGAGCAGTCAACGGCGAACAGGGGAAGTCAAGGGAGTGGGGATGGAGAATTCTTTCTAAACCATTTTTGAAGACACATTACAACCGAGGTTTATTATACAAATCTTTAAACCATTAACCTATATATATGACCAATCTGAAAACATATTTACAAGGAAATACGCTAATGGTATCTGTAAGTTATGGCGATAGGGTCTTCTAGAGTATTTCTACTTAAATTATCTGCTAAACAATTTTGAGTACCCTTGATATACACAATACGGAATTAATATTCCATGAGCAACAGACTCTTGAAATTACGAAGGTACGATAATGGCTTATGGTCACTCTCAATTACGAATTTGGTTCCTATAGGTACATTCTAAAATGTCGATTCGACCATACTATAGCTAACGCCTCGAGTTCAATGGTGGCGTAATCCTTCTCGCGGACAGACAGCTTCCTGTTCACATACGCCACGGGATATCCACTTCCCAAAATTTCATAATTCATGACGGCACCACCTTTACCATTATCAGAGGCATCAATCCGAATCCCTAAATTTTGTTCTGATTCGGCAGTCTCAAAATAGGAACAGATATCAGTTTCTCTTTCAGATGGTTAAAGCTATACACCACAGGGGGGTGGGGGGATCCAAAAGACATGATCCAGTCCCGATTTCTTTAACATACCGTTAAGGGGTGACGCTATAGTGGCGAAATTGGGAGTGAAGCGCCTGTGAAATGAAGCAGAACCCAGAAATGACCGCAGCTGCTTCTTCGTCCAGGAAAGCGGCATTTCAGCTATGGCTTTAACTTTTTCTTCTTAGGGGACAATCTGATTTTTTCTCATATTAAAACTAAGATATTTAATTGTATCTTATGCAACCTGACACTTTGACGGGCTTATCGTTGGGCCGTGTGCGCGGAAAGGGATTAACAAAGCGGGAAAGGACTGTATGTGCTGGTCCCATGTACGGGTGGCAACGTACACGTTGTCAAAATAAAAGGTTACTTCGGCGTTAAACGCGGAGCGTAAATGAACGGAAATAGAGTATGGCTTACTTCTTAGTGATTCTTGCGTTTTTAAAACAATCTCATGAGTGAATTGGGTTGAGCAACTTGGGGTTGCGGAGACTACATCCAAGAATTCACTTAATGGGCTCGCCAATTGAGCCTTCTGGATGGGTCGGAGACGGGGGTTAAAATCGAGCTCGGGGGCTGAGTGTGATTAGGGGGGAAGGGAGAGACGGCACAGGGTATTCGTCGTCTGCTTCCATGCAGACCGTTTGAACGAGGCAGAGCGGTTTGACCGGGTAAGTTGCCTCGAAGAAGAGTTCTTCGTCTAAAGCGAACACATTACTAACGCACGCGCGTCGGTAGTACCTTTCCAACAGGTTGACGTGGTACACTTTATTACCTGAGGTGGTCAGGTCCTTTCCACTGAGATAGGAGCTTATTAGACTCCAACGGCAACAAAAATAGTATTTCGTCGCCGGCTTTGAATTTCAGTGCTTCGGATTTGATCATTTCTACATGATCACGGCTTAATTCACTCTTGTGCTTTTCTGTATTTCTTCTGCTTCTCTGTGTGCTTTGATTTCTGCCCCTTCGTTTCGTTTTTACCCTTGGACATAAGCGATTAAATCTTTTCCTGATAGCAATGGGATCTGCCCCTGCTTATGAAAACGATCGAACGAAGACATCCTGAATGTGCTGCGTTCGTTTTTCGGTACACAAGGCAGCTTACCAGAACAAATAAAGCTCTTTCTAACGAATCTAACCTACTTGTAATTAAAAATTATCCCCCCCCCCCCGAAAAAAACTTACTAAAGTTTTTAATTAATTATGCACACCAGAAAAAGAAAATAACCTACTAGGGAACCTGATTAGTGGTATCTTGTCTCAATTAAAAACTCTCAACTAAAAAAGAATATATAAGTGCCTATTATCAAAAATAAATGTCCTAATATTTTTGCTTGAATATTCTTGACACTTTCAACTGTATGGGCTGGAAATAATGATCTTAAAATGAATAGCAAAAAATCAGGTAGGGGAGAATTTTTTTCAAACCCCATACCTGACACCAGTTATATTTCGTGGTATGACTGGATGTACGCCGTTATAGACACACTGGCCTTCTGGCCGACCGAAATTAAGGCTTCAGCTGGGGATGGCTCTAAGAGTGTTTTGAATACACAGCTGCTAGGCCAAGGAATATTTAAACACGGCTACAAAAATATACTTTAATAGGACTAAAGTTTACACATACATATAGCGCAAGTTAAATGGCAGTGCAATTTAAGATTTACGGTTCACTAATAAGATGTTTAACACTATCATTTAAGTTTGAACCGAGGGACATTTAATTAAGTAATGATTTTATGATTATGCAAGTTCTAGAGCAAAGAGAATCCTTGACAATCGACGCGGTAAAGGTGGGATAAGCGTGACGAGGTGGGAGTTAAATCCCTTATACCTTGATGTGCGGCGAGTAGGACCAGGTACGTAAGTTCGACCTTGAACTTGTGGGCGTATCACTGGACGGGAAACTGAAATTGGAGGGGGGGGGCTCTTTTCCTTAAGGAGCAAACGGAGCGTGCTTCAGGGATGGTTTTTCCAATCCTTAAAATCTGTAGACGTGGTAAGAAGGGTTAAGGCGCGCCTAACTATATCCACGAACGACACTGAGTGACGAATATCTCTTCCTTGGTTTTTCCACCATTACTCAATTCTTCTCTGGACGAGAATGTAGTCGATTCCCTCTCGACTAATGAAGACGTTACAGCTAACATGCTGGACGGCGGCTTCAGACACAATCTGTCTGTGAATTCCAAACTGTCGAATATATACCCCGAAATTATTTAGACGAGGAGAGAGATTCATCGCCAACGGACTTCCTTAATTGCCTTGGGTCGCAATAAGGTTCTATTTCGCGAAGGCGCGATGCCAACTTAATGGTCTTTCCATTGTTCTAATTTTCTCAGTATATAAGGCAGACGAATTTAGAGCAGTCAACGGCGAGCTGGGGAAGCCAGGAAGTAAGGTCCTTTTCTCTTTGATTCTTTCATACTTAGCATATCTCCCATCACTACTTAGTTTTATATCAATTAGTATCTTGTATTATATCCAATCAATTGATATCTCTTTGTCTTATTAGCTGTTAATTCTTAACTACAATTTATTTTCATAGATATCTTGTTGTATTCAATCCATCGTGTATCTACCTCATGCCGTGTGGTTATCCCTAATACCTATCCCATTTCAACATTAATCCAAACCAAAATTTGTGTGTGATGGAAATTATACAGTGGCTGGCCAAAATAAAGGTCGTTCAGCGTAGTAATTATTTAATAAGCTATTGGACCTCCTCTCTATAGAAGTACAGCTGTTATCCTATCTGGAATCGATTTTACAAGATTTTGCATCTTCTTTAGCTTAGATTTCGGCTTAATTCCAGCAGCCGTAGACCTAACTCGCTCATTGGTGATGAAAGAGGCGATGAGGCTTGGGGTTCCCTCTTATACTCTTCCCATAAATTCTCTATTGGATTTAAATATGTGGACTGTGGTGGCCACACAATATGCCGAAATCATCCCTCATGCTGGGAAACCAATCTTTGACGATGTTAGACCGGTGGATGCGTGCGTTATCGTCCTGAAAAATTGCATTGCCATAAGGAAAAAAGAAGTCCATTAAGAGGGAGGGGTGACTTGATCGTCCAGGATCTGCAAATACTTGCGGAACTTCATCTTTTTGCTGAAGAGGCTGGCAGATTAATGTCAATGTTGAGCCTAGGCAAACATCACCAGACCATCACACTAGCTGTAGAAGCCTGCACGAAGGGGACAATGCATAATGTACCAATGCTTTATGAGGTTTTCTCCATACTCTAATGCGCCAATCGCTCCGAAAGAGGGTAAACCTAGATTTATCGGACCACATGATACGTTTACAATTCTCTAAACAACAGTTTTTATGTTCTTTGGGGAACTGATGCCTTTTTTCTCGATTAGTTTCCGTCACAAGTGACTTCCTGATCAAGGATCAAGTGCGTACATGCATATTTTTCAGTTCACGACGCAAAGGTCTTGTTGAAGTCATTTTTGGACCTTCACAGAGTATGCTGGTTAACTGTTGTGTGGAGCAACGCCGATTTTTCTTAACCAAACGCTTCAAGGAGCGCCTCTCCCTTTCGTCAGGAATTCGATGACTACCATATTTGGTACAAGATTAACCGGCTTCGCTATCTTGTTTTAAGCGTGTAATTGCTCTCTGTATAGTCATAATGCTTATACCTGTTTCGCTTGAGATAAGTCCTTTATCAAATGGTGTAATGGCCTTTCCACGCATCTTCATTCTCGCAGCTCCTGTAAAAATTAGGACAGTTATAACATCTATACAAGGTGTTTGCTACGTCAGAGACATTACTGAATGTTGCCATATTGGTTTACTCTAAACTAAAGGATTCTGAAACAAATTAGTGATAAAAAACATACAAAACTCAGTGAACGCGTTACCTTTATTTTGGAGAGGCAGTGTGTATATATATATATATATATATATATATATATATATATATATATATATATATATGCTATCTAAGTCAGCGATTTAATAACTAGCACACATTAAAAGGTGCACAGAATTAAATAATTTCCCGTCAATCAATAAATATAAATTCAAACGTATATATAATTTTCCAAGCTCTTTGCGGCCATTTACGTTTTCCTTTTCGAACAGCCATTTCATTTACGTGTTTCCTTTTTCGTATCCAGTTTTATCGAAGGCATCCTTTTTCCACTTTTTACAATTGTTATCAATTTAAATTAAATAATATCCGTTAAATAAACGAGTGAATAATTTCCTTTTTATAATAATCTTTTTCACTTTTTTTTACTTTTCCGTCACATGACTAACTTGCGCACGCACGCACACACACACACACACACACACAAACTAAAACCTAAACTTTACTCGCCATTCTTTCACGCACATCATTAAAATTCATACATTCTACTGTTTACTTTATTTTTAATTAACAAACATCACATACAACAACATTACTGGATAACAATGGTAAACGACACAACGGCTAAAACACTGGTGAATGACCAAGCAGTTGCAACAATGCAATCTTCAACTGAAACCAAGCAAGGTTTAGCTAATGTCTCGCATGCCTTCCTCACTCTTCCAGCTTTTGATTCATCAACCCCATTGCTTGGTTGTACGTTTGTGAGCTGATTCTCCGCCCTCAAGCCATAACAGAAGAAGAAAAAATTACTTTCATAATCCAAAAAGCTCCTATTATTATCCTCACTAAACTTAGGGATATTTTACTTAATAGGAAAAATGTGGGAGCCTATGACAAATCGAGCGAGGCCTTCCAAGTGGAATTTGGAAAATCACAAGTGAAGACTTAAGTAGTCTCCTTAATAATCTAGAGATGGAACATAAATGTCCCACGAGCTTTTTAAATCATTTGAAGGACCTCTGACATTTTCTACCCTCTCTTTACCGAAATCTACATGCCGGGTATCCCAAAGTGTATTAGGCCCTTGATTCTTATGTCATCACCTACCGATTTAGACCAGCTGACGAAATCACGACCCTCAGCCTACTACTACCATTTCGCCGGTTAGGATAACGTCGAGGACTGCTTGCGAACGACCGAAGCGTGGGGAAATTCCATCCCCACTAACAAGGAATTTAGCAACCATGTTATCGAGGATTGACAGTGACCTCAGCCGGTTGAAACTGAAGCTAAGGGCACAGAGCGAGAAATGGCACGGGTATGGTGAGCGCAGAGATAGGACCCGTTCGAGTTCCCGTAAGAGAAACCAACGAGGGAACCTCAATAGAAAAGCTAGGATACAGTAATTTTTACAATCTTCTTCCGCCTATTCTCATCATAGCCTTCGCAACAAAAAGGTCTCTGCTAGTACCATCAAATATATGGTAACAGCGCTATACGTTGTACGCAGCCTTGTAACCATCATCATGCTTGTTCCCATCCTAAGCCTGGTAGTTTCCCAAAGCATAATGTAACTTTCACCCAATCAACTCAGTGGTGCTGGTACCATAAAAATATGGTACACAAGCTGTAAAATGATTAAAACCTCGCACAAATTTACCACAGGTACCTCCTCTTTCATCTAATCTCAACCCTCCACTGTCTTCACATCACTTATCTCAATCTAACTCTTCAAATTCTTAATTTTCAATTTCCAGCTCAAATTCTTCTTCTTTAAACTAGAAGCGCATGGGGCAAAGGGGCCTACATTCCCTGCCTTCACATGACTTACTCAGCTAATTCTTCCCCTAAGCCGTTTTGACCCACTTTCTGGTTTCTCATTTTGGGGGACATTGGTGCAGAATGAATTGTTATACCAATTTCTGAAGGTAGCTAATTCGACACCAATATTAGGACCTATGGAAGGCGTAACCTTCGTGTCTCACTCGGTCTCCGTCCAGTTTTTCAAAGGACCATCGTCATGGCCAAGGTAGATGGTCCAATACTGGGCATTGCTTTTCATTCTTCTCTCGACCTTTTGGTTGATTATCGTCACCGCAAACTTGTCGATCGCAAATCTTTACTCGCTGTTTCAGCTTCATACTAACCTTCTTAGAATAAGCCCCTTTTAATTCATCTTACACCCACCAAGCCCCCATTCCCAGTGCCTTGTTTCCCGACCTTACCTTTCCACCTGCGAAGGATAGGCCCATCAAAGATAATGTGCTCCATCTTATCGAGTCTACCAGAGAACCTGAAATCTCGTGGCAGACACAGTCTTCATCAATAGCCTTTTAACCGCATAATTAATTGCGTTACTGCAATGATTTTTCTTAATTTATAAGGCGTGGCGAAAATGGATAATAATAAATTTTCCATTCTCTTCAAGAAGCAGGAGTGACACTTGAAAAAGCCAATCGGAAGAGTTCCTTCCGAGGGCTTTGATGAAGACTGTGTTTGCCAAAAATAGCCTTTCAACCGCATAATTAATTGCGTTACTTTAATTACATTTCTTAATATATATATATATATATATATATATATATATATATATATATATATATATATATATATATATATATATACATATAGGTAGGAGAAATATGAAAACCGATTGTCGTAGAATGACTCCCGACGATATACCATATATCACTATTCGTTGAGGGAACTTCCTTAATTATCTCTAGAGTGCGTTTTTACTGTCTGGCGGCCGATATTATGTATCTTCAAAATGCTTAAGAAGTGGAACTGAGCTCAAGGATAATAATATTGCTATCATTAATAAAATAGAGTTTTATTAATAATAACTATCAGCAAACACAAAAACGGAAAATATTGACAAACAGAATGGAAAGGGTCGTGGAGACTCGGGCTAATCCAAGGATTTAAGGGATCAAAAAAGGTAAAACAAATATGGAGTTAAAGAGATGGGATGGTTCGATAAACCATTTAAAGCACAGGATAGAATTGACAAATAAGGGATCAATACTCAAAAGGTGACGCTTGGCTTACGTAACTTCATTAGGGTGCAGTGGAAGGTACTTGAAGGAATATTCGGTCCGCTGGCGAGTTCCAGCCGAAGGGGGGGGGATAAAAGGATCCTGACGTGGCGTCTTGGAAAGGAGAACCGTTACTCGACGAACGGCTTGACGAACAATGGCTGTTCTAGGTTGTTCTCTTCTGAACAAAGGGGGGGATGAGAACCGTCTCTTGTCTACGGGCTCAAGAACAATGGCTGTTCTAATGTTGTTCTCCTTTGAACAACAGGGGAGTGAGAACCGTTTCTTGGCGAAGGGCTCAAAACGAACAATGGCTGTTCTAATGTTGTTCTCCTTGAACAACAGGGGGGGATGAGAACCGTTTCTTGGCGAAGGGCTCAAAACGAACAATGGCTGTTCTAATGCTGTTCTCCTTGAACAACAGGGGGGAGATGAGAACCGTTTCTTGGCGAAAGGCTCAAAACAAACAATGGCTGTTCTAATGCTGTTCTCCTTGAACAACAAGGGGGGGGGATGAGAACCGTTTCTTGGCGAAGGGCTCAAAACGAACAATGGCTGTTCTAATGCTGTTCTCCTTGAACAACAGGGGGGGGATGCCTTGGGGACTTGGCGTCACTAAAGGCTCGAACCTTTGGCACTCAAGGAATATTGTCCTCCTTCTGGACAAGTGATGGTGAATCTCGAGGTCGAGGTCCCTTGGCGCACAAAGGGAGAGAGGGTCGTGGTGATGTTTCGCGACGAAAATCTGGATCTCCAATCTGATCTTAGTGGTAAAGTTTCCATATAAATAGCCAGGACATCTCCTTGGCGTGGGGGAGAATGGGGTGGAAGCTTCGAGGGAACGCACAGCTGAGCCGGGGAACAATGCCTTATCTGCCCATAAGCCTAACTCGATCTGGCGAGGTCGGCGTATGGGGGCGAACGGGGGGGACGATAACCTCCTTGTTTAAATATTGGCGTCCGGTAGCTGTTGATAAGACTCCAAGCCTCGAATCGAAGATGCACGTGGGTAGCCTCATGGTTTTAAATAAAATGTGATAGAAGTTGAAATGAATGCAGCTCTGAACTCGTTCTATCACACCCCTCCATTCCAGGGGAAGTTGTCACTTCGAAAAAAAAAGAGAGAAGGGACAACGATAGAGCTCCGTTGTAGGGAACTCGTTTTCTTGTACCAACCGTATCTTCCTGCACCTAACTATTATTACCTCAATACATGATTATTTTGATCTTTAGATTACAGGGGAAAATAACCTTTAATACAACTTAATAAAAAAAAAAAGGCATGGAACAATGAAATGATATAAACTTAGTACATACGGGACAAAATAATTTATACGTAAATTAATAAGAACAAATATATATACATAAAAAAAAATTAGACATTGAGCGTTACAAAATTCCGACATATACATTAATTAATTATATTACAAAAGAATCTTAAATTAAGTCGTACAAGACGGTATATACCTACATGGAGATACTAATCCTATGAATACAATTGTTCTACGCTATTCGGTAACGCATTCCTACTGAGTGCGTCAGCGACCTGGTTATCGGAACCTTTGATATAATGTATTTTAAATTGATACTCTTGCAAGAGTAAACTCCAGCGCATGATGCGGCCGTTTGAGTGTCGCACATTCCTAATATAGGCTAACGGACGGTGGTCGGTTCCTATTTGAAATTCTTTACCTATCAAGTACATCTTGAATTTGTCTATGACCCAGATAATTGATAGAGCTATCTTTTCTCTAGTGGCATATCTCTTTCCGCGTGGTAATAATTGACGACTAGCATATGCAACTGGATGACTCGTTCTGTCATCCACGTATTGAAGGAGTACACCTCCAATGCCCTCGTTGATCACGTCGGTCTTAACCCCAAAAGATTTTTCCGGGTTGGGCAACTTTAAAATGGGGGCAGAAATGAACTTACTTTTGAGCTGATTAAAATGGGAAACAGCGACATCATTCCAACGTAAACGATCGGGGAAATTCTTTTCCTGAAGGGGGCATAGGGGGGCCAAAATTGCAGCGAAATTCGGAACAAATCGCTGATAGGGAGAAGCTGATCCTAGGAACGATCTTAATGGCTTCTTTGTAATCGGGAGGGGCATGTGGGCGATTGCCTTAATCTTGTTCTCGTAGGGACCTAACTTGCTTTGTCCTATTTTGAAACCCAAATATTTGATGGTTTCGTGAGCAAAATGGCATTTGCTGGGGCCAATGCTGAGGCCATTTTTACGCAGTCGCTCAAAAGAGATAATAGGGCGGGTAAATGGTGATCCATTTAATTAGTTCTTGGAGCTGACTCTTCTGACGTGGTGTCAGCTGCGCGTCACTATCCAGGTCAGAGGGTTCCAAAGACTCGCCTGGTAGGGAAGGAGGAGGGTAATCGGCATCAGGTTGGATGCACACTGTCTGGATTACATTAAGGGACTCCGCGGGGCAATCCTCTTCAAGCGCCGATGCTTCGTCCAGTTCTACGAAGGTATCTCCATGGGCACGTTGGGGGTTCTTTTTTTCTTGGGGTCCACGGACAGTCTCCGTGTCCTTGTCTGGGGCCTTATCACCTAAGGGTGTTAGTGATTTACACTCCTTTTGTGCCGTCCTAAAGTCCTGGTTAAAGGTTTCCGAGAAATCGGACGGTATCGGGGTTCTGATGGGGACGGGCTCCTGGGCTTCTTTCTTATCTCGGCCTTGAGGAAGGGCGGCCTGAAACACAGGGTCGAAACTTACTTGGGGGCTCTGTCCTATAAGTACGGAACAGAATTTTATGGGTGCTACAATGACTTCAGCCAAGCCATTATAATATTGACACTGCAGGTAACATCTAGCGACGGGGAATCGGTTCGCCCGCCCAAGTTGGTCATGTACCACCGCAAATTTTTCGTGGTTAGAGGCCACTGGGAGGAGTTCGTCGGACACGATGAAGCACGTACATCCTGTGTCCCTGACGAGAGTCAATACTCGACAGCTGTCCACGCTGCCCTCCTCATATTTCAAAGTTCCCGATGAACTTTTACCAAAAACAAAATTTACCTGGTGGCCTGACGGAGGGGGAGAAGTTTCTGCTTGGGTCTGCACCACCGGGGGAGCCGGGGTCGCATTAATCTGGTGAACTTGGTGGGCTGGTCCGCTTTTAAGCCTAGAATTTTGGGGGCAATTCCAGCTCATGTGGTTTTCTACAGCACAGGTGAAGCATATGGTTGGTCGCTTCGGGAAGAGAGATGGAGGAGAAGTCTTAACGGGAGGTTTGGAGTCCCGTTGTTGGTTTTGGGGAAAGAAGTTATGGGGTTTTACGGGGCTCGGAAACTTTGTCAGCTTCCCTGGGAAGGAGCGCGAGTCCGTCCTTCTTTCTTCTCGTTGGATTTCTTTTTCTCGTTCTTCTCGTTGTTTTTCTCTTTCTCGTTCTTCTCGTTGTATTTTTCTTTCTCGTTCCTCTCGTTGTTTTTCTCTTTCTATTTCTTCTCGTTGTATTTTTCTTTCTCGTTCTTCTCGTTGTATTTCTCTTTCTCGTTCCTCTCGTTGTTTTTCTCTTTCTCGTTCCTCTTGTCGGATTACTCTTTCCCTTTCTCTTTCTACCTCTTTTCTTTGATATTTTTCTTCATCCTGAGCTAGTTTAATCTGATGGTGAAGGTACACATGTCTTATCCATTCCTCTCTTATGTACTTAATTAGTTCTTTTCCGGAAAGTCCCAACGATTCTCCTTGCGCTTTAAAGAATTCAAACTGAGTCATCTTTGCACTTGGGGGCGCACTAGTCAACCAACTAAAATTCCTCGCAACAAGAATTATGCCTCTATAGAATTAGCCTACCTAAATATGGGCACTGACCTATTCGTACTTGGTTTCTCACTCTAAATAACCACTGACTAAAATCACAAAAAAAAACACAACAAATTATTATAACAGTTCCTTGAGCAACTCCAGCTTCTTAAGTTTAAAAAAAAAAAAGGGATAGCAATCGTTAAAACAAAAGGGAACTACTATATTCTATTATTATAACGAATAACACTATGCTTTACTCGACTGAGACCAGTGTTTGCAAAGATATAGCGTTAAACCTTACACACCTGATACCAAATTAAATAGTATATATATATATATATGTCGTAGAATGATTCCCGACGATATGCCATATATCACTATTCGTTGAGGGAACTTCCTTAATTATCTCTAGAGTGCGTTTTTACTGTCTGGCGGCCGATATTATGTATCTTCAAAATGCTTAAGAAGTGGAACTGAGCTCAAGGATAATAATATTGCTATCATTAATAAAATAGAGTTTTATTAATAATAACTATCAGCAAACACAAAAACGGAAAATATTGACAAACAGAATGGAAAGGGTCGTGGAGACTCGGGCTAATCCAAGGATTTAAGGGATCAAAAAAGGTAAAACAAATATGGAGTTAAAGAGATGGGATGGTTCGATAAACCATTTAAAGCACAGGATAGAATTGACAAATAAGGGATCAATACTCAAAAGGTGACGCTTGGCTTACGTAACTTCATTAGGGTGCAGTGGAAGGTACTTGAAGGAATATTCGGTCCGCTGGCGAGTTCCAGCCGAAGGGGGGGGATAAAAGGATCCTGACGTGGCGTCTTGGAAAGGAGAACCGTTACTCGACGAACGGCTTGACGAACAATGGCTGTTCTAGGTTGTTCTCTTCTGAACAAAGGGGGGGATGAGAACCGTCTCTTGTCTACGGGCTCAAGAACAATGGCTGTTCTAATGTTGTTCGCCTTTGAACAACAGGGGGGTGAGAACCGTTTCTTGGCGAAGGGCTCAAAACGAACAATGGCTGTTTTAATGTTGTTCTCCTTGAACAACAGGGGGGGATGAGAACCGTTTCTTGGCGAAGGGCTCAAAACGAACAATGGCTGTTCTAATGCTGTTCTCCTTGAACAACAGGGGGGATGAGAACCGTTTCTTGGCGAAGGGCTCAAAACGAACAATGGCTGTTCTAATGCTGTTCTCCTTGAACAACAGGGGGGGGGATGAGAACCGTTTCTTGGCGAAGGGCTCAAAACGAACAATGGCTGTTCTAATGCTGTTCTCCTTGAACAACAGGGGGGGGGGATGCCTTGGGAACTTGGCGTCACTAAAGGCTCGAACCTTTGGCACTCAAGGAATATTGTCCTCCTTCTGGACAAGTGATGGTGAATCTCGAGGTCGAGGTCCCTTGGCGCACAAAGGGAGAGAGGGTCGTGGTGATGTTTCGCGACGAAAATCTGGATCTCCAATCTGATCTTAGTGGTAAAGTTTCCATATAAATAGCCAGGACATCTCCTTGGCGTGGGGGAGAATGGGGTGGAAGCTTCGAGGGAACGCACAGCCGAGCCAGGGAACAATGCCTTATCTGCCCATAAGCCTAACTCGATCTGGCGAGGTCGGCGTATGGGGGTGAACGGGGGGGACGATAACCTCCTTGTTTAAACATTGGCGTCCGGTAGCTGTTGATAAGACTCCAAGCCTCGAATCGAAGATGCACGTGGGTAGCCTCATGGTTTTAAATAAAATGTGATAGAAGTTGAAATGAATGCAGCTCTGAACTCGTTCTATCACACCGATGTTATCACTATAAAAAATTATTTGCCGTACGTTTCGGCCTTTAGCAATGACCATCTTCAGCGGATTGAACTCTAATACGAATACGAGAAATTTTAAGAATTAAATGACAAAATGGCAAAAATAGCACACACAATTCAATATTAGTTACTACAATATGAAAAGATAAGTAAAACTCAACAAGAGGTAACAGAAATGCAACCAGAATTATAGGCAAGTAGTTGAATATAAGTTAATTTCCGGATATATGATATTGAAAAAATGTTAAAAACAGTTGAATGCAAGGGATAAACTAAATTAAACAACAAATATGATAGTGGTTATCTGTTTTGGAATGAAAATTAAATATTGCCAGTATACAAGAAGGTGATAAATATTTGCCCGGTGACTTATATGAAATATTGCTTATAAATTTCTAAATTATAAAGAAAAAAACTACCTAAGAGAGTTGTAAACACATACATCCCAACTTATCTAAAACACGATTAGTGGATTATTTCAAATGATAGAATTTCAGTCATGTCATAGGATTAACTGAGAATGGAAATATAACTGCCTCCAAACCATGGATATGAGTAGAAGATCAATATAAGCGATCGAAGATCCGTGTTGGAGACATGGAAATTAAGCGTGATTTATGTTTCTGCGTTAAACATATTCCAGAAAAATCTAAAAAGAAAAAAGTGAAATCTAATTTATGATTCATAAAATGGAACCTCACCTCACCTGGAATAGTCTCGTTATCGAGCATAAAAGAAGATAAAAAGGAATATAAAGACAGGGAGTAAGACAAAAATATTTTATAAAACGAGAGCTTTACGATTAAAATAAACAAAATATCATATTTTTCGACAGAGGTTCATTCGAAAACTTAACAGAATCAAATCATTGTCACAAAATTCATAAGAAAAACTTGAAACTATAATACTAAGAGTTAATATTATACTAATATTTCCGCAAAGCTTAGTCTTTGTCTTCAAATAAGAATACTAAAGATTAACAAAGATCTTTCCAAGATCTTCCCAAGCGATTACGATCGGACGTGTACGACAGAGCTCCTGACAGTTAAGATTTTCACGGGCCCTCAGGCAACTTGTTTGGTGTGTATGCTTTGGTTTTGGCGGATGGTGGGAAAAACAAGAAGAAAGTGAAGGATACAACGGAGAAGAATATTGATGATTTTACTGAATGTGGATCAAGAAAATTGGATCACTGGTGATATTTGTGAGGTCTGGTTCCATGCGAAATGTTTAAATATTAGTGATAAAATCTCTAGACTCCTAGGAACTGAGGAATATCTTTTCACCCGCTTTTTCAAATGTAAACAATAGAGATCATCTGATCGGAGTAACAGTTCGGATTCGACGGTAGTGTTGCAGCACGTAAAAAGGTTAGTTGAGGAAAATAAGGGGCTCAAATTATTAATTTCAGAAATGAATAGTAAAATTGATTCTCTATTTAATGTAACTGCAAAAATGGAAGAACTTCGAAATGATGTAATTCAGCTGAAGGAAATAAGTAACAAGACAAGTTATGAGATTAAAAATAAAATTGATGTCCTAAAAATTATGCCCGCAGTGTCAAATCAGAGAAATAATAAAAATTCTACCCCTAATACTTATGCTGATATTACCAAGTCCAAGAAAAATGCCTTAGTCATTAAGTCTAATACTGCATCATGTAAAGCAGCTGATAAAGTAGGTGAAGTAGCTGAATCCCTTAGTGAGTTTTCCATTGAAAAGTAAAGGTGACAAAAGGAGGCCACATTTTGGTTGAATTAGCTATTAAAGCGCAGTTAAAGCAAGCGGATGTGGTTTTGAACAAGAAAGGAACGGAGTTAAATATCACTGCCAATGTTAAAGGTAAATTGAATCCTAAAATCATCATTACCAATGTTTTCAATTTAGAGAGCAAAGATGATATTCTAGACAACATCAAAGCTAAAAATGACTGGCTAAGCGAACTGATTTCGGCCGGTAATGAATTCTCGCTAATTGCTGATTTAAGTGGAAAAAATTACTATAATAAAAATTTGTATTTCGGTGCAGCCCAGAAATTAGAAGAAAGCTTCATCTGCAAGGAAATCATTTATTTATCTTATATTCTAATTGTCCAGCTTTTGACAGATATCTCATGTTGCAATGATTCAGGTGTCAGGGTTTAGGCCACTTAGCCAAAAACTGTCAGGTAAAGGAGCAAATCAGTGTCAGCTGTGCAGGCGAGCATAAACTGGCTGACTGTACCAACAAGGTGAAGTGCAACAATTTCGACAAAGAAGGGCTCCCGACAACCAGAAATCTCCCGACTGCTGTTCAATACACTCCTGAACGGAGAGCTACACATCATCATCGTCCACAAACTGGCGTCCACGCAGTGCAACCTTGAGCTGGCTGTATAAAAATTAGTCGCTAAGGGCCAGATCTGGACTTTAGGGAGAATGGTTGAGCTCCTCGAATCAGCACTCGCGCAGGGCAGCTTGTGCAACTCTGCCCTTGTGGGGAGGGGCATTGTCGTGGAGAAGCAGGACACCGCGTGTCAACTTGCCACACCGCTTCTGACGGATGAACTTCTTCAACTTAGCCAGTTCCTCGGCATAATATTGGCCTGTGATGGTCCTTCCACGAGGCGCATATTCCACCATCAAGACTCCCTTAGAATCCAATGAGATGGTGGCCATGTTCTTCCCGGCTAAGGGTTGGGTCCGGAACTTGATGGGGGTCGGAGAGCCCACTCGAGTGGCGGCTGGCAGAACGTCCCCCCCTTTGTACCACGTAAGGCCTTATCTTTTTCTTGTTGTTCATTTATCGTTTCTTGTTATTGCCCCGGCAGATATTCTCTGGTTGTTGACTTTGCCTATTTTCCTTTTATATAGTCGAATTGAGCATTTTTTGCTAGTATTCATAAGTAGGATTTATTTATTTTTTATTGTGTATATAGGAAAATTAGATATCTATTTTTGTGTGCATAAGTAACGAGATCTCTTGTAAATATTATTGTATTTTTTTGTAAGTAAAGGACTGTATATACAATCCGTTTCATTCTCCTTCGATTTCTCACGTCCGAATTAGTGTAGGAAGCGGGCTGGAACGATTGGGATTAGAGCATAGATTTTTGGCCCGCTACAGGGTTATTACTCGGAGTATTAAGCTCTTGCGGCATGAGTAATTATTGGTAATTATTTTAATTTTCCCATTGCCGAATTAATTAATAACTAGAGAGTGTAATTATTTGTACTATTTGTTTTGTTGCGTAATAAAAAATTATTTTTGCAATTGTTGTTAAGTCCTCCAACCACCAAAGCCTAATTAAATAAGATCAATCCAGGCCAACCATATTTAAAGTACTCGAATAACAAAAACCCCGCTCATTCCACGAAATTCAATTCCAATTATTATTTTGGGCTGTCGTAGTCCTTCCCAGAACAAACAAAGGAATCGAGAAATAGGCGATAACTACCTAATTCTACGACATACCTTTTACTGAATAGCATGACATCTATACAAGAAAATGATAGGAAAGCTGCATTCTTGTTTTATGCGATTTTACTTACCATCATAGAGCGAGGTTGAACTCTGTATCACCTACAGATCCTCATGGTTTGAATGCAAATGAATTCTATACTAAATCTAATTGTGATCAATTAACTCGAAAGCCAACACACAGATCAGGTATTACTCTAGATTTAATACTTACAGATGCCCCTAGTGTGGTTAAAACCAATGTTGGGTTTCCTATTGGAAAATCTGATCACACTTATTTCTCTGCCCATATAAGAACTGAGCAATCTCTCCCTGACCTAGCATAATCTCTTTTTTCTTAATTGGCCCCATTTCTACTGTCAAGTTGCTCCTGTTGAATCTCTTACTAATTTTCTTGCTGATATAATTGAGAGGCGTATTCCATTTAGGGTTAAGACTTTCCGCAACGAGGACAAATCATGGTTAAAAAATTACTATAAATGTGCATATCTGAATAAACAAGATGCTTATAATTTCCGGCAAAGGAAAAGACCTGAAATGACTTGGAAAACTATGTCAGGCTCAGATCTGTGGCGCAATAGGTTTATGATATAGTTGAGAGAGAATATAAAGAGGTGCACCAAGGTATTCTTTTGAAGCAGAGTTCAAATTTCTTATTTAGTTTGGAAGATTTTCTAATGTAAGCGTGATAAAGGTGTTTTTTTGCTTAGACGAAGTAGATGGGAGAGATTTTCACGATCAGAGCAAGTTTCTCTCAATGTCCGGAGGGATTCACGATACTGGACGTAATGATGCTTAGCTTCTCTCAGTACGGTCTATTGCTTCTTGAACTAGAAGTTCCTATATGTGTGAAAAGGGAAGCTCCTTCTTTTGCTGGTAACTCTTCATTGTTTATGAGGTTTGGATGATCTTCTTATCCGCACCTTCCTTTAGGAACGAGAGCCTCACTTTATTGATGGGCGCGTTGCGTAGCTTCTTCACGTATGAATAAAATCCCGGTCTTAGTGCATCAGGTTGATTCATCGGGGTGAGTAATAGATTAGAAGATATGACATTAGCGTGATATATAACAGTGAGAAGATAATAGTAGACCACAATATTTGAATCCAAATTTATTTATCACCACAAAACTAGTTTCGGCCAAGTTATAATTGATGCTATCTTTAACTAACTAAAGATAAAAGCTAAGCAAGGAGCTCCATGTGCGTAAAGAGACTTGAAGAACTTGCACCTCTTCTTATATCAGTTTGATGTTCTTTTATCCTCATATGAAAGTGGCCAGACTCTCCGATGTACATATGCCAAATTATAATTATGGCATGGTTTTCGGTATACATCAGAGTCGTGATTAATTGGATGATTAAAGGATTTTTTGATGCTATTAGAATATTATTTTCTTGTAATATTTATGTTATTTGCGTTTGCATACGATTTTAAGGGGCCCAAAGTAAAGCATATCGGAAACTAATACATTTTTTAAATTCGACCCTTCGCGGTGTGTAGAATGGATCAAAGTTTGTTCGTGCTTTCGAAAGGCATTTGTTCATGAGGTAAATTGAGGATGTTAGTTCGATGAAATTGCAGATAAGGTGGTTAAGTTCATCCTTAAGGAAGATTGGGTCGCATGTTCTATAGGCTCGGAGAAAAATGGGAGAGAGAACAAGTACCTTAACGGATTTTTCACCTAATTAGGAGAAATGTATGTAAGCATTTGAATTGTTAGGTTTTTGGTAGACTGATCAGTGGAATGATTATTTAAACGGAGAATTTTTACGTCTAGAAACGGTAAAGAGTTGCTCTGTTCACATTCTACTTTGGAAAAATTCATTGAAATTGTTGTTGTTTAAGGGCCATGCCGATAGGATGTCTTCTACCTATCGGAACCATATAAGAAGTTGGAAATGGATTTTAGGGAGGAGGTTCGTTTCATAGTTTTCCATAGAAAGATTGCAGAGGATGGGGGATTGAGGTTTTCCATGCTTAGTCTTGCATTGGCTCCCATAGTTATAAGCAATCCAAATGGCTGGCTGGAATTCTATCAAATCCCATCTCTCACTAACATATTATACACTTATCTGACCTTATTTCCAGAATTAAAAATCTTGACTCCAGTGGGAAAAAAGTGTTAAGCTTGGACGTAAAGTGTTTGTTCACAAAATTCCAAGTCGATGAAGTGCTTGATATTTTATCGAGAATTCTTCCTAATCCAGATAATAAGATACCTTTACCGATCTCTAAAGTTATTACATTAGTGCGAATATGTGTACCGATAATGTCTTTTCAACTGACGATAAGCTTTTCTGCCAAAATATGGTTCCCAAGTTCACCGCAACCTCGAGTCCCTAATTGATTTCGTTTTACGGATCAGTTGATGGCCGCACTACCCTCTGAAATCCGCGCATTCGTGAAAGACAGACGCATGTGTTCTTTCGAGGAATGTATAGAAGAAGCGGATGTGTACGCATTAAGAAACCATCTTTACCCGAAAGACCCCAAGAAGTCTCATCCCCTATCCCCCAAACGTAAAAATAACCTCTCGAAATTTTCCCCGAAAAATTCACCCAAGGTTGTGAAGGTACCTGGTCGTTTAAAACCCAAGTACCATTCCCCGCCAGAATCAAGGGATATTAAGTCCCTCATAAATAATCCCCCTAGCGTCAGATTACCCTCGTAGACCCATAAATTTGTTTTTCTTGGGGTGTTCCTGGTTATGTGAGGATCCACTTTCCTCAAAGCACCCAACTTCTTGCTAATCCTAGTCATCACATCAACCAGATGAGTGCCCCTCTCTCTCATCCGCCCGCTCGCCCTGAAACGCCAGCAACCTCCACAACCAGCAGTCCCCCGTGACAGCAAGATAATTTCCTCTCCAACAAAAGCTCCCTCGCTGGGCTTGAGTTTGAAAATGGAAGTGTTAATGGTTGCCGAGTGTCAACCCTCATAAGAGACACCAGATGCACTTGCTTCGTCTTCTCTGAAAAGTTGCTCCCTTCAGTCGGCCCCAATCACGATAAATTCGCAGTAGTCCATGAGTACTTGGGATGTGCAAATCGGTTCCCCGTGTTCCGCTGCTATCTCGAATGCGAATACTTCACTGGTTGGGCCGTAGTGATAGCAGCCCCCATTAAGTTCTGCGGCGTGTTAATCGGCCAGAGCCCACAGCTCTCCCATAGCTCCGTCGCACAGCCCGTCATGACGAGATCTCAAAGGACACTGCTCCCCCCGTGTCTTTAGAAACCGCTTATGCACCAGAGTTGCCAGCCTTTCAAAACGAGACTTTTGCAAACGCTCAAAAGGAACAACCCACTCTCCAGTCCTTGTGGGAAAAAGTAAGAAGGGACGAACGTGGATCTGCGCATGGTCAAAGGGAAGTCGCCTACCTCATTAGCGATGGACTTCTTTATCGCTCCAGTTTGGCTCAGGATAAAACCCCCACTCGCCCGTTGTGTATCTTCCGGTCCCATTTTCCTTAAATCCTCCGACTCTCACACGGTGGATTAAAGACTGGTCATTACAGTCATAACAAAACGCTTCAGAGAATCTTGTGTTATGTCTTCTGACCCGGTGCTTTCAAATAAATTATCGAGTTTTGCAGATCGTGTGACACTTGTCAGAAGACTACAGCAAAAGGACGAATACCAGGTGCCCCTCTCCAGAAGACACCATTTGTCTCGGAGCCTTTTTTTTTAGGCCTATAGACCTAAATGGTCCAATTCACCCCTCGCCTAGCGAAGGAAACTCGTACGTCCTCACACTTGTTGATTTCGCAACGAGATTCACCGAAGAAGGCAGCCTTTAAAAAATGATAGCTTGAATTATGCGGTGGCCCTTATTTCTATCTTTTCTCGCGTCGGCATCTCTAAGGAGATCTTGTCCGACATAGGTAAACAGTTCACCTCTGAGGTAGGTAATGGAACTCGCTGGCAAGCTCCTTTCTATCAAGCCCTTGTTTACCTCGCCTTTTCACCCCGCCACCAACGGGGCCAGTGAAAGGATGATTGAAATTCTGAAGACCATTCTGAAAATGTTAGGCCATGCTCAGCCCCAAGAATGGTATCGATACCTGCCGGTTGCCATGATCACCTGCAGAGAAATCCCTGAAAGAACTTTGGGATTTGCCCCCTTCTAGCACTTGTATGGCCAAAATGTACGGGGACCACCAATGAGCATTTTGAATGAAAGTTTTCTAATCCCCGCCTGGATGAGGAGATCAAGTCCTCCTATTCTTACGTGCTAGATCTTCGGAACCGCTTGGAAAAATGCACCAATACCGGGTGTTCCCCCCAAAAAGTTAACCATACTTTGAAATAGCATAACTCAAAAACTATTGGAGAATTTTGTCTTGCCAAAAGTGTTTTATTAAGCAAGTATTTATCTGTCGATTTTAGAAATTTCATTAAATTCCCTTTTATGATATTAATACACTAATGGGTTTAGTGGAGGCTATGAAAAATATGTTTGCGCAAGGAAGTAAAATAATGAAACGAAGCCTAGGAAGGCTAGGCCACCGTGCACTTTCAAGAGAACCTAGGGAGCCTATGTTGCCTAGGTCTTTGTGCGATTTTCCAAGCATAGCTTAGGCCATTTTACAGTCTTTTTTTAGCCACGCTGTAGTATAGTCTCGTTATTATCGCTTACTAAGCAAATGAAAGTGTTCCTGTGTAAATGTTTACTTCCATAAAACCTTTTTAATCAGGCAGTTAACAAAAGATCAACGCGTATTTGTAGTCACAAACTTTATTAAGACTGGACGGATAAAACAAGTACAAGATTCATTTGAACAACGTTTTCTAGGTCTGCACCCACCACGCAAGCCCACACTTTGGAAAAAGGTTCGCAAATACCAACATGAAGGAACATCCTTAAATCTAAATAAAGGTCGTTCGGGTCGTATGAAAACCATAAGAGCAACAGAAAATATAGAAAATGTTCAGAGGACACTTCTTCAAAATCCACATAAATCAGTTAGAAAGAATGGGTTACAATGGTCAAAGTTGTCATTTAACCGCATTATTAAACATGACTTAAAATGGCATTCCTATAAGATGCATGCGAGACACCAGCTTCTTGAAACTGATTTTCCTTGTAGACAATTTGTTAAATGGCTTCTCCATAAACTTGCTCGTTTCTTGGAAAACATTGTGATTGGTCACGAGGCAGCCTTTTTCATGAATGGAAAGGTAGCCATAATATTCAGGAATATACGCCGCTGAACCACTTCCCAGCATTCAACTTTGACACACGTATTTCTCAGCAGAAAGTGTCTCCGTGGATCGGAATATGCAAGAATGGCTATTTTGTCGGTCTATTGTTTTACGAAAATAACTTGAATGGTGCTGCCTACCTGGGCGTGATCAACGAAAGGATCTTTCCGGAACTCTGCCAGATTCACGGCAATCAATTCAATAGAATTGGTGGATTCAGGACTGCGCACCAGCTCATAGAGAGCTTGCTGTAAGAACAAAACTAAGAGAAACGTTTGACAACCGCATTGTCACGCTTAATCATGCAATTGAATGGCCCTAAAGATCACCTGACCTAACACCGTGTTATTATTTCTTATAGGGATATCTAAAGAATAAAGTGCATTCTACTCTACCACAAAGCATCAACACGTGAAGTCAATGGACTTAAGGAAAATCACAAGTTAATCAAAAAGTTGTTCAATAAATGAGATCAAAGGCGCAACTGTGCTTGGAAAGAAGTGGAAGACATGTGGAAGGAAATGATACTTAGAAAATTAAAAAAAGAATTTGTATTACCCATATGAAGAGGTGTTTTTGTTAAAAATAAATTTAAATATATTTGTTAATTTTAAAGTTCGAAGTTTCATTATTTTACTTTCTTGCGTAAACATAATTTTGATAGCCTCCACTAAACCCATTAGTGTATCAATACCGTAAAAGTGAATTTAATGAAATTTCCAGAATCGGCAGATTAATAGTTGCTAAATTTGATTTTCTTTACAGGAATCAAAACTCGAATAGGTTTTGAGTTATACTAATTCAAATTACGGTTAACTTTTTTATGGGACACCTTGTATAGCGTGCAAAAATTCGGAGCTAAATTTAAAAAAATATATACCTATTTTAAAGTTAGGTCCAAAGAAATGCGATTTAAGCGCGGTGAAGAGGTGCCGCTCCTCCCGCCCGCGGAGGCAAACAAGCTCTTGTCCCAATGGAAAGGCCCTTTCTCAATCCTGGAAGCCTGTGGTCCCATAGATAACATATTACAGACTCCCTCAGGGAACAAATTGTTTCATATATATATGCTTAAGGCTATCACCGTCTCGCATGCATTAATAATATAATTGCCCTTGACGAAGAGGCAGTAATGGGAGCCTCTTATCCATCTGAGCCTCATAATTTAATCTAAACTGTATGTGTCCAAGTGGATGAAAACTACCCTATCCCTTCGCTCCCCGGGTTCCATGTAAACTCCACCCCGCAACTCGATTTAAACTTCCAGTTGGAACCCTCTCAGAGGAGGCAGTTGGTTCCTTTGTTAACTAAATTCCCCGATGTAATTTCTGAGAAGCCTGGTTGTTCTTTGTATTTTGAGCATTATATAGCCCTAAGCACCCAGGAGCCTATTAGATCTAAACACTACCTCGTACCCGTTCGCTTGCGCCCTACTTTTAACGCGGAAGTGGAAAACTTGCAAGAATTAGGAATAATTGAACCTTCCACGTATAATTATTGATCTCTCATTGTTATGGTCAGAAAGATGGACTTTAGAAACCTGAACACCGTAATAGTTTTCAACGCTGAGCCTATCTATATGACGAGAATCCTACTTTTATTTGAAGAGGCCAAGTTTATTTCAGAGATACACTTGTGTAAGGTTTACTAAAAATATCCCCCTTAAGGATAGTGCCCGGAAATACACCCCATTTCAAACAGAAATAGGTCTTATGCAGTTTAAGCGCATATCTTTTGGTTTAGTTACTGCCTGTAGTAACTATAATCGAATGATGCGCAGGATACTGGATGGACTGAGTAACATTTCCTTTTACTTCAATAACGTTTACGTGGCCAGGACCAGCATCTTACCTCCTTACAATCGCTCCTCAATAGGCTTCGTGAAAACGGCCTCACACTAGGCACTAGCAAGTGCAATTTCGCCTATAGCACTATTAACTACCTCAGATTCCACATTGGTGAAAATCAAATGGCCCCTCAAATAGTAAACTTAAGGCTATCGCCGACATGGCCCTCCCACTTACTAAAAAGCAATCACGCTCTTTTCTCTGGTCGATGTTCTTTTACCTACGTTTTGTCCCGAATTTTACACCTTTAGCGTTGCCCCATAGCTCCGTTGTAAAGAAACGTTACCCGGACCCCTCGCATGGAACCGGAAAGTGACCTACCACTTCCATCAATTTAAGGAAAGACCAAGATCAGCTCTCATACTGAGACTCCCGAACACGAACAAACCTTTTGAGATACGAACGGATGCTTGTACTGAAGGCATCGGGTGCGTCTTGCACCAGTATGAAGATGAGGGCAACAGTTACCCCATTGCGTACGCTAGCCGGAAGCTCTCATCACGCGAAAGGAACTATGCGGTCATAGAACTTGAAACTCTAGCGATCGTATGGAGAGTACAGAAATTCCAAACATATTAGTTAGGTACGAAGTTCGTTATCAAAACCGATCATCGACCATTGGCTTAATTATAGAATTGTAAAAGCTAGAACGGGAGGCTTATGCGTTGCAGTTTACTTCTAATGAAATACCAGTTCCGAATATGGAACTTAAAAGGAGAGAAAACTGTGTTGCAGAATGACTAAGTAGGAATCCGGTCGATGATCCTCCCCCTGCGAAGTAAAATTTAATAAGCATTGTACTCTCGTGCACATAATCGACTCTGGGTAGTCGTTTTGTTTCTATAATTCTAGAACTCCTTTTTACCATTTTTCAGTATTCCCTGCACCAGGGATTAAACAAAAGTCATTCATTCATTTAAAGACCGCTGTGTCGACTTAAATTTGAATGCCCACGCTTTGTGTGCTCCTGTAGACTCAAGTAAAGTTTTTCCCATACCCCACTCCTCCCATGTTTTGGGGATGCCCTTTTCCCTCCTATTCTTATCAGGAAAACGTTATCTTGGAAAAGGGAGGCGTGTAAGGTGATGCCATCGAAGGACCAATGTGAGGGGAAGCCCGTTTTAAATACTCCTCTATTCTTTCAACACCACGAGAGCCAGCGAGACAATTTTAGAAAGCCAAGCTGAGAAAGAGTGCGTCACTCGCTTAATCACCCGTCCCAGCTGTGCTTCTTTCAGGAGCCAATCGCCCCCGTTCGTCCCATACGATAACGCTGTGCGCAGCCATATTAACCCTATCCCCATATCGCGAGGCAGGCTTCATCGTCTGGAACGACACGTTATCATAAAATATGTTTGCTTAGCCTGGTGCCAAGAATCCCTTAGAGACCGCAAGGCCCTGAAGTGCCTATCGGATCAGCCGCCAGGGTATTTAACCCAAAACGCACTATCTCTCGAGGAGGTTGAAAGCCGGGCATCCACTCCATCTAGCCTGTTTCCCGTGAACCCCTGTTACCCGTCGTCGTACTTCGTCGAAGATCTCGCCAGCAGATCTACCTTCGTTAAGCTTTGCCCCATGTTGAGAGGAAAGCTGTCGAGCCCTCTTCTTCCCGGAGAGGTGTGCGGCCCTCTCATCTTCACCAATCCTTCAAGATTCCTGTTCTTTCGAGACTGAGACTCCCAGCCGATCTGCAGAATCGTCTCCAGTTGAGATTACTTCTCTCTGGAGCAGAGAAAATCTCATTCTGTATCTCAAAGTAATCCAACCCCATCTGCGACTTCTCCTCCTCAGGACTCCCCGAAGTATCTTCTTGAAGACCTGCGCCATTGTCATGCACCCCCCATCAAATTCGCCCGCGCTTAAAGGTAAAGTGATCTTGTATGGTCATCCCTAGTTTACCTAGTTAATCTTCCCTTAATTCATTGAACTACCATAAGTAATTTGTTTCCCCTTTTGTATCTATCTATATATATATATATATATATATATATATATATATATATATATATATATATATATATATATATATATATATCATCCTGCAAGTGCAGTTTCCTTGGAGAGTGGTCTTCGGGAGGTGCGATGCGAAGGAAATATGTATTTGGGGAAACTGTCTTTTCTTATGCCGTTGGTATCGTTAGCTCAGTCGAAAAAGCGCTTTATTTTTTTTCATCGGTTTTTCAAGTTGTCACATCCTGTAAGGTCTCTGTTCTTGTTTCTCAATCGTTTTTATGTTAATCCTTGGTGCAGTGTTAAGATATTTGGACCTACCTGGCAATGAAGAGTTTATTTTAGATTTACCTCTCTTTTTTTATCATGTCTTCTTCTCTTATGTTTAACCTAAATGCCATTAATTCACTTTATGATTGGTTAATGTCTTGTCTTCGGTATTATCTCTACTCACACTCCCACCATGGATTTATAAAAATGTTTTTGGTGTATTTTCCCTTCTTTCCTTAATAATAAACTTCGAATAGAATTCGAAAGTTTTTGGAGTTTTCGTTTTATTTTCCTTATGGGCTCTTTTGCATTTATTGCTTATATATATATCGTGGCCTCAAAAATTATCCAATCACCCTCGAAATTTGTAATATTTTCAATGATATTCACAGACGCATAATTCACTTTCTATTTCTTCTAGCGATATCTGATAGCTTTTCTATAATGCTCTGATATGACAGCTTTCCGATGTAATCTTAAGTTACTATTGTGGTTGCGTTCGTTGCGTGAGGGGTGCGTCAAATAGTCCGATTTAATTTTTTTTACCATTTCTTTATTATTTTGTGATTGTTTTTACAGAAAATAGTTTAAAATAAATTTATTTCTAATGTGATAAGAAGCAACTCGAGAGTGAGAGTAGAGGTGCTATTTTTGCTCTTCATAAATGTTAGAAATCTCAGAGATAGATAACTAACGAATTAAACATAGCCCAATATACTTTTAATTTATAGGTTTCACGTGCTAAAACAATGTTAACCTATGTACGCCAGTACCTAAAACGATTTGGCATACCAAGTTTAACAAATTTGCGAGCAGACATGCTTATGAAAAGTTTATTACTCAATAATCCAACAATAACTGCGAAAGAACTAAAATTTAATATGAATAATTTATTATCTGATGTTTTTAACGAACTATCCGAGAGCGGTTACAAAAAGCACTCGGATTATCATCTCACTACGCTGCAAAGAAACCATTCTTTAATGAAAAATTGCGTAACAAATGTGTCGCATTTTGTTGAAAATACATTCATTGGACTGTTGAGCAGTGGAGAAAGTTTTATTTAGCGATGACTCAACATTTTTAAAATTCAGAAGCTGTCCTAAAAAGGTTCGTAGGCCCATTGACTCAAATAGAATAGACTCTAAATACACCCAAAATATTTGTGGTTGTTTCAGTTTACAAGAGAGACAAAGCATATATTTCCTTCCTAAGAACACACTTATAAATGGCGCACGGTATTTAGCAATGTATTTTGGATTGGCTTGGTAATCAGTGACGGCTCGTGGTATAAAAAGTGGAGGGGACTGCATAATAATTTTAAATTACAATATCATGTTTAAAATTAAAACTATAGTACTATACATACTTATTTTGCATTTAATTATCCACAGCAGTCAGCAGTCTACAGCACAGCAGTACAGCAGTCAAGTCAGGAATTTCAGGTCCTAGAGAGGTAGCTTGGCTTGGGAAGAAGGGGAAAAAGGGGTAGACTAGTACTAGTGGCAACCAGGGAAAGGAGATTATATACAGAAGTAGGCTAGTTAGTTAGCCTACTTGAAAATAAAATGCATGCACCTGCTTTTACTTGTAACGAAATAAATTATGACAGCTCAATTGAAGTTCTTTGATTCCATTACCATTGCACTTTCAATTGATGCAATTGCTTAAGCAGACAGTCTTTCAGTAGCCATAGTGCTACGTAGGTAAGTTTTAATCCTTCTTAAAGTTGAAAAGCACCTTTCTGCTTCGGCTGTTGTCATTGGAGTTGTTATTAGAATTTTCCATAACTTGACAGTTTCTGAAAATGCTAACTGTAAATTATTATCATTTATTTTCTTGAGTAGATCTGTGAGGTTTTGTGACTTTCATAAATCTTCCTTAGTGTATAGTACTGTAAATTCAGTTCTTAATTTTTCTTTTACAAGCATTCATGAAGCATCTGCGCCAGTCTAAGTTCATTAGCGGGAAATTAATGGAATATGTAGGAAAATTGTTCACTAGAAGTAACTTGCTTGCTTTCAGATGGTTAGTGAAGCGAAATATCTCTCAACACTGCATAATAATTACATCACCCCCCCTCCTTTGCAGGTGTTGTTCTACTTGTCTCAGGCATTTCAGGTTTTATTCTTTTATTTTCAGGTAGCTCTTGCATCTTTGTATCACACTCATCACGTGCAACTCTTATTCTTTGAACTGCAAAATTTAAAGCATAAGCTTTAACTGCATCAATATTTCTGGATTGAAGCTGTGAAAACAAAATATCTACATGGAATATTACTTTAGAGAAAAATACCAGCCAAAAATTGAACTCGGGATCCTTTACCATTCTCTTTGAGTTAGATTACTCTAGTTTACTGCAACATTCAATGATTATATCTTTCATTTCATACACAACATTCATAGTTCTGCTTTTGAAGTTCCAGTGTGTTGTCGAAACCTAGGAATTCTGTAGGAATCTGCAACATTCTCTAATGTAGCCATTCTTTGTGGAGAGTTAGAAAAGGAAGCTGGTATTTCTGACAAACTGTTAAAAAGACTCTAACTTTATAATTTTGGGATGCTGCCTTTTACAAAGTCAAGCAAAGTTGGCGTGAATAGCAATGTACAAAGTGAGCCTGGCTAAATATTTCTTTTATTCTAACTTGCACACCACTCTTAGCTCCACGTAATGTAGGTGCACCATCATAAGTCTGAGCGATAAGCTTATGAGGACAATCACCAATGAATGCCTGTAGCTCTTCAAATAGCACACTTGATAGGTCTTCTGCAGTCAACCTGAGAGGGTTAAAAAATCCCCAGAATCTCTCAACAGGTTTTCCATCTATCTCATATCTTAAAACAATTACCATCTGTGTTTTATCATTAATGTATGTTGTTTCATCACACATCACTGCTACAAAACTTGTGGATTTTACCTCTTCTTTAATCATGTTTCTGCATATTTCTAGTGTTGATTCCAAGATTTCATTCTGTATAGTATTAGATATTCCTCTGAATACTGTTGCGGTCTTTAAATGAGCATTTAAGCTAGAATCCAGTTCACAAGCAAACTCTACTATTCTATGAAATAATCCAGGATACTTGAAAGTAAGCCCTTCATCGTGTCCTCTGAGTGTGAGTTCAAACTTACCACAGAACTTTAAACAATCCACAAGTTTTGAAACAACAGCTCTGATTTTCTCACTTGTTTATTGGGTTTTTGCAACTGAGAGTCTGTATGCGGAGCTCATTTCAGTAGCAATGTTTACACTGCCCAGTAACGAAAGACTAACCACATTATGTAAGTGTTTAGCTGATTTTTCACGTTTAACTATTTTATCTTGTAAATGTCTCAGGTCTCTCATTCCACTCTTCGTCCAGCCTAGGTCCCCACCAAATAAGAGACATGGGAAGCAAATCAAAGCATTAGCCTTTTCACATCTACAGAGCCAGTCATTTTTCATAAACACTCAAGTTAAATTTGCGTGTGTATTCTAGATTCCTCCTCTTGGCATTTTGTTCAAGGCACAGCACTGGTGTAGGTCTTTCTTTTGTTTTAATGTCAATTTTTTCACTTAGCGTCAGTCGAGTAAAGTTTAGGCCTTGTAAATACTTAACTTGACAGCTTGGATCTGCCATAATTGTTCTTGATCAACCTATGGCTAAAAAGATATATAAATAACTGAAAAGCCTATAAGCCACAACCAAAGCTAAGTTATTCTGATTTTATCAGTATTTGTTAATCCAGTGAATTAACTCACCTAATACAGTATTTTTCCTCTACATGATGGTATATTCCATTTCCTGTGCAGATTCTTAATTTCATTGTTATGATTTTTCTGTATTATAATTATCAGGTTAGGTTAGGTTAGGTTAGGTTAGGTTGGGTTAAGTTAGGTTAGGCTCCCCCCACAGCACTGGCTTCACGAATAGTGGCAGCGCTGTGCTCACGCAGTGTCGGCTGGCCGGACTGATATTGGCTATTATAGGGAAAATACCATATATATATATATATATATATATATTTATATATCAGTAGTGACTCTGGCACTTGGTGTTCAAGCTTAGCCAGAGTATGAATTTAGTAAAGTGAACGTGTATTTGCAAGCTGATTTTATTTCTGCCAACACTCACTTCAAGTAAGTAATTGCAGCCAATTAAGTCGGGGTCGTTTGATTGAGCCTGGTCGCAATTTAAATATTTTCGTAGAGCTTAGTGAACAAGCTAAAATATATGTATATTGATAGTGATTCCAAAAAGTGCAACTCAATTAACTCCATTTTAGAATTACTGTATACATTGGAGTTTACTTCCGCTATGCAGGAATCCATTAAACTAATTAAGCTAGTGCTGACCGTCCCCTTAACATCAGTCGCTAGTGAGAGAAGTTCAACAAAGTTGGATAAACTCCCCTCACATCTGAGAAGCACAATGACCCAAGAACAGCTGGATTCACTGGCTCGTCTTTCCATCTAGAGCACCCTTTTGAACGACTTGGACAGAAGAAGGAGCTGCACGACAGGATATTATACGAGTTCACCATCAAACTAAGAAGACTTGAGTTCATGTATAAATGAAGTGAGTAATTTTTATATTAAATCTATATTTCTGTCTTATTATTGAATTCATTTTCAGTGGGGTGCGCATTACGTCTCTTACCTTCTTTTATCCATGTCATGCGAAATCTGTGATGAGCCTGAGTGACGCTGATGACCTGGAGTCTCCTCTGATATATATATATATATATATATATATATATATATATATGCCAAATACAAACAGATTTATCTGTCTGTCGGCTCTGCGCAAAAGGAACTACAATTTCTAGGAACTCATTTGGGTTCGCAAAATATGTCATCTGTGATTAGGAGGTCTCTGGAATGAACGATACGAGGGGTATCATCAGCTCATCTTTAAAATAAGAACAATTGGGTGCAGATTATTTCAACACCAATCATTCACCATGAAGAATCGAGTAAAGAATTAAAATTACATAATTTTAAAATTTTAAGTACAGATTATTGTATTTTGATTGTTTTCCTCGCGCATAATATCCAAGATTTGATTCGTATAATATTGACAATAAAATGGAAAATGATAACAATGATAATTAAAATTATGTTGTTCTAGCCACTAATCCTAAACGAGACGAAGCGTATCGAAAAGGAAATTTGGGATATAACGATCAGGACATTCAACCAACATCTTAGTTCTGATATCACGATGGCATAGAGTTAATGGATTTGGATTGCATAACCCATCTCACGGAATTCATTGATTGCGTCAGGGAAAATATGCCGCCAGTCATTGTCTGAAAGAACCGTGGGTTTGAGGGAGGATTGGTGTGTTTATTGTATTGCAAAATATTGTGCGGGCTTGTGTAATGATCTGTAAATCTAATACGTACTTCGATGTCCACAACGAAAGCGGGTACAGTTTTGTAATCGTTATGTGATGTATATATCTTGGAGCGTCAGTCACCTGGAGACTATGGGTCTTAATGTTTAGATTCTGAATTTTAAATCTAAGATGAATTGATTTTGAAATGGATTGCTGCAGCGACTGCTGAGATAATTCACCCAGAAGGCATAAACAGTAGCCGTACATTAAATATGAAAGAGATTATTGGCTATCCAACTTGGGTAAATTGCGTATGACTAAGAGGTTTTCCTGCCATTTGTTTGGAGACTGTTTTGTTAGGAGAGAGGCTTTCAGGCTCGGATCTACGCGTTCCACCAAATCGTTGCCATTATATTTGCCTGGAAAAGAATTTCCCAAACAGGAAGTTAATGGCAAATTACATTGCTGAAATAAAAAAGAAAATATAACTAGTATAAAATATTGAATTAAAATTGCGAGTGATTTACGGGTTATTTTTACAGTTATATACTGTTGCACTTCTACTCTAAGTTACTGTAATGAGTGAGGTTTTATGGAAGTCTTTTACTTAAAATTGTTTGGTAGAATTTGCCGCGCAGTATTTGCCTGATTGAGTTATTGTGTGCAACAAAAGTTTGTTTATTATCTGTTTTTATAAAATAATTATTTATATTCGGGAGTAAACTTTTCTTCAACTAAATATTTGATTGTTAACTTAACCTAAATAATTACTGAAGATTATGAACAGTTACATAATAAACTCACTCAAAATCTCAAAATTTAGTAAATAATCCCATTTCACTTAATCGAAAACGCAATAACAAAATATATACTCCTTCGGTGCTTTATGATGAAAACCAGGTCTTGTGCTGTTCGGCCAGACAATTTGTGGCTCAGTAACAACATTAAATAGGTTATTTGATAGTTAATAATAAAAATATAGAAACTTACATTTTTTATAACAAGTATTTAAATTAATATCTCATATGTTTTTAATAAAAGGAAAGGAACAAAGCTTAATAGAAAACAAACGATATTTTTTATTCGCTCTATTTTTTTTAGTATTTACCAACGAACCGCCTGAGTGAAATATCACTTTATTTGGCAGCCTTGATCTACACTCGACCTCTAATAGTCTTTATGTATTATAGGTTGACACATGATTAGACTCGCGAATTAAGCAAGGCAGTGAGGTTACGTTGAATGTCAGTTATGCCCATCTTTCTCAATGTTTTTGTTCTGTGCCAAACTGATTTTGCAGATTATCATACAGGAAAGTTAGGTGAAAGTTGTTTTGTACATGCTTAAAACAAGTCAAAATTTTCCTGGCTAGACTATATATAGTATTGGCCGTTGCTAGGCTTAACCCTTCAGATGTAAGTTGCTTCTCAGATCGGTGGTGACAAATAAATTTCATTTATTTTTGTTTCTCTTGAGTAGTAATGTTCCGTTCACAAGCTACCAGCTAGACTAATAGTTCCGCTTCTTTCCTTCTTCTCATTAGCTACCTTCTAGGACCTATGTTTGTTTCACGATTGAACCCCGTCATTCACACGTCTCCCCATTCATACATCTCGCCATTCGTCCAAATGTTCACGTAAAATTCAACTCGTCATTCGTACGCTGCCCCGCGATTCGGACATCCTCACTGGCGTAAACTTCAGGTTAGTCTCGTGCTAGCATTTGTAAGTTTGTGCTAGAGTAATTTATTGCTATTATTTTATTTTTATTGAAAATAGTGAGCCATGAGTCCAAAAAATATCAGGAATTCAAACAAGCCTAAACGGAAAGCAGTGAATACCACGATTGAATAGAAAAAAGAACTCATTGCGAACTTTGAAAAGTGAACACGTGTATCCAACCTAGCAACTCAGTATGGTATGGCCAAATCAACCATATCGTCCATACTGAATAATAAAGACGCTAAAAAAGGGCTAATATGGCAAAGGAGTGACCGTTTTTGATGAGAACAGGGCACCTAATTAAACAAGTAGAAAAGAATTTGCTAGTTTGGATTCACAAAAAACAATTTGCTGGTGCCAGCATTTTTCAAACGATAATTTGTGCAAAAGCAAGCGGTTGTATGATGACTTCAAGTGAGATAGCCCTAAAACCCGTGCGCAAAGTGATAAGATTAAAGCGAGTAGGGGGTGGTTTGATCGATTTACGAAGCGGAGTAGCATTTACAGTGTTGCTAGGCATGGGGAGGCTGCCAGTGCAGACAAAGTTTCTGCTGAATAGTTTGTTGGAAATTTAAAAACTTCGTAAAGAGTGAGGGATTTACTCCTAACCTAGACTATAATTGTGACAAAACTGTCCTCTTCCGGAAGAAGATGCCTAAGAGGACCTACATCACAGAAAAGAAGAAATTATTTCCAGAACACAAACCTATATAATACAGGCTTACACTCTTATTTTGTGCTAATGCTAGTTGGGACCTCAAAATTAAACCTTTGTTTGTCTACCACTCAGAAGACCCAAGAGTGTTAAAAAAGGATAATGTTATAAAAGGTAAACTCAGTTTAATATTAAGGCTTAGATAACAAAACAGTTTTTCAATCAGTGGATATATGAAGTGTTTGCTCGAGTGTGAAAAAATATCGAGAGGAGAAAGATATACCACTCAAGCCCCTTCTGGTGAAAGACAACGCTCCTGCTCATTCTCCATGCATGGAGGAAGATCGCCGTGGGGATAGGGTGAATACAGCTTCTTCCTAGTGATGTTTTTGCCCCCTAACAACCCTCCTCTAATTCAGCCAATGGATCAGCAGGTTATTTCAAACTTAAAAAAGCTTTACACAAAAGCACCCATTCAAAGGTGCTTTGAAGTGACCTCTGACACAGAACTAACCCTCAGGGACTTTTGGAAGAACCATTTCAATATCCTTTATTGCTTGAGGATAATAGACAAAACCTGGGGATAGGTTTCTTGCAAGACACTGTGGGGGGCAGAGACTTTGAAATCTTTGACACAGAACCACCGGAGGTGGATGATATTTTGTCCCTTGGGAAAACCATGGGTTTGGATATAGATAGTGATGATGAGGAGGGATTGGTCGAAAACCACAGAAATAACCACTAAATAACTGTGAGAACTGTACAGGGAGCAGCAAGAAGTGGTTGAAGAAATTTCTTCAGGGAAGGAGGAAAGTAATGGAAGCATTTCCACTGCGGGAAATAAGGAAATGTGTTATCACAGGGGGAAGACAAGGAGAGTGGCAGAAAATGGCATTCTAACACTTCAGTGGTCAACAGGAGTGCCGTGGTATACGGCCGAGTACGTATGTACGTTGGCTCCGTACATGAATAAATCCGTTCCACTTTACTCTAAGAGTGCTTTATTTTACTTTTGATTCTTTAACCAGCGAGGATTCGTAATATTATATATCTATTGCCATTTGCAGCGTTTCGAGGATCTAATTAAACAACTAGGGCAAAAATATACTTTTAATTACATAAAAAATTTGAATATTGAAACCTTAAATATACTAATGCTATAATAAGGGGATCTAATAAAAATTAATAATACTAATGAGTACTACGCGATGGTTGACGATAAAATTCACTTTCGCACGCAATATTAACTAACGAACATAAATAAGTTTTGGATTTCTTTTACCTTTAACTAAGAGGGAGTCTGGAGTTGGACGACCTTGAACGGGAACCTCCTAGATGAGGTGATTTGAGATGCGTCTGATGGGAGCTTTCTCGCTGTCATGAGTCTGGCTCAGAAAACAGTTGATCGTCTCTCTGGGAAAAGGAGACGCTTGTTGAGGCTATTCAGGACGAACAGTTGATGCTTATCCCGGCGTAGGTGGGGAGTGCGTGGCGATGCTTCTTGACTTGAAGATATAAGTGAGGGGATTGTGGATGTACGGGTTATTCCAATCAGTGTGTTCCACTTGATGGCTTCTCGATGGTGAAACTTGACCAAGAGATGAATCTTTTCTAGAATGGGGATTCACGTTGGTATTCCTCAATGGTGAGGGTTATCTCTGTTTTTATTCATAAAAACTGAGATAGGGGATTTCCCTAGACGAGAATGGTATGAGAGTGTCTCGATACCACTGGTCTACATTTCTAAGTACCTTAAGGAACGGTATCGGAAAGAAAGATCCCACTCGGTTTCACTGTCTTCTTGAATCCCGATTTGACTCCGGGACTCATGTTCTTGTCTTGATTGCTACTCCAATTTTCCTTCCATTTCTCCAGGTCAAACTATATTTACGTCGATTATCCCATATGCGAAGGGGATAGGTGTCATGGGCTCACCTTTAAGCCTCTCTCCTATGGCATAAATTTTCAACGTTGTGACCATTCGCCCTTATGGTTTACATACGGCGAAGTGAAATTTTGTCTATTTGGCGAAAATAGCCATAAACAATCAGAGGGAACAGTGAGTCTGTTCATAGAACTTTATTCTAAAGGCTATCCCACCCTGCTATGTTTATATTAACGGACTACGAAATCTGCTGATTGTAATCCTTTTTTGCGAGCGACCTCGAGGATCTTTGGGGCAGTGGGGTAAAGGAGAGGCGGTTAAAGTATCGGACCATATGACACGTAACCATTGACGCTATATAAACAAACTAGCGTTTATTTGTCGTTGCGATATTTATTTCCCCACAAGGAGCATCAACCTTTTTAATGACAACGTTAATGAGCATTTTAGAAAAATTGTGAAAAATCGTCAAAGGCAGACAACATTGGACAGGTCTTTGAAGAAAGAATCCCAATATTCCTCTTGTGCCAAAGGACAAAAAAGTAAGAATACCAGAAAGAGAGAAAAGGCCAGAAGGGATGATGTTACCTGATGCATTTTATGGAAGGTAACTTGCCTTCTAAACAGTAACATCAACATCCCTCCCCCTCCTCCTCTCCACCTTCCACTTATGCCCTCAGCTAACCTCAGTTCAGGTAAAGTGCAGTTAAATTTTTATTTATCTCATGTATTTACAGTACAGTATATTCATTGTTTTTTTCATAACTTTTATGTATTTTATGCTTAAAATATTGTTACATATAAAGGTTTAAATAAGCAATCATCATGTGGGTCAGGAACAGATTAATCTAATTAACATTAATTCTTATGGGAAAAATTATTCTCCATTTGTACAACTCGCAATTCGAACAGCCTCCTGGAACCGACTGTGGCCGAATGGCGGGGTTCCACTTTATTTTATTTAGCTAACCCAGCAATGGCTTCCCCCCCCCCTAACGGGGGGAGCTTGCGCTTCGCTATTAAGTTTAAAATTTTAGAAAAAGAAAAAAAATAAAAATAAATTTTACGAACTTCACCATTTGTAATTCTTTGGGTATTAAAAAATTCATAAAATTTCTATACCTATATTTATTTCTGATATTATGAAAGAATTATTAGAAATAACTTTGATAAAAAAAACATAAGTCATAACCAAACTAAGATGAAATTATTATTCAAATAGTCAAAAACCCCCCTCTTCAATTATAGAGTTAATGAAGTGATGATATTTATAACTGTGTTAACCCATGCAATTTGATATGTCCTACTTTAAAGCGTTTTTATTTTATTTTTGGGTGTATTCGAAGGTTTTATCGAAGTTATTTCTAAAATCGATTTTAATCTTTATTAGGACAAAATAGCTACTGGCACCTAAAAACGACTAAAGCAAATTGAGAAGTGGAGAAGCCGCTCCGTTTATCCTTAAAAATATATTTTAAGAACGGAAGTTTCGGGATGGGTCGAATAAAGTAATATTTTTTTCTCGTAGTTTGTATGCCAAAATGACCAAGAGCAATTGTTAAGTTCAGAAAAAATAAATGATTATCGAATTTTGGTGATTTTTTAAAACAAAACGAATTACAAATTGTGAAGTTAGCAAATTTTATTAAAATTAAGATATGCCTGTTTATAATTGTTTTCGTATATTCGATTCTTTTATCGAACTTATGTTTTAAAAAAGATTTTTTATTTTAATCTATATCAAGAGGAAATGGCTACCATATAAAAAATAAAGCAAAATGTAAATATTAAATGGAAATATAGATTAGAAAAAATGGGGTATGAGGATTATGTTTTCTTTATTTCAAAAGAATTGGATGTTTTTTTAAAGTTTAGGGCGAGAAAAAAGAGATGGATTGACCAAGTTCTGCTGACCAAGGTCGCGTGCTCTTACGATCTTCGAAACTTCCAATAATTCCCGGACTAACCTTAGAAGGACCTTAGCAATTATAACATTCGAAAGAATATATAAAACAACATAAGGGTTTCAAATATCGTTAGAATCGGCTTAAGAGTTACAATGTTATTACCAAAACGATAAGAAATTAAAACAGGGACCGACGGAAGGATCGTCCCACATAGTGAAATATAGAGTCACACGTGACAAAAAATACAGCTCCATAGAATTCGAATTTAGTGAACAATTTTCGTATAAAAATAAACCGCATTACATTTTTCGTAACATAAAGTGCCAATAGTGGAAGCAGCATTCAGCACTATAAGTTGGTAAATCTATAATTAAATGCAATAGAAATGTTTAATTTTTTTAAAGAGATTAATAAGAAGTATGCTTGATATTAAAAGAAGGATGAGGTGAGAAACTGTTAAAAGTCTTTTACGCGAAATCAAGACAAATCAAGTTGGTGCCGTGTGTCCAAAAACTTTTACTAAAAATTATCTCAAAAATTCAGCACTAAGTACGCAAAGATAAAAAACGACTTTTTAACTTTAATAAGATGAAAGGTGTAAAATGAATCAATATTTATTAGTAAAATTCTTAATTTGGATTTAAGTCTTGTAAAAATTTGCTCACTATACTTTAACTTGCCTTTGACCATTATGTTCTAAGTTTTATCGAGTAATTAATTAAATATTTTTAAACTTTCCTCTGTTCTCTCTCTTTACTTTATATATATATATATATATATATATATATATATATATATATATATATATATACATATACTCATGGTCACTCTATTCAATTTTAATAGACTTACATCCCATCAAACTTCCTGAAACTTTCACATTGATGTATATTAATGTATGTTAAATAAAAGTTCTGTGCACATAAAGGCATGAAACAAAATTGATATTCAGTAAACTTGAAATTAATGAAAACAGGTGAAAAAGGTATTACTACAAAACGATATTTGGTGATTAATACTTAGTTGCGTAAACTTTGTTGCCTATCACCACCATCAAGCCTTTCCTGTAGTTCTTCAATAGTGCGCTGGAACATTCCTTTAGTACTTCGACCTATTCTTCTTTGCAATTGCATCCAATTTTTGATGTTCTTGAGACCCATCAAATGAATCTTGCTCTTCAATGTGTGCCACAAGTCTTCTATTAGGTTCAAATCCGGCGACTGACTCGGCTACTCTAAATGTTTACATTGTTTTTACTGAACCATTCGCGAGTAGCTTTCGCAGTCTGCTTTCGAACATAATCTTCTTGGAAGATCCATCCCTCACCAAGTCCAAGATTCTCGAAACGAAGAGATATTCTTCTAAAATGTCTCTATGTTTCTGAATTTCTTATCCCATCTATGATGTTAATATTAGCAATAACCTTTGATCAAAAACACCACCACATCATGATGCTACCTACCCCAAACTTCACGGTTGGGATGGTGAACGTGGGGTCGTATGCACTGCCGTTTTTCCTCCGGACAGGAAGGCCATCGTTATTGCCAAATAATACTATTTTTGTATCCTCTGAAGATGACATTAATTATCACAGAACTCAGCAGGTTTCTCCAAATGCTCACGTGCCAACTTCAACCTTGTAACTCTGTGTCTTTTCTGGAACAGAGGTGTGTTCCTTGGACTGCATGACTTAAAATCATGCAGATTTAGTTCTTTAATGATGGGTTCCTTGGTGACCGACATTTTTCCAATAGAAGGTCATCTTAAATTTACTTACAAGGCGTCATAAGGATAAGTCTAACCTTCCTGAAAATCACACGAGGCGTTTGGGGGAAAACTTTCAGATTAGCACTCGAACAATAAAATTTGTTGATGGTTCCTACCTTTACCAACTTCAGAATGATATAACCAATGGTGCTGTAAAGTATTTCCAGCTGCTGGGATGCCTTCCAGTAGCTCAGTCCAAAAATATTGAGCTTCAGGTTTGCCATTTTCGGGTCATTGGAGCGTTCTTTATTCTTCGAATTATAACGCTTATAAGGCAGAAAAGTCGACTGCTGAATGGCATTTTTAAAAAGATTTAAGAGTCCATCTGGCGACTACCTACTTAGGCAAAATTCGCCGTAATTCACGGAAAGCCTAATACTAGGGTAGATAATAAAAGAAGTAAATAGCAAAAATAAAAAAGATACAAAGGCAAGAGACAAGCTAATAAGACAAAAAAAACAAAAGCAAAAAGTAACAAGAAGGGCGTGCGCTCCACGTCGGATTAGTTCCGGCTCCAACCCGTGCAGGAACATCCGACCTACAACAAATAGTCAAATAAAGTGGAGGAGGTTAGACTCCTCCAAAATGTCATATAGTCCGAGGTTTGTGTGCACGAACCGGTCTCGAGTATAACAGACAAACTGTAATGGCCCCTTTCGTCCGGGTACTGAGAGAGGTAACATCAGCAAAGATCACCAAGGCTAGAACATTCAACAAAAATGTGCAGAACAGTCTGGCGACAACTCAATCCTCACAATAAGGTGGAGGCGAGTGCTTCATTAAATAGTGGTGAGTCCCACAAGTGTATTCAATTCGGAGACGATAAAAAGCAACCTATGCAAAGTCGTTGTGCCATTTGGCGGTAGGTCATTAGGAACAATCGTGGCTCAATGGCACGTAACTATACGTTCTCCTCGGCCGTTTGCTATCTTCTTTTCTAAGATGTATACATGTACACGATCCCAGCAGAAGATAATCTCGACATTCACCCCACTCGACAAATGATGGGGCCATGGATATCGCTAACCATGAAATGCGGATATTACAATGCCCCGAGAGAACTCAAGGTGCTTTGTGGTTCGTTATATATCATATTTCGGTCTCCGACCAACCACGTCGCATTATCTCCCTTACCGAGCTGTTTACCTCAACCAGCTCGGCCGTGAAGACAGAAACACCGCCTGACAAAGCTCCTTTGACTTTGTAAAGATGAGATACGGCGTGGAAACCGACCCGCTCTTCGGATGTGCAGCCATCTGTAGACACGGACATGGTCCAGCGAGGCCAAAAGTGTGCTCTAAGCAGGCCAACGCCATACTTACGGCGCAGTAGAAGCGTTAAGAGCTATACCAAAGCTATACTGATCTCACGAATGACTTTCTTAGCCTTAAACCCATAGGGCTTAGGATTTCACTTGCTTTTCTCGGCAGCATAGGAACCGTCGAGATTAGTCACGGATGGAGTGATAGCTGTTAAGGAAATGTGTAAGCGCTGGGCTTGCGCATCAGGCGAATAATACACTGTGCACAACGCAGACCAGGTAGCATCTCCAAGGCATAGACAAGTAGGCTCTCAATGAGTGATGTTCGGCAGGCACTGGTCGCCGAGTGAAGTCCTGTGTGGTTAATCGGTTCCACCTTCCACAATTCAGGCGCGGGTTCGGATGCATAAAACTCGCATCCGTTTTCGAGCTTCGAACGAAAATGGATCGATCAAAGGCTGAGGCAATAGCCCTATCAACGCACCTGACACTGACCGTCACAGAAAAGTAGAATATCTATGTCGTTGCTACAAGAGACCATACGTGTGCAAATATGAGCCTCCCAAGTGAGACGTCGGTTAAAAACAAGGACAAGTAAAGGTTGCGTCCCCTACCTCCAGTCAAACTATATTTAGAAAAAACTCTGCGTCATGGTGGATCCACCAATAGCGGCATAGGTGCAACACCCTGGCTTTGGCCAGGAAAACAGAAGATTGTGCGCTACGGCATAGCGAGAGATGCGGTTTAATGGATGTTGGAGACAACGCTCCAGAGTTAGCATCTGGGTCCGGCCAAAGAGATCCTAAGCTTGTTTACGTAGAGCATAGCGAGAACATCTCCCGGCAGCATCGAGGTGATGACGTTGGTGCTTAGGGAAAAGATTGTGTCACTGAGGGAACTTCGATGCAGGAGACACTCTTCCTGCTCCATTGGTCCTGAGACAATCATGCAAGAATCTGATATAGAGATTGGTAGGCGTTCCCTTTCCCCCATCCGTGTGGAGAATCTCCATGATATCTTATCATATTGAGGTTTATAGACCTTTTAGAGATCGGAAAACATTATGGCTTAACTCTGTCTACGAAGGAAGGCCACGCAGATGGCATTTTCCAGTGGTGGGAAAGCATCAGATATAGAGTGGAACTTGGGGATGCTGCACTGTGAAAAAAACAGGTAGCCTCCGCTGTCCAGAAAAAAAGGTTAACATCCTGCATACGCAGGATGTTAGAGAGTTTTGGAGAAAAACAGATGGGGTAGAGACATCTCTCCACGGTTTGTGATAAGAGAACACAATAGCAATTTGCCAGGAATCTAAGAGGATACCTTCTTCCCCGATCCTATTAAGCAAATCTAATAAAAATTCCATGCCTCGCACACCCAAGTTTGAAGCATGGCGTATGTTTCATTGCCCGGAGCAGTTTCCGCGCACGAAGCGAGAGCGGATCGCAACTTAATCGCTTTAAACCTGTCGCTAAAGTTTTATTCGACTCTGGAAAAAAGTCTTGTCGGCGCCCTTCCGCGATATTACGACGCACTTTGAATGCTAGCACAGCAGCATCATGGCAAGAGAATGAGGATAAAGCGGTCGCGAATGAATCCATACGGGACACGATGTCCAAGATTGCGTTCTAATTCTCCTAAATAACAGCTAGGGGTCCTGGGAGAACTTACCCCGAATCATTTTGACTCGCTTCCACAGCGCTGGTAGATGAGTTTTCACTTTAAGTGAAAACATGTATGCCTGCCAGGACAAGCAGCAAGCGTGCTTCGAAACATATCGGAACCTAGCCCTAGCTCGACGTAATTCACAGAGAGTGAAACCTTTCAGGCGGTGCATATAGAGTATGTAGGTATAACGCATATTTTTGAAGGGTCTGTCACACTCGACAGACCACCACGGAAGCGGTCGGGCGCAAAACAGCCAGACGTTGTTGGAGAAGAACTAAACAGCCCCATTCTCGACCTAAACTTTTCGATTGGGACAGATAAATCCTTATTTCCTGAAAAGCGGATCACCGCGACTGTGCTAAGCATCATTGGGGAAGGGGGTGGAAGATTCTCTCAAGCTTCAGCGGTCAAGAAAACATTTGAATAGGAAGGAGATCACCAAGAGATTACCATTGACTACCCCCCCCCCCCTACTCCAGCCCCAAATCAGGATTTCTCTGATCTTCATTTCCTGGAATGCAGACCACCGTACCCGCCAAGAACTACTTCCTACCCTAAATTAGGTCAGGCGTCCGGAGAGTACAGATATAGATTAAGACAGGAAAATGAAGTGTTCCTCGGGCAGTAATGTGTAAACTCATCCACATTTAGGACACCTCTCTTAACCTCATCTTCCCTATTGGCAAGGACCTGCCCCTGGGATGAATCGAGTAGTCTTCCCTGAAGGGCTGTCTACCATTTAAATCTCCGAACAACAGAAAGGGCCTTGGCAACCGTGTCACGAGGAGGCGGAAGTCCCCCGCGTCGAAGTCGGCTGACGGGAGAATGAACGCAGAAATAACGGTATACATCCTATCAAGGTGCATCTGCACAGCTACGGCCTGAAAAAAGGTATCTAAAGCAAAGAGAAGAACGGAGACATCACTCGGGTGTAATTCGCGCATCTTCCTGCCGACCCCTATCCCTTGGTGATGGGGTCGCAAAACCCTTATACCTTAGTAGGGTGGGCAGTGGGCTCGCGCCCAGCATGCTCTCCTCCAGAAAATTTGCTAAATGAAAAGGGGACGAGACGAGCCTCCGCAGCTCCTAACAGTTGGCTCGTTGTCCAGGGTAATTCCATTAATGGAATATGCCCTGCAGGCCTAGCTCGGAGATGCGTGGGCCCTCTTCGAAGAGAAGACCTTTCAAATGAATAACCGTACACTTCTCAGAAGCAGAACTCCAGGAGATGTTGGCCGGACAATGCGCATTCGAAGACTTACTGGAAGAGGATGGGCTCACCATGCATATATTTTCCTCCCTCGGCCTCAAAACATGCTTCGGTGGCGAAGGTCCCTCCTTTGAGGATCCACCGTCTTCGATTCACTCAGCTTAGCACTAGGTGTGGGCGTAGGAGTCGAATCTACGTTGGTGCTGTTATCCTTTCGTATAGCAGTTATAGGAACTTCGGAAGATTGCTTCATGACCAGCTTCCGGATTTTTGCCTCCTATATATCTAACGACTTAGTGGAAGCACGCGGCCGTTTTGCCTTACGGGTAACGTGCACACGAGTGAGGGGAAGCACTGGTTTAGCAAGGTGGGGATGTACCAGGAGAACGCACAGGATGGATAGACCAGGCAGAATGTTTGCAAATGGCGTGAAAACGAGCGTGCTCGTAGGCCTGGATGGGCCAGTAGCAGAGGGTGTCTATCTTAACATTGAGGCATGACACGTCCCACGGAGCGGCGGGCACGCCAGGACGAAGTCATTAGCTTCGCGAAATAAGAGACAATCCTGGGGGCTGAACGGCCAGGGGGCGCACCTCTCTACAAATGACACACTTGCCCACACATGGTTTGGACTTATCGTGCGCAGCTTTGGGAAAACTTACACAGACTCTTGTTAAACCTGATATTGCATGTTACAAAAGTGATTCGTATGGCCAAATCAGAGAGCTTATCAGAGTCGAATGTGACGAAGAGTGTAGGGGTGAGTCTCGGGGCCCCTCTCTGATGTCTTATCAGATGTTCGACCTTGACCTTGTGGGGCAGTTCTAAAGTGATGTCATCTATCGTATAGTCTACGGGTTCCCGGCATTAACCGCTCTCTTTCACGAAGTTTATGTTACAGTTGGGCGTCACACTCATCAGCGAGCAATCAAGTGGCTGAAGGCACTAACCATGAGCGCATCGGAGGGATCCAACGCACTAGTAGCACCTCCACGGCAGTGGCATGTATACCTTCAGGCATTAGTGATACAAACCGGCACACAGCGACTCAGGGAGCTTGTCAGAGTCGAATGTGACGAAGAGTGTAGGGGTGAGTCTCGGGCCCCCTCTTTGATGTCTCATCAGATATTTGACCTTGACCTTGTGGGCAGTTCTAAAGTGATGTCATATATCGTATAGTCCATGGGTTCCCGGCATTAACCTATCTCCTTCACGAAGTTCATGTTACAGTGGGGCGTCACACTCATCAGCGTGCAATCAAGTGGCCAAAGGCACTAATCATAACCGCATTGGAGGGATCCGACGCAATTGCCAGAAGGCTCCCTTCCTAGAAACAGGTCACCTTCGGCTCTCTACCAATCACGCTAGCTAGCGATCTCCTCTGATGAATCATGTTGCCGTTAGACAAAATGCTGCTATCAGTGGAGCAAATAAGGAGAAAGCATTTGAAGCTAGCTGGTTCGAGAGCATCAGGTAATATCTGAATGATGGGCCTCGACGTAATCATAGCTCCGCTTTGCGCACTTGCAATTTTGGTCTTTCTCTTGGACTCCTACGCTGGGGGGCACCAGGTTCGGTCGGACGTACCGATCTTCGACTTGGTCGCTTACAGAAACTGCAGCAGAGATCTCTGTTCCTGTGGCTCTCGCTGAGTGAGAGAAGCCCTGAGTTATTTTTTGTCTTCTTCCCGTTTCTTTTCGTTTTAGGAAAGGCAGGTGGTGAACGAATTGGCTTCTTTCCGCTGCCGGAACGAGGGCTTTGTCCAGATGCACCGGCCTTAGTACGATCCTTCTCTGTAATTGAGAAGGTCTTGGCTCTCACAGGTGCAACAGCCGGGGAAGGAGATCCCCCTTTTCTCCTGAGCTTTCGGAGACCCAAGCCGTTTGAGGAGAAAGCTTACACATAGGTAGTCTCGGGTTCTGGCTTGGCATCGAGCCTGGGTTTTACCCCATGGAAGATCCTACCATTTGGGGCAGGATCACTTGAGGAAACATGTCCATCTCAGGGGGCCTCCATAAGGCAATTCCCCCAAAACATTACGGATCCTATTATAGGTTTCATTTTTCTCGTCCAATGCCTGTGAATTGTCATCCGTGGGAAAAAGGGAGGGGGCAGGTACACTCACTCTCTGTAAACACGACATGAATGCATGCAGGAAATTAGGTGGCATTGGCGGACGGGCGCTGTTATTCCTTGCTTCCTAAGACGAGCTGATTCAATCGGGAGCGGCCAATTATGGGCCAACTGCTTGCTTTCTTGGCAGTCTCATGTTAAGGCAAAGGAGGGACTGCCGCTTGCTCCAGATAAGTGGGTACGTGGGAATCCACCGCAAACTTAGGCCTAGGAGAGGAGTAAGCCTCCTCTCTGGTAGATGGGGCTTGTAGGGTCCCCGGAGAAAGCACAGGGGAGGGCGAGCTCGTTGCTGTCGTTAAACTGCCCGCGATGGCTGAAATGGTGGTATATGGGAAGTAAAGAGGGCTTTAATAAAATTCTCATAAATGTTTATCGTGACCCTATTATTTCAGGTGGATGCATACATTAATCACCCTGCCCAGTAGTGCGCTCGGTAACGGGTGAATATGGGGCTGGCAAAGCCAGATGCCTCGATTAGAGTACCGTCCTCCCACCCCGTGGACAGGCAGCCCATCAGCATTCCGGCTCCACCTTGGGCTGGGCGTAAAATTTATAGATCGTTAAAAGAGAAAGAGAGAGAGAGAGAAGATATGCAAAGGTGAGCGTTGGGTTGAGGTAGGTTGTTAAAACCCACCACCACAAATCGCAGCTTACGTTTTCATTAATTTCAGTTTTATTGAATATTAATTCAGTTTCATGCCTTTTTGTGCACATAACTTTTATCTTCAAATAAATATACATCTATTTTGTATATTTCATAAGGGTTGATGAGTTGCATTGTAAGATGTATAATGTACACCAACTTAGCGAACGCTGTTAAACCAGGCTGCCACAATAAAGCGCTTAAATCGTTTCTAACGGCAAATGGTCTACTAACGAAAATTTTGGCGGCAAAGTCAAATTGTTCCAATGCCTTTAAGGCCTCGATTCTTCAAAATAGAGTTAGGAAAGCTGGTCTGGAATTAAATAAGTAACAACCCTCTGCGGAAGAATACGAAGAGTAAGAGATAATATCTCTTCGGATAGTGACGAGGGCCCATGTAGCCTTAGCAGAGCAGAGTTGATCAAAAACTCCATGCCTCCCTCCGAAAAATAGAAAGCCTGTACACGCGCACGCTATTACCCAGGCAAAAAAGAAAAGGAGAACAAAGAGAAGAAACTCAGATAAATTAACAGAACGTCATGCGAAGTAGCGCAATAAAGATTTTGGAAATAAACACCAACAGCTTGACGACAAAAAGAACTCTTTACGGAAACGTATTTAGAAAAATTTATGCAGATGTCATCTTAATTTCGGAACACGGGGTTGACAAACGTAATTCAGAAATTAAGATCTAGAATTACGAAGTTTTGATCACAAATTACTCGCAGTACCGCCATGACCAGCAGCTATTGCGATTAAAAAGGAATTAAATACAAGCAAGTAAGAAACCTTACTTGCTTGAATTAAAGCAAAATTATCCAGAAATTGGATGTATAAAATCACAAACCGAGCCATAGTGCGGATTACACGATGTTCCTGGTTGACCCGACAAATCCCAAACGGCGCACAACAGCCCATATAATTTTTTTGTTTACCTAAGTATGAGGGGAGCCGACAACAAATTACTATTTAAGTGTGGGGAGACCTGATTAATATATAGTGTTTCAAAGGTTGGAAGTGTAATCAGCCATTTATGCGAATTTAATATTTAAAAATCTCCTATTAAGATATTGCATTTACATTTTAGTGGGTGATCTCTGATCACTGAATTTTGGGAGGTTCCAAGTATATTATTGCCTGTTCAATTACTTATGCCCATATGAGAGGCGAATGTTGCAGTCACAGTTCTCACGGAGCTACCAATTGATTTACCATGGAAACCACCAGGACATTTAAATAAGTATATTATGGAACTCCTAAGACTTTTTGGAACCGCATCCTTTATTATAAGGAAAGATTTTTTATTTATTTTGTTAACAAAGGCAATTTGAAATTTTAGTTGAGAAAAGTATTTCTTTTTTAAGGTGTTTAATTTTCGACTGACTTTATTATAAATACCCAGCTGTGGCATAATCAAGTAATTTCTGTCTTTTGCCACCGTTTTCTCAGGGTGGCCTGGTTGGTACACTCCAGTTAAAAATGTGCGGATTGTCTTTTCAAAAATAGGTGATGGAAAACCATTTTACAAAAAGAAGGATTTGAGGTACTGAAATTCTTTGTCTATAAGAATGTAAGATTCTAAAGCTCGATTACGCTGTTTTGATATCGCTGAAAATAGGAAAAAAGTAAATTATTAGGAGACAAGCCATAACTTCGTTACTGTCCTATACGGGAAGAATTTAAGCTTCGCTGACCGACTTCGGGCTGATGGCCTTCGGCCTATTTGGTCTTTGAAACCGCTTTTTCTTAACCCCCTTTCGTAACAGTTTTAAATTTTTTTAAACATCTCACTAAAAAAGAAAGAAAATACTTAAATACACTAAAATTCAATAGACTTTTATTTATATTCCTAATAAAAACCGGTGTTATAAAGTATATAAATAGAATTTTTTTTTAATTATCGCGTATCCAAAAAAAGTTTTCAACCTCTTTCATAATTGGTCTTTCAAGCAAACGTTTTTAACACCTCTGTATAAGTGTTTCTTCAAACCACCATTTTCAATACACTTTTATAATTGTTTTTTCAAACCACCCTTTACACATCCTTTCAAAATTGTTTTTTCAAGCCCTCCTTTTCAATAACCTTGTATAATTGTTTTTTAAACCACCCTTTTCAACACTCTTTTATAATTCTTTTATCAAACCACCCTTTTCAACAACCTTGTATATTAATTAGTTTGTCGAACTTCCTTTTTCAACATTTTTTCATAATTGGCCTTCCTAAACATTCCTTTATTACTTTTTTATAGTTGTTTTCTCAAACTACCCGTTTCAACACCCTTTCATATAATTTACCTTTTTCAAACTTTTTAACATCCTTTCAGATTTGGCTTTTTAAACAAACTTTATAACGCCCTTTCATAACTGTTTTAACTATTTGTTTAAACGCCCCCTTTGATTCCTAAAAAAAAAGAAAATACATTTATGAAATTTAAGATTTTCCTAAGATTGAAGCCTGGATTCAGGGTTCTAGTTATTTTGTTAAAAATTTTAAAAATGACCACCAAACTTACGAAGTTATTCATCAACTAAGGAAAAGGGAAAATCAAAAAATTAAAAAATCCCGTTCTTAAATTTTTGAATATATTGATTGATGATGTAATAAAGATGATGTGTTACTGGAAACTTTGTAACAGAATTTAGACCCACAGAGTGTTGCTAAAGTTGAATAATAATCTAGGGATGGCATGGCGGTTTTGTCTTTAATTAATGGTTTTTCCAAAGTTATTTATAAGAGTTTATTTAAAGATGGAAAAATTAGAGGACAGGGCTGTTTTTTTATATATATTTAAAGCTTTTAGCAAATTTATTTCTAAGAGTTGCTCTAAAATGGAAAATAACCAGGAATTAGGTATTGTTTTTATTCGCGTGCGAGTCTAGTCGCTAGCGACTATACATCTCGCTATGTCGGTCGGTCCCCATTTTGCTTCTTTTGATGGGGGTTTTATAATAACATTATAACTATTCGGCTGATTCTAAAGAAATTTTATAAACTTATGTTGTTTTACATTCTCTTTCGAATGCCATAATTCCCAAACTCCTCCCAAGGATAGCCTGGGAATTATTTTATTTTGGCAATAACAATAATTATTCGGCCGATTCTAACGAATTTTGAAACCCTTCTGTTGTTTTACATTCTCTTTTAAAAAATATATTTGCTAAAGTCTTTCCAAGATTAGTCCGGGAATTATTTTGTTTTGGCAATAACATCATAAATATTCGGCTGAGACTCTGCTAGACCATACTAAACTAAACTAGGCTATAATATGATATACTCTGCTAGCTAAGCCTACAATAGGCTATATTATCCTAAGCTTCTTTTAGGCTAGGCTATATTATGCTAGGGTATTATAGGCTTGGCTATACTATGCTAAGCTATGCTAAAATATAATGTACAAGGGTAATATTTACTCTGCTAATTTAGGCTATAAAATGATATGCAATGATAGCATATATTACGTTAGGCTAGACAATAGTAAGCTATGCTTGACACTGGTATAATAGGATAGTATAAGATATACGTGTATGGATATTTAATTCTAGGATAGTTCATACTATGATACACTAGGCAAGGCTAAGCTATGCCAAGCTATACTAGGCTAGATAGGGACATACTATTCTATGCTAGGGTAAAATAAAGTATAATAGGCTAGGGGCGGCTATACTCTGCTATGCTAGGCTATGTTAGGCTATGCCTTGTAATACTATTTTAAGCTATGATATGCTAGCTAACCAAGATTATAGGAGCCTAAGCGTTCAAGATTATTCTATTCTAGGGTATGGTATGCTATAGTTGTCTAGGATATACTAGGCTAGGCTATAATATCATACGCTTGGTTATATTATGTTAGGGGTGGTTATGCTAGGATAGGCTATACCAAGTTAGCCTATAGTATGCTAGGTTAGGCTCTCGTATGCAAGGATATATTGGCTAGGATATAGAAACCTATATTAGCTTGTCTATATTAGGCTAGGCTCTGGCATGAAATGCTAAGCCATATCTGGTTAGACTAAGCTAGGCTAACGTAAGCTAGGATAAAATAGGCAATGCTACGCTAGGCAAGGCTAACGTAAGCTAGGCTAGGCTATACTATAATATACTAGGTTAGACTAGTGTCTACTAAGCTAGGCTAGGTTATACTAAGCTAAGGTAGGATAAAGTAGCCCATACTATAATATGCTATGTTAGACTAGGGTCTACTAAGCTAGGCTAGGCTATACTATAATATGCTAGGTTTTACTAGGATCTACTAAGCTAGGCTATGCTATAGTAGGATACGATACGCTAGGCTATACTAAGCTAGGGTAGGATAAAGTAGGCTATACTATGCTAGGTTATAATAGGCTAGCTAGATTATAATAAGATAGGCTAGTTTAGACCCGGCACAGCTAGGCTATTCGCTTTTAGGGTAGGCTATCCCTTGTTTGGCTAGGCTAAAACAGAGTAAGTTATACTATGCTATGCTTGGCTATGCTATACTAGGCAGGTTTAGTATAGACAATACTACGCTATGCTAGCCTATTCAGAATAAGTGAGGGCACTTTTAAATGACCTTGTTCATTTATTTTGAGCTTTTATTCATATAATTTTTAAATTTATCATTTTTACTCGCCTTATAATAGTTTTTAATTCCTGAACATAAGAATGAAGATGAGAAAGGTTTGAATTAAATAAATTTTAAAATAGGATTACGAATAAAAAAAGAAGGTCACATAGAAGTTATTCAAAAAATAATAGAAAACACGGTTCAAATTCTCATATTAAGTTTTATAAGTTTCATCGTTGTTAATTTTGCTTTGTTTCTTTTGTATTTGCTTGTTAAGGAATAATTCTGTGAATGATGGTTCTGTATTCTGCGCCTGTCAATAATTTATTCTCTTAGTTTATTTAGTATATTTTCCTGAATATACACGATTGTATCATATGAAATCTTTATTAAATTTATTAAGAGTATGCCTTTATGTACCATTAATGATCTTTTCTCTTTTTATGGCGCAATTTCGTCTCCTCAGCCAGATGGCCCAAAGGCCAGTTAATTGAGTGATTAGGCTGTGTAATCTTTAGGGTTACGATATCCTTTATTTTTTTTTATTTTTTAGAAGCATAAGCATTGTTTTTACCCTTAGAAAATGAAGGCGTACGAAGTTGTTAGAGGAAACAAATGTCTGAAGTGTTCCACCAGTGGGTTTTTAGAGGGATTTGCAGGGAAACGTGCGAGTTTTTTATGTATGCGGTTCCTGATTTATCGGAAGAAACATTATTATTAAAAATTAATCCCTGCTAGAGATGCGGTATAAACATTTTACTCGTAACCACTCGCAGAACTTTAAAGATCTAGGAACAGGTGCCCACACAAACCAAATAGAGTCGCTGTGGGCCAAGGCGAAAATGGGGAATAAAAAAAGATTGTAGAGCTGCTCGTTCTCTGATCGAATCCTAGGGGCAATAATATAAAGGAAAAGACTTAGTTGCTCAAATTTACAAAGAATTTATAAAGTTTATATCTATTAAATAATGTTTAGCTTTTACATTTTTTTACTTTCCGTATTCCTACCATGTAATCGGTATAAGGAAGAGCCAAAGGCTGGTATGGTCGGATAGTCCTCCTTTTATTGTGGAAGCCTTCATCGCGCTTTCATTCCCCGCAATTCCAATATCTTCACGAACCCATTATAAAATTATCACGACATACGCCAGCCTGCTAACTTCAAACCGAGGGGATACGACGTGGAAATCGTTCTCCTCTTGAAAATTGGATCCATCTGTATAAACTGGCACGGGTTTTAGCGTGACACGGAGTGTGCTCCAAAGAAGCCGAACGCAATATAGCCAGCCCTGTAAAAGTTTGAGAGCAGAGGCGGGGTGACAAATAGTTAAAGGTCGTAGCTTCCAGGTTGGCATTCTAGGCAGAACCAGGAGTTCCACCGGCGCGAAAGATATTCCCGGCTCTTGATGAAATTTCCTAGCCCTAAACCCAAAGGGCTTACCGTAGGACTAGCGTCTCTTGGCGGCATAGGCACGGCGAGATCAGTAGCGGATATATTGAGAGCTGTTGGCGACTGAGGGAAGCCTTGGGTCCGCGTGTACATGCGAATAATGGACTGAGCACGGTGCAGAGCGAGTGACAGCTACCCATCATCCACATGTAGGCACAATAGGGGACGTGCGGAAAGGATGTCGCCAGGCGAAGGCTGTTGTGGTGGATCGAGTCCATCTTCTGCAATACACACCTAGATGCGGATGCATAAAACTGGAATCATTATTCAACCTTCGAACGAATAAACGATCGGTAAAAAAGTTAAGCAGTAGCCCTTTTAGCGCACCAGGCGCTGACCCTCACTAAACGAAGAATATCCATGAGGCAGATACAAGAGACCCTAAGGCTGCAAATATGAACCTCCCAGGTAAGGCGGCGCTCAAATACAAGAATTAGGAATTGATGCGAGTCAACCATTTCCAGGAGAGCCCCATTTAGAAATAAGTCTGGGTCAGGTTGGAGATTGAGATGGCAGCAGAAGTACACCACCTTAGTCTTGGACAAAGAAAACCAACACCTTAGCCATAGTGAGAGACGTAGTTCAATGCCTGTTGGAGTTGAGGCTTCAGAGTTGGCATCTGGGCCGCCCCATAATACATAATACATTGAAAGGTCGTCCACGTAAAGCGTAGTGCGAACATCTTTCGGCAGCACTGAGGTGATGCCGTTGATGATCAAGGCAAAAAAGGGGACACCGAGTCTACTGTTCTGCGAAACACACTCTTACTGCTCCATTGGGCCGGATTGGTCTCCCATCGCACCCATCGTGTGGAGAATCTCCATGATACAGTATCGACATTTGGTATCACAGGCCTTCTCCGGATCAAAAACACCGTGTTCTAGTACTGTCTACAAAGGAAGGCCTCGCAGACGGCAATTTCCATTCGAAGGAGAGCATCCAACGTTGAGTAGAACTTGCGTAAGCTGCAGGTGGCAAGCACTGTCCAGAAAATAGGCTAATTTAACATTCACCAATTTCTCTATCAACTTGGACGCGTAGGAGGTTAGAGAGATTCGGCATAAATAGGCCGTGGTAGAGTGATCTTATCAGGTCTAAGTAGTCACATGGAAAAGAGGATCTTCCTGACCTTTCGTAGGCTGGGGAATCAGGTGATCGTTGCTCAAATTAAAGGTGAAAGAAAATTTTGAGCTGAATTGACTAAGGCTTTATTCTTATTGGAACGTAGACTGGTCTTCAAGTATGTGCAGAAAATTTACTGCCGATAACTTAATTTTTCAAAAAATTTCTTTGTGGGTGTGAGACATAGTGGTGTACAAGAATAGTGGGGTTGGGAATAATGGTAAAAATAAGGAAGTCTTAGGGTGGCAGGATTTACAAAGTTGCCTGGACATCAGGCTAATCTCTTTCTTTGTTTACGTCCTACGTCTAAAAAAGTTAGAAGTTAAAAGTATATACGAGGGGCGGTCAATAAGTTTTGCAATTCGGATATAAGGAAACGAGACATAAGGAAAAGTATTCTATTATTTTTTAATATAACTACCCCCGACTTCAATGCACTTGTGCCACTTGTCCCTGAGGATTCGAATTCCCGAAAACTAGAAATCTCCCCACTGCTGTTCAATCCACTCCTGGAAGACGAGCTGGACATCTTTATCGTCACCAAACCGGCGTCCACGCAGTGCAGCCTTGAGCTGGCGGCATAAAAGGTAGTCGCTAGAGGCCAGATCTGGACTGTAGGGGAGATTATTGAGCAACTTAAATCCGCACTCGCGCAGGGCCGCTTGTGCAACTCTGGACTTGTGGACTTTGACGACATTGAAGTAGATCATGGGGCGTAAGGTTTCTAAGGACCAAACGGGCAGAGACCTTGGTCATAGCCAAATTGTTGTGGATGATGTTGATAACAGTTCTATGTGATATTTCAAGTTCTCGCTCGATTTGTTCGACCTTCACCCGTCGATTTTCGAGGATCATCCTCGCCACACGGGCCGCATTGTTATCGTTGGTCACGTCTGATGAGCGTTCTGGACGGGGCCATCTTCAAGGGACTCCCGACCATGGCAGAACTCCCTATTCCAGCGAGCAATGGTTGCATAGGGAGGGGCGGTGTCGGTGTACTCTGCAACCATGCGTTCATGGATCTCTTTTGCATTCTTGCCTTCCTTGGTAAAACATTTGATCACTGTGCGGTGCTCAACCTTCTCCTTTGTTGGAAAATTTGTGAATGACGATCTGCGATCAGCTACTTCTTCTTACATCGACAAGGAAGGAGTGTCTGGCTGCAAGTCTTGACTTGTCATAACTTGTCATAACTTGTCCTAACACCCCCACATACAGCCCTTTCCCTTCCTCTGTTTTGCCTTACCGATTCGCAAAACTTATCGACCGCCCCTCGTAGTGGATAGTAATAATTACGATACCGTGGTGAAATGGAATGAGTAAGAGTTAGTGCAGGTTGCTAGGTAACCAGCCATCACTTTCGTTCTTATCTCCACGTTTTATAATCTCATCATTTGGTTAATTGCGTTGAGGCTCTGACGCCTCTATTCTTCTTCTAAGAATTTATTTTGTCCTATTCGAATATTTCGCAGTTGTTGGTGACTTCTTTGCTTTGTTTGCAATTCTGTAGTGATTCTTCTACTATCTATATATTGGTACGAGATTAACTCCATTTAACGGTTTTCCGCTCCTAAAGTTTGCTCTATTGTTCGCTCTATGTTCTATTGGGATCTGCATCTTCCTTTGTTCATCTTCGTCTAGAAGTGTTTCTAGTTTATTCCATATTTTGACCACTCTTTTATGTAGGGATACATTAACTGGCTCCATCTCAATTTCATGTCTCTTGCGCTCTCTCCTTCTTGTATTACTAATTACTAGTACTCCACTGTTTTGTACTCTCTGTAATTTCACGTTATTGGTTTTGTGTAGATTGCTTTTAAGAATTGTGGGATATAATAGTACTGATTACACAGAAGGTTGTATATTTTGATTTTATTCTTTGTCTTTTGGTTTTTATCCTGATAAAGTTTCGCTAAGTTTGCCTTTGCTAGTTTGATTCTCTCGGTAGTGTGTTTTTGATACCCGTTAGAAGTTCTCTTTAGTCCTAGTACTTTGCCTTCCTTTTAGTATCTGTACCTACTTCGTTTATCGTTACTCTTGATATTTTTTTTCGTCCTATTGGAATAGTGGTAAGCTTGTTTACGTTTGTCCTTATCTTCCTTTTTTTTTTCAAATTTATTTATATTTTCGAATTCTGCGCCAGTGATTCTGGCTGCCGTTTGTGGATGCCTGTATGGACTATTAACGCTTACACTGGTCAACAAATTTGAACTTTTTGTAATCATCAGAGACCTGAGCAAACTTTTTTCATAGCATTTTTCTCGCTGATTTCCAATCTGACTTTAGTTTTCTTCAGCACATCGGGTTTTCGAAATATTAGAAAATGCAATATGACCACCGTCGCTGATAGAATGTCGCGTTTTACTCTGATTTCTTTGCAGAAACTAGTGATATATGGTTGCATAGCGCCATCAGTGATATCATCAGGTACGAGGCCATCGTCAGGTAGAACTGGGATTGGCGAAGATACTTCATGGGGAACTGGTCTGCACGCTGAATCCATGGTTGGATAAACAATTCGGTGCTTGTTCTTTGCAGAAAACTCTTTCATGGTCACACTGCAGATATAGCAATCTTCGAGAGGATCTCTGGGCTCTCTCCATATCATAGGAAGAGCGAAAGGCATTGAAGCTTTCTTTTTGTTAATCCAGTTACGTAATACATTAGATCAGGAAGTACAAATTTGGTGTGGTGCCTATGCTTTATCTTGATCACCAAGAGGTCAACCGAAGGGAAGTTTTTACATTTTCTTTATATCATTTGTGATACTACGCTGCTGAGATTTTGTCTTAAAATGCCTACATACATATCAGAATTTATCTAGGTGATTTTTGCACTCTCAAGGCATTGTTACTGCTTTGTGGGAATATTTGGAAGCCTCTTATGATCAACACAGAAGGAGAAGCTTAGTAGATGCACATCACATGAGGAACCTGAAAGCATAAAACGCAATTATAAATAATTGCGCAAAATATACTTGCGGATTTAAATATTAATGAATTCTTCTCTATACCCCTTTAACCAACAAGAACTCACGAAGCATCTAGTTTGCTCATCTTAGCAGTACAATAATGATGCATGCAATAAAGCAATACTAGTAATATACTACATTTTATAATCACAGGCGGCCATTTTGTATTTTGGCATATCTTAAAAACGGTACATTCTAGAGCAAAACAAAAGGCTAATCCAGATTCAACATGGATAATGCATTCAGAAAAGTATAGTAAAGTCTCCGATAAAAAATGTGTGTTGCTTAGTGTTATCGTAGATTGGATTTGGAAGGTCCCCTGTATATATACTATATACCGTCGGGCTGATACATCCTCCTTGGGGAACGCCTTAAATGATTTCAAATTCGGGTCTCCGATATCCTTCTAAGCTGATGAATGCTGTGCGGTCTGTGATGTAGTCACATATGCAGTTTGTTAGGATAGGTGGACGTCCTAAACTCTTGATCTTGTATCTTAGGCTTATTCTATAAGCCTTATCAAAAGCCTTTTACACATCTTTTAATACCAGACCTGTGTATTTTCGGTCATATTTAGCTTTGGCTATTGTTTCTACTATTAAGGCCAGTGCCGTCTCAGTACTTCTACCTTTTCTGAACCCGTGTTTTGTGGCAAGAATTAGATCGCTGTTTTCTAGGTGTTGCCTCAATCTCCTGCCTATCAATTTTTCAAGTAGTTTGGCCAGTGTTTCTAGTAGAGTTATCGGCCTGAAGTTTCCTGGTTGTTCAGGGGGCTTGCCTGGTTTTGGAAAAAATACTATATTCCCTCTTTTCAGGGCGTCAGAAAAATACCAGGCGCTTATTGCCGCATTGAAGATTTTTACTATATTTGCAAGGAATACATCTGGCGCTCTTACCAGGTTTTTGCGGGATATCCCTGTGTCACCAGGAGCTCTTTGCTTGGTGTTGTTAAGAGTATTTTTTAATTCCTCAAGTGTTATTGGGTCTACTCCTTGTTCCATCCTTACTGTATCTGAAGCAGAGTGATTGGGTCTCATTTCTCCTCTGTTTCTATCTATCTTCAACTATTCTAAGTTCAAGGTCACGGTCAAAGTCTTTGTTTTCTTCAGGTGATATGTTGAAAACGTTATACCAGTGTTCTTTAAACGCGGCCGCAATTTTTTCTGGTTCTAGCGCATCTACTCCATTGTATTTGATGGCTATTTTTGTTTTCGGCTTTTTATTTCCTCTCACCATGCTGATCTTTTGCCAAAATTTTGTAGGATTTAGTTCGGAGTCTATCCCGTCTACTATTTGGTCCCATCTTATGCCTCTTTCTGTCATAATTATTGTGTTCATTTCTGTCCTCATGTTGAGGAGGCGTTCTCTATCACCTGTTTCTGGAGCAACTCGCTCAATCTTTTATATTAGGTTGAAATATCTATTTTCCAAATCTGCTAATTGTGGCTATGCTGATGGTGAGGCAAAGTTCTAAACGTTGTTCTGGGTATATGATTTTTGTTTGCATCTATTAGCTTTTTCATCATGTTGTTCAGTGCCTCATCTATCTCTTCGAGGGTTGGATCGTTTAAATTTGGTTGTGGATAATCTGTTAAGTCTTCGGCGTTGCCGCTCTAGTTAGCATGTTTAAAGCTTTTCTGATTGGGCCTTTGATTTGTATAGGGGCTGCGGACAATGTTACTACCACCATTTCTTGGTCGCTGATGGAGAGTGGGCCTCTTTCTATTAAAGAGTTATATTGGAATTTAAGGGAAACTAGCGCGATATCTGGTTTAGCTGCTCTTCTTAAGCCGATGTACGTAGGGAATTTCGGTCTGATACTCTCAACTATGCCTCTTGTTATTAGCAAATCAACATTTCTTCCGCTGTTGTTGAAATTAGCAGTATACCCTGAGGCTCATGTTCGGGCGTTTAGGTCTCTTAAGTATGATACTTGTTGATTTTGACCAAATATCTGCATGAATTTATGTATAGGCACATATTTCCTCCTCGGGGGATGGTACCCTGCCATAATTATTATTTCTCCTGTTCCATTCTTTACTTTGATGGCTAAGTAGCCCCCATCTAATTCTTTCAATCTTGTAAATTTTATGTCATTTCACTCGGCTATCACTATCCGTCGTAGGTAATATCCTCTGTTGTATTATAGATTGTTATACGATTAAAGAATTTAATGTGGTCTCTTTCCGGATCGATGTTGATTTCATTTTGTAGGATGATCTCAGGGTCAACTTTGACGTATGAATTGGTACATTGACACATTGTTACATATTATTTTAAACTTTCTTTTCCTTTTCATCTTGTACATATCTTATTGTCCAAGTGAAGATCTTCTCTCAGTTTTCTTTATCCGCCTTTCAAGGGGAACTTTGTTCGCCCGCTTCTTTTCTTTTTAAATTCTTCTTTCTTTATATTAAAGCAGATCTCTTTCGGGATCATTATTCCTCCACTCATTAGACATTCATAGACTTCATTACCTGAATACGGGCCTTTAAATTGGTAATTAAAAGTTTTTTTTTAATTTCTATGATGATTTCCTTATTCTTTCCTATGGGTATGAGTCAATCTTCAGTGGCGTATACTCTCAGATTAATGCGCTTTTTGTTCTTATTTTCCTTCATGGCTTGGTGGTGGGATTCCTCTTTTCCTTCTTCTTCTATTGCTTTTCTTTCCTGTTGAGTTTCGAAGCAGCCTGCCACGGCTACTGGTAATTCCACCTCCATTCTCTCTTCCTCTTCCTGCGCTTGCTTGCTCTTAAGTCTTGGATCTCTCTCTAATCCTGGATTGATACTAGTCAATTGGATGGAGGGTTGATTTTCACCTGCTTGTGTTTGAGTTTCTAACGTCGGCGTTGAGTATTTGATATTTAATACGCCAGCCAAGGGCCGGTTCTTCAAGAACCACATAGGTTCTAACCAGCTATTACTTAGCATTTGGTTGTTCCTTGGACTAGGTTCTAGGGATTGCAACCTTCATTATATGTGCATGTATTATGCACGCCAGTATGGTTAATGATTTTTCTTGTTTGAGCTCTATTATATTTTTTGCCGCTACTATTTGTTCCGCTGTTGCCTTCGCTACTTTGGCATATGTTTAGTTTTCTTATCCTCCTAAAATCTTATCTTCTCTCTCCTCTTCTTCTCAATAATCTCTTTTTTAATGGGAAGAGCATTCACCATCATGCGATGGTTCCTGCCACAATTCGCGCACATATTTTCTTTGCTTTTACAATAACTCCACGTATGTTAAGTTGAGCGGCATTCTGAGCATTTTGTTTCTCTTGGGGGGGGGGGAGGGCAGTCCCTAAACGTATGCTGGTCTGAAGCGAAGCAGCTGAAACAAGTGATAACATTTATGAACTCATCGCTTTTTATTTGGTCCTGGGTTATCTTTAGGTTGAATGCTATCAGGCCGTACTCTCTTTCCTCACGTGCCATTCCTGTTTCTCTGAGCAAAACTTATAAAACCTTAGCATACTCTTCCTTGTTATTTTTGTCGGAATTTCACAACTTTCTTAACTTTAGCCCATACTTGTCTTTTTTCGATTTCTTCTTTTATTTCCGTTGTTGTATGCTCCCATATCCACGGATCTATCTGTCGACAGTGTATGGCTTTTTGGCCTTCCATTTGTGGAAGAACTTTAGCTTCTAGTCTAATTTTCTGGAGGCCTGATATGGCTTCCTTACTGAGTAAGTTAACTATATCTTTTTTCAGTTTGGCAAATGGCCAAATAGCTTGTTGGCTAGTCTAGGAGTCGGATGAGTACTATTCCTAGTTCTCCATATATCACGTTAAATACAAGAGTGTGTTCCAGTTTTTGTGCTCCTTTCATGGTCCGTAAAGGGACTCTTTCCTTCCCTTTCATTATTCTAATCGAGCTTCTTTCTTTTCTTCATTTAGCGTTCTTAGGCGAAAATGTAAGGAAAAGGCGAGAAAACAAAAAAATAGAATGTGCGGCTAAGATTCAGTTATTCGTCTGGCTTATTCCGCTGGCATGTCAGTGAAACCTATCAACCTGTCTGAGGCCTAACCCTGACAGTGTTTGCTCCACTCAAAAGGATCTGCCGCTTACACGGGTACTAACCCGTCCCGGGCTTAGCTTCGGCCTGCGCCGAGTAAGCGGCCGAATTCAGATATGGTTCCTTTCCTTATGAGTATCTATAGAGGCTCAGCTTCCTTAACCGTTGTGGAATAGAGACACAGGAGTATATGTAGATGGTGAAGCCTTAGTATTATGAAGGCTTGTTAATCAGTCACCACAACTTCTTTTCCAGGAGGAAGCGATGCACTGAACTTCAATCAGTTGTGAGGTTTGAATCGCTGTGTGAAAATGTTCGTAAGAAAATTTACCAACATCTGCTATCAAAATTCTCTTTCTTTGTTTTAAATGTTGCAGATCTATATATATTTATTATACGTGAACATAAGCTATACACAATTAACCAATCAGGATTAAGCAGATTTTATTAACAAATTTATGTTTAATTTATTCTATCAGCTTTAAGACAAATTTTATGTTTTACACATAAGCGCTGCAAAATTGACCAATCAGCGTTAACATAGGGTTTAGGAACAATTTACGTTCAATCTCTTATAAACATAAACGTCACTGAAATTGAGTTTTCCTCACCGTCGGCTCCACTACCAAGATTGCCAAAAGTTAAAGATATTATCGAAGGAACGATCAGAGACAAATATAAATGGAAATACGATTGCGACACCAGCAAAGAAGACGTATTCGCGGCACTCAAGGGAGGCAATATCAAGATATGTCACAATCTATCAGAGGAACAATTTAAGAAGAAGAGATTCGGGAAAGTAAGGTCGCCCGCACGTGAAGAGCCATCGAAAGTACAAACCCTCGAGAGAGAATAATATGGACTACAATAAGAAATATGTCAACAGACTAAAGATCTTTTCACTCAATGTAAATGGCTGGGAATGTCAAAATTCTGTTTAAAACCACATAATTCCTGGAGTAGACCCGGACATCTTACTTATCTATGAGCACGGCCTTAACGCAGATACCAATCCCATCAAGATCTACAACTATAACACCATCATGGCCAGCCACACTAATGAAAGTTACGATGGCGTTGTAGTTGTCATGCGTAAGGGAATCAAGTTCAAATAAATTAACAACCGAGAGTATTCGTACATCGCTATAAAGGTCAGCACAACAATCGACGATCTTGTCATAGCTGTTGGGCACCAGCACCCAAGACGACAAAATCTTCCCATTCCCAACTGAAATTGATTTTTCCTTACCTATATATGCCTCACCGTCGGACCCACTACCAAGTTTGGCAAAGGTTAAAAATATTATCGAAGGAACGATCAGAGACAAATTTAAATGGGATTACGATTGCGACGCCAGCAAAGAAGACGTGCTCGCGGCACTCAAGGGAGGCAATATTGAGATATGTCACAATCTATCCGGAAGACCATTTATGAAGAAAAGATCCGGGAAATTAAAGTCGCCCGCACGTGAAGAGCCATGGAAAGTACAAAAGCTCCAGGGAGAATTATATGGACTACTTTATGAGATATGTCAACAGAATAGAGATCTTTTCACCCATTGTAAATGCCTATGAAGGTTAAAAGTTTGTTTACGACAACATAATTCCTTTAGTAGAACTGAACATCGTCATTATCTCTGAACACGGCCTTAACACAGGTACCAATCCCATCAAGATCTACAAATATAACACTATCACGGCCAGCCGCATTAATGAAAGATACGATTGCTTTGAAATTACACTGGGTAAGGGAATCAAGTTCAGAGAAATTAACAACCCGGAGGAGTCGTACCTTGCTATAAAAGTCACTACAACCATCGACTATCTTGTCATATCTGTCGGTTACCAGCACCCAAGACGATCATATCTTCCCAGTCCCAAATTACTTTGCCTGTTAAAAAGAAATATCTCTGCCATCCTGATCGGTGACCTTAACGCCCGCTGTAGTGAAACTGGCTATACGACGGCGTTAACTGGATGAAGTACCTTCCTGAGCCTTCTTAGGGAACGTGGCGTGGGCGCAAAGCGTTCGCCACGTTTGTGAAAAGTAGTTCCTCCACAACCCCTGACATCATCCTCAATAATGATAACTTTGTATTGAACCATACTAGTCCCAGGCCCATATACTCCGTCATACCACGTTATCATGGTTACTACCATTTCAACCTAACCTATCCAAGTTAGAATCCCCACTCGCAGAAGTTTGCCCAACGAAAACTGAACCAATTATAAAAGAATCCTCTAAGATTTTCAGCTGGAACATCTGGACGGGTTTACCCTCGAGGACATCGCCAGACATTTAAAAAATGTTATGTCTAAAATAAAAGCAAAGGGCAGAATAGCCATCTTGATGAAATGAGAATATTATGCAGAGGAAAAACAGATTGGAGTAGATAATTTTGGAGATAAACGCGTACGGAAACACAGCAAATCGATACCGAGAACCCAGAAAATTTTGTCTGGAACTTAGACACTTAATTAGCGAGAAATCTAAAATGATCTGGGACGGAATCTTCGATAGAATTGACTTGGAAGGCGACCCCCAAAAGTTTTGGACACATATCAGAAGGTTAAGCGGCACTTTTTCTACCAAGACCAACGTCACCATCACAGCTGACAGAAGAAAAAGTACTGATGATCAGGAGATTAAACACCACTTTAGATAACGCTGAAGGAAGAAGTTTGACATCGCAGAGGAAGAGAATAAGAACTTTGACATGGAGTATGAGAAGAGAGTCTTGTCATATTTAGAGGTGCGAGGGCCAGCGATAACACCCTTCCACTTGGTCAATAGCATTCGGCGGGCGGGAAAAGAAGAAAGACCCTTTACCCACGATATATGAGGTATCCCTAAAAAAGCTTTAAACATTGGGCCCCGGGCATTTCAGGTATCACCAGAGCACATTTATTGAATGCCCCATCAAAAATAAACGAGGCGAATCTGAACCGTTTTAATGCCTGCCTATACGTCGACAACTTCCCTGATCTAATTCAAAGAGCGAGGATTATCTTTCTTCTCAAGCAAGGAAAACCTGAATCGGAAGTCAAGACCTACAGGCCTATATCTCTTCTACAGTTTTTAGGAAAGTTATTTGAGAAGCTTCTAAATGTCAGACTGAGGAACTATTTGGACGCAAGGGACCAATACAACGTGCAACAACATGGCTTGCGTAAACACCTTGGTACGGAAACTGCCCTTGCCCTAATGACAGAGTTTGTCGCCAAAGTCAAGGCCGAGTATAGGAGGTTGGATGTCGCATTTAGAGATGTCGCTTCAGCATTTGACAAGGTCTGGATACCCGGACTGAAGAAAAAATATACGATCTTGGGATGGAAGCTAACATCACTAAAATCATTTGTGACTATCTAGAGGATCCAAATAAAACTATAAAAAATAATGACTTCGAAGGGCAGCCCTTCGCAACGAATGTTGGTGTACCTCAAAGGGGCTGTTTGAGCCCAATGATGTACACGGTATACACAAATAACTTCCCCTTTCCTATCCAGGATTACGCACTTTATGTCCAGCTAGCCGATGACCTATCATAGGTGATCACCAGCGACTACCTAGCTCCTATCGATATTGCTAACAGAACGGCAAGCGAAATCGATAACTTCAATGCCTTTGAAAGAAGCAACAAAATACTCACTAACACTGATAAATTTAAAGTCCTCCCCATCGGACGTATAAAAACAGTCAAAATACTGGTACGCGATAAGTTATATCCTTACACCAGTATAGGTCTGTCTCTCGGACTAAAAATTACTTCAAGAGGGTATGGCGACCATCACAACAAGAAGGACGAACAGGCCAAAATAAGGTTACAACAACTCCATAGACTCAGGAAGCTCTCCTCCCATAACCAAAACAAGTTCTACATGGCCCTGGTAAGACTGATCATGCTGTAACCTGCCATTCCTTTACACCTGGCAAGTAGAACCCAAATGAGAAAAGTTAAAGCGGTTCAGAATTAGGCACTACGCGTCATCCTTGATGTCACTCGCCTGGACCGCATTTCCTCAACCAGACTGCACGATCTCGCGAAAATCGAGCCCCTGAACGATAAAGCAAAAGCCATATCGAGAAAACTTTACGAGTACATACCGGATAGAATACTCCAAAACGTAATACTACCGGAACCTGACTACCGAAACAGATGCTACCGTCAATGATTCGCCACTAGCCAACTGCAAACGCAGGAGGTTGTTGAACCTATATATTGATGAAAAACGATATTCAAGAATCATTTACAAGTAAATAGGACATTAGTTTGAACTCTAACATACGACTTTATGTAAGTTAACAAATAAATGGACAACAAATAAAACACGAACAAAAGATATAAACAAACGTCAATGAATAAATATATAAAAGATCTGTAGTAGACAACAAATAAAACAATAACAAAAGAGTGAAACAAATGACAACAAAAATAAATAAAAGAGCCGAACAGGACACAAAAATATATATGTATGAAGACGCGGAAACCGAGTAAGCTCTACTAACACAGATAAAGCAAGTTCGAATACCAAAGCTTAAATGCTTCTATCAAACAAGCTCAAGATTTATAAAAGAAGCCCATAGAAAGCCAATGCCAGACGTACTGGAACACAATTCTTTTATTTTAATCACACATTTTCTTACTATAACCCCTCCTACTATCATACACCAATTTCCTATCTTTGAAGTTTATTATCTTTTTCCTTATTGATGGCTCAGACACCATTAAAGAAACAACGCAAATTCAGAGGAAGGTGCCACTCTATAAAGGAAGTACAGGAATGGAGGGCAAAGTCAAAAACGTGAAATCTTTTTCACTTTTCCCTACGGGGAATTAACGGATAGAATGTGAATTATGCGACACATCAACATTTGCATTATTTATTATTCGACTCCTCGAAAGTCTTGAACGACCTGTGAGCAGCGCCAACCAAAGATGACAGTCTAACGGTCAATTTTTATTCACGCTTTAAAAAGGATAATGCAATTTTTATTCGTACGGAAAGAAATGATACGATTTTATTCGTTAAGAAAGAGAATACTGCAATTTTATTCTAAGAGTCAATAATTAAATAAGGGTTTAATATCTCTTTACTCCATTGACAAAACTTATTGTTTTGCCATTTTATGGAATATTACTTTGGTTTACTGTAAACCAATTAAAGAATTCCATAAGATTTCAAAATGTTCATCTTTGGGGTAATTTTGTGTCATATTTGATTTTGTAATGTTGTTCCAGCACCACAATCTCTACTCGGTTTCCGAAAAGCCAGCACAGTAGCGATTCTCCAGGATTCAGGGTGTATACCATCTACCAAGATCCTTTTGAAAAAATATAATCGAAAGACCATGCCTCGGTCACCGAGGCGTAGAAACATGGCGTACGTGACTTCGACCAGACCAGGTGCGATGTCCGGAGACGAAGCGAGAGCGGAACGCAACTCACTCGATGTTAACCTGTCGTTGAAGTGTTCGCCACTTCTAGAATACTTTTGAATCGCTTCCACACCTCTGCTTGAGGGTTTTTTTCCGTTAGATGAAGACACGTATGCCCGCTAGAAAGACCGACCGCCGGGCGTGCTCCGAAACATAACGGAACCTAGCCCTAGCTCAATGAAATTCAGCGACAGTGAACTCGTTCAGGCGGCGCATATAGATCATGTAGAGAATTAATCTGTTTGAGGGCCCTCTCACACTCGGCTGAAACCCTCGGAAGCGTTCGGCATTCAAAACAGCCAGACTTTCTAGGAATAGTACTTAACCCCACGGCGATGAGATTGCCGAAGATGTACTTAACGGCTTCATGCTCGCGCCAAGCACCTCTGCGGCGTGGTTTTAGCCGGCATTCGCAGATCAGAGTGCTAGTTCAAAACAGGAAAATGAAGCAGTTCTCAGGTATTAATGCGTAAACTCGTCCATATTTAGGACGCATATATCCAACTCGTCGATCAAGTGGGCAATCACCTGACCATTAAGATCGATCGAGTAGTCTCCCCAGAGGGGGTATCTACCATTTAAATCCTCGAGTAAGAGAAAGGGCTTTGGAAACAGTGCCACGACGTGGTGGAATTTCCGCGCGTCGAAGTCGGCTGAGGGTGAGATGTACGTAGAAATAAGAGCATACCTCTTATTTAGGTGCAGCTGAAAAGATATTGACTGAGAAGTGTTATTGAAAAAAAAAGCTAAGAACAGAGCCATCATGCAGGGTGTAAGTGGCGCATCCTCCTATATAGCCCCCATTTCGTGGTAGTGGGGTCGCAAAACCCTTATACCCCGGGAGGGTGAGCAGGGGGCACGCGTCATCATGGTCTCCTGCAAAAAGATAGCTAAGGGAAAACTGGAGGTAACAAGCCTCCGCCTATCCTCCCAGTTAGCCTGGAGTCCGTGGCATTTTTGTTAAAGGAATATGCCCTCCAGGCCAAGCTCAGGGCAGATGCAGGGGCACTCTTCGGAAAGAAGACCCTCACGGGAATGGCCGTACACCTCCTGCAATCAGAACTCCCGGCGCTGTTGACAAAAAAATCTCCTGAAGGCGCTGTCACCTTTGATAACTTATCCCTCGGCCTCGAAACCTTAGGCAAGCAGGATGACATAGGCGGGTCGTCATTTGGAGAATTCACCGTCTTTGAGCCACAAGGCCTACCAATAGGTGTGTGTAGGAGCCGAAGCTCCCTTAACGGACGTGCGGAACTTAGCTTGGTCTCTCACCTGTCCGTTTGTTTCTTTTCCTTTTTAGGAGAGGAGCGAGGAGTATGAACCCGCTTCTCTCATTCAGCGAAAGGATCCTCTAGGCCAGATGGACCGGTCTCGGCATGATGAGATCGGAGATGAGATGGCTCCTCTATTTGTGAGACCTCGGTGGCCCGAGCCTTTTGTGCAGAGCTTGCGTAGGGGCATCATCGGTTCTTTGATAGGCATTGATCCATGGTTGGACCCCAGGGAATGTCATACCGTCTGAGGCTGGGTCACCACAGGGACCATGTCCATCTCCGGGGGAGGCCTCCATATGCCCACTCTTCGAGGGGAAAATACGGGGGTCGGCCCTTTAGCCCACTCCTGCCGCCCAGTGGCAAGGCAGCACTTCGCAATGGCGGCCCACTTTGTGTTGGACGTAAAATTAATAGACTGGGAAAGGAAAGAGAGGGGTATGTGAGGAATGTATGAGTAGATGTGAGGCAGGGTGTTAAAAACTTACCATCTTAAAGCGGAGCTAAGGGGTCAGAGGGCGTTTTTCCGTCCCCCTTTCATCCAGATCCGGGATGGATTGGTGAGACAAGGCTGGTCGCTGTCTATCCTGTGAAATTAGAGGCCGACCAGAGAAAGTTATGAATGGATTGTTCGAAAGTAAGGAAGCTGGGTAAGAAGACAGGGTGTCTGAAAGAAGGAGTGGAGGCTAATCTGGAGCCAGAGGGTTGCTGAGTCCCGTTAGCATGGCGATCACTTACGAGGAAAGCCCGGGCTAAAAGAGAGGAAATCAACAGGCGTTCAGACTACGTCTAAAAACCTGAATTTCTCCAATAACTGCAGGATAAGTTGATGGAATATCAGAGCGAAGGAATCCGGCCTTAGGCGAGAGAGAAAGTATGTGGAGTGAATACAATAATTTTTTTTTATTTTTTTTTTATTAAGGGGGTATCTGGCGACCGCCGTCTTAGGCATAAGTCGCCGTAAACAAACAGCCTAGTTCTAGGCTACTTTAAAAAATTAAACAGGAAACAATAAAAAGAAATAACAATAACAATAACAAAGCAATAACAAAAACAATAACAAAAACAAAAACAACAATTTAATTGGGTTGAATGAAAGGGAGAAGGCCAGGCTCCCCCAAAAAGTCAATAAGAGGAATACAATGAAAGGCCCCAGTATGAGTGCCTTCCCTTATCTAATAGGCGGGAGGGAAAAATTTGAACAGCGTCAAATATGGAGAATCGTTTCATAAAGACAAAGAACCCCCTGAACAAGCTAAAGCATCCATTTAGCCTGGGACGATTTGTTTCTTTTCAAATGAAAAGAACTTTTGGCAGAATTAGTTACACAACACTGAAAACAACAGGTGGCTTGCAAATAATCCATGCGACGTTTGACGTATCATGAGAACCAAGTTTCCCCAAAGTATGATGCTATATGGGTTTTTCTCCAGATAGGGTGTGGCTATACCACCCAACATGTTTAAGGAGACTCTTAGGTAAAATTCCTACGGCTATATAGAACAACTGTATAATGTGGCGAAACCATGGCTGGAGATGGTTGCTGCTGAAATCCCATACCTCTAGAAAGACAGAGAAGTGTCTGTCTGAGAATTAATACGATTTCACCAGTCCCACTTTCTGCCCTCCTAGATTGTAATGACATGGATTCTATTTATGGGACGCGATAGAAAAAGACACAAACCGTTCTGCGTGAGACCCTAGGGTAGAGCTGGGGACCAAGATCAAGCAGTTGTTCGAAGATCTTCCCATGTTCCGGAGCCGTCTTTATTGATGCTGGGGCGGCTACTTTGAATAAAGTGTTATCTCCCAGCCAAATCCCACTTGATATTTAAGAAATTTTTCTAAGTAAATTTATTGTTAGTTAAAAGATTGCGGGGGAGTTTTTGTCGCGTGAGTCTAGTCACGAGCGACTCTACATCTCACTATGGCGGTCGGAGATCGGTCGGTCCCCGTTTTGCTTTTTTTTGTTACTGTAATAACATTGTAACTATTCGTCTGAAACCCTTATGTTATTTTAAATTCTCTTTCGAATGATATTTTTTCAAAAGTCCTCTTAAGGGTAACCCGTGAATTATATTTTTTTGACAAAAACATCATAACTATTCGGCCGATTCTAACAAAATTTTAAACCCTTATGTTGTTTCACATTCTCTTTTAAGTGATAGAATTGCCAACGTCGTTCCAAGGTTAGTCCAGATATTACTAAAAGTTTTAAAGGCTGTAAGGTCATAAAGCAGAACAAGTGAGAGCGCGGGACTTTTTGGTCAGCTGACCTTGTTTTCTTTAATGCAAACCCACAAATTTAGCCATAACACCCATATATATATATATATATATATATATATATATATATATATATATATATTTATATATATATATATATATATATATATATATATATATATATATATATATATATATATATATTTATATATATTTATAAATATATATATATATATATATATATATATATATATATATATATATATATATATATATATATATATATATATATATATATATATATATATATATATATATATATAAACACGATCACAATGGCAGCAATTTCGTTTTAACTTTACTTTTCATCGTCTTACGCAAGGCAGGCGTACGCAAATGGAAACGAAATGAAGTTTTGGAGATCTCAGTTTAGAGTATCTAATCTTATTTTGGACATATTTTCGAAATTTGAATATGAGCTATTATTGTAATTCTGTTATAGGAAATTCGTTTATCGAACCCGAAGGAAAAAATATTTCCAATGAACCCAATTTCGATAAAAACACACGATTGAAAGCACACATGGATACACGTTATATGCATGGAACGCATGAAGAAAAACGCTTGTAGGAGCATGTAAGTACAAAAATTTAAATCCTCAAGGGGAAGCGAGTATCGGTACAAACAGTGCTATCAATTGTATAAATGGATCGTACAGAAATGCTAAGAATGTTATGCGTAAACTAAGAATATTTAAAAATGGCAACCAACGTGATACGGACAACAACATCACGAAAACGCTAATAACAATAGATTTTTGCCCTTACCTACTATACCTCTTATGCCTCGTTTAATTTTTATGCTTTTGCTTTTTTATACAATTGTTTGCCTTTATTCCACTATCAGATATTAATTATATTAATTCAGGAAAGTGGATAGTCTGACCAGATTTTTTTTCTCAAATGATATACGGCCTGTTTAGTATCTAATATATATGTAGGGCGATCCATAAAACTCCTCGCAGCGAGTTTGAAAATGTTATTAAGAGAACGAAATTACTAGCTCCAATCAATCTTTTATTTTTCCTACATGGTACAACCAAACATATATATATATATATATATATATGCAGATTTTGTTAAACACCCTAGTATATTTCTCCTTTATTAATTTTCTTTGGAAACTTTCCAATTTCCTTATATTTTTTTTAGTTCATCTTGTTGTTGGTAAACAACTTCTCCTACGTTCATCTCTTTTTTAATTAAAATGTGTTTGGTAAAAACCAAAATTGACTTTAATTGCATAGCTTTCGATCTATGCGATCATCTTCAGAGTATCTTTCCTCCTGTATCGGTGAGGAATGGTCTAGTAATAATGGAAAGAAAATGGATTTTAGGGGATATTCATTCCTCCTCGCTTAAACGTTATGTTACGAAAACAGGCACATCCTGTGCAAGCGGAATTTTAAAACAAATTTAATGTTCGAATCCAGCCCGTAGTCTGGATGTTGATTGCTGGCCTTTCTTCGTTAATTAAAGATGGTTCTAAGGTGTTCAGTCTAGCTTTATTTCTCTCTTTTTGTATCGTTGTGTCATGAACCAATATGTCCCTGATTAAGCTGATATAATGCACAGTGTCAATATGATTTTAGGGTGCTCCATGTTACAGGTGCATTGTCAAACCCCTCGAAAGTGTTTTGGTAATTATACCGACATATTTTAAGTTGTTTTAAAGCTTACAGTATTCATTCGGGCAGGTAATTCGTAAACAATGTTCGTAGACTACAGGATCGAGGAGGTTTGCCAGATGTTGTTTTTCATAATGAGATTTGTAACATTTTTCGCGGAGGAATGAATATCATCTAAAATCCGTTTTCTGTTTTCATTCTGACTCCACTATTCTTGATTGATAAAGGAGGAAAGACACTCTGAAGATGACGGCATAAATCGAAACCGCAGCAATTAAAGTCAAGTTTGGTTTTTACCAAACACATTTCTATTGAAAAAGAGATGAACGTAGGAGAAGTTGTTTACAATTACAAGATGAACTAAAAAAGATAATAAGAAAAATGGAAAGTTTCAAAAGAAAATAAAAGAAGGCTAAATGTTTCTTAACAAAATCGGCATAGAAGAAGGTCTGCTACCCATTTATACTAATATATATATATATATATATATATATATATATATATATATATATAAATATATATATATATATATATATATATATATATATATATATATATATATATATATAATAGATAGAGATATACTCGTATGTATATATTTCAATATTGCTTTATGATTTCCTTTAGCTTCACTTGTTTTAAGGAGCTAGTATCTACGAGGGGGAGTCAAAAAGTTCTCAGATATATGGCATAAAATTTTTATTTGTAATAATACTGTAATCATTTTTCTACATAAGCTCCATTAACATCTATACACTTTCTTAATCTATGAATCCAACGGTAAAGACCATCTTTGTAGAATTCACGGGGTTGTCTCTGGCACCAAGTAATGACCTGCTTTTTTGCTTCATCTAATGATTGAAACCGGGTTCCTTTTAGGTGTCCCTTTAAATTTGGAAACAGAAAAAAGTCAGAGGGTGCTAAATCAGGGCTATAAGGGGGATGAGCAAGAGTTTCCCATCGAAATTCCCGTAGCTGAGATCTCACAGCTTTGGACGAATGTGCAGGGGCATTGTCATGGTGGAACAAGATTTGCTTGTGGAGCTTTCCTCGTCGTTTTTTGGCTATTGAAGTTTTCAGCTTCCTTAAAACTCCTTCGTAATAGCTGGATGTAACAGTTTTTTGTCCTTCTAAGAAGTCTATTAAAATAATTCCCTCCGAATCCCAAAAAACTGTAGCCATTATCTTCTTAACGGACCTCTCTGTCTTGATCTTGATAGGCCCTGCTGCCCCCCTTGGGTGCCACTCTTTTGATTGATTTTTACTTTCAGGATCAAACTGATACACCCAAGTTTCATCTCCCGTTACGAGGCGCTCAAAAAAACTATCCTCGTTTGCTTCAATCTTGGTCAAAATAGCCAAAGAAAGGTTGGCCCTATGATTCAGCTGGTCTTCTCGCAACGCTTTTGGGACCCAACGTGCTGAAAGCTTGCTCAGGCCAAGATTTTCAGTTAGAATTCCAAATGCTGAGCCATGAGAGATTTCACATGCATTGGCAACTTCATCAATAGTAATACGGCGATCTTTATCCACTAGATTCCTCACAAGCTCGACATTTTCTGGGTTAATGGAGGTGGAGGGTCTCCCTTCACGTGGATCATCTTCAACTTCTTCTCTGCCCCCCTTGAAGCGCTTAATCCAGTCGTAAACTACCGCTCTACATGGCGAAGAGTCACCATAAACCTGTTGTAGAGCGTCAATAATCTTAACAGGCTTCCAATCAAGTTTAGTCAGGAATTTAATGTTCGCTCTTATCTCAAAATTTGCCATTTTATGGGTTCAAAAAAGTAACCTTTTTGAAGCACATCTAATACAAAGAGTCTCGACAAATTGAATGACGAATTTTGTAGGAATTGTTCAGAAAACATGAAAGTCGTGTTTGACCCTGTATTTACTTGTACAAAATCGAACATTTCAATAATCTGGCATTTGTCTGAGAACTTTTTGACTCACCTACGTATTTCCATCTGCTCGAGATTAAAATTATAAATCTATTCAAGAAATTTAGATAAAACTTTCGAATACACTAAAAATACAAAAAAAATTACACTATGCCTTAATTTTAATAGAGATTTTGTACTTCACTTCTAATTCGTTTTGTTTTAAAAATTCCGAAACATTCGATAATTATATTAATTTTTTCTGAACCTAACCATTCTGTGTAAAAAATTTAAATTTTAAAAATGCTCTTATCGATAAACTAATGGTAAAGATTTGTCCGTTTCTATATCCAAATCCAGAAATTTGTTCTTAGTCACTTAGTAAAGATAAACTTTCCATAAATATAGTCCAGTTCTCGTTAGAGAAGGATCTTGTGCTTCACATTCAGACCTTTTGGCTGTGGCCTACGGCCTATCTATCTCTGCATCTCAACACGGTTTTGGTCTAAAAAGTGTAAAAATTATCCAGTATATCCATAACTATATTTTTATAAAGGGATTTTGGGGAAAACAAGTGAAAAATGGTAGATTTTTTGTTGTTGTTTAGTTAATGAATTACCTGGTATTTTGGGGAAGTTTTCTAAAATCATGATATTATTATTATAATTGGTGAAGTTCAGAAAATTTATAAAAATTTATCCACGGCTGCTTTTATATATTTTTTTTTTATATATTCGAAATTTATATCGAAGTTATTTGTGAAATAGATTTTTAATATTGATCTTCATAATGAGTAAATATCTACTTGTACGTACAAACGAGTACAGCTAAATGAGGAGTCGAGACGCCGCTCCTTTTTTCCCTAGCATTCTATTTTAAGAATGGGAATTTTGGAGTATGTTAAATATAAAGAAACCAGGGTATGGCTTCGCCACTACCCCCTACGGGGGAGCTTGCGCTTCGCTACTAAGTTTAAAATTTAAAATCTGAAAAAAAAGCAGCCATGGTTAAATTATGGTTAATTTTTTTTTTTTAAATTAACCTTCGCCAATTATAATAATTTTAAAAAGGAAATCTAAACGTAATTTCCACCCCCCTTTAAAAATATCACGTTGCTAAAATATAGTTATAGATGATATATAAAAATAAATTTTCTGTAATTCACCATTTGTAATTATTTGGGTTTTAAAAATTCACAAAATTTCGATACTTATATTTTTTTCCTGAACTTCACCATTTTGTTTTTTGATATTATAAAAAAAATTATTAGAAATAACTTTGATAAAAATCATAAGTCATAACCAAACTAAGATGAAATTATTATTCAAATACACAAAAACATCCCCTTCTAAAATTCTAGAGTGATGATGATGATGATGATGATGCATGAAAAAAAGAAGAAAAAGAGTACGAGAATAAGAAAAGAATGAAGGTAAGGATAGGGATAGGAAGAAGAATGAGGAAAGAAGAAGGAGAAGAGAAGAAAGAAGTACAAAAAAGAAGAGGAGGAGCCGTTTAAAAAAAAGATGAGGATAAAAAGAGGAGAAGAAGAATAGGGAATGTTGGAGAATAATGAAAAAGGAAGAAGAAGAGAAGTAGAGGAGGACGAGGATGAGAAGGAGGAGGTTGAGAAGTAGAGTTGGAGAAGCCAAGAATAAATAGGAGGAAGAGAAGAAAAGATTGCAGAGCAGGAGAAGAAAAGAAAAAAAAGGTTGAAAATAAGAAAAAGGAGGAGTTGAGAAAGAAGGAATCGGAGATCGATAAGAAATAAGAATAAAAAAAGAAGACAAGAGGATGAAGAGAAAGAAGATGGGGAAAAAAGAAAAATAAGAAATGGCAGAGATGTAAGAGAATTATTAGGAGCAGGGGTAGGAGAGAAATAAAAGTAGGAGGAGAAAAAGGATCGAAATGGAGAAGACAGGAAGAAGGAGAAAATGAGAATAATAATAATTAGACAAAAATAAAAGAAGATGAAGAAAAATTGAAGAATTCCCAGTTGTTAAAAGAAAGAAGCAGTTTGAAGAAAGCAATTCTGAATTATTTATTTTTTGTTAGATGTGGGTTATAATTAACAAATAAAGATTGTTTTTCTTTCTTTTTACTATAAAAGGGTCCAATTGACGATTAGACAAAGAGTAAAAAATAAGAGTAATGAAATGGGTTTTGAAAAGGCGATTTCAAATACCAAATAGCCCTGAGGCCAACAGCCGTAAGGTCTCTTAACGAGCGGAGCAAATTCATTAATGGCTTGTATCTTCTATTAATTTATTTACTTTTCTTTCAGGTTTTTAGTCGTGTGTGACTCTAAACATCAATATTCGGTCGGTTCCTATTTTGCTTTTTTTTTAAATAACATTGTGACTATTTGGCCGATTCTAACGAAATATGAAACCCTTATATTAAGTCTGTTACATTCTCTTTGAAATAATATATTGTTTGCGCAATAACATCATAACTATTTGGCCGATTCTAACGAAATTTAGAACCCTAATGTTGTTTTACATTCTCTTTAGAATAATAGAATTAAAAAGGTATTCTGAAGATTAGTCCTGGAACTATTGAAACTTTTGCAAGTCGTAAGGTCATAAATCAGAATAAATGAGAGCACGAGATTTTTTGGTCAGCAGGCCTTGTTTCAGAAATCTGCTTATTTTCTAGAATTAAAACCGGTAAAAACTTTTATGGGTATTCTTCTAATATAGGGAAAAACAATCCTTAGAGCTCTTTTTCCCAATCTAAATTTGCTCTTATATTTGAAAAAAAAGCAGGCAGGCCTTAATTTTAATTCCTTTTTTGAAATTCAGGATTTGTAATTTTTTTTATTACAAAACATTCCATAATCATATTAATTTATCTGAACTTTTAGAAAGAACTAAAATAAAAGCAAGTTTTAAATTTACCTTGGTGACTTACGAAGCCGCGAGAAAGAACCCCCCTCCCCCCCGGCAAGGAATCTTACTACAGACATCTGTTTTTTTGGTCAAGTGCGCTACCACTGAGCTAACGGAACCAACACGGAAGACAAGATAAGCCTGAACGTAGTAGAGGGTTGCTAGTTTGCACGCCAACCACAATTGACTGATAGCTTTCGCTTGTAAAAAGGAAAGAAGCGTTCACTTTACAATCCAATATTAACCGTCCTATCAGCACAATTACGGGTGGGCGAGATCTTTGGTGATGCGAACGGAAAATGTTTATTTGAGAAAAGATATTTCGTCTTGTCTTTTGGTCCCGTTAGCTGAGTAATCGATCACTGGTCTAGATAACCAAAGGACTAATGTTCGAATCCTCACCAGGGCGATATGTTCTTTGTCGTGGCTTTTCCAGGGTCATCACCTGTTAGTTCTCTTTTTTCCTCATCTCTGTAACATTTGAATGTATGTATATATATACGAGAAGGGGTTAAAAAGTTTTGCAATTCGGATATAAGGAAACGAGATATGAGGAAAAGTGCTTTATTATTTGGCAAAATAAATACCTTAGACTTCAATGCACTTGCGCCAGTTGACCATGAGGCTTCGAATTCCTGACAATCAGAAATCTCCCGACTGCTGTTCAATCCATTCTTGGACGGCAAACTGGAGATCTTAATCATCCCAAAACTGGCGTCCGCGCAGTGCAACCTTGAGCTGGCGACATAAAAGGTAGTCGCTAGAGGCCAGATCTGGACTGTAGGGGAGATTATTGAGCAACTCGAATCCGCACTCGCGCAGGGCTTCTTGTGCAACCTTGGCCTTGTGGACTTTGACGACGTTGAAGTCGATCATGGGGCGTAAGGTTTCTAGAGACCCAACGTGCAGAGACCTAGGTCATGGCCAAAGTGTCGTGGATGATGTTGATAACACTGACAAGTGATATTCCAAGTTCTGCGATCGATTTCTTCGACCTTCACCCGTTGATTTTCGAGGATCATCCTCTCCACACGCGGCACATTTTCCTCGTTGGTCACGTCTAAAGGGCGTTCTGGAGGGGGATCATCTTCGAGGGACTCACGACCATGGCGGAACACCCTATTCCAGTGAGCAATGGATGCATAGGAATGGGCGGTGTCAGTGTACACTGCAACCATGCGTTCATGGATCTCTTTTTGCATTCTTGCCTTCATTGGTCAAAGATTTAATTACTGTGTGGTGCTCAACCTTCTTCATTGTTAAAAAAATTGTGACTGACGATCTGAGATCAGCTACTGCTTCTTGAATAGACGAGGCAGGAGCGTGCCGAGGCAGGTCCTGACTTGTCATAACTTGTCTTAAAACCCCACAAACAGCTATCCCCCTTCCTCTGTTATTGAACGCCCCTCGAATATATATATATATATATATATATATATATATATATATATATATATATATATACATATAGGTCGTTATATAGTTCTATATACCATACATAAATCTATTATATTTTAATTTAGAGTACGGGGGGGGATTCTTTTTAATAAATTTAGGTAGGCCGAGGTCCGGTTACGAGGTCAGATTCTCGTAAGGGAGGGCTAGTCCAATAGATGCTAATTTAAATCTTTGTATTGGCTGAGAGTTCCAAATCGCACTTAGTTACAGGCTGTTACACGGCTATGATGAGCTCAAGGGTTGGAAAGTAAGGGAGTCGGCAAAAATAGACTTTAATAGATATTAATAATTAGAGTTGAAAGGCTACAAAAATAAACAAACATATAAGACAAATAATAACAGTGGTCAACGGGTTAATAAGAAGACTAGGTATTTAAAATGCAATAAAATTGGTTAGGCTGGATAGCATTTAGATTTGAGCTTTACACGGGGACATGGTAAGCAAACAAATGATAATGGGGGAACGGTAGACGGCAATTCTAAAATTTAGGGAAGCTAAAATGTTCGTTACAATAACATGTACAAGAATGGAGGGGTTGGGGGAAACGGTGGTTGTTTCCGGCGAAGCGGTGAGATGAAGGTTTGGTCCCTTCGACGGGGTCCAGGGTCAACTTGCTCTTAGTTAAAGTATTTCTTTGAGATGACGAGGGGAAGGGGCAGAGCCTTCGAGAATGGATGCTGGGAATTTTTCTGGTTTGAATTCCTTTGAAGAAAAGGAAGGGCGAGTTTCTCCGAGACGTCAAACGGTTTGCTTGGTCGGCTATGCGTAATCAAGGGGTATTACGCTAAGATTAATCTTCACTGAAGCCTTTTGGTATGTCTTATTTCTCGTCTGTAGATGGCGTCGTTGAACGTAGTCGGACGAGCATTCTTACGGGGAGAAGAGTCCTTAACTAGTTCTAGGGTGGATTTTTGTTTTAGCCAATGAGGGATACTCGGTTTTATTCCAAAACGTTTCCTTGCCTTCGGCGTATGACAACCTGATTCGAGGAGGAGTAAGCTCGTCTGTTCTCGTGAGCTTCTCTCGCACAAATCTCTTTCGATTCCTCCTTACACGGGTACATATGGACGCCTGTCAGTGAGGGAGCTCACTCCATAGAAGTGGGTGGGACTATCACATGTCTTTTGAGTAACAGCGAACGTGGCCTCGTGGTGGCGTTTGTCTCAGCCGCTCCCAGCATTGCTGAAAGGGCGGAGGAGAGACTTCTTGTCTAATTTAAATACTTGGATTGATAAGGGCTGCTTCCATGAGCCTGCTCCTATACTTTCTCACGCTTCTGAGCTTCGAAAATTGCTTGTAAGCTACAACGAGGCCCATCACGTGCAAGGAATGTTAAAAGCGACGTTATTTCCCCCATTACGTGCTTGTTCCCTCACACGCCTCCCTCTTCGAATGTTGGACATTTTCTTATTAAAAAAAAAGAAATAAGGAGAGAAAAGGGACAATCCGATACTCCTTTAAGTCTGCTGGGGGGCAACAGAATTCCGACTCGCTTATACCGAAACATAAAGGAATTATACACAATATAAATACGCTGTTGCCAAGCTATACACTCAAAACAGAAAATTGATCAGCTTATTTAGAAATTTTCATGTGATTACACAAAATACTATATATACTACCAAGAAAAAAACTACTTAATAAAAGACATAGGTATATAAAAAAATCTAAAAACACACGACATATGGTTCCCACTTGGGGAGTTTAAACCAAAAAGAAAACATGAAGATAACGGGGACATTCCCAAATCATATCACGAGGACAGTTATTCTTACTTCATAAATACATAAAAACTACAACGAAATGGGCGGACACAAACTAATCAATTATCCTCAAAAAGAATCATTTAACAGTACCTTAAACTCTTACGGATATAAATATATACAACTACCAAACATTTGTTTAGGGCCATTTCCCACGGAACTAATCGGGATTAGCGAGTAACGCATTTCTGCTGAGGGAATCTGCCATCTGATTATCTGTCCCTTTAATGTAATTGATTTTAATCTAGTACTCCTGGGAGAGGAGACACCAGCGCATTAATCTGCCGTTCGTGTGTTTCACGTTCCGGAGATAGGCAAGGGTGCAGTGATCAATTTCCACACGAAACTTTTGCCCTACTAAGTACATTTTGAATTTCTGAATTGCCCAGATTATAGCTCTTTTCGCGGCGTATTAAGTTGCGACTAGCGTAGGCTACAGGATGACTTTGGCCTCAGTCCTCATATTGAATTAACACACAATCAAGGCTTTCGTTGCTGGGGTCAGTTCGAAACCCGAACGAGTTTTCAGGATTGGGCAACTTCAAAATGGGGGCAGAAACTAACTTCATCTTCAAGAAGACAAAATTTACGGTGGCCTTCGGGTTCCAGATTATTGAGTCGGGGGAGTTTTTTTTCAAAAGGTCGCAGAGGGGAATGGACAGAGATGCAAAATTTGGGACAAAGCGTTGGTAGAATGAAGCAGATCCCATTGATGACCGGAGCTGCTTCTATTGCAGGGAAGAGGCATATCGACGGTGGCATTTATCTTCTCCTCTTGGGGACTAAGTTGGTTTTTCCCAATATTAAACCCTAAATATTTAATGGTTTCAAAGGCGAAGTTGTACTAACCGGGCCAATATTAAGACCGTTTTCTCGCAACAGGGTCAGCAAACCTTGAAGGGATACTAAATGTTGGTTCCACTCGCGAGTAGCAATATAAATATTGTCAAAATGGAAAGAGGTATTTGGAAAACCATCTAAAATTCTCCGCATTAACCGAGTATAATTGATACAAGCGGTTATTAGCCCGAAGGGAAGCCTCCGGAAGTGCATAAGCCCTTTGTTAGTGGCAAACGCCGTAAATTTTCTCACTTCTTTCTTGAGCGAGACTTGGTAATAGGCTTTACACAGGTCAAGTTCAGTAAGGAATTTCACTTCATCAAACAGATAGAGGTTTTAATCTATCAGAGGGATTGGTTCGGCGTCGAAAACGGTGAGGGAATTGAGTTTCCTAAAGACGACACACATCCTATAAGAGGCATTGGGTTTCTTAACCATAACTATCGGCGAGCAATAATGAGAAGTAGAGGGCTCAATTATGTTTAACTGGAGCAAATTCTTCACTTCTAAATTAAAGGTTTGCCTCAAGTGAATGAGTAAAGGATAAAGCTTAGATCTAACTGGTTCATGTGTCGTGAGCTTGATATCGTGCTCGAACTGAGTGGCGCATCCAGGTTTATCGGAAATAACGTAACTAAACCGACTAAGAACGAGCTGGCGCTGATTTCGTTGTTGTGGTGTAAGCAGCTCGTAGATTTTTAGACCATCAGTGGATAAGTCGGTCTCTCCTGGTAGGGACGGTAATGAATAGTCTTCGTCCTGCTCAGCACATACAGTTTGCACAATATCAAGAGATTCGGTGGGGTAATCCGATTCCATGGCGGATCTTTCATCGAGGGCCAGAATGTTATTAACGTGGGCAAGGCAGTGGTACCTCTTCAGCATATTGATGTGGGATAATTTTTCCCAGGAAAGTGTTCGGATTAGATAGTCCACAGGTCTCCGTGCCTCCAAAACTGGAAATGGGCCCTTCCAGTGGCTTAGAAGTTTATTGCTCTCGTCGGGTACCAATAAGAGAACTTCGTCTCCTGTTTTGAGACGGTGGTCTTTAGATTTAACGTCGAAGTATTTCTTGTATTTTTCTAAATTTACTTCGGCGTTCTGGGATGCGATGCCGGCTCATTGTGATAACCTCTCGCAAATCCCAGCACATACGTATAGGAAGATTGAACTTCCTGATCGAGATGAGGTTGTGAGAAAACCCCTTTAAAACCCTAAAGGGGCCTCTTACGTTACGACCGTACAACAATTCAAACAGAGAAAAGCCAAGCGTACGATGCGGGATTTCCCTGTAGGCAAAGAGTGCCACAGGAAGATAGCGGTGCCATTCACGTGGTTGTTCGGCACATATCTTACGGAGGATGGACTTAAGAGTACCATTTAATTTCTCACATATTCCATTGGTCCTAGGGTGGAAAGGAGTGGTAAACAGGGGTTTTACCATCAGTAATTTTTCCACATGCTCCATTAATTCTGAAGTACACTGTCTTCCTCTGTCGGACAATACCTTCTTCGAAACGCCTACTCTCGAAAAAATGGATGTGAGGGCTTCGGCACAGGTGATGCTATCTATCCTCTTTAGTGAGACAGCCTCGGGAAAACGCGTAGCAAAATCGACTAGAGTGAATATATAGCTGTGCCCTTCACTAGATAGGGGCTGAATGGGGCCGACAAGGTCGATGGCCACACGGGAGAAGGATTCAGATATGATGGGGCGTCTCTGAAGGAGGAGAGTTTTACTCGACCTTTAGCAAAGGTCTTCTGACAAATGTCACACAACTGGCAATTTTTTGAGATGTCAGCTGCTGCGCCGGGCCAAAAGAAATGCTTGAAAATTCTCTGACCTCTCTTGTTATGACTGAAGTGTCCAGACAAGATACTATCATGCGGGATCTTGAGCACCATGGGGAGATAAGTTTGAGCAATGCAAAGGGAGAGGTTGACTGGGTTAACGCCATCCGTAGTCTCTCTGTAAAGGAGGCTATCCTGTTCAACGTAGAACACGGTCTTGTTCCCACGAACCCAGTGTTCCTCTTTATTTTGCCACTTTTTCCACAAGGGAGGAGAATTCCACACACTTTCTGGGCCTTGGCAAATTCTGAGTTTAGAATTCCCTTAAATTCTGAGTTAGCGGGAACTCCAAGGGAGGCAAAATCCTGGGATTCTTTTCTCGCACCTGCGCGTGTGGTGACCGGCTGGGCGAGTGGGTTAGGGGAGATTTGGGGACTTTGTACAATTACTACCGAAGAGAATTTAATTGGGGGCGAAACTGCTTTGGCCTAGTCCTTACAGTACTTACAGTCGATGTAGCACCTTACAATTGGGAAGCGGTTGGAACGTCCTAAGTAGTCGTGGGCTACTGCAAATTTATCGTGGTCAGGGAACACAGGGAAAAGAAGCTTCTCAGACACAATGATGCAAGTATACCCTGTATTACGGACGATAGTGGACGTACGACAGCCGTTTACACTGCCATTCTCAAATTTCAAGGCTCCTGGTGAGCTCTTATTAAAAATAAAATTCACTTGGTGATCCAGGGGGCCTTGGGAGATGCAGGAACCAAGGACTCAACGACAAAAAGATGGGGAGCGGCAGCGGCTCGTACTTGGTGAACCTGTTGAAGGGGGTTGCTGCGAAAGTTAGAGTTCTGGGGACAGTTTGAACTTATGTGGTTCGCTACTCTGCACATATAGCATACAATGAGTCTCTTTGTGAAGGATGCTGGAGGGAAAGACTGGAAAGGGGGCTTTAGGTCTCGAGGTTCAGTGGAGGGAAAACTGCTTAGGTTGAAGAAACCTTGAATTTTCACGAACTTCGACTGGGAATTTTGATTAAATCGGGGATTTCCGGGTTTTGATTTAGGGGACGGTGGGGAGGGTTTCTTTGAGTCCTTAGGGTACAAGTTATGACTTGCCGCGAAGACGTCTGCTTCTTCAACGCATTCCTTGAAGGATCAACAACGCTGGTCCTTCACGGCTGCGCGGATCTCTGGGGGCAGCAAAGCCAGTAACTGTTCCATAAAAACAAAATCTAATAATGACTCATAATCGGGGGAAAACTTTAACGATTCTAGCCAAAAGTTAAGGTTTCTTTGGAGGGTATACTCAAACTGTCGGAATGTTTAACCGGGTAGGATTCTGGCGCCACGGAACTTATGGCGGTAGTAATCAGGAGTCATAATATATGGGCTGCGAGTAATTCAGCCTTGAGAGTAAAATAATTAATTCTATATTCTTGGGACAAGATGAAGATATCTCTCAATTTCGAAGTGAGCAAGGGGAGCAATTTTGCTACTCCTTCCCTTTTCAAATCAATGTGATTGACTTCGAGAATTTTCTCCAAATGCGTTAGGAATGAGGACAATTCTTCGCCCTCCTTAAATATGGGGAGGTTAAAGGGGACACCTTGAGGGGCTTCCAATCTGCCACTCACAGATAGTGTTTCTGCTTGTGCTTGCCTTATTTTCAATTCGAACTGGCGTATTTGTTGCCTTTCTTCCTGTTCTCGTTGTCTTTCTTCTTGTTCTAGCTTACGTTGTCTTTCTTCTCTTTCTAGTTCACGTTGACTTTCTTCTCTTTCTAGTTCACGTTGTCTTTCTTCTTGTTCTCTCTTCTCTTTACTTCTTCTTTCTTCCCTAATAAGTCTTTCTTCATTTGGAATATATTCTATCAAATCTCTTCCAGACAGGCCAAGAGATTTGCCTTGCGCTTTAAAAACTTCAAATGAAGTTATAATTTTTTTTCCAAATTTTCTTACCTTTGTTTGTAATAAAAACAAAAAAAAAATCACGCCAAATGTATACCTACAGCGTGTGCGCAAACTTTTACTTACACTAACGAACTATTCGAGTTCCTATCTCTGGGATAATCTTAATGCACGACAAAAAAATAAATGGTCACTTTACCTAATTTTTCCTAGTAAATTCCACGCTCGACTCTGTTGAGATCTAGGTACACACGTACACACGATGTGAATACGGGAAATTTAAAATTTAATTGGAAATTATTCTCCTTAAACTTTTGGGCACATCTTTAGCCTTTTCACTTAACACAAAAATTAATTAGAGAGGACTTTAAAAGATCTAAAAAAAAACAACCTTTTAAATCCACCTAACACAGTTGACACCAGGTTTTATAATATATATATATATATATATATATATATATATATATATATATATATATATATATATTTTACTCTATGTCGTGGTATAGCTCTATATACCATACATACATCTATTATATTTTATTTTAGAGTGCGCAGGAGTTTCTTTTTAATAAATTTGGGTAGGCCGAGGTCCGGTTACGAGGTCAGATCCTCGTAAGGGAGGGCTAGTCCAATAGATGCTACTTTAAATATTTGTATTGGTTGAGAGTTCCAAATCGCACTTAGTTACAGGCTGTTACACGGCTATGATGAGCTCAAGGGTTGGAAAGTAAGGGAGTCGGCAAAAATAGACTTTAATAAATATTAATAATTAAAGTTAAAAGGCTACAAAAATAAACAAACATATAAGACAAAGAGTTACAATCGTAACGGGCTAGTAAGAAGACTAGTTATTTAAAATGTAATAAAATTGGTTCGGCTGGATAGAATTTAGATTTGAGCTTTACATGGGGATATGGTAAGCACACAAATGATAATGAGGAAACGGTAGAGGGCAATTCTAAAATTTGGGGAAGCTAAAATATGAGTTACAATAACTTGTACAAGAATGGAGGGGTTGGGGGAGACGGTGGTTGTTTCCGGTGAATCAGTGAGATGAAGGTTGGGTCCTTTTGACGGGGTTCCAGGTTTAACTTGCTTTTAGTTGAAGTATTCCTTTTGAGATGACGAGGGGGAGGGACAGAGCCTTCGAGAATGGAAGCTCGGAATTCTTCCGGTGTAAATTCCTTTGAAGAAAACTGAGGATGTGTTTCTCTGAGACGGCAAACGGCTTGTTTGGTCGGCTATGCGTAATTAAGTGGGTATTACGCTAAGATTAATCTTCACTGAAGCCTTTTGGTATAAGACTTGGTTCTTGTCTAGAGATGGCGTCGTTGAGCGGAGTTGGACGGGCATTTTTACGGGAAGAAAAGTTCATAACTACTTCTAGGGTGGATATTTGTTTCATCCAAAGAGGGATACTCGGTTTTATCCCACAACGTTTTCTTGCCTTCGGCGTATGACAACCGTAATCGAGGAGGAGTAAGCTCGTCTGTTCTCGTGAGCTTCTCTCGCACAAATCTCTTTCGATTCCTCCTCACACGGGTACATATGGACGCCTGCCAGTGAGGGAGCTTAACCCCATACAAGGGTGGGAGACTATCGCCCGTCATTTGAGTAATAGCGACCGCGGCCTGTGCGACGTTTGTTTCAGCCGCTCCCAGCGTGGCTGGAAAATGGTTGGTGAGAGACTTCTTGTCCTTTTTTAATACTCGGATTTATAATAGCTGCATTCCATGAGCCCGCTCCTATACTTTCTCACGCTTTTAAGCTCCGAAAATTGCTTGTAAGCTACAACGAGGCCCATTACGTGGAGGCAATGCTCAAAAGTGACGTTATTTTTTCCATCACGTGCTTGTTCCCTCACAATATATATATATATATATATATATATATATATATATATATATATATATATATATATATATATATATATATATTAAAAGAGCAGAGGGGTTGCACGTTGCTAGGGGTATATGTATTTTCAGGATAAATAAGAAGAGTGCCTTTAGGATGTTCACAATAATATTTACCTCCTTGGTACCGACGTTTTGTGTAAGAACCCATTTTAAAATATATAACATTTAATATATAAACGTAGGAAACCTTTAGTATAGTTATCAGATATTTATGAATATATCCTATGTAAAATGTGAAGCAACATAGGTGTCAGTATTTTTTTAATAAACCAGATGTTAATCTATTTTGGGCGTCTTACTTTTACAAAAGGGAGATAGTGAAAATATGTGAGCGAAATGGGTTGTTTTTTGTAGCACGAGTGTAGTTCGTGGATGTTCATAGGTGTAGTAAAAGTGGAAATAAGCTTGTATCCGAGTTTAAAGTAGGGTTTTTAAATCTAATGTGAAGGGATTCAAGTGGTCAAAGTTGGGTTTCAGTGTTGGCTTTATCTTTAATTGAAAAATTGGTTTAAATTGGGTATATATTGTGGATGTCTGGTTTCCTAATGTAATCGAATAGGCAAGAATTTTAGTGTAGTGAGTTGGGCTTGAGTTCTGTGGCTAATGCGTAGATGTGCGCAAATCCTGGCATGTAGTGTGTGCTGTGTCGTTCTAAAATATACCTCAGAATTCAATCTCTATAAAATATTTAAAATCGTTACAATGACGGAGATTACAGCAAAACGCTATACGCCTGCTCAATCTAATTATCCATTGCTTGACTCTATTTTCTATTATTGATTTAAAAAAAAATTCTCTACAGTTTTGAATAAGGATTATTATACCTTCAACATGTCAACTATTTTGACAGCCGCCTTGTAGAATACCTAACGGCCTCTCAAAATTATGAATGCACTTATCTAATTGTTTAGCAAATCTGGTAAGACAAAAGCTAATTTTGCTCTTCGTCCATTTGTAAAAGCTTTCAAAATTTATTGCTTACCTATGCAAACAATAATTTTGAAGTTCTTGGCGAAAGCATTGATTTAAGTGAATGACTTCTGCAAGGCTGCACTTGTGAAAGATTTGCCTTATCATTCGGTGCGTTTTTTCAGTCAAATATAATCGAGTCTAGACTCGAATAATAATAACTTAGTATATAATAATTGAAAATTTTGATTAATATTCATGGTATGCATGCCTGGTATAGGGGTGGAATAGAAATATCTAGCGAACTTGCATTGTATCGAGATTTCTGAAAGGCTCCTCATCATCCACTGTGAGATGGTGAATATCCAATAAGCCATGGTGACTACCAAATACTTTATAAAAGGAGTTATTTTCTAGAATTGGTAGATTAGCTCTCATATGCGTAATGACTAAAAAGCGAAGCACAATCATTATAGTTCCACTGCAATGGTGGTTGTTTGTCAGAGAGAGAGAGAGAGAGAGAGAGGCGTACGCTGGAAAGAACCGGCGATCGGTAACACGCCTTATAGCGAGCCAAATCGTAACAAGGAGTGTTAATACGAGATAGCGTGAAGTTTTAAATTTCCTTCCGGCACCCCTTTATATAGATAAAGCAAAATCTCCGTTCCAGCGCCTCTGTAACTTTCACTTCCGTGGCTTCATATTAATAGTAAAGCATTGGTTTAGCTAAATTAGTATTCTGCTAAGAGGAGACATCGAATAAGGTAAAGTCTGAAGGCTCTGATTGCTGGCTGAGCGTAGGCATGAATTAAGTTGGGATAATTGTTAAATATTAACTAAAACATTTATTGCCCTCTGAATAATTCCGTACTTGAACACGACCTGGCCATAATTTTTGTAATACGACTCAGAGCCCTGATCGCTTTCCTTTTACTTACTAGTGTCTATTTTGTCTCTCTTTAAAGCTTTTTCTCTCCGCCTTCCATACCCCAAGAGCCCGAAGACAAGAAAAAAGAAAAAAACAAACAAGAGAGGATCTCTCGAGCCCAGCTTCCTCGCTGGTATATACTCCCTCGATCCTGACTTTCGAGGCAGACTGTGGTTACTGGAATAAAGGTTGTATTTTCCGTCATAACTTCGAACAAGCCGAGTGTGGACCACTCTTAGGTGCAAATCAACCCGTGCTGTTGCAAAGTACTCGATCTCAAAGCACCCTTCCCCTCTCCTGCTCCTCTCGAGCAGCCCCATCTTTGGGTGGCAGATCCACCCGGAATTGTTGTCAGTCGTGTGCGGTCGTGTAGAGTACTAAAGTTTATTTTGTTTCGCCTAGTTTGATATACAGAAACTTCTAGATAGTTGAATTAATTCTGTCAACAATAATTAGTCACTCTTAGATATTTATTGGAACCCAAAGTTCATTTGCATTATTTGAGGCAAAGCTTAACTGCAGAGTTGCCCTGTGTGCTATCCGCGTGCTATTAAACTAGTGTTAAGTTTTATGGGGTTTGGTTCTCGCTAACAGAAAATGTGGAGAAACAATTTGCTTGCATAAGCTACTTAAAATCAAATTTTGTTTACTTTATTTAATGGACTTTTTTAATTTATTTTAAAGATTATGTTATTTCTTTTTGTGTCTGTTCTTCACTAAATTTTCCTGGCGGAATTTATGTTCTTTCAGGCCCCCTATTTGAAAGATTCTATAGGAATTGCTTTTTTTATTTTCTTTGTTGGCGTAATTTAATGGGTAAGACACCGAGGCTACACAAATTTTAAATAAGGAGATATTGCTAAAATCTCGACTTCGGACAAAGAAATGATTCCGAATGAGCGAACGGAATAAAATTCGAATCGTGCGAATATTTAGTGTTTTTTTTTCCGTTTGTGATTTCTCTTTTGGGATAAGCCAAATTCTTTGGCACTTTCGTTAGTGCTTTTGAGAAATTAACCTAAGTGAATTACGATTAATTTTGGTTCGACAACCCTACTTCGTTCTTTTGTGTTTTTCTTTATAGTTGTGCGTAAACCTTTGCGAACACGTCACCATGTCGTCTTTTGAAGGCCTCAAAGCACAGGGTGAGTCTCTTGGATTGAATGGAAAAGATTTACTGGCCTACATCCAAGAGAAAGAGAGAACAGTAAGACCGGAAAGAAGGAAAGAGAAGAGAAAGAACGGGAAGAAAAAAGAGAAGAGAAAGAAATAGAAGATAATGAAAAAGAAGAAAGAGAGAAAATTCGTTTACATGAGCTGGTAATGTTCAGGGGCTTGAGCGAAACGACTTTAATTACCTTTAGGATCGAATTTCAAAAACCGCATCCATTAAGTTGCTTGTTTTCAAGGAAGGAGAAGATTTCGAAACATACCTCACTCACTTCGAGAAATATTTGAGGAGAATCATTCGGATATTGAAACCGATGGCTAAGCGTAGTTCAAGTCGCCTGCATAGAGCAAGACAGATAATATCTCCTACACATCTTGCCAGACGTATCGGAACTCTCGTCGGCCGAATTAAAGGTGAGCAACCAGCTGCCACCTCCTCATAAAATTCAACTGCAACCGCTCATGAATCAATTTAGGGACGTCATCTCTGAAATTCATGGTTGTACAGCCCAATTGGAACACAACATTCAATTGATCAATCAAGAACCCATCCGATCTAAGCCGTATCCGCTGCCCATACATCTAAAAGAAGCATCTAATGCCGAGGTTGAGAATCTGTTAAATTTGAAAAAAATAGAGCCGTCAAAATCAGATAATGCTTTCCGGTTGTTATGTTTAAGAAACAAAATGGATCATACCTGATGTGCATCGATTTTAGGAAATTTAATTCAGTAACCATATTGGATGTAGAGCCGATCCGTCTTATCGACCAGAATCTTCATCCTTTTGAGAAAGACAAATTCATAAACGAGCTGGATTTGTGCAAGGCGTATTATCAAATTCAACTACGAGAAGAGGTCAAGAAATACACAGCTCTTCTAACTGAAAAAAGGGTTGCTGCAATTTCCGCTACACCTCTTTGGCATCGTCGCTGCATGCAGTAATTATAATCGGAGTATAAGAAGGATATTAGATGGGTTGCCAAATATATCCTTTTATTTTGATAATATTTATATGGCTACGACTGAGTGTAATCACCACCTTAATGCTCTTCAAGCACTTCTACAAAGACTCTGAGAACACAATTTAACCAGTGGCACCATAAGTGCCACTTCGCCTACAATACAATCGACTATTTAGGCTTCCGAATGGGAGAAAACCAGCTAGGTCACTAGGAGGATAAAATTCAAGCCATTGTTAAAATGCCTCTGCCCACGAGCAGGAAGCAAGTAAGATCTTTTATGGGTTCCGCGTCCTTTTACCGTCGTTTTATTCGTAATTTTGCCTCAATGTCCGCTCCTCCTTTGTGCGAACTCTTTAAAAAATACAATTCCAAAGATCGTTGTATGTAAGTCACTGATGGTTAAGTGCTTAGATCAACTTTAATGTAAACTTGCGTCTGCACACATATTACGCTTACCCTGAAGAACCATTTGGCATACGAACGGATGCCAGCAACGAGGTAATAGACTGTGTTCTCGTTCAATATTGGAAAAAGGTGAGAGCTTTCCCAGTGCGTATGTAAGTCGGAAATTGCTACCACGAGAAACGAAGTACGTTGTAATTAAACGAGAGGCCCTCGCGATAGTCTGGGGCTAAAAAAATTCAAAATGTTTTTGGTAGGGATAGAATTTATAATATAAATTGACCATAAAACCTTATCCTACCTCCAAAATGTAAAAAAAATAATGGTCGTCTAATGTGCTGGAGATTGTTTTTAAAATAATACCAATTCAAGATCCTGTATATTAAAGGCTCCAAAAACTGTATAGCCGATAGCTTAAGCAGGAATCCCTTGAATTCTCCTTCTAGCTAATCCAGATTGAAAGTAAATTTTTCTTACTTTAAGATTGATTCTTTTATGTAAATATGTCCATGTAATATATCCAATTAAGTGTAAGGAAGCATGTACCCTTTTAATGTATTTTATCTTTACTGATTGTATGAAGATTTTTGCTTATGGATTCGAGGCAGGTGAGCCTTCTTCTAGAATATATTCATTGATAATTATAGTTATTGTCTATTATTTTCCTTTGTAATATTGATCTGTATACATATACAGATCCTATATTGGGAACTTAACCCACGAATTTATCGCCATGCATTTTTTATTTCTAAATTACGATGTCCTGTATACTCCTTGTTTTGCCTAGCTGCCACCTTAAGATTGAATTATTATTCGATGTCACCCCTACCTGGAAGTTCTATCTTGAAGTGGAGGAAATGTCAGAGAGAGAGAGAGACTGAGAGAGAAACGCGTAGGACGGAAGGAGCCGACAATCGGCTTCTTTTGGGGTAATTTCCGTTTGATAATGGGGCCTATAGCAAGCCTAATCGTAACAACGATTGGTTCTGTGAGATAGCGTGAAGTTTTAAATTTACTTGCAGTGCCCCTCTATATAGATAAAGCAAAATCCCGATTCCGGTACTTCTGTAACTTTCAATTCCGGGGGTCCTTATAAATGGTAAACCATTAGCCTGGGTAAATTAGTATTCTGATAAGAGAGGACGTCGCATAAGTTAAGGCCTGTCTACTTTGTCTCTCTTTAAAGCCTCTTTCTATTTGTCTCATACCAAAAGACTTCGAAGACAAGAAAAGAGAAAAAAAGAAAGAAAGGAGAAATTATCTCTCGAGCCGAGCTTCCTACCCAGCAAATACTCCCTCGATTCCTACCTTCGATGCTGACAGTGGTTACTGGAATACAGGTTGTATTTTACGTCATAACTTCGAACAGGTCGAGTACGAATCGACTTAAGTGCAAACCAACCCGTACTTTTGAATGTACTCGAACTCAGTGTCTCCTCCCCTCCCCCCTCGTGCTTCTCTCGAGCAGCCGAATCTGTGAGTGGCCAGATCCACCCGGAATTGTTGTCGGTCGTGTGCGGCCGAGTGAATTATCTTGAATTATCTTTCTTCCCATTATTTTATTTGTGATTTATCTTTCACGCCCAGTATTTTATTTCTGTTTGTATAGTAGTAAAGTTTATTTTGTTTCGCCCAGTTTGATATACAGAACCTTCTAGATAGTTGAATTAATTCTGTCAAGTAAAATTAGTCACTCTTAGAGATTTATTGGAACTCAAAGTTTAATTGCATTATTCGAGGCAAGGCTCAACTACAGAGTTTCCCTGCGTGCTATCCGCCAACCGTACTGAGACATGGAAAGCAAACAAAGGGCAGAAGATTTAACTTGACCTACGACACTATTCTTTGCCATAACCGCATACCACGGCGGCCTAATTGGCAGGTAACTAACAAGAATAAATAATAACATACTCATAACTAATATTATTGTTTTCAAATACTCTAATTATAAATATCCATTTTTATGAAAGAGAGAGATTGTTTATCATTTTATTTGTGTATTTATTTGTTTGACATTGGCTCCCACATGACTGCACCGATTGAGGCGAAATTTGGCACTGAGGTATATCACTGCAAGGAGCCTACTCAGGCAGCTACACATTTTTCAGATTGTCAACTATTTGAGGAGAATGTTATAGGCTAAATTAGTTTCTGCCATGCCATATGCATTGCTTTTCCCCACTAAAAATTAGGCTGGTATATGTCATGGGTCTGAAAACTGAGAGAAGTGACGGGAATTCCGTGTTTGTTATCAAATCCAAATTTGTAGACCTCCCCTGAAAATGAGGCAGCGGACCAGGTCAAATTTGATCTCCGAAGCCATCAGAGGTCAATCGATCAAACTTATCAATGTCTGTATTGAGAAAATCAGAGATTGCTGAAAGAAATATTGATCTATGTATATATTTCCAATCTAAGCTTTCTTCACTCCAACATCAGGTAAGTCTGTTTGTATTTTATTAATGTCAGTGATTTCAGTTAGTCATTTTGTCTCTAGGCAATTTGATGTTCTGCCTTTCATCCTCTTACGGATGGGTTTCTCCAATGTGAAGGAGTTCCACTGAAGTTTAAAGAAAGGAAGTGCACCCAGGATAAAGTGCTAAAAGGAATTCTAGAAACGAAAGTGATACCCGAAGCTGTCTCTTGAAATACGAAAAGTATATTTTTTGATTACGCTTACAGGATACGCTACAAATAATATCGCTTTTCGGTTGGTAACATAGTTCAATAAAAAAATAGAAATCTAGGTATTAATTTAAAACACATTTGACATCATGACTAATGTCATTTACTAATTGTGAAACAGGTTGTGTGATCCGACAATCGAATAAAACTGATTCTTATGAATATATATATATACATTTATTTGGGATTTTCCTCGATGGTAAAATGTTCATGCGACCTGAAAAAAAGTTATTTTCATTAAGGATTAGCAAGAAACTGTGTTAAATTGTCTAATAAAAAGCTTGGTCCTCTGGAGACAACTAATAGAGCATAGTAATCACTCCTCTATAAACCTTTTTACTTTTCTTGATATGATCTTTAAAAGAGAACCAAAATGGATTGATTTTATTCGTTAATTATTTGATGTTTTGGTATGGTTCTTCTTTAACCCAATCTATTTCTCTGTCATTATCTAGAACATTTGTTCTTCATGATCGATGCCTATCTGAGACATGAAACCCCCCAGTCTTAAACATACTAAGTCACGTGTGACACTCACTCCAACCCGATCCATACTATGTTTTTCATTTAACGTTTTGCATTTTTGTCTTTTCGAAATTCTTAAAGCATGAAATATAAAATATGATATTTTATTTTTTTTTAAACCAAAGATTTGGGGTAAACAACAAAAAGACTCATAACAACCAGGGCAATAGTCAACCTGATGACTAAACGTACACTTGGATCTGCCAACCTGGTAACTTCTGTGCACCATGACTCTAAATTCCTGACTCGAATCCCCGACGTTACTTTCCGTAGCGAAAATAAACTCGGAGGCTACAAACCAAATGCGCTCTCCGTCACATTATTTTAGAATGGATTTGTGAGTGAAGAGGTGTCTGTAAGCCGATAGACACATTATTGTGTGTGTATATATAGGTGTATATATGAATGCCCTTATACTTTATAGCTACACGTGTGTATCACATATACTTAGGTTATTACTCTCCTGAAACACTATCCAATAAGTCAATTGGCTCCCAGCATTTATCCATTTCACGCCAATACTCCATTATCGTCTATATAATCTCACACTAATAAAATTAATAGCGTTAATAATGGTAATATATTAATATAAATTAGTCCTAAAAATGCAACTTGTATAAATAGTGCCAGGAAAGAGTTGAAGATCAAGCCTGAATAATAATAAGTATTTATAATGCGCCCTGTTTAGGGCAATGTCTGAGAAGATTTTCTTCCTCTGAACTTATTTCAGTTATGACTAGCTGTTTCACTTCTCCTAACTTTGCCAGTTTCTCTGCGAATCTCTATTTTTAAAAATTTATAGGCAAAAATATCTATCTGTTTTTTGCCTATAATAAAGAGTTGTTATGGCGGGATTCATTTAACCCTGCAAAGGAGTGGCGGTGTAACATGTGAAATCATGGTGCCGTTAATATGTGGAGGATGCGGAGACTTCATTGTACCAACATTAGCAGGGGATCTACCCAAATAGTTAAGCTTTGGCAGGTTCTTGACAGTATAGAGTATGCCAAGTAGCCTTCTCTTCAGAATATTCAAGCTATGTACCTCTCACTCATTTCAGTCTTTCAATCATCGCTCGATTCTCTAGGAAGCTCAAAAAATTGATGGTAGTTATGGTGCTATCGGTTCTATTTGTAATTGTCAACAATAATAATAATCTTTATGATATTGAAATGATTTGTCTATCATATATCTGAGCCAACAGCATACTTTTAGAAATACCACGCTAATCAAAGAACGTAACAACTTCACCCTTCATTAAACCATGTTTAGTAGCTGCTACCATCACTGTTGGCACTAAATGGTAGAGCAGTAAGACCTATTTTCTTTTGCTTTGATTTACATCCTAATTCAACAAGAGCATTGTATGCTCGAAGTGAGTTTGGGGGACGTTGAATAGAAACTCTTTACTCTGAAAGATTGCAAGTAGAGATTGGATTTTGTGCTTTATGACACTAAATAATTACACTGTACAACAATGAAAAAAAACGGAAATATGAATATCCCATTGTAGGGGTATTTTTTGGCCTAAATCACGAATATAACATCCCTCTCTTTCAGCGACCATTCAGTTTTTTCGGAAATATCCATCTTACTTAAGTTAAATACACTGATGGTTCCGTAGGGATAGAATGCAAACGGAATTGGGCCGAAAATAACAACTCGAGAAGTTATGGACAGATTTCGATATAATTTGAATAGGGTGTTACAAAGGTATATGTCAACCTAACCTATGAAATTTTGAAAGTATACTAGATATTTCTTTAGTTGTGTGGGCCCAAATCCGCGGTAACTCTTACGTAACGCTTTATATTTTTTAACTTACAATAAATGCTTCGTATTTCTACTTTTTTATTTAATATTTGTTGCTGTTACTATTTATAATATTTTTCACATACTACAGTGTTTTCTTCTTTACTGGAGACAGAGCTAAAATGCCTAGAGAATATAAAAATTCCCCAGACAATTTCTGTTATATATGTGGATCAGTTACATTAAGAACATACAAGAGGCAATTAACTAAAGATGTTAAATAACTTTATGAGCTGTACTTTGGATGTAAAGTTGGTGACTAGGACAAACGCTGGGCACCTCGCATATGCTAGGTCAAGTGTACAAGTTTCCTGTCTGCCTTGGTGAAATGTAAAGAGCCTGGCCTCATGTTTGGCGTCCCAATGGTCTGGAGGGAGCCAAAAGACCATTCAACAGATTACTACTTTTGCTTAAGAGATATTAAAGCTAGGTGTCAATATATTTTTTTTCCTCTTCTTTAATATATTTTCAAGAGATGTATTAATTAAAAAGATTAAAATACATACTATGTTGTACTTAAACTACTCCTGCAAGTGAACACAGCCACTAATATCCATTTTTACTGTGATTTTATTTTATTTCACTGCAGTTCGCAACAGAAAAGGCAAGAAATATATCATGTATCCAGATCTCCAGTCTTTTATTAGCCGGGTTCCACAATCAAGTGCTATTTCTATAGCACAGCCGCCCTCTGAACTACCAATCCATGGCACGTGCGGCTCAGACAATTCAGAATCTCAAGATATGTACACCATATGTGGCACAGCTTGAATCTTATAAGAAACTACTCCATATCTCCTCTAACTGAAACTTAATAATCTATTTGGTTATCTAACACTGAGTGGACATGCTCGAATTACAGTATTTAAGAAGTTTTCTGCAGTTCTACAACAATTCTTCAATTTTCCAAACAACTTGACTTTGGGTACTGATATCAGAGGCCTTTTGAATGTCTTTGAGCTGACCTATGAACCAAGTGACTGAAGGGTAGTTATAGATGCATTCATTTAAAGCATAAAAGCGGTTCTGTTGCATATTGGGCACATGCCTTCAGTTTCAGTTTAAAACTCGGTCATTTTAAGAGCGAGACATATGAGAACCTCCCTTTAATTCAGGAGCGCATAAGTTACAAGAACCATGAGTGGCTAATATTTGCGGACTTGTAAGTAGTAGCCCTACTCAATAAGCTACAAGCCTAATGCAACAAGTTTACGTGTTTCCTTTTTAGGTGGAACAGTAGAGCCAGATCAGAACATTATGTAAGCTCAGAATGGTCACCTCGGGAAACTATGACACCTGCATGCCATAATGTAATTCATCAGCCAATAGTTAATATGGAAAAATGATGTCACCACAAGGACTAATGAAGCAATTTATCAAAGCACTGCAACATAACAAGTGATGTTTCCAGTACATCAAAGCGATCTTCCATAAAATATGTAATGTCAAGATTAAAGAAGGTATATTCGTACGCCCCCAGATTTATCAACTTATAGCGAATGAGGACTTCGAGGCGAAAATGGATAAAACTGAGCTACCAGCCTGGCATGCATTCAAAAATGTATGCAAATTACTTTTTGAAAAGCAAAAAGGGGCCCAGCGAGAGCGTATAGTGGAGAGCCTGAACAAGTGCTACCAAGATCTCAGGTCCAATATGTCACTGAAGATACACTTTCTTTATTCTCAGCTGTCCATTTTCCCGAAGGATGCAAGAGATGTGAGCAGTGAACATATAGAGAGGTTCCATCAAAAGATAGCTTCAATGCAAAACAGATTTAAGGGAAAATGGAGCTATGCTATGCTGGCTGACTTCTGTTGGAACCTGGAGTGTGACAAACCTAAGACGCCTTACAAACTAAGAAGTAAATACGAAAATGTAGATTAATACATTATATAATACTAAAAAACATGGTGATTCATTATATATTCATGAATTAAGTACAATGAAGAAATTTACTCTGAATCTGGGAGTGAAATCCATTAATGGTATCGTAAAAGTCGGGATCAATTGCCTAATTATTAAATCGGCAATTTACAAGAAAATGTTACGTGATGGTAAATTTTTGTTATCAAATCCGAATTCAGCACACTCAATTTTCTAAAAAAACTACATGAGATCTATGTTTTTTTCTGACACTAAAATTTGTAGTACAGTGTTATTTTAAAGATGAAAATTAAGTATAGTAAATATTATTATTGCCCTGAACTTTACGATTAATTTTAGGCACTATGATAACTGAAATAATATAAAAATTGACGATTATAATTTTCACAGTAATTTAAATATTTTTTAACGTGAGTTAAATTGTTTTTGAGTAACTTAAATTTATAGTAGAAAATGCAACTGGAAAAAGGTCCAAGAAATGGAGAAGAAGGCTTCAATGTGGAATGGATCATCAAAGCCAAAAAAGTGACGATAAGTGGCAAATCTTTCCTTGGAATGTAAAGAGATGTAACGAGGCAAGTAGTATCGTTAGCAGATGAGCGTTATCATGGATCGCAGTGAGAGCTTGGAGTGTCTCGTTTGGCAGGGGATAATTCAAGATTTCTCTGTGTGTAGAGAATAAGATCAACTCCGGCTTGCCTCGACTTACTGATCTTGATTGGCCTAAATTAACTTGACAAGCCAGTTTTATTGAGACAGACATGCATATACTAATCGAATAATTACACAATACTCGTATATCATCATATTTTAGCTTGAGAAACAAAGCAAATTAGACTTTTGAAATGGTCACTAGTTGCATTATTGATGACTGATATAAATAATCTTATTAGTTCTGCAAATATAATAGATAATTATGTTTAATTGTAATATGATATTTATATGTAATATGATAATTTTATGAACGAAAATCTGGCCTCAAAATAGCGTTATTTCTCATAGAAGAGTCCCCGTGGAGAAGCTGAAATTTGATTGATTTGAAACAAGACCACATGGCGGGGAGTAAAGTAAGGTAGTAGAAGAGAATTTTCCAAACAATGACATAGAATGGATAACAGATAAATATGAAAACTAACAGGGAGCTATATTAAATATTCCCGGTACCTTGACTGTCATTAGCAGAAGGAGCGCTTGTAAGTTATCTTTAGAGACGCTTAAATATCCGCTTCTTGTAATGTTCAGTAAAAGTCAGCAACCTATTCCCTAAATTGGATGATTCGAGTAGCACTTGAGGAATAAAGGCCAAATATGTTTCAAGAGCCCCTTCCTAATCACCTTTGACTTGACTGCATACAAATGGAAGCGGCGCGAGAAACGCGACTCTTCACTCGAAGATCAGAGCCCTGTTGGGCCTTTGTTGGGAGATAGGGTCTCCGAATAAAGGGAATGAAGGATTAAACACCAGAAAAAGCAGAAACAAAGTCAAAGAAGGCCAAAGTAAAAGAAAGATGAAGAGAAAAAGAAAGAAAAGAAAGGGAAGGATGAGGGGAGAAAGAAAACAAAAAAGAAAGGAAAAGAAGAGAGAAAAATATCAAGAAGATTAAGCTACACAAAGAATAGCTAGGGGAAAAGAGAAGAAAGGGAAGAATAAGAAAATACTAAGAGCAGTTAAAAGAAAAAGTAAAAATAAGCATAAAATTTATAAAAAGAAAATACCCAAGATTACGAAAAAATGGGACAAAGCATTAAATGAAGGAAAATGGGAAAAATTAATGAAGAAAAAAAGGTAGCCAAAATACGAAAAGTATAGGAATACAAAAAAGAAATAAATAGGCTTTCTTAGAGATACCTTGACTCTCTCCCGAGGACTTTCTGGGAATAAAAAACATTACAGCACAAATGCGTTTCAAAAAAACATGTAAAGATGCCATCATAGTTATCACTACCATGCCAATGTCATAAACTATGGCATATCTTCATGCCATAGGCAGACGAAACAACCAAAAATAAAGACAATGGAGATTTTTTAAGGCACTATTCTGTCGAATGTCATCAAGCGCATCGTCGCTGATATTACAAAATACGATTTTTTTTTTAACTTTATCATACAAATAGCATAAATATTTAAATGAAGAACAAAAACAACAGTTAAGAATGAAAATTAAACAAATAAAAATAATTAAAATAAAATGATCATCATTTCCATTAGTGAGGCCCGCTCCCTGGTACCCCCCAAACCCTTCGCCTTACTGCGACGACTGTGTTGAACCCGAGTATGTTCGGTACATTCTTGTTGAGTTTTCCTCTTGTCTGGGGGATCTTCACACGTCTTAGCTTTCCCGGTAGCAAGACGAATTGAGTCACTACCCTTTCACCCTCGTTCTCAGGACCAGTTAGTGCACGCCTAATTATGGCCTTTTTGTGGCCCGCTCGACATTTCCTTCCCTTCCCCTCAAACCCACCAAACAACAAAAACAAACTATATACCCAATGGGGGGGACGAGCTTCATCTAATAATTAAAAAAGGCCATAATTAGTGGGGCACGAACTCTTCCTGACTACACGGGAGAAGTGGCAGCCAATCTGTTCCTGGGACAGGTAACGCCCACGAAGATCTCCCAGACTGGGACACTGTACAAGAATGTGCCGGACAGTCTGGATCATAAAGCAGTCATCGCAATAAGGTGCTGGGGAATGCTCCATCAATGGCGATGCGTCTCGCAAATGTGGCAGGCCGATTCGGAGCGAACAAAAACGTCCTAAAGAAGTCGAGGTAATCGATGGGTCGGTGCTCGGGGGCGAATTGTTCAGAACAAATCTAACCTCTCTTATAAGACCACTACAGGCCGAGGAGAGCCACTCACATTTTATGTGATCTTTCTCGATCACTACAACCGCCATCCTCATGTATTTCTCTTCTCGCATTTCTTATAGTAGTGTTGCGGAGTAGACAGATGACCCACCTAGCAAGTTCAACATTTCTAATCACACACACCCTCCTTGGCAACTTCCATATCATCTTTTATTTTGACTCCTCACCACTGCGTCATAACCTTATGAATATCGTAAATATAAAATCATTTTGAAACTTAATATTGCAAAAATTCTGTGAATGAATGAACCTAAAGAGGCAATTGTATGGTAACTAAATAGTTCCACTGCAACACTAAGGATTTTTTACTATACACCATGAAAAGAAGTTTATAAAGAAGTGCTTTGGTTCCCTATCGAATCCAACTAATAAATTTGCGATCAAAATTAGGTAGTGGGTTTACTCTCGTTCTGCCTTCATTTAAGAGGCGATTAATTTCCCAGTGGACAGAGTTTAAGGTACTATCCGAATGGTAACCACCTTGAAAACGACCCGAATAGCAAATCCATCCGACAACTAACCACACCCAATGTAGTTTAACTTCCCTAGCCCGTGACCCAAATTTGCATTCTTTTAAGCATCGACCGGCAGCAAGTGGGCGCTTGAGCCGGTTCTTTAATATTTCGTTTAATTTCATTCATCTAAAGCTTGAGAATAGTAGAGTGAATACCTCAATCTGCCACTTTGTTCCCATCTGTTTGAAAAGAATCATTTTCGACATTCATATTTTTTGATCGGAGTGATTTTTCGCCTCTTTTGAGGGTTCCCATAGACCTAGTTAAATTTTCTCATAGTATACAAAAAATAATAAAATCCCTTTGTTCCATAAAGCTTATTTACATATATGGGTTCATTGGACCCCTATAATAATTGACTGGTAAATTAAATTCATTGATATAGAAACCACTTTGGGTAAAATGTTCTCCTTTATTCATGTTTCAACTAAAATCGAGACGAACTGTCTTGAGTGAAACACATTGAGCCCCTATTTGATTGACCCTTCCCCCTCGAAAAAAAGTGAAGCCTCGCACATTACTGAAACCTGGAATTGCCCCTGCCAATTTTCTACCTTATTCACACTATCCCACCAAAGAAAAGAAGATGTTAGTTCGAAGAAAATATTTGCCTCGTTGCTATTGACATCTGGACAGTCCTAATAGGTATCAATGGGATTATTACGCAAAAGAGAAGGAATTTTTGTTTCTTTATATTTAAATGGAATCATCTGGTGACTACGTTAAAAGGAATAATCACCGAAAATATTTTTGGTATATTCTCTTTCAACCTAAAAAAATCCTGAATAAAATTTAATGAAAGAAAAAATAAGCAACTTTAAAAAAGCAAAAACAAATTCGAGTTAAAAAGGGGATAAAAGGACACTAAGATGCCGGAGAGAAGCCCTGCTTCTCATTGGCCTGAACATCCACCAGATACCCAACCATTACATACTAAACAGGAGACCACCTCTTACCGACACTTAATTATTCCACAGTCAGGGGTGCACGAACCTTACCCGAGTAAAGAGACAAAAGGTAGCAAGCCCACTCGTCACATCACCGGGAGAGATAAGGTGCGCGAAGTTCCATTAGAATGGGACATTCAACAAAAATGTTGCGCACAGTTTGGGGAACCGAACAGTCGTATCAGGAAGGTTCGCAGGAGCGCTCCATCAGATTGCGTCGGGGCATTTTGTAGTAAAAACACTTGAAGTGACGCAGCTGTACTACACGCAAATTAAGGGTTTCGTCGGCCATCTTCATCCTCTTTAATATGCATCTTGAAGGGCATAGCTTATTTCTGCTACGATCCAAGGCGCCCTCACCAGCGTGCTTCTTTCCAAAAAAATCTACCTACCCAGGAACACAACTGAAGATAATTCCGACATCCTCATGGCTTGTAGCAGCAGTGTTGTCATGGATACGGTACACAAGGGAGTGCGCAGATTCATTAGACTCAAATGCACTTGAGTGATCTGTCAGTTGCTATAGGTCACGATTATTTGCTTCGATCCGGGCACATCGCGGAATCTTCCACAACGAGCAGTGTATTGCAACCAGTTTGAGGGTTAAGGCGTAAAAGATGCTCCCCTCTCTGAATTTGAAACCATCTTTGAATACCAACACGGCACCAGCGTGAAGCGGCGTGTGCGCTAAAATATTCAGGCGCAAAACTCCCGGTTGCTGTAGAAGATTTTGGATCTCTAAGGAACTAGTCGCCTTGTCCTAAATCAAAAAGGATTAGTGTATGATTGGCGTTTCACCACAGAAAAGGCAGCATCGTAATCGACCGGGATGAAAAAAGAGCCTTTAATGAACCGAGGAAACGGTAGGCTCGCACTGGTAATCGCCTAGCGAAAGGGAACAGCATCTTCTAAGCATAGGAAAGAATCCCTTTTAGGGAATGAACCGAAGGCACTGGCCGCTACTAGACCCCATTGTGATGGAAAGAACCCAAATTCTCCAATTCACGCTCGGCTGTGGAGGAATAAAGCTCGCATCCATACTCGAGCTTGAATCGATAAAAGAGTTCCGTGAACTTTACGGAACAAAGAATGTCCATGGAGCGGGTACAATATACCCTAATCCTGTGAATATGGGCATCTCTTTATAAAGGCCGTCTCACACCTATGCTGAGCACCGGGAAATATGATAACCTTCAAAAAAGCCTTAAGTTCACGAATAGTAGTCAGATTCACGGTAATGGAAGTGTTTAAAAAGAAAGTAAAGGCCTCTTCATTCGGCCTAAACTCTTGATCCATCTATAGAAAGCCATCATTTGTTCATTTAAGGGCTACTGCACCCGCTCCAAGCACATTCTGAGCCTTTCTGGAGAGGTCTTTGGTTGAGGACGGCATACAATCTCTCAGAGCAGCTTCGTACTTCTTTGATTTTATGGTGCCATCACAAAGAGTGAGACAACCCAACCCTGAACTTGACATGCTGTCCTATACTATTATAGAGCGGCCACTATAATTTACTGTAAGCACTATCCACTCTCGATTTCCCTACACCAGTGGCCCTCTGCGGGCTCTAATGTCACTTGAAGTCGAAGACAACTAGAACCTGGTATAATGGGAACATAAGACACGTCCCACTGACGTATGGTCCGTTGCGGTGAGAGTTGCCCGAGCCTTTTGATATCACTTCTACTAAATGTTGATCAACATCTCTTTACCAGCTTGGAATGACTTTATGCGTTGTGGAAACAGTCTGTGACAGACCGTCCTAATAAATGTATTAACCCGGCTGCTCTCTTCCCTTTAATGATGCAGATCGATTGCGTTTTTTTACGATCCCGAAGGTTCATGCGAGACAAAACCTATCAATACGTTGTCTAATGAATCAGGATCGTCAAGAACGCGGTCGGTCTTGGAGGTTCTCCCTTTCTCTGATCCTCTTCAATACTTGTGTTACACCGGAATGTGATCCGCCGTGAGCTTAGAAACTCGTTGTGCAGCGTGTGCATCAAATGTCTTTCGTGAACTAAATAGTTACGTGTTTTCGACATTTTCATATCATTATCAGATCTTTCCGACATTGATTATCATATTAATTAACAAATATGATGTGTTATATGGAATATTTTTGACAGTAACACAGGATTTCATACGTTTGAATAGCATCGCAAATTTCGATATTTCCCCCCAAAGTTCCAAGTAACCTTGTAATTTTATTTTGATTTCCAGATGTATTGGACACATGCAAGCAATAAATAAAAGATCAAAATATTTATTGACATACTCGTTATACAAGGAATAAGAAAAATCCCAAGTGTTCAAAAACTTTTGCCCTCGGCTCTACACTGAACGATAGTATTCAAACTAAGTGTAGCTGCACTGTCACTATTGAAAGAACGTATTTAAACCCCAAGATAGAAGAGAGATATATATGTTGCACATTGTGCATCTACCTGCCCGGCCCCATTGATGTGGTAGCGTTATTGTAAAAAAACAGAACACCCAGGGAAGGCCTGGAGCCACGCGCTCAAAATTGGTCTCCTGAAAAGCAAGTAGGTAAAGGAGAGCAAGAAGAGACGAGACTACGCAGCTTACACCAGTTCGTCAGGAGTACACAGGAATTCTATGAAAGAAAATTCCCTCCAGGCATAGCAGAAAAGAGATACGGGGTCCTCTCAAATTGAAATCTCTTCCAGTAATTGTCGCAACCTTCTTGCAAATAGAACTCCGCGAGCAGTTGGCTAAAAATGCGCTGATGGCTAAATTAACAAAAGTACAGATAAACCTAAAAGCAAATTCCAAAACATAAGGGTAAACACAACAAAACAAAAAAAAACACGGAAGAAAACGGAAGCAAACTCCAATATTTGGGGAGAGGCCTACGAAGAATGCGAACTACAACAAAGAGACAGTAGCCTCTTTGAAGGAGTCTAGCCTCCTTCCAAAAATCGGATAGTACACAGGTCTGTGTGCACGATTCAGGCTCGAGTACAAGTGACAAGCGGTAGAGACTCTGCTCGTTCCGGTATGCGGACAGGTAACGTGCGCAACGATCACCCAGACTGGGACGTTCAACAAGAATGTACCGAACAGTTTGGACGACAAGACAGGCGTCATAGTAAGGCGCAGGGGAGAGCTAAATCAAATGGCGGTGTGTCTCGCGAGTTGGGATAATTTGAAGACCGCAAAAAGCGAACTGAAAAGAAAGCCACTGAAGATTAAGTGTCTCTCTCGTCACAAAAACATGAGTTGTTTTGGTATGGCGTTTTGTTCAATAAGAAATTTGGTGACACCCAAAGAAAAGGTTCCCTCAGAGGGAAAATTAAACGAAGGGAATAGCTGGTTTTGCAATGGCAGAACCCAGCATCCAAGGAATAATTTTTACAGAGATGGAAATAACATGAAAATGCTCACCATTAATAAGGAGGTTTCCAGACAACAATACATTCAAGTAGATAGCGAGAGAGTAGATTTAAAGAGAAGGTTGTCTTTCTGTGTATGAGACCCTCGTGGTAATTGACGATCACCCTGTATACTCCCATAATTCATCTTCCTCTGCTCTCTCTTCCTACATTATTTCTTCCACATCAATCGATCATAAAGGAACTTGCTTTGATTGTACATCATGGACAGATTCAGGATAGATGTACGTCCTCGTCCTCCATAGGACAAAATATTAATTCTTCGAGCTACCTTTAGCCCATTTTCACCCCTTCCAAACTCGACACATACTTTACGAACGTTTGAAAAGGTTTCTGTTGGAGATGTCCTTTCGTCTTATTCTTTCTTTTGTAAATAAATCAATGGCTTATTGTATGCCACGAATCGGTTGGAAATCATCAGATCCTGGTTTAAATTTGCAAGGCACATTCGATCCATCTCGAGCTCAGCTCTACTAGTCTCGAAGGACAACAAATTCCATTAAACAAATCTATGCATGAATTTATTGTGAGTTTTCTTTGTGGGGGGGATGAGGGGTACCGGGTGAAGGTTTGCTAGTTTATACTCAATTTGCTTTTTCCTTTGTCATGACAATAAAAAATTATAATATTATTTTATTAGGTACTGCACTAACCAACTATAGAGCGTTTAACAACGAGGACACTGCTAACAAAAATAGATGGAAAAAAGCAAAACCAATATCAAGTTGAAATTTCCCTCTTCACTTGTTTGTTTCTCCGAGCCAGGAGATAAGGCTTGCTAGTTATAAATAACACGAACCATAGTTCTAGGAATAACTAACCATTGACCACACTCATAAACGAACCATCACAGTGGATATCGTCTTTTAAGCTACATAAACAAGCATGTTATTAATAAAATGTTCCGTACAGTTACAAGCGACATCCTCGCTCAATTGCCCGAACACCTCATTCCTACAATGCTAGAATAAATTTTGTGATTCGAAAGATCTTGGCGAGATGCTCAAGCGTCTCGTAAACAAAACCAAGCTTTCTTTTGGAACAGCTATAAGCAAAATGATAACATTGCTTACCAATTCTTCATGGGTATACATATTTACATACCTCTATCTGTGTATTTAGGTATGGATATTTGACAGCCTTTATTTATATCCAAGGATATTGGCTTGTCTTTGAACTATGCTTCTTTACTGGATATGTGATGGGGTGATGGAAGGAAAATATGGTGGAAGGCGATTCACTTTCACACTCGCCACATCTTTCAACTCCATCGGTGATATCGGGAGGCGAGATAAGAAGTACTTGCATTGCCAAGCCATCAACCAGATATGCCTTTAGCAGGTATGCAAAAATATATAGAAAAACACTTGCGTCTATTCATAGACATATAGGAATACAGGCACTCGTATATGAATATGTGGCACGACTGAGTATCTATCAAAGTGATAAGAGCCAAAGATGTGCCCTTTAAGCAAAAAGATATAGAGTACCTCTCATAGATTTATATTAATATTAATAAATAAGTATGATAATAACGTGTATTTCGCTAATATATTTCATTATTTTTTAAATGTTTTAATTATTTATTATTTTAATAAATGGTGTGTAATTATTAAAATGGTGTTTTTTAGAATCAGAATTTATCAATATTTCTAATTTTAGGCTTGATATTCCGAGAGGTTTCAGTTGTAGGGGCGCTTTACCCCTCATACAATTTGAACCCCCTTGCCACGACCATCCAGGGAAAGAAACCTACAAATGCTACTAGCATTTCTCCCAGTAGTATACCAAAATCTCTATATTTACTCCGACATCCCTCAATTCATCTATCCATTTCTTAGCTTAAAAAAAAAGAATAAATATAGTTTGTTTTTTTTCATTAGAACTTTTCTCCCAAGTCTTTCGTTTGAACTAAATTATCTGAAAATGTTTAAAGTTAAAACCCCAAAACTACAAAAACACAATAAACGTGAAACGGAAACGAAACAAAACGAAAAGGAATCAAAACATAGCAAATTTATTTAAATTCATCTTCTCTCTAATGGGTTATGAAAGCACGATTTAAGATTGTAAATTAAAGTCATTTGGAAAAACTGTTTTATTTGTGCAGAACTCCTTGAGTAAGTGGGAAAAAATGAGCACAGCACCGGAAATGAAAAACCTACGCCACCTTTATTGCAGGGAACCGTGGCAAATAGTTTGAATACCACAAAACATTCTGCACACACAGCAGTTTTAACGTCTAGACAACCTATATTTTGTAGTCCAAAAAGGTTTGAAATTTCTTATTTAGTATGTTATTATTAAATATCTTTGGTAGCAAGCGTCTTGTTAAATGAGCAAAAACACCATCGGTCTATACTGAAAACGAATGGTTAAAATTTAGCTCCTGCTTTTGATTCATCAAGAGAACGAACTGCATCCCCCTCTTCAGCAAACGCATTTATGTTCCATTTCGAAAAGATACAATTCTCTCATCTCCAATATTTTCCTAACTTAAATCTAAACTTGTCTAATTCCCTTGTTTAGACTAAATTGAATTTACAATAGCCCTCCAGAATTTGGCTGTATCTTGGCAATTAAAGAAAAAAATCAATAAAAAACCTCGTTCGCTCTTGAATACATATTGAAGTGTGTTTTATTTCATATCACGTATGATGGTTCCACAAACTACAGACTTCACACAATGCTCACACAACACCTTTTAATTTTTAGACTATTAAGCTAGAAAATTGATATGATCAAATGGGACTATGCACAGTTAGAAGAAAAAGTAAGGAATAATGAAGTGAATACGAATAACTATTACGAAAGAAATAAGTTAAGAAGTGAAGTGGAGCATAGATAAAACATATTAAAGTTAGGATGAAGCCACCTTTGAAAATCAACATGAACAAGTGTATGTCCTCATTTTTATTATGCAAAAGTTATTAAACGAAAAAGTAAGCAAAAATTAGATAGAGATTAAACAAGTGTTTTTCCTTCCTCTTTCAGAACATAAAATTCGAATAAATTGATTTTTGCCGTGTTTTTTCTGATTTCAAAACTTCGATTTTCCCTTTTCCTGCGATTTATTCATTCATAACTATCCAAGGAGTTTATTTATATTAGTAATTGCAATCAAATGTGTTTCTCTATATCCCATCCCTGCAAAGTGGTGCAAGATGTAAAGGGTGAGGAAGAGATGACGGACGTGTTTGGAATAAATCACAAAATCATTAATTTTAGCTTAAATTTTGTTTTTCATTGAGATTAATGTGTTCGGATTAATTTAGTATAGTCTCCTGCTCTCAACTCTTGCCCAAGGACCAATTTTTAAGGGTGGAAATGCAAGTCTTCAGGCAAAATACGCTTTACCGAACGATTCGCGATGCCAAGTTCAGTAGCATAACTCTGAGAGAAATGATTCGGAATGCGCAGCAAAGCTTATTCTGAGGCGTTCCACATTTTCTGAGGTACGTACCGTTCGTGGAGCCACCATCTGTCTGCTGTTCAATAGTGTACCGCGTATATGAACCAAACCTAAGGTTGTGTGCCGAGTTGGAAGAGCGTTATTTAGTTGCTCTTCACGGACTGGTCGTAGGCGAACACACAGCGCTCTTTCGTCCACAGCGCCATAATTTCAACTTAAAAAAAAAATGCTTAATCACCAGGGACCGAATGATCCTGCTTCGGACATATGTCCCTCCCCCTGGGGCTAAACAATAGCAATTTTAAAATTATCCGTCCTCTCTGCGTCACCCGGTAGCATGGGTAACCATGCTGCACCTAACATCTGAAACATTGCGTACCCTCCCTGCTCAAACGGTGATGGTATATATATATATATATATATATATATATATATATATATATATATATATATGTGTGTGTGTCTTCCACATATTTTAAATTCCTAGATCTTCACCACTTTTTGACAAATGGCTTTTATAAACTTTCTGGCGTAGATGCTCTCGTTAGTGTTCGCATTTTAGTTTTATCAAACAATAATCTCTATTTTTCACTAGTTAGAAATAGAATTGCTGGCTATTTATTCTATTTAAAAGCAAAAATAAACAAACTTTGGTTTCTCTGCTTTCCCCTGTTAATTCCAGAAAAAAATGCGATGGCAGTTGAATAAAGTTAAATTTGATTCTATACAGAAAATAAGGAGTGCAACAGTATGTTCTATTTGTTTAAAAGGAGTGCTTCAGCATACTGTAACAAGCGGCGAGGTTGATCAGTACTCAGTGACTATAGAAATAAAACCTAAGTGTCAGAAGATGACGTAGGATGGTTAATTCATTTTGGGACAGGAACTTTTGAGTCTCCTTCGACCTGGATTAGCAAATTCGATCAATTAAAAGATGTGCTAACAGTAGTTAAGACGATTTATTTTAAGATGACGACACAAGCAATGTCAGATTTCAAGCTAACATCGTATAATAAGTATATACTATCTCTATCTGCTCGATAGAATGTCAAATTTAGCCAATGGTTTCTACATTGAACGTCTGATTCTCAATTGACTCAAAGAAACACTATTTGGTTGTGATTAAGGACAATGAAAAGTCTTGAAGCATTCCCGGACAGATACTCTACCAGGAATGAAGGATCGTTCCCCTCGAATAATTCGCAATGAAAGAGAGAATGTTATGGTCCAACGATAGACGTGCCTGTACACACTCGTTAGTGTTCGCGTTTTGGTTTATCAAACAATAATTTCTATTTTTCACTAGTTAGAAATGGAATTGCTGTCTATTTATTTTATTTCAAACCAAAAATGAAGGAACTTTGGTTTCTCTGCTTTACCCTGTTAATTCCATAAAAAAAAATGCAATGGCAGTTGAATAAATTTAAATTTGATTCTATACACAAAATAATGAGTGCAACAATATGTTCTATTTGTTTAAAAGGAGTGCTTCAGCATACTGTAAGAATCGGCGAGGTTGATCAGTACTCAGTGACTATAGAAATAAAACCTAAGTGTCAGAAGATGACATAGGATGGTTAATTCATTTTGGGACAGGAACTTTTGAGTCTCCTTCGACCTGGATTAGCAAATTCGAGCAATTAAAAGATGTGCTAACAGAAGGTAAGACAATTTATTTTAGGATGACGACACAAGCAATTTCAGATTTCAAGCTAAAATCGTATAATAAGTATATACTATCTCTATCTGCTCGATAGAATGTCAAATTTAGCCAATGGTTTCCACATTGAACGTCTAATTCTCAATTGACTCAAAGAAACACTATTTGGTTGTGATTAAGGACAATGGAATGTCTTGAAGCATTCCCGGACAGATTCTCTACCAGGAATGAACGATCGTTCCCCCAGAATAATTCGCAATGAAAGAGAGAATGTTATGGCCTAACGAAAGACGTGCCTGTACACACTCGTTAGTGTTCGCGTTTTAGTTTTATCAAACAATAATCTCTATTTTTCACTAGTTAGAAATGGAATTGCTGTCTATTTATTCTATTTCAAACGAAAAATGAACAAACTTTGGTTTCTCTGCTTTCCCCTGTTAAATCCATAAAAAAAATGCGATGGCAGTTGAATAAAGTTAAATTTGATTCTATACACGAAATAATGACTGCAAAAGTATGTTCTATTTGTTTAAAAGGAGTGCTTTAGCATACTGTAAGAAGCGGCGAGGTTGATCAGTACTCAGTGAATATAGAAATAAAACCTAAGTGTCAGAAGATGACATAGGATGGTTAATTCATTTTGGGACAGAAACTTTTGAGTCTCCTTCGACCTGGATTAGCAAATTCGAACAATTAAAAGATGTGCTAACAGTAGGTAAGACGATTTATTTTAAGATGACGACACAAGCAATGTCAGATTTCAAGGTAACATCGTATAATAAGTATATACTATCTCTATCTGCTCGATAAGATGTCAAATTTAGCCAATGGTTTCCACATTGAACGTCTGATTCTCAATTGACTCAAAGAAACACTATTTGGTTGTGATTAAGGACAATGGAATGTCTTGAAGCATTCCCGGACAGATTCTCTACCAGGAATGAACGATCGTTCCCCTCGAATAATTCGCAATGAAAGAGAAAATGTTATGGTCCAACGAAAGACGTGCCTGTACACACTCGTTACTGTTCGCGTTTTAGTTTTATCAAACAATAATCTCTATTTTCCACTAGTTAGAAATGGAATTGCTGTCTATTTATTCTATTTTAAAGCAAAAATTAACAAACTTTAGGTTCTCTGCTTTCCCCTGTTAATTCCATAAAAAATGCGATGGCAGTTGAATAAAGCTAAATTTGATTCTATACACAAAATAATGAGTGCAACAGTATGTTCTATTTGTTTAAAAGGAGTGCTTCAGCATACTGTAAGAAGCGGCTAGGTTGATCAGTACTCAGTGACTATAGAAATAAAAGCTAAGTGTCAGAAGATGACATAGGATGGTTAATTCATTTTGGGACAGGAACTTTTGAGTCTCCTTCGACCTGGATTAGCAAATTCGAGCAATTAAAAGATGTGCTAACAGTAGGTAAGACGATTTATTTTAAGATGACGAAACCAGCAATGTCAGATTTCAAGCTAACATCGTATAATAAGTATATACTATCTCTATCTGCTCGTTAGAATGTCAAATTTAGCCAATGGTTTCCAGATTGAACGTCTGATTCTCAATTGACTAAAAGAAACACTATTTGGTTGTGATTAATGACAATGGAATGTCTTGAAGCATTCCCGGACAGATTCTCTACCAGGAATGAACGATCGTTCCCCTCGAATAATTCGCAATGAAAGAGAGAATGTTATGGTCCAACGAAAGACGTGCCTGTACACACTCGTTAGTGTTCGCGTTTTAGTTTTATCAAACAATAATCTCTATTTTTCACTAGTTAGAAATGGAATTGCTGTCTATTTAATCTATTTCAAACCAAAAATGAACAAACTTTGGTTTCTCTGCTTTCCCCTGTAAATTCCATAAAAAAAATGCGATGGCAGTTGAATAAAGTTAAATTTGATTCTATACACAAAATAATGAGTGCCACAGTATGTTCTATTTGTTTAAAAGGAGTGCCTTAGCATACTGTAAGAATCGGCGAGGTTGATCAGTACTCATTGACTATAGAAATATAACCTAAGTGTCAGAAGATGACATAGGATGGTTAATTCATTTTGGGACAGGAACTTTTGAGTCTCCTTCGACCTGGATTAGCAAATTCGAGCAAGTTAAATATGTGCTAACAGTAGGTAAGACGATTTATTTTAGGATGACGACACAAGCAATGTCGGATTTCAAGCTAACATCGTGTAATAAGTATATACTATCTCTATCTGCTCGATAAAATGTAAAATTTAGCCAATGGTTTCCACTTTGAACGTCTGATTCTTAATTGACTCAAAGAAACACTATTTGGTTGTGATTAAGGACAATGGAATGTCTTGAGGCATTCCTGGACAGATTTTCTACCAGGAATGAACGATCGTTCCCCTCGAATAATTCGCAATGAAAGAGAGAATGTTATGGTCCAACGAAAGACGTCCCTGTACACACTCGTTTGTGTTCGCGTTTTAGTTTTATCAAACAATAATCTCTATTTTTCACTAGTTAGAAATGTAATTGCTGTCTATTTATTCTATTTCAAAGCAAAAATGAACAAACTTTGGGTTCTCTGCTTTTCCCTGTTAATTCCATAAAAAAATGCGATGGCAGTTGAATAAAGTTAAATTTAAAACTATACACGAAATAATGAGTGCAAAAGTATGTTCTATTTGTTTAAAAGGAGTGCTTCAGCATAGTGTAAGAATCGGCGAGGTTGATCAGTACTCAGTGACTATAGAAATAAAACCTAAGTGTCAGTAGATGACATAGGATAGTTAATTCATTTTGGGACAGGAACTTTTGAGTCTCCTTTGACCTGGATTAGCAAATTCGAGCAATTAAAAGATGTGCTAACAGTAGGTAAGACGATTTATTTTAAGATGACGACACAATCAATGTCAGATTTCAAGCTAACGTCGTATAATAAGTATATACTATCTCTATCTGCTCGATAGACTGTCAAATTTATCCAATGGTTTCCACATTGAACGTCTGATTCTCAATTGACTCAAAGAAACACTATTTGGTTGTGATTAAGGACAATGGAATGTCTTCAAGCATTCCCGGACAGATTCTCTACCAGGAATGAACGATCGTTCCCCCAGAATAATTCGCAATGAAAGAGAGAATGTTATGGCCTAACGAAAGACGTGCCTGTACACACTCGTTAGTGTTCGCGTTTTAGTTTTATCAAACAATAATCTCTATTTTTCACTAGTTAGAAATGGAATTGCTGTCTATTTATTCTATTTCAAACGAAAAATGAACAAACTTTGGTTTCTCTGCTTTCCCCTGTTAAATCCATAAAAAAAATGCGATGGCAGTTGAATAAAGTTAAATTTGATTCTATACACGAAATAATGACTGCAAAAGTATGTTCTATTTTTTTAAAAGGAGTGCTTTAGCATACTGTAAGAAGCGGCGAGGTTGATCAGTACTCAGTGACTATAGAAATAAAACTTAAGTGTCAGAAGATGACATAGGATGGTTAATTCATTTCGGGACAGGAACTTTTGAGTCTCCTGTGACCTGGATTAGCAAATTCGAGCAATTAAAAGATGTGCTAAGAGTAGGTAAGACGATTTATTTTAAGATGACGAAACAAGCAATGTCAGATATCAAGCTAACATCGTATAATAAGTATATACTATCTCTATCTGCTCGATAGAATGTCAAATTTAGCCAATGGTTTCCACATTTAACGTCTGAGTCTCAATGGACTCAAAGAAACACTATTTGGTTGTGATTAAGGACAATGAAAAGTCTTGAAGCATTCCCGGACAGATACTCTACCAGGAATGAAGGATCGTTCCCCTCGAATAATTCGCAATGAAAGAGAGAATGTTATGGTCTAACGATAGACGTGCCTGTACACACTCGTTAGTGTTCGCGTTTTGGTTTATCAAACAATAATTTCTATTTTTCACTAGTTAGAAATGGAATTGCTGTCTATTTATTTTATTTCAAACCAAAAATGAAGGAACTTTGGTTTCTCTGCTTTACCCTGTTAATTCCATAAAAAAAATGCAATGGCAGTTGAATAAATTTAAATTTGATTCTATACACAAAATAATGAGTGCAACAATATGTTCTATTTGTTTAAAAGGAGTGCTTCAGCATACTGTAAGCATCGGCGAGGTTGATCAGTACTCAGTGACTATAGAAATAAAAGCTAAGTGTCAGAAGATGACATAGGATGGTTAATTCATTTTGGGACAGGAACTTTTGAGTCTCCTTCGACCTGGATTAGCAAATTCGAGCAATTAAAAGATGTGCTAACAGAAGGTAAGACAATTTATTTTAGGATGACGACACAAGCAATTTCAGATTTCAAGCTAAAATCGTATAATAAGTATATACTATCTCTATCTGCTCGATAGAATGTCAAATTTAGCCAATGGTTCCCACATTGAACGTCTGATTCTCAATTGACTCAAAGAAACACTATTTGGTTGTGATTAAGGACAATGGAATGTCTTGAAGCATTCCCGGACAGATTCTCTACCAGGAATGAACGATCGTTCCCCCAGAATAATTCGCAATGAAAGAGAGAATGTTATGGCCTAACGAAAGACGTGCCTGTACACACTCGTTACTGTTCGCGTTTTAGTTTTATCAAACAATAATCTCTATTTTTCACTAGTTAGAAATGGAATTGCTGTCTATTTATTCTATTTCAAACGAAAAATGAACAAACTTTGGTTTCTCTGCTTTCCCCTGTTAAATCCATAAAAAAAATGCAATGGCAGTTGAATAAAGTTAAATTTGATTCTATACACGAAATAATGACTGCAAAAGTATGTTCTATTTGTTTAAAAGGAGTTCTTTAGCATACTGTAAGAAGCGGCGAGGTTGATCAGTACTCAGTGACTATAGAAATAAAACTTAAGTGTCAGAAGATGACATAGGATGGTTAATTCATTTCGGGACAGGAACTTTTAAGTCTCCTTTGACCTGGATTAGCAAATTCGAGCAATTAAAAGATGTGCTAACAGTAGGTAAGACGATTTATTTTAAGATGACGACACAAGCAATGTCAGATTTCAAGCTAACATCGTATAATAAGTATATACTATCTCTATCTGCTCGATAAAATGTCAAATTTAGCCAATGGTTTCCACATTTAACGTCTGATTCTCATTTGACTCAAAGAAACACTATTTGGTTGTGATTAAGGACAATAGAATGTCTTGAAGCATTCCTGGACAGGGTCTCTACCAGGATTGAACGATCGTTCCCCTCGAATAATTTGCAATGAAAGAGAGAATGTTATGGTCCAACGAAAGACGTGCCTGTACACACTCGTTAGTGTTCGCGTTTTAGTTTTATCAAACAATAATCTCTATTTTTCACTAGTTAGAAATGGAATTGCTGTCTATTTATTCTATTTCAAAGCAAAAATAACCAAACTTTGGGTTCTCTGCTTTCCCCTGTTAATTCCATAAAAAAATGCGATGGCAGTTGAATAAAGTTAAATTTGATTCTATACCTGAAAAAAGGAGTGCAACAGTATGTTCTATTTGTTTAAAAGGAATGCTTTAGCATAATGTAAGAAGCGGCGAGGTTGATCAGTACTCAGTGAATATAGAAATAAAACCTAAGTGTCAGAAGATGACATAGGATGGTTAATTCATTTTGGGACAGAAACTTTTGAGTCTCCTTCGACCTGGATTAGCAAATTCGAACAATTAAAAGATGTGCTAACAGTAGGTAAGACGATTTATTTTAAGATGACGACACAAGCAATGTCAGATTTCAAGGTAACATCGTATAATAAGTATATACTATCTCTATCTGCTCGATAAGATATCAAATTTAGCCAATGGTTTCCACATTGAACGTCTGATTCTCAATTGACTCAAAGAAACACTATTTGTTTGTGATTAAGGACAATGGAATGTCTTGAAGCATTCCCGGACAGATTCTCTACCAGGAATGAACGATCGTTCCCCTCGAATAATTCGCAATGAAAGAGAAAATGTTATGGTCCAACGAAAGACGTGCCTGTACACACTCGTTACTGTTCGCGTTTTAGTTTTATCAAACAATAATCTCTATTTTTCACTAGTTAGAAATGGAATTGCTGTCTATTTATTCTATTTTAAAGCAAAAATTAACAAACTTTAGGTTCTCTGCTTTCCCCTGTTAATTCCATAAAAAATGCGATGGCAGTTGAATAAAGCTAAATTTGATTCTATACACAAAATAATGAGTGCAACAGTATGTTCTATTTGTTTAAAAGGAGTGCTTCAGCATACTGTAAGAAGCGGCGAGGTTGATCAGTACTCAGTGACTATAGAAATAAAAGCTAAGTGTCAGAAGATGACATAGGATGGTTAATTCATTTTGGGACAGGAACTTTTGAGTCTCCTTCGACCTGGATTAGCAAATTCGAGCAATTAAAAGATGTGCTAACAGTAGGTAAGACGATTTATTTTAAGATGACGAAACCAGCAATGTCAGATTTCAAGCTAACATCGTATAATAAGTATATACTATCTCTATCTGCTCGTTAAAATGTCAAATTTAGCCAATGGTTTCCAGATTGAACGTCTGATTCTCAATTGACTAAAAGAAACACTATTTGGTTGTGATTAATGACAATGGAATGTCTTGAAGCATTCCCGGACAGATTCTCTACCAGGAATGAACGATCGTTCACCTCGAATAATTCGCAATGAAAGAGAGAATGTTATGGTCCAACGAAAGACGTGCCTGTACACACTCGTTAGTGTTCGCGTTTTAGTTTTATTAAACAATAATCTCTATTTTTCACTAGTTAGAAATGTAATTACTGTCTATTTATTCTATTTCAAAGCAAAAATGAACAAACTTTGGGTTCTCTGCTTCCCCTGTTAATTCCATAAAAAAAATGCGATGGCAGTTGAATAAAGTTAAATTTAAAACTATTCACGAAATAATGAGTGCAAAAGTATGTTCTATTTGTTTAAAAGGAGTGCTTCAGCATAGTGTAAGAATTGGCGAGGTTGATCAGTACTCAGTGACTATAGAAATAAAACCTAAGTGTCAGAAGATGACATAGGATAGTTAATTCATTTTGGGACAGGAACTTTTGAGTCTCCTTCGACCTGGATTAGCAAATTCGAGCAATTAAAAGATGTGCTAACAGTAGGTAAGACGATTTATTTTAGGATGACGACACAAGCAATGTCAGATTTCAAGCTAACATCGTATAATAAGTATATACTATCTCTATCTGCTCTATAAAATGTAAAATTTAGCTAATGGTTTCCACTTTGAACGTTTGATTCTCAATTGACTCAAAGAAACACTATTTGGTTGTGATTAAGGACAATGGAATGTCTTGATGCATTCCTAGACAGATTCTCTACGAGGAATGAACGATCGTTCCCCTCGAATAATTCGCAATAAAAGAGAGAATGTTATGGTCCAACGAAAGACGTCCCTGTACACACTCGTTAGTGTTCGCGTTTTAGTTTTATCAAACAATAATCTCTATTTTTTACTAGTTATAAATGGAATTGCTGTCTATTTATTCTATTTCAAAGCAAAAATCAACAAACTTTGGTTTCTCTGCTTTCCCCTGTAAATTCCCTAAAAAAAAATGCGATGGCAGTTGAATAAAGTAAAATTTGATTCTATACACAAAATAATGAGTGCCACAGTATGTTCTATTTGTTTAAAAGGAGTGCCTTAGCATACTGTAAGAATCTGCGAGGTTGATCAGTACTCAGTGACTATAGAAATAAAACCTAAGTGTCAGAAGATGACACAGGATGGTTAATTCATTTTGGGACGGGAACTTTTGAGTCTCCTTCGACCTGAATTACCAAATTCGAGCAATTAAAAGATGTGCTAACAGTAGGTAAGACGATTTATTTTAGGATGACGACACAAGCAATGTCAGATTTCAAGCTAACATCGTATAATAAGTATATACTATCTCTATCTGCTCGATAGAATGTCAAATTTAGCCAATGGTTTCCACTTTGAACGTCTGATTCTCAATTGACTCAAAGAAACACTATTTGGTTGTGATTAAGGACAATGGAATGTCTTGAAGCATTCCTGGACAGATTCTCTACCAGAAATAAACGATCGTTCCCCTCGAATAATTCGCAATGAAAGAGAGAATGTTATGGTCCAACGAAAGACGTGCCTGTACACACTCGTTAGTGTTCGCGTTTTAGTTTTATCAAACAATAATCTCTATTTTTTACTAGATAGAAATGGAATTGTTGTCTATTTATTCTATTTCAAAGCCAAAATGAACAAACTTTGGTTTCTCTGCTTTTTCCTGTTAATTCCATAAAAAAAATGCAAATGGCAGTTGAATAAAGTTAAATTTGATTATATACCCAAAATAAGGAGTGCCACAGTATGTTCTATTTGTTTAAAAGGAGTGCTTCAGCATACTGTAAGAATCGGCGAGGTTGATCAGTACTCAGTGACTATAGAAATAAAACCTAAGTGTCAGAAGATGACATAGGATGGTTAATTCATTTTGGGACAGAAACTTTTGAGTCTCCTTCGACCTGGATGCGCAAATTCCAGCAATTAAAAGATGTGCTAACAGTAGGTAAGACGATTTATTTTTAAAATGACGACACAAACAATGTCAGATTTCAAGCTAACATCGTATAATAAGTATATACTATCTCTATCTGCTCGATAGAATGTCAAATTTAGCCAAGGTTTCCACATTGAACGTCTGATTCTCAATTGACTCAAAGAAACACTATTTGGTTGTGATTAAGGACAAGGGAATGTCTTGAAGCATTCCTGGAAAGATTCTCTACCAGGAATGAACTATCGTTCCCCTCGAATAATTCGCAATGAAAGAGAGAATGTTATGGTCCAACGAAAGACGTGCCTGTACACACTCGTTAGTGTTCGCGTTTTAGTTTTATCAAACAATAATCTCTATTTTTCACTAGTTAGAAATGGAATTGCTGTCTATTTATAATATTTTAAAGCAAAAATTAACAAAGTTTGGTTTCTCTGCTTTCCCCTGTTAATTTCATAAAAAAATGCGATGGCAGTTGAATAAAGTTAAATTTAATTCTATACACAAAATAATGAGTGCAACATTATGTTCTATTTGTTTAAAAGGAGTGCTTCAGCATACTGTAAGAAGCGGCGAGGTTGATCAGTACTCAGTGACTATAGAAATAAAACCTAAGTGTCAGAAGATGACATAGGATGGTTAATTCATTTTGGGACAGAAACTTTTAAGTCTCCTTCGACCTGGATGCGCAAATTCCAGCAAATAAAAGATGTGCTAACAGTAGGTAAGACGATTTATTTTTAAAATGACGACACAAACAATGTCAGATTTCAAGCTAACATCGTATAATATGTATATACTATCTCTATCTGCTCGATAGAATGTCAAATTTAGCCAATGGTTTCCACATTGAACGTCTGATTCTCAATTGACTCAAAGAAACACTATTTGGTTGTGATTAAGGACAATGGAATGTCTTGAAGCATTCCCGGACAGATTCTCTACCAGGAATGAACGATCGTTCCCCTCGAATAATTCGCAATGAAAGAGAGAATGTTATGGTCCAACGAAAGACGTACCTGTACACACTCGTCAGTGATCGCGTTTTAGTTTTATCAAACAATAATCTCTATTTTTCACTAGTTAGAATTGGATTTGCTGTCTATTTATTGTATTTTAAAGCAAAAATTAACAAACTTTAGGTTCTCTGCTTTCCCCTGTTAATTCAATAAAAAAAATGCGATGGCAGTTGAATAAAGATAAATTGATTCTATACACAAAATAATGAGTGCAACAGTATGTTCTATTTGTTTAAAAGGAGTGCTTCAGCATAATGTAAGAATCGGCGAGGTTGATCAGTACTCAGTGCCTATAGGAATAAAACCTAAGTGTCAGAAGATGACATAGGATGGTTAATTCATTTTGGGACAGGAACATTTTAGTCTCCTTCGACCTGGATTAGAAAATTCGAGGAAAAAAAAAGATTTGCTAACAGTAGGTAAGACGATTCATTTTAAGATGACGACATAAGCAATGTCAGATTTCAAGCTAACATCGTATAATAAGTATATACTATCTCTATCTGCTCGCTAGAATGTCAAATTTAGCCAATGGTTTCCACTTTTAACGTCTGATTCTCAATTGACTCAAAGAAACACTATTTGGTTGTGATTAAGGACAATGGAATGTCTTGAAGCATTCCTGGACAGATTCTCTACCAGAAATGAACGATCGTTCCCCTCGAATAATTCGCAATGAAAGAGAGAATGTTATGGTCCAACGAAAGACGTGCCTGTACACACTCGTTATTGTTCGCGTTTTAGTTTTTTCAAACAATAATCTCCATTTTTCACTAGTTAGAAATGGAATTGCTGTCTATTTATTCTATTTCAAAGGCAAAATGAACAAACTTTGGTTTTCTGCTCTCCCCTGTAAATTCTATAAAAAAAAATGCGATGGCAGTTGAATAAAGTTAAATTTGATTCTATACACAAAATAATGAGTGCCACAGTATGTTCTATTTGTTTAAAAGGAGTGCCTTAGCATACTGTAAGAATCTGCGAGGTTGATCAGTACTCAGTGACTATAGAAATAAAACCTAAGGTTCAGAAGATGACATAGGATGGTTAATTCATTTTGGGACGGGAACTTTTAAGGTCTCCTTCGACCTGGATTACCAAATTCGAGCAATTAAAAGATGTGCTAACAGTAGGTAAGACGATTTATTTTAGGATGACGACACAAGCAATGTCAGATTTCAAGCTAACATCGTATAATAAGTATATACTATCTCTATCTGCTCGATAAGATGTCAAATTTAGCCAATGGTTTCCACTTTGAACGTTTGATTCTCAATTGACTCAAAGAAACACTATTTGGTTGTGATTAAGGACAATGGAATGTCTTGAAGCATTCCCGGACAGATTCTCTACCAGGAATGAACGATCGTTCCCCTCGAATAATTTGCAATGAAAGAGAAAATGTTATGGTCCAACGAAAGACGTGCCTGTACACACTCGTTACTGTTCGCGTTTTAGTTTTATCAAACAATAATCTCTATTTTTCACTAGTTAGAAATGGAATTGCTGTTTATTTATTCTATTTTAAACCAAAAATTAACAAACTTTAGGTTCTCTGCTTTCCCCTGTTAATTCCATAAAAAAATGCGATGGCAGTTGAATAATGTTAAATTTGATTCTATACACAAAAAAATGAGTGCAACAGTTTGTTCTATTTGTTTAAAAGGAGTGCTTCAGCATACTGTAAGAAGCGGCGAGTTTGATCAGTACTCAGTGACTATAGAAATATAACCTAAGTGTCAGAAGATGACATAGGATGGTTAATTCATTTTGGGACAGGAACTTTTGAGTCTCCTTCGACCTGGATTAGCAAATTCGAGCAATTAAAAGATGTGCTAACTGTAGGTAAGACGATTTATTTTAAGATGACGAAACAAGCAATGTCAGATTTCAAGCTAACATCGTATAATAAGTATATACTATCTCTATCTGCTCGATAGAATGTTAAATTTAGCCAATGGTTTCCAGATTGAACGTCTGATTCTCAATTGACTAAAAGAAACACTATTTGGTTGTGATTAAGGACAATGGAATGTCTTGATGCATTCCTGGACAGATTCTCTACCAGGAATGAACGATCGTTCCCCTCAAAAATTCGCAATGAAAGAGAGAATGTTATGGTCCAACGAAAGACGTGCCTGTACACACTCGTTAGTGTTCGCGTTTTAGTTTTATTAAACAATAATCTCTATTTTTCACTAGTTAGAAATGTAATTACTGTCTATTTATTCTATTTCAAAGCAAAAATGAACAAACTTTGGGTTCTCTGCTTTCCCCTGTTAATTCCATAAAAAAAATGCGATGGCAGTTGAATAAAGTTAAATTTAAAACTATTCACGAAATAATGAGTGCAAAAGTATGTTCTGTTTGTTTAAAAGGAGTGCTTCAGCATAGTGTAAGAATTGGCGAGGTTGATCAGTACTCAGTGACTATAGAAATAAAACCTAAGTGTCAGAAGATGACATAGGATAGTTAATTCATTTTGGGACAGGAACTTTTGAGTCTCCTTCGACCTGGATTAGCAAATTCGAGCAATTAAAAGATGTGCTAACAGTAGGTAAGACGATTTATTTTAGGATGACGACACAAGCAATGTCAGATTTCAAGCTAACATCGTATAATAAGTATATACTATCTCTATCTGCTCTATAAAATGTAAAATATAGCCAATGGTTTCCACTTTGAACGTTTGATTCTCAATTGACTCAAAGAAACACTATTTGGTTGTGATTAAGGACAATGGAATGTCTTGATGCATTCCTAGACAGATTCTCTACGAGGAATGAACGATCGTTCCCCTCGAATAATTCGCAATAAAAGAGAGAATGTTATGGTCCAACGAAAGACGTCCCTGTACACACTCGTTAGTGTTCGCGTTTTAGTTTTATCAAACAATAATCTCTATTTTTTACTAGTTATAAATGGAATTGCTGTCTATTTATTCTATTTCAAAGCAAAAATCAACAAACTTTGGTTTCTCTGCTTTCCCCTGTAAATTCCCTAAAAAAAAAATGCGATGGCAGTTGAATAAAGTAAAATTTGATTCTATACACAAAATAATGAGTGCCACAGTATGTTCTATTTGTTTAAAAGGAGTGCCTTAGCATACTGTAAGAATCTGCGAGGTTGATCAGTACTCAGTGACTATAGAAATAAAACCTAAGTGTCAGAAGATGACACAGGATGGTTAATTCATTTTGGGACGGGAACTTTTGAGTCTCCTTCGACCTGGATTACCAAATTCGAGCAATTAAAAGATGTGCTAACAGTAGGTAAGACGATTTATTTTAGGATGACGACACAAGCAATGTCAGATTTCAAGCTAACATCGTATAATAAGTATATACTATCTTTATCTGCTCGATAAAATGTCAAATTTAGCCAATGGTTTCCACTTTGAACGTTTGATTCTCAATTGACTCAAAGAAACACTATTTGGTTGTGATTAAGGACAATGGAGTGTCTTGATGCATTCCTGGACAGATTCTCTACCAGGAATGAACGATCGTTCCCCTCGAATAATTCGCAATGAAAGAGAGAATGTTATGGTCCAACGAAAGACGTGCCTGTACACACTCGTCAGTGTTCGCGTTTTAGTTTTATCAAACAATAATCTCTATTTTTCACTAGTTAGAAATGTAATTGCTGTCTATTTATTCTATTTTAAAGCAAAAATTAACAGACTTTGGGTTCTCTGCTTTCCCCTGTTAATTCCATAAAAAAAATGCGATGGCAGTTGAATAAAGTTAAATTTGATTCTATACCCAAAATAAGGAGTGCAACAGTATGTTCTATTTGTTTAAAAGGATTGCTTTAGCATAATGTAAGAAGCGGCGATGTTGATCAGTACTCAGTGAATATAGAAATAAAACCTAAGTGTCAGAAGATGACATAGGATGGTTAATTCATTTTGGGACAGGAACTTTTTAGTCTCCTTCGAACTGGATTAGCAAATTCAAGCAAATAAAAGATTTGCTAACAGTAGGTAAGACGATTTATTTTAAGATGACGACACAAGCAATGTCAGATTTCAAGCTAACATCGTATAATAAGTATATACTATCTCTATCTGCTCGATAGAATGTCAAATTTAGCCAATGGTTTCCACTTTGAACGTCTGATTCTCAATTGACTCAAAGAAACACTATTTGGTTGTGATTAAGGACAATGGAATGTCTTGAAGCATTCCTGGACAGATTCTCTACCAGAAATAAACGATCGTTCCCCTCGAATAATTCGCAATGAAAGAGAGAATGTTATGGTCCAACGAAAGACGTGCCTGTACACACTCGTTAGTGTTCGCGTTTTAGTTTTATCAAACAATAATCTCTATTTTTTACTAGATAGAAATGGAATTGTTGTCTATTTATTCTATTTCAAAGCCAAAATGAACAAACTTTGGTTTCTCTGCTTTTTCCTGTTAATTCCATAAAAAAAATGCAAATGGCAGTTGAATAAAGTTAAATTTGATTATATACCCAAAATAAGGAGTGCCACAGTATGTTCTATTTGTTTAAAAGGAGTGCTTCAGCATACTGTAAGAATCGGCGAGGTTGATCAGTACTCACTGACTATAGAAATAAAACCTAAGTGTCAGAAGATGACATAGGATGGTTAATTCATTTTGGGACAGAAACTTTTGAGTCTCCTTCGACCTGGATGCGCAAATTCCAGCAATTAAAAGATGTGCTAACAGTAGGTAAGACGATTTATTTTTAAAATGACGACACAAACAATGTCAGATTTCAAGCTAACATCGTATAATAAGTATATACTATCTCTATCTGCTCGATAGAATGTCAAATTTAGCCAATGGTTTCCACATTGAACGTCTGATTCTCAATTGACTCAAAGAAACACTATTTGGTTGTGATTAAGGACAAGGGAATGTCTTGAAGCATTCCTGGAAAGATTCTCTACCAGGAATGAACGATCGTTCCCCTCGAATAATTCGCAATGAAAGAGAGAATGTTATGGTCCAACGAAAGACGTGCCTGTACACACTCGTTAGTGTTCGCGTTTTAGTTTTATTAAACAATAATCTCTATTTTTCACTAGTTAGAAATGGAATTGCTGTCTATTTATAATATTTTAAAGCAAAAATTAACAAAGTTTGGTTTCTCTGCTTTCCCCTGTTAATTTCATAAAAAAATGCGATGGCAGTTGAATAAAGTTAAATTTAATTCTATACACAAAATAATGAGTGCAACAGTATGTTCTATTTGTTTAAAAGGAGTGCTTCAGCATACTGTAAGAAGCGGCGAGGTTGATCAGTACTCAGTGACTATAGAAATAAAACCTAAGTGTCAGAAGATGACATAGGATGGTTAATTCATTTTGGGACAGAAACTTTTGAGTCTCCTTCGACCTGGATGCGCAAATTCCAGCAATTAAAAGATGTGCTAACAGTAGGTAAGACGATTTATTTTTAAAATGACGACACAAACAATGTCAGATTTCAAGCTAACATCGTATAATAAGTATATACTATCTCTATCTGCTCGATAGAATGTCAAATTTAGCCAATGGTTTCCACATTGAACGTCTGATTCTCAATTGACTCAAAGAAACACTATTTGGTTGTGATTAAGGACAATGGAATGTCTTGAAGCATTCCCGGACAGATTCTCTACCAGGAATGAACGATCGTTCCCCTCGAATAATTCGCAATGAAAGAGAGAATGTTATGGTCCAACGAAAGACGTGCCTGTACACACTCGTCAGTGATCGCGTTTTAGTTTTATCAAACAATAATCTCTATTTTTCACTAGTTAGAATTGGATTTGCTGTCTATTTATTGTATTTTAAAGCAAAAATTAACAAACTTTAGGTTCTCTGCTTTCCCCTGTTAATTCAATAAAAAAAATGCGATGGCAGTTGAATAAAGATAAATTTGATTCTATACACAAAATAATGAGTGCAACAGTATGTTCTATTTGTTTAAAAGGAGTGCTTCAGCATACTGTAAGAATCGGCGAGGTCGATCAGTACTCAGTGACTATAGAAATAAAACCCTTAGTGTCAGAAGATGACATAGGATGGTTAATTCATTTTGGGACGGGAACTTTTGAGTCTCCTTCGACCTGGATTACCAAATTCGAGCAATTAAAAGATGTGCTAACAGTAGGTAAGACGATTTATTTTAGGATGACGACACAAGCAATGTCAGATTTCAAGCTAACATCGTATAATAAGTATATACTATCTCTATCTGCTCGATAGAATGTCAAATTTAGCCAATGGTTCTTACATTGAACGTCTGATTCTCAATTGACTCAAAGAAACACTATATGGTTGTGATTAAGGACAATGGAATGTCTTGAAGCATTCCCGGACAGATTCTCTACCAGGAATGAACGATCGTTCCCCTCGAATAATTCGCAATGAAAGAGAGAATGTTATGGTCCAACGAAAGACGTGCCTGTACACACTCGTTAGTGTTCGCGTTTTAGTTTTATCAAACAATAATCTCTATTTTTCACTAGTTAGATGTGTAATTGCTGTCTATTTATTCTATTTTAAAGCAAAAATTAACAAACTTTTGGTTCTCTGCTTTCCCCTGTTAATTCCATAAAAAAAATGCAAATGGCAGTTGAATAAAGTTAAATTTGATTATATACCCAAAATAAGGAGTGCCACAGTATGTTCTATTTGTTTAAAAGGAGTGCCTTAGCATACTGTAAGAATCGGCGAGGTTGATCAGTACTCAGTGACTATAGAAATAAAACCTAAGTGTCAGAAGATGACATAGGATGGTTAATTCATTTTGGGACAGAAACTTTTGAGTCTCCTTCGACCTGGATGCGCAAATTCCAGCAATTAAAAGATGTGCTAACAGTAGGTAAGACGATTTATTTTTAAAATGACGACACAAACAATGTCAGATTTCAAGCTAACATCGTATAATAAGTATATACTATCTCTATCTGCTCGATAGAATGTTCAATTTAGCCAATGGTTTCCACATTGAACGTCTGATTCTCAATTGACTCAAAGAAACACTATTTGGTTTTGATTAAGGACAAGGGAATGTCTTGAAGCATTCCTGGAAAGATTCTCTACCAGGAATGAACAAACGTTCCCCTCGAATAATTCGCAATGAAAGAAAGAATGTTATGGTCCAACGAAAGACGTGCCTGTACACACTCGTTAGTGTTCGCGTTTTAGTTTTATCAAACAATAATCTCTATTTTTCACTAGTTAGAAATGGAATTGCTGTCTATTTATTCTATTTTAAAGCAAAAATTAACAAAGTTTGGTTTCTCTGCTTTCCCCTGTTAATTTCATAAAAAAATGCGATGGCAGTTGAATAAAGTTAAATTTGATTCTATACACAAAGTAATGAGTGCAACAGTATGTTCTATTTGTTTAAAAGGAGTGCTTCAGCATACTGTAAGAAGCGGCGAGGTTGATCAGTACTCAGTGACTATAGAAATAAAACCTAAGTGTCAGAAGATGACATAGGATGGTTAATTCATTTTGGGACAGAAACTTTTGAGTCTCCTTCGACCTGGATGCGCAAATTCCAGCAATTAAAAGATGTGCTAACAGTAGGTAAGACGATTTATTTTTAAAATGACGACACAAACAATGTCAGATTTCAAGCTAACATCGTATAATAAGTATATACTATCTCTATCTGCTCGATAGAATGTCAAATTTAGCCAATGGTTTCCACATTGAACGTCTGATTCTCAATTGACTCAAAGAAACACTATTTGGTTGTGATTAAGGACAATGGAATGTCTTGAAGCATTCCCGGACAGATTCTCTACCAGGAATGAACGATCGTTCCCCTCGAATAATTCGCAATGAAAGAGAGAATGTTATGGTCCAACGAAAGACGTGCCTGTACACACTCGTCAGTGTTCGCGTTTTAGTTTTATCAAACAATAATCTCTATTTTTCACTAGTTAGAATTCGAATTGCTGTCTATTTTTTTCTATTTTAAAGCAAAAATTAACAAACTTTAGGTTCTCTGCTTTCCCCTGTTAATTTCATAAAAAAATGCGATGGCAGTTGAATAAAGTTAAATTTAATTCTATACACAAAATAATGAGTGCAACAGTATGTTCTATTTGTTTAAAAGGAGTGCTTCAGCATACTGTAAGAATCGGCGAGGTTGATCAGTAATCAGTGACCAGAGGAATAAAACGTAAGTGTCAGAAGATGACATAGGATGGTTAATTCATTTTGGGACAGGAACTTTTGAGTCTCCTTCGACCTGGATTAGCAAATTCGAGCAAATAAAACTTTTGCTAACAATAGGTAAGACGATTTATTTTAAGATAACGACACAGGCAATGTCAGATTTCAAGCTAACATCGTATAATAAGTATATACTATCTCCATCTGCTCGATAAAATGTCAAATTTAGCCAATGGTTTCCACATTGAACGTCTGATTCTCAATTGACTCAAAGAAACACTATTTGGTTGTGATTAAGGACAATGGAATGTCTTGAAGCATTCCCGGACAGATTCTCTACCAGGAATGAACGATCGTTCCCCTCGAATAATTCGCAATGAAAGAGAGAATGTTATGGTCCAACGAAAGACGTGCCTGTACACACTCGTCAGTGATCGCGTTTTAGTTTTATCAAACAATAATCTCTATTTTTCACTAGTTAGAATTGGATTTGCTGTCTATTTATTGTATTTTAAAGCAAAAATTAACAAACTTTAGGTTCTCTGCTTTCCCCTGTTAATTCAATAAAAAAAATGCGATGGCAGTTGAATAAAGATAAATTTGATTCTATACACAAAATAATGAGTGCAACAGTATGTTCTATTTGTTTAAAAGGAGTGCTTCAGCATACTGTAAGAATCGGCGAGGTCGATCAGTACTCAGTGACTATAGAAATAAAACCTAAGTGTCAGAAGATGACATAGGATGGTTAATTCATTTTGGGACGGGAACTTTTGAGTCTCCTTCGACCTGGATTACCAAATTCGAGCAATTAAAAGATGTGCTAACAGTAGGTAAGACGATTTATTTTAGGATGACGACACAAGCAATGTCAGATTTCAAGCTAACATCGTATAATAAGTATATACTATCTCTATCTGCTCGATAGAATGTCAAATTTAGCCAATGGTTCTTACATTGAACGTCTGATTCTCAATTGACTCAAAGAAACACTATATGGTTGTGATTAAGGACAATGGAATGTCTTGAAGCCTTCCCGGACAGATTCTCTACCAGGAATGAACGATCGTTCCCCTCGAATAATTCGCAATGAAAGAGAGAATGTTATGGTCCAACGAAAGACGTGCCTGTACACACTCGTTAGTGTTCGCGTTTTAGTTTTATCAAACAATAATCTCTATTTTTCACTAGTTAGATGTGTAATTGCTGTCTATTTATTCTATTTTAAAGCAAAAATTAACAAACATTGGGTTCTCTGCTTTCCCCTGTTAATTTCATAAAAAAAATGCAAATGGCAGTTGAATAAAGTTAAATTTGATTATATACCCAAAATAAGGAGTGCCAGAGTATGTTCTATTTGTTTAAAAGGAGTGCCTTAGCATACTGTAAGAATCGGCGAGGTTGATCAGTACTCAGTGACTATAGAAATAAAACCTAAGTGTCAGAAGATGACATAGGATGGTTAATTCATTTTGGGACAGAAACTTTTGAGTCTCCTTCGACCTGGATGCGCAAATTCCAGCAATTAAAAGATGTGCTAACAGTAGGTAAGACGATTTATTTTTAAAATGACGACACAAACAATGTCAGATTTCAAGCTAACATCGTATAATAAGTATATACTATCTCTATCTGCTCGATAGAATGTTCAATTTAGCCAATGGTTTCCACATTGAACGTCTGATTCTCAATTGACTCAAAGAAACACTATTTGGTTGTGATTAAGGACAAGGGAATGTCTTGAAGCATTCCTGGAAAGATTCTCTACCAGGAATGAACGATCGTTCCCCTCGAATAATTCGCAATGAAAGAGAGAATGTTATGGTCCAACGAAAGACGTGCCTGTACACACTCGTTACTGTTCGCGTTTTAGTTTTATCAAACAATAATCTCTATTTTTCACTAGTTATAAATGGAATTGCTGTCTATTTATTCTATTTTAAAGCAAAAATTAACAAAGTTTGGTTTCTCTGCTTTCCCCTGTTAATTTCATAAAAAAATGCGATGGCAGTTGAATAAAGTTAAATTTGATTCTATACACAAAATAATAAGTGCAACAGTATGTTCTATTTGTTTAAAAGGAGTGCTTCAGCATACTGTAAGAAGCGGCGAGGTTGATCAGTACTCAGTGACTATAGAAATAAAACCTAAGTGTCAGAAGATGACATAGGATGGTTAATTCATTTTGGGACAGAAACTTTTGAGTCTCCTTCGACCTGGATGCGCAAATTCCAGCAATTAAAAGATGTGCTAACAGTAGGTAAGACGATTTATTTTAAAATGACGACACAAACAATGTCAGATTTCAAGCTAACATCGTATAATAAGTATATACTATCTCTATCTGCTCGATAGAATGTCAAATTTAGCCAATGGTTTCCACATTGAACGTCTGATTCTCAATTGACTCAAAGAAACACTATTTGGTTGTGATTAAGGACAATGGAATGTCTTGAAGCATTCCCGGACAGATTCTCTACCAGGAATGAACGATCGTTCCCCTCGAATAATTCGCAATGAAAGAGAGAATGTTATGGTCCAACGAAAGACGTGCCTGTACACACTCGTTAGTGTTCGCGTTTTAGTTTTATCAAACAATAATCTCTATTTTTCACTAGTTAGAAATGGAATTGCTGTCTATTTATTCTATTTTAAAGCAAAAATTAACAAAGTTTGGTTTCTCTGCTTTCCCCTGTTAATTTCATAAAAAAATGCGATGGCAGTTGAATAAAGTTAAATTTGATTCTATACACAAAATAATGAGTGCAACAGTATGTTCTATTTGTTTAAAAGGAGTGCTTCAGCATACTGTAAGAAGCGGCGAGGTTGATCAGTACTCAGTGACTATAGAAATAAAACCTAAGTGTCAGAAGATGACATAGGATGGTTAATTCATTTTGGGACAGAAACTTTTGAGTCTCCTTCGACCTGGATGCGCAAATTCCAGCAATTAAAAGATGTGCTAACAGTAGGTAAGACGATTTATTTTTAAAATGACGACACAAACAATGTCAGATTTCAAGCTAACATCGTATAATAAGTATATACTATCTCTATCTGCTCGATAGAATGTCAAATTTAGCCAATGGTTTCCACATTGAACGTCTGATTCTCAATTGACTCAAAGAAACACTATTTGGTTGTGATTAAGGACAATGGAATGTCTTGAAGCATTCCCGGACAGATTCTCTACCAGGAATGAACGATCGTTCCCCTCGAATAATTCGCAATGAAAGAGAGAATGTTATGGTCCAACGAAAGACGTGCCTGTACACACTCGTCAGTGTTCGCGTTTTAGTTTTATCAAACAATAATCTCTATTTTTCACTAGTTAGAATTCGAATTGCTGTCTATTTTTTTCTATTTTAAAGCAAAAATTAACAAACTTTAGGTTCTCTGCTTTCCCCTGTTAATTTCATAAAAAAATGCGATGGCAGTTGAATAAAGTTAAATTTAATTCTATACACAAAATAATGAGTGCAACAGTATGTTCTATTTGTTTAAAAGGAGTGCTTCAGCATACTGTAAGAATCGGCGAGGTTGATCAGTACTCAGTGACCAGAGGAATAAAACCTAAGTGTCAGAAGATGACATAGGATGGTTAATTCATTTTGGGACAGGAACTTTTGAGTCTCCTTCGACCTGGATTAGCAAATTCGAGCAAATAAAACTTTTGCTAACAATAGGTAAGACGATTTATTTTAAGATAACGACACAAGCAATGTCAGATTTCAAGCTAACATCGTATAATAAGTATATACTATCTCCATCTGCTCGATAAAATGTCAAATTTAGCCAATGGTTTCCACATTGAACGTCTGATTCTCAATTGACTCAAAGAAACACTATTTGGTTGTGATTAAGGACAATGGAATGTCTTGAAGCATTCCCGGACAGATTCTCTACCAGGAATGAACGATCGTTCCCCTCGAATAATTCGCAATGAAAGAGAGAATGTTATGGTCCAACGAAAGACGTGCCTGTACACACTCGTCAGTGATCGCGTTTTAGTTTTATCAAACAATAATCTCTATTTTTCACTAGTTAGAATTGGATTTGCTGTCTATTTATTGTATTTTAAAGCAAAAATTAACAAACTTTAGGTTCTCTGCTTTCCCCTGTTAATTCAATAAAAAAAATGCGATGGCAGTTGAATAAAGATAAATTTGATTCTATACACAAAATAATGAGTGCAACAGTATGTTCTATTTGTTTAAAAGGAGTGCTTCAGCATACTGTAAGAATCGGCGAGGTCGATCAGTACTCAGTGACTATAGAAATAAAACCTAAGTGTCAGAAGATGACATAGGATGGTTAATTCATTTTGGGACGGGAACTTTTGAGTCTCCTTCGACCTGGATTACCAAATTCGAGCAATTAAAAGATGTGCTAACAGTAGGTAAGACGATTTATTTTAGGATGACGACACAAGCAATGTCAGATTTCAAGCTAACATCGTATAATAAGTATATACTATCTCTATCTGCTCGATAGAATGTCAAATTTAGCCAATGGTTCTTACATTGAACGTCTGATTCTCAATTGACTCAAAGAAACACTATATGGTTGTGATTAAGGACAATGGAATGTCTTGAAGCCTTCCCGGACAGATTCTCTACCAGGAATGAACGATCGTTCCCCTCGAATAATTCGCAATGAAAGAGAGAATGTTATGGTCCAACGAAAGACGTGCCTGTACACACTCGTTAGTGTTCGCGTTTTAGTTTTATCAAACAATAATCTCTATTTTTCACTAGTTAGATGTGTAATTGCTGTCTATTTATTCTATTTTAAAGCAAAAATTAACAAACATTGGGTTCTCTGCTTTCCCCTGTTAATTCCATAAAAAAAATGCAAATGGCAGTTGAATAAAGTTAAATTTGATTATATACCCAAAATAAGGAGTGCCACAGTATGTTCTATTTGTTTAAAAGGAGTGCCTTAGCATACTGTAAGAATCGGCGAGGTTGATCAGTACTCAGTGACTATAGAAATAAAACCTAAGTGTCAGAAGATGACATAGGATGGTTAATTCATTTTGGGACAGAAACTTTTGAGTCTCCTTCGACCTGGATGCGCAAATTCCAGCAATTAAAAGATGTGCTAACAGTAGGTAAGACGATTTATTTTTAAAATGACGACACAAACAATGTCAGATTTCAAGCTAACATCGTATAATAAGTATATACTATCTCTATCTGCTCGATAGAATGTTCAATTTAGCCAATGGTTTCCACATTGAACGTCTGATTCTCAATTGACTCAAAGAAACACTATTTGGTTGTGATTAAGGACAAGGGAATGTCTTGAAGCATTCCTGGAAAGATTCTCTACCAGGAATGAACGATCGTTCCCCTCGAATAATTCGCAATGAAAGAGAGAATGTTATGGTCCAACGAAAGACGTGCCTGTACACACTCGTTACTGTTCGCGTTTTAGTTTTATCAAACAATAATCTCTATTTTTCACTAGTTATAAATGGAATTGCTGTCTATTTATTCTATTTTAAAGCAAAAATTAACAAAGTTTGGTTTCTCTGCTTTCCCCTGTTAATTTCATAAAAAAATGCGATGGCAGTTGAATAAAGTTAAATTTGATTCTATACACAAAATAATGAGTGCAACAGTATGTTCTATTTGTTTAAAAGGAGTGCTTCAGCATACTGTAAGAAGCGGCGAGGTTGATCAGTACTCAGTGACTATAGAAATAAAACCTAAGTGTCAGAAGATGACATAGGATGGTTAATTCATTTTGGGACAGAAACTTTTGAGTCTCCTTCGACCTGGATGCGCAAATTCCAGCAATTAAAAGATGTGCTAACAGTAGGTAAGACGATTTATTTTAAAATGACGACACAAACAATGTCAGATTTCAAGCTAACATCGTATAATAAGTATATACTATCTCTATCTGCTCGATAGAATGTCAAATTTAGCCAATGGTTTCCACATTGAACGTCTGATTCTCAATTGACTCAAAGAAACACTATTTGGTTGTGATTAAGGACAATGGAATGTCTTGAAGCATTCCCGGACAGATTCTCTACCAGGAATGAACGATCGTTCCCCTCGAATAATTCGCAATGAAAGAGAGAATGTTATGGTCCAACGAAAGACGTGCCTGTACACACTCGTCAGTGATCGCGTTTTAGTTTTATCAAACAATAATCTCTATTTTTCACTAGTTAGAATTGGATTTGCTGTCTATTTATTCTATTTTTAAGCCAAAATGAACAAACTTTGGTTTCTCTGCTTTCCCATGTTAATTTCATAAAAAAATGCGATGGCAGTTGAATAAAGATAAATTTGATTCTATACACAAAATAATGAGTGCAACAGTATGTTCTATTTGTTTAAAAGGAGTGCTTCAGCATACTGTAAAAATCGGCGAGGTCGATCAGTACTCAGTGACTATAGAAATAAAACCTAAGTGTCAGAAGATGACATAGGATGGTTAATTCATTTTGGGACAGGAACTTTTGAGTCTCATTCGACCTGGATTAGCAAATTCGATCAATTAAAATATGTGCTAACAGTAGGTAAGACGATTTATTTTAGGATGACGACACAAGCAATGTCAGATTTCAAGCTAACATCGTATAATAGGTATATACTATCTCTATATGCTCGATAAAATGTCAAATTTAGCCAATGGTTTCCACTCTGAACGTCTGATTCTCAATTGACTCAAAGAAACACTATTTGGTTGTGATTAAGGACAATGGAATGTCTTGAAGCATTCCTGGACAGATTCTCTACCAGGAATGAACGATCGTTCCCCTCGAATAATTCGCAATGAAAGAGAGAATGTTATGGTCCAACGAAAGACGTGCCTGTACACACTCGTTAGTGTTCGCGCTTTAGTTTTATCAAACAATACTCTCTATTTTTCACTAGTTTAAAATGGAATTGCTGGCTATTTATTCTATTTCAAACGAAAAATGAACAAACTTTGGTTTCTCTGCTTTCCCCTGTGTATTCCATAAAAAAATGCGATGTTAGTTGAATAAAGTTAAATTTGATTCTATACACAAAATAATGAGGGCAACAGTATGTTCTATTTGTTTAGAAGGAGTGCTTCAGCATACTGTAAGAAGCGGCGAGGTTGATCAGTACTCAATGACTATAGCAATAAAACCTAAGTGTCAGAAGATGACATAGGATGGTTAAATCATTTTGGGACGGGAACTTTTAAGTCTCCTTCGACCTGGATTAGCAAATTCGAGCAATTAATTGATGTGCTAACAGTAGGTAAGATGATTTATTTTAAGATGACGACACAAGCAATGTTAGATTTCAAGCTAACATCGTATAATAGGTATATACTATCTCTATCTGCTCGATAGAATATCAAATTTAGCCAATGGTTTCCACATTGAACGTCCGATTCTCAATTAACTCAAAGAAACACTATTTGGTTGTGATTAAGGACAATGGAATGTCTTAAAGCATTCCCGGACAGATTCTCTACCAGGAATGAACGATCGTTCCCCTCGAATAATTCGCAATGAAAGAGAAAATGTCATGGTCCAACGAAAGACGTGCCTGTACACACTCGTTACTGTTCGCGTTTTAGTTTTATCAAACAATAATCTCTATTTTTCACTAGTTATAAATGGAATTGCTGTCTATTTATTCTATTTCAAAGCAAAAATGAACAAACTATGGCTTCTCTGCTTTCCCCTGTTAATTCCATAAAAAAATGCGATGGCAGTTGAATAAAGTTAAATTTGATTCTATACACAAAATAATGAGTGCAACAGTATGTTCTATTTGTTTAAAAGGAGTGCTTCAGCATACTGTAAGAATCGGCGAGGTTGATCAGTACTCAGTGACCAGAGGAATAAAACCTAAGTGTCAGAAGATGACATAGGATGGTTAATTCATTTTGGGACAGGAACTTTTGAGTCTCCTTCGACCTGGATTAGCAAATTCGAGCAAATAAAACTTTTGCTAACAATAGGTAAGACGATTTATTTTAAGATAACGACACAAGCAATGTCAGATTTCAAGCTAACATCGTATAATAAGTATATACTATCTCCATCTGCTCGATAAAATGTCGAATTTAGCCAATGGTTTACACTTTGAACGTTTGATTCTCAATTGACTCAAAGAAACACTATTTGGTTGTGATTAAGGACAATGGAATGTCTTTATGCATTCCTGGACAGATTCTCTACCAGGAATGAACGATCGTTCCCCTCGAATAATTCGCAATGAAAGAGAGAATGTTATGGTCCAACGAAAGACGTGCCTGTACACACTCGTTAGTGTTCGCGTTTTAGTTTTATCAAACAATAATCTCTATTTTTCACTAGTTAGAAATGGAATTGCTGTCTATTTATTCTATTTTAAAGCAAAAATTAACAAAGTTTGGTTTCTCTGCTTTCCCCTGTTAATTTCATAAAAAAATGCGATGGCAGTTGAATAAAGTTAAATTTGATTCTATACACAAAATAATGAGTGCAACAGTATGTTCTATTTGTTTAAAAGGAGTGCTTCAGCATACTGTAAGAAGCGGCGAGGTTGATCAGTACTCAGTGACTATAGAAATAAAACCTAAGTGTCAGAAGATGACATAGGATGGTTAATTCATTTTGGGACAGAAACTTTTGAGTCTCCTTCGACCTGGATGCGCAAATTCCAGCAATTAAAAGATGTGCTAACAGTAGGTAAGACGATTTATTTTAAAATGACGACACAAACAATGTCAGATTTCAAGCTAACATCGTATAATAAGTATATACTATCTCTATCTGCTCGATAGAATGTCAAATTTAGCCAATGGTTTCCACATTGAACGTCTGATTCTCAATTGACTCAAAGAAACACTATTTGGTTGTGATTAAGGACAATGGAATGTCTTGAAGCATTCCCGGACAGATTCTCTACCAGGAATGAACGATCGTTCCCCTCGAATAATTCGCAATGAAAGAGAGAATGTTATGGTCCAACGAAAGACGTGCCTGTACACACTCATTAGTGTTCGCGTTTTAGTTTTATCAAACAGGAATCTCTATTTTTCACTAGTTGGAAATGGAATTGCTGTCTATTTATTCTATTTCAAACCAAAAATAAACAAACTTTGGTTTCTCTGCTTTCCCCTGTTAATTCCCTAAAAAAAATGCGATGGCAGTTGTATAAAGATAAATTTGATTCTATACACAAAATAATGAGTGCAACAGTATGTTCTATTTGTTTAAAAGGAGTGCTTCAGCATACTGTAAGAAGCGGCGAGGTTGATCAGTACTCAGTGACTATAGAAATAAAACCTAAGTGTCAGAAGATGACATAGGATGGTTAATTCATTTTGGGACAGGAACTTTTGAGTCTCCTTCGACCTGGATTAGCAAATTCGAGCAATTAATAGATGTGCTAACAGTAGGTAAGACGATTTATTTTAAGATGACGACACAAGCAATGTAAGATTTTAAGCTAACATCGTATAATAAGTATATACTATCTCTATCTGCTCGATAGAATGTCAAATTTAGCCAATGGTTTCAACATTGAACGTCTGATTCTCAATTAACTCAAGGAAACACTATTTGGTTGTGATTTAGGACAATGGAATGTCTTGAAGCATTCCCGGACAGATTCTCTACCAGGAATGAACGATCGTTCCCCTCGAATAATTCGCAATGAAAGAGAGAATGTTATGGTCCAACGAAAGACGTGCCTGTACACACTCGTTAGTGTTCGCGTTTTAGTTTTATCAAATAATAATCTCTATTTTTCACTAGTTAGAAATGGAATTGCTGTCTATTTATTTTTATTTTAAAGCCAAAATGAACAAACTTTGGTTTCTCTGCTTTCCCCTGTTAATTCCATGAAAAAAACGCGATGGCATTTGAATAAAGTTAAATTTGATTCTATACACAAAATAATGAGTGCAACAGTATGTTCTATTTGTTTAAAAGGAGTGCTTCAGCATACTGTAAGAAGCGGCGAGGTTGATCAGTACTCAGCGACTATAGAAATAAAACCTAAGTGTCAGAAGATGACATAGGATGGTTAATTCATTTTGGGACAGGAACTTTTGAGTCTCCTTCGACCTGGATTAGCAAATTCGAGCAATTAAAAGATGTGCTAACACTAGGTAAGACGATTTATTTTAGGATGACGACACAAGCAATGTCAGATTTCAAGCTAACATCGTATAATAAGTATATACTATCTCTATCTGCTCAATAAAATGTCAAATTTAGCCAATGGTTTCCACTTTGAACGTCTGATTCTCAATTGACTCAAAGAAACACTATTTGGTTGTGATTAAGGACAAGGGAATGTCTTGAAGCATTCCTGGAGAGATTCTTTACCAGGAATGAACGATCGTTCCCCTCGAATAATTAGCAATGAAAGAGAGAATGTTATGGTCCAACGAAAGACGTGCCTGTACACACTCGTTAGTGTTCGCGTTTTTGTTTTATCAAACAATAATCTCTATTTTTCACTAGTTAGTAATGTAATTGCTGTCTATTTATTCTATTTTTAAGCCAAAATGAACAAACTTTGGTTTCTCTGCTTTCCCATGTTAATTTCATAAAAAAATGCGATGGCAGTTGAATAAAGTTAAATTTGATTCTATACACAAAATAATGATTGCAACAGTATGTTCTATTTGTTTAAAACGAGTGCTTCAGCATATTGTAAGAAGCAAGAGGCTGATCAGTACTCAGTGACTATAGAAATAAAACCTAAGTGTCAGAAGATGACATAGGATGGTTAATTCATTTTGGGACAGAAACTTTTGAGTCTCCTTCGACCTGGATGCGCAAATTCCAGCAATTAAAAGATGTGCTAACAGTAGGTAAGACGATTTATTTTAAAATAACGACACAAGCAATATCAGATTTCAAGCTAACATCGTATAATAAGTATATACTATCTCTATCTGCTCGATAAAATGTCAAATTTAGCCAATGGTTTCCACTTTGAACGTCTGATTCTCAATTGACTCAAAGAAACACTATTTGGTTGTGATTAAGGACAATGGAATGTCTTGAAGCATTCCCGGACAGATTCTCTACCAGGAATGAACGATCGTTCCCCTCGAATAATTGGCAATGAAAGAGAGAGTGTTATGGTCCAACGAAAGACGTGCCTGTACACACTCGTCAGTGTTCGCGTTTTAGTTTTATCAAACAATAATCTCTATTTTTCACTAGTTAGAAATGGAATTGCTGTCTATTTATTCTATTTCAAACCAAAAATGAACAAACTTTGGTTTCTCTGCTCTCCCCTGTTGATTCTATAAAAAAATGCGATGGCAGTTGAATAAAGTTAAATTTGATTCTATACACGAAATAAGGAGTGCAAAAGTATGTTCTATTTGTTTAAAAGGAGTGCTTCAGCATACTGTAAGATCGGCGAGGTTGATCAGTACTCAGTGGCTATAGAAAGAAAACTTAAGTGTCAGAAGATGACATAGGATGGTTAATTCATTTTGGGACAGGAACTTTTGAGTCTCCTTCGACCTGGATTAGCAAATTCGAGCAATTAATAGATGTGCTAACAGTAGGTAAGACGATTTATTTTAAGATGACGACACAAGCAATGTAAGATTTTAAGCTAACATCGTATAATAAGTATATACTATCTCTATCTGCTCGATAGAATATCAAATTTAGCCAATAGTTTCCACATTGAACGTCTGATTCTCAATTGACTCAAGGAAACACTATTTGGAGGTGATTTAGGACAATGGAATGTCTTGAAGCATTCCCGGACAGATTCTCTACCAGGAATGAACGATCGTTCCCCTCGAATAATTCGCAATGAAAGAGAGAATGTTATGGTCCAACGAAAGACGTGCCTGTACACACTCGTTAGTGTTCGCGTTTTAGTTTTATCAAATAATAATCTCTATTTTTCACTAGTTTGAAATGGAATTGCTGTCTATTTATTTTATTTTAAAGCCAAAATAAACAAACTTTGGTTTCTCTGCTTTCCCCTGTTAATTCCATGAAAAAAATGCGATGGCATTTGAATAAAGTTAAATTTGATTCTATAGACAAAATAATGAGTGTAACAGTATGTTCTATTTGTTTAAAAGGAGTGCTTCAGCATACTGTAAGAAGCGGCGAGGTTGATCAGTACTTAGTGACTATAGAAATAAAACCTAAGTGTCAGAAGATGACATAGGATGGTTAATTTATTTTGGGACAGGAACTTTTGAGTCTCCTTCGACCTGGATTAGCAAATTCGAGCAATTAAAAGATGTGCTAACAGCAGGTAAGACGATTTATTTTAGAATGACGACACAAGCAATGTCAAATTCCAAGCTAAAATCGTATAATAAGTATATACTATCTCTATCTGCTCGATAGAATGTCAAATTTAGCCGTCTGATTCTCAATTGACTCAAAGAAACACTATTTGGTTGTGATTAAGGACAATGGAATGTCTTGAAGCATTCCTGGACAGATTCTCTACCAGGAATGAACGATCGTTCTCCTCGAATAATTCGCAATGAAAGAGAGAATGTTATGGTCCAACGAAAGACGTGCCTGTACACAATCGTTAGTGTTCGCGTTTTGTGTTTTTTCAAACAATAATCTCTATTTTTCACTAGTTAGAAATGGAATTGCTGTCTATTTATTCTATTTCAAAGCCAAAATGAACAAACTTTGGTTTTCTGCTCTCCCCTGTAAATTCTATAAAAAAAAATGCGATGGCAGTTGAATAAAGTTAAATTTGATTCTATACACAAAATAATGAGTGCCACAGTATGTTCTATTTGTTTAAAAGGAGTGCCTTAGCATACTGTAAGAATCTGCGAGGTTGATCAGTACTCAGTGACTATAGAAATAAAACCTAAGTGTCAGAAGATGACATAGGATGGTTAATTCATTTTGGGACGGGAACTTTTGAGTCTCCTTCGACCTGGATTAGCAAATTCGAGCAATTAAAAGATGTGCTAACAGTACGTAAGACGATTTATTTTAAGATGACGACACAAGCAATGTCAGATTTCAAGCTAACATCGTATAATAAGAATATACTATCTCTATCTGCTCGATAGGATGTCAAATTTAGCCAATGGTTTCCACATTGAACGTCTGATTCTCAATTGACTCAAAGAAACACTATTTGGTTGTGATTAAGGACAATGGAATGTCTTGAAGCATTCCCGGACAGATTCTCTACCAGGAATGAACGATCGTTCCCCTCGAATAATTCGCAATGAAAGACGGAATGTTATGGTCCAACGAAAGACGTGCCTGTACACACTCGTTACTGTTCGCGTTTTAGTTTTATCAAACAATAATCTTTATTTTTCACTGGTTAGAAATGGAATTGCTGTCTATTTATTCTATTTTAAAGCAAAAATTAACAAACTTTAAGTTCTCTGCTTTCCCCTGTTAATTCCATAAAAAAATGCGATGGCAGTTGAATAAAGTTAAATTTGATTCTATACACAAAATAATGAGTGCAACAGTATGTTCTATTTGTTTAAAAGAAGTGCTTCAGCATACTGTAAGAAGCGGCGAGGTTGATCAGTACTCAGTGACTATAGAAATAAAACCTAAGTGTCAGAAGATGACATAGGATGGTTAATTCATTTTGGGACAGGAACTTTTGAGTCTCCTTCGACCTGGATTAGCAAATTCGAGCAATTAATAGATGTGCTAACAGTAGGTAAGACGATTTATTTTAAGATGACGACACAAGCAATGTAAGATTTTAAGCTAACATCGTATAATAAGTATATACTATCTCTATCTGCTCGATAGAATATCAAATTTAGCCAATAGTTTCCACATTGAACGTCTGATTCTCAATTGACTCAAGGAAACACTATTTGGTTGTGATTTAGGACAATGGAATGTCTTGAAGCATTCCCGGACAGATTCTCTACCAGGAATGAACGATCGTTCCCCTCGAATAATTCGCAATGAAAGAGAGAATGTTATGGTCCAACGAAAGACGTGCCTGTACACACTCGTTAGTGTTCGCGTTTTAGTTTTATCAAATAATAATCTCTATTTTTCACTAGTTTAAAATGGAATTGCTGTCTATTTATTTTATTTTAAAGCCAAAATAAACAAACTTTGGTTTCTCTGCTTTCCACTGTTAATTCCATGAAAAAAATGCGATGGCATTTGAATAAAGTTAAATTTGATTCTATACACAAAATAATGAGTGCAACAGTATGTTCTATTTGTTTAAAAGGAGTGCTTCAGCATACTGTAAGAAGCGGCGAGGTTGATCAGTACTTAGTGACTATAGAAATAAAACCTAAGTGTCAGAAGATGACATAGGATGGTTAATTTATTTTGGGACAGGAACTTTTGAGTCTCCTTCGACCTGGATTAGCAAATTCGAGCAATTAAAAGATGTGCTAACAGCAGGTAAGACGATTTATTTTAGAATGACGACACAAGCAATGTCAAATTCCAAGCTAAAATCGTATAATAAGTATATACTATCTCTATCTGCTCGATAGAATGTCAAATTTAGCCGTCTGATTCTCAATTGACTCAAAGAAACACTATTTGGTTGTGATTAAGGACAATGGAATGTCTTGAAGCATTCCTGGACAGATTCTCTACCAGGAATGAACGATCGTTCTCCTCGAATAATTCGCAATGAAAGAGAGAATGTTATGGTCCAACGAAAGACGTGCCTGTACACAATCGTTAGTGTTCGCGTTTTAGTTTTTTCAAACAATAATCTCTATTTTTCACTAGTTAGAAATGGAATTGCTGTCTATTTATTCTATTTCAAAGCCAAAATGAACAAACTTTGGTTTTCTGCTCTCCCCTGTAAATTCTATAAAAAAAACGCGATGGCAGTTGAATAAAGTTAAATTTGATTCTATACACAAAATAATGAGTGCCACAGTATGTTCTATTTGTTTAAAAGGAGTGCCTTAGCATACTGTAAGAATCTGCGAGGTTGATCAGTACTCAGTGACTATAGAAATAAAACCTAAGTGTCAGAAGATGACATAGGATGGTTAATTCATTTTGGGACGGGAACTTTTGAGTCTCCTTCGACCTGGATTAGCAAATTCGAGCAATTAAAAGATGTGCTAACAGTACGTAAGACGATTTATTTTAAGATGACGACACAAGCAATATCAGATTTCAAGCTAACATCGTATAATAAGTACATACTATCTCTATCTGCTCGATAGAATATCAAATTTAGCCAATGGTTTCCACATTGAACGTCTGATTCTCAATTGACTCAAAGAAACACTATTTGGTTGTGATTAAGGACAATGGAATGTCTTGAAGCATTCCCGGACAGATTCTCTACCAGGAATGAACGATCGTTCCCCTCGAATAATTCGCAATGAAAGAGAAAATGTCATGGTCCAACGAAAGACGTGCCTGTACACACTCGTTAGTGTTCGCGTTTTAGTTTTATCAAACAATAATCTCTATTTTTCACTAGTTATAAATGGAATTGCTGTCTATTTATTCTATTTCAAAGCAAAAATGAACAAACTTTGGTTTCTCTGCTTTCCCCTGTAAATTCCCTACAAAAAATGCGATGGCAGTTGAATAAAGTTAAATTTGATTCTATACACAAAATAATGAGTGCCACAGTATGTTCTATTTGTTTAAAAGGAGTGCCTTAGCATACTGTAAGAATCGGCGAGGTTGATCAGTACTCAATGACTATAGAAATAAAACCTAAGTGTCAGAAGATGACATAGGATGGTTAATTCATTTTGGGACAGGAACTTTTGAGTCTCCTTCGACCTGGATTAGCAAATTCGAGCAATTAAAAGATGTGCTAACAGTAGGTGAGACGATTTATTTTAAGATGACGACACAAGCAATGTCAGATTTCAAGCTAACATCGTATAATAAGAATATACTATCTCTATCTGCTCGATAGGATGTCAAATTTAGCCAATGGTTTCCACATTGAACGTCTGATTCTCAATTGACTCAAAGAAACACTATTTGGTTGTGATTAAGGACAATGGAATGTCTTGAAGTATTCCCGGACAGATTCTCTACCAGGAATGAACGATCGTTCCCCTCGAATAATTCGCAATGAAAGACGGAATGTTATGGTCCAACGAAACACGTGCCTGTACACACTCGTTACTGTTCGCGTTTTAGTTTTATCAAATAATAATCTCTATTTTTCACTAGTTAGAAATGGAATTGCTGTCTATTTATTTTATTTTAAAGCCAAAATGAACAAACTTTGGTTTCTCTGCCTTCCCCTGTTAATTCCATGAAAAAAATGCGATGGCATTTGAATAAAGTTAAATTTGATTCTATACACAAAATAATGAGTGCAACAGTATGTTCTATTTGTTTAAAACGAGTGCTTCAGCATACTGTAAGAAGCGGCGAGGTTGATCAGTACTTAGTGACTATAGAAATAAAACCTAAGTGTCAGAAGATGACATAGGATGGTTAATTCATTTTGGGACAGGAACTTTTGATTCTCCTTCGACCTGGATTACCAAATTTGAGCAATTTAAAGATGTGCTAACAGTAGGTAAGACGATTTATTTTAAGATGACGACACAAGCAATGCCAGATTTCAAGCTAACATCGTATAATAAGTATATACTATCTCTATCTGCTCGATAGAATGTCAAATTTAGCCAAAGGTTTTCACATTGAACGTCTGATTCTTAATTGACTCAAAGAAACACTATTTGGTTGTGATTAAGGACAATGGAATGTCTTGAAGCATTCCCGGACAGATTCTCTACCAGGAATGAACGATCGTTCCCCTCGAATAATTCGCAATGAAAGAGAGAATGTTATGGTCCAACGAAAGACGTGCCTGTACACACTCGTTAGTGTTCGCGTTTTAGTTTTATCAAACAATAATCTCTATTTTTCACTAGTAAGAAATGGAATTGCTGTCTATTTATTCTATTTCAAACCAAAAATGAACAAACTTTGGTTTCTCTGCTTTCCCCTGTTAATTCCATAAAAAAAGCGATGTTAGTTGAATAAAGTTAAATTTGATTCTATACACGAAATAATGAGTGCAAAAGTATGTTCTATTTGTTTAAAAGGAGTGCTTCAGCATACTGTAAGAATCAGCGAGGTTGATCAGTAATCAGTGACTATAGAAATAAAACCTAAGTGTCAGAAGATGACATAGGATGGTTAATTCATTTTGGGACAGGAACTTTTGAGTCTCCTTCGACCTGGATTAGCAAATTCGAGCAATTAAAAGATGTGCTAACAGTAGGTGAGACGATTTATTTTAAGATGACGACACAAGCAATGTCAGATTTCAAGCTAACATCGTATAATAAGAATATACTATCTCTATCTGCTCGATAGGATGTCAAATTTAGCCAATGGTTTCCACATTGAACGTCTGATTCTCAATTGACTCAAAGAAACACTATTTGGTTGTGATTAAGGACAATGGAATGTCTTGAAGTATTCCCGGACAGATTCTCTACCAGGAATGAACGATCGTTCCCCTCGAATAATTCGCAATGAAAGACGGAATGTTATGGTCCAACGAAACACCTGCCTGTACACACTCGTTACTGTTCGCGTTTTAGTTTTATCAAATAATAATCTCTATTTTTCACTAGTTAGAAATGGAATTGCTGTCTATTTATTTTATTTTAAAGCCAAAATGAACAAACTTTGGTTTCTCTGCCTTCCCCTGTTAATTCCATGAAAAAAATGCGATGGCATTTGAATAAAGTTAAATTTGATTCTATACACAAAATAATGAGTGCAACAGTATGTTCTATTTGTTTAAAACGAGTGCTTCAGCATACTGTAAGAAGCGGCGAGGTTGATCAGTACTTAGTGACTATAGAAATAAAACCTAAGTGTCAGAAGATGACATAGGATGGTTAATTCATTTTGGGACAGGAACTTTTGATTCTCCTTCGACCTGGATTACCAAATTCGAGCAATTTAAAGATGTGCTAACAGTAGGTAAGACGATTTATTTTAAGATGACGACACAAGCAATGCCAGATTTCAAGCTAACATCGTATAATAAGTATATACTATCTCTATCTGCTCGATAGAATGTCAAATTTAGCCAAAGGTTTTCACATTGAACGTCTGATTCTTAATTGACTCAAAGAAACACTATTTGGTTGTGATTAAGGACAATGGAATGTCTTGAAGCATTCCCGGACAGATTCTCTACCAGGAATGAACGATCGTTCCCCTCGAATAATTCGCAATGAAAGAGAGAATGTTATGGTCCAACGAAAGACGTGCCTGTACACACTCGTTAGTGTTCGCGTTTTAGTTTTATCAAACAATAATCTCTATTTTTCACTAGTAAGAAATGGAATTGCTGTCTATTTATTCTATTTCAAACCAAAAATGAACAAACTTTGGTTTCTCTGCTTTCCCTTGTTAATTCCATAAAAAAAGCGATGTTAGTTGAATAAAGTTAAATTTGATTCTATACACGAAATAATGAGTGCAAAAGTATGTTCTATTTGTTTAAAAGGAGTGCTTCAGCATACTGTAAGAATCGGCGAGGTTGATCAGTACTCAGTGACTATAGAAATAAAACCTAAGTGTCAGAAGATGACATAGGATGGTTAATTCATTTTCGGACAGGAACTTTTGAGTCTCCTTCGACCTGGATTAGCAAATTCGAGCAATTAAAAGATGTGCTAACACTAGGTAAGACGATTTATTTTAGGATGACGACACAAGCAATGTCAGATTTCAAGCTAACATCGTATAATAAGTATATACTATCTCTATCTGCTCGATAAAATGTCAAATTTAGCCAATGGTTTCCACTTTGAACGTCTGATTCTCAATTGACTCAAAGAAACACTATTTGGTTGTGATTAAGGACAAGGGAATGTCTTGAAGCATTCCTGGAGAGATTCTTTACCAGGAATGAACGATCGTTCTCCTCGAATAATTGGCAATGAAAGAGAGAATGTTATGGTCCAACGAAAGACGTGCCTGTACACACTCGTTAGTGTTCGCGTTTTTATTTTATCAAACAATAATCTCTATTTTTCACTAGTTAGTAATGTAATTGCTGTCTATTTATTCTATTATTAAGCCAAAATGAACAAACTTTGGTTTCTCTGCTTTCCCATGTTAATTTCATAAAAAAATGCGATGGCAGTTGAATCTAGTTAAATTTGATTCTATACACAAAATAATGATTGCAACAGTATGTTCTATTTGTTTAAAACGAGTGCTTCAGCATATTGTAAGAAGCAAGAGGGTGATCAGTACTCAGTGACTATAGAAATAAAACCTAAGTGTCAGAAGATGACATAGGATGGTTAATTCATTTTGGGACAGAAACTTTTGAGTCTCCTTCGACCTGGATGCGCAAATACCAGCAATTAAAAGATGTGCTAACAGTAGGTAAGACGATTTATTTTAAAATGACGACACAAGCAATGTCAGATTTCAAGCTAACATCGTATAATAAGTATATACTATCTCTATCTGCTCGATAAAATGTCAAATTTAGCCAATGGTTTCCACTTTGAACGTCTGATTCTCAATTGACTCAAAGAAACACTATTTGGTTGTGATTGAGGACAATAGAATGTCTTGAAGCATTCCCGGACAGATTCTCTACCAGGAATGAACGATCGTTCCCCTCGAATAATTCGCAATGAAAGAGAAAATGTTATGGTCCAACGAAAGACGTGCCTGTACACACTCGTTACTGTTCGCGTTTTAGTTTTATCAAACAATAATCTCTATTTTTCACTAGTTAGAAATGGAATTGCTGTCTATTTATTCTATTTCAAACCAAAAATGAACAAACTTTGGTTTCTCTGCTCTCCCCTGTTGATTCCATAAAAAAATGCGATGGCAGTTGAATAAAGTTAAATTTGATTCTATACACGAAATAATGAGTGCAAAAGTATGTTCTATTTGTTTAAAAGGAGTGCTTCAGCATACTGTAAGATCGGCGAGGTTGATCAGTACTCAGTGACTATAGAAAGAAAACTTAAGTGTCAGAAGATGACATAGGATGGTTAATTCATTTTGGGACAGGAACTTTTGAGTCTCCTTCGACCTGGATTAGCAAATTCGAGCAATTAAAAGATGTGCTAACAGTAGGTGAGACGATTTATTTTAAGATGACGACACAAGCAATGTCAGATTTCAAGCTAACATCGTATAATAAGAATATACTATCTCTATCTGCTCGATAGGATGTCAAATTTAGCCAATGGTTTCCACATTGAACGTCTGATTCTCAATTGACTCAAAGAAACACTATTTGGTTGTGATTAAGGACAATGGAATGTCTTGAAGCATTCCCGGACAGATTCTCTACCAGGAATGAACGATCGTTCCCCTCGAATAATTCGCAATGAAAGACGGAATGTTATGGTCCAACGAAACACGTGCCTGTACACACTCGTTACTGTTCGCGTTTTAGTTTTATCAAACAATAATCTCTATTTTTCACTGGTTAGAAATGGAATTGCTGTCTATTTATTCTATTTTAAAGCAAAAATTAACAAACTTTAAGTTCTCTGCTTTCCCCTGTTAATTCCATAAAAAAATGCGATGGCAGTTGAATAAAGTTAAATTTGATTCTATACACAAAATAATGAGTGCAACAGTATGTTCTATTTGTTTAAAAGGAGTGCTTCAGCATGCTGTAAGAAGCGGCGAGGTTGATCAGTACTCAGTGACTATAGAAATAAAACCTAAGTGTCAGAAGATGACATAGGATGGTTAATTCATTTTGAAACAGGAACTTTTGAGTCTCCTTCGACCTGGATTAGCAAATTCGAGCAATTAATAGATGTGCTAACAGTAGGTAAGACGATTTATTTTAAGATGACGACACAAGCAATGTAAGATTTTAAGCTAACATCGTATAATAAGTATATACTATCTCTATCTGCTCGATAGAATATCAAATTTAGCCAATGGTTTCCACATTGAACGTCTGATTCTCAATTGACTCAAGGAAACACTATTTGGTTGTGATTTAGGACAATGGAATGTCTTGAAGCATTCCCGGACAGATTCTCTACCAGGAATGAACGATCGTTCCCCTCGAATAATTCGCAATGAAAGAGAGAATGTTATGGTCCAACGAAAGACGTGCCTGTACACACTCGTTAGTGTTCGCGTTTTAGTTTTATCAAATAATAATCTCTATTTTTCACTAGTTAGAAATGGAATTGCTGTCTATTTATTTTATTTTAAAGCCAAAATGAACAAACTTTGGTTTCTCTGCTTTCCCCTGTTAATTCCATGAAAAAAATGCGATGGCATTTGAATAAAGTTAAATTTGATTCTATACACAAAATAATGAGTGCAACAGTATGTTCTATTTGTTTAAAAGGAGTGCTTCAGCATACTGTAAGAAGCGGCGAGGTTGATCAGTACTTAGTGACTATAGAAATAAAACCTAAGTGTCAGAAGATGACATAGGATGGTTAATTTATTTTGGGACAGGAACTTTTGAGTCTCCTTCGACCTGGATTAGCAAATTCGAGCAATTAAAAGATGTGCTAACAGTAGGTGAGACGATTTATTTTAGAATGACGACACAAGCAATGTCAGATTTCAAGCTAACATCGTCTAATAAGTATATACTATCTCTATCTGCTCGATAGAATGTCAAATTTAGCCATCTGATTCTCAATTGACTCAAAGAAACACTATTTGGTTGTGATTAAGGACAATGGAATGTCTTGAAGCATTCCTGGACAGATTCTCTACCAGGAATGAACGATCGTTCCCCTCGAATAATTCGCAATGAAAGAGAGAATGTTATAGTCCAACGAAAGACGTGCCTGTTCACACTCGTTAGTGTTCGCGTTTTAGTTTTATCAAACAATACTCTCTATTTTTTACTAGTTAGAAATGGAATTGCTGTCTATTTTTTCTATTTTAAAGCAAAAATGAACAAACTTTGGTTTCTCTGCTTTCCCCTGTTAATTACATAAAAAAAATGCGATGGCAGTTGAATAAAGTTAATTTTGATTCTATAGACAAAATAATGAGTGCAAAAGTATGTTCTATTTGTTTAAAAGGAGTGCTTCAGCATACTGTAAGAATTGGCGAGGTTTTCAGTACTCAGTGACTATAGAAATAAAACCTAAGTGTCAGAAGATGACATAGGATGGTTAATTTATTTTAAGACAGGAAATTTTGAGTCTCCTTCGACCTGGATTAGCAAATTCGAGCAATTAAAAGATGTGCTAACCGTAGGTAAGACGATTTATTTTAGGATGACGACACAAGCAATTTCAGATTTCAAGCTAACATCGTATAATAAGTATATTCTATCTCTATCTGCTCGATAGAATGTCAAATTTAGCCAATGGTTTCCACATTGAACGTCTGATTCTCAATTGACTCAAAGAAACACTATTTGGTTGTGATTAAGGACAATGGAATGTCTTGAAGCATTCCTGGACAGATTCTCTACCAGGAATGAACGATCGTTCCCCTCGAATAATTCGCAATGAAAGAGAGAATGTTATGGTCCAACGAAAGACGTGCCTGTTCACACTCGTTAGTGTTCGCGTTTTAGTTTTATCAAACAATAATCTCTATTTTTCACTAGTTAGAAATGGAATTGCTGTCTATTTATTTTATTTCAAACCAAAAATAAAGGAACTTTGGTTTCTCTGCTTTACCCTGTTAATTCCATAAAAAAAAATGCAATGGCAGTTGAATAAAGTTAATTTTGATTCTATAGACAAAATAATGAGTGCAACAGTATGTTCTATTTGTTTAAAAGGAGTGCTTCAGCATACTGTAAGGAGCGGCGAGGTTGATCAGTACTCAGTGACTATAGAAATAATACCTAAGTGTCAGAAGATGACATAGGATGGTTAATTTATTTTGGGACTGGAACTTTTCAGTCTCCTCCGACCTGGATTAGCAAATTCTAGCAATTAAAAGATGTGCTAACAGTAGGTAAGACGATTTATTTTAAGATGACGACACAAGCAATGTCAGATTTCAAGCTAACATCGTATAATAACTATATACTATCTCTATCTGCTCGATAGAATATAAAAATTAGCCAATGGTTTTTACATTGAACGTCTGATTCTCAATTGACTCAAAGAAACACTATTTGGTTGTGATTAAGGACAATGGAATGTCTTGACGCATTCCTGGACAGATTCTCTACCAGGAATGAACGATCGTTCCCCTCGAATAATTCGCAATGAAAGAGAGAATGTTATGGTCCAACGAAAGACGTGCCTGTTCACACTCGTTAGTGTTCGCGTTTTAGTTTTATCAAACAATAATCTCTATTTTTCACTAGTTAGAAATGGAATTTCTGTCTATTTATTCTATTTTAAAGCAAAAATAAACAAACTTTGGTTTCTCTGCTTTCCCCTGTTAATTACATAAAAAAAATGCGATGGCAGTTGAATAAAGTTAAATTTATTTCTATACACAAAATAATAAGTGCAACAGTATGTTCTATTTGTTTAAAAGGAGTGCTTCAGCATACTGTAAGAAGCGGCGAGGTTGATCAGTACTCAGTGACTATAGAAATAAAACCTAAGTGTCAGAAATGACATAGGATGGTTAATTCATTTTGGGACAGGACTTTTTGAGTCTCTTCCGACCTGGATTAGCAAATTCGAGCAATTAAAAGATGTGCTAACAGTAGGTAAGACGATTTATTTTAAGATGACGACACAAGCAATGTCAGATCTCAAGCTAACATCGTATAATAAGTATATACTATCTCTATCTGCTCGATAGAATGTCAAATTTAGCCAATGGTCCAACGAAAGACGTGACTGTACACACTTTACACACCGACGGTAATAAATGCTGTGCAGGGTTAGATATGACGTGGGCAGGTTATTTATCTTTGAGGGTTCAGTTTATTCGTAATGAGACAGTCAAGGGGGAGATGCATATTAGTCAATTTAACTAATTACATCAATCATTGTTGAACATAAGAACTCCATTGGTCAATCGTAAATCTTTCTCACAATTGGATGAAAAATCCACAACACATTTTGCAGGTTGCAGCCACGAAAAGTATCTGGCTTTGAGTTAGGAAGTTTTGTCACATCCTTCATCCCCGCTATATCGTAAACAAATTCCTTATTACGATATGTCTGAGGTCTGAGTTAAATTTAAAAAGATTATTCAAGGTTCTGCCGACCCAAAGTTGATTCAAAAATCGTCACAAACTAAATCTTTCCTTTGTTTAACCCTTCCCTTCCATGTTATACTTTACCATTTGTTCCTATATATATAACATTTGTGTCCAGTATTCTCATTTTAGTAGTGCGAATCAAAGAGATCAGGACTCTACTATCGAGGAAAACCTCAAAAACCCGCTTCTCAAGATCCACCTCCTCCTCTTCGCAGGGTAGAGAGCGCCAACTCCAATCCCTTTGTAGAGGATTCAACCTAAAATCTTTGCCTTTTAGTCAGCTCCAACTTACAAAAAAGGTTCCACCTTTCACAATTTTATGTGACAAAGTGACCCAACATAATAGTCATTTCTGAACACGGACTGACCGCGCAACAACATTTAAAATATTTTTAATACGACGTCATTCGCAAAAATCACAGTCAGGAACGGTATGATAGATGAGGTATAGCCGTCAAAAAAGGAATAAAATATATGACTTGAGAAGACTTAGATGAATCTTACCTTAGAATTGCAGTAGGTACAGCTCTAGGCGGACTGGTCGTTGCCACGAGGTACCAATCCACAAGACGCGGCTATGTGACCATGCACAACCTCTTGCAAATATTTATCCACCGGAGAAGCGTTATTTTCACTGTTAACCTAAATGCAAGATGTGCAGCTATTGAATACAACACCTACATCAATGCAGGTAGAAACCTCGAGACTCTACTTGCCTGGAAATAGAAGACAAGAATCGGACACGATTTCCTGACATTTTTAACTGCGACGACAGACACAAAACGTGACATAGTTTTTTTCTATAATTAGGTTTGCTTTCAACTGTTAGATTGGACCGGGCCTTATTATCCCGAGCAAGCACTAAGCTATTAAAAATACAGTAGGAATAAGCTACATACAAATTCCAATCCCAGAACTCAAAAGGTACAGGCAAGCGAAATTGGAAAAGTACAGAAATTACCTTTCAAATTACATCGCCGAACCGCTGGATGATTCAAACTTAGAAGAAATAATCGTCGATGAGGAGCTGGATAAACTTACCAATTACCAATAGAAGCTGATTTAAATTGTATTCCCCGTATTAAATATAAAACTCTCCCAGCTACCCCATGGACCCCTCCAATGAGAACACTGGCCAAATAATATAGAAACTTAGTCAATGTATTAGCCCGATAAGCCTCAAACACAATCTCTACAGAATACAAATAAAAATAAGAGACGAAATACGGGCGCTAATCACGGACCATCAAGCACTACTATGGGATAGACTTGACATAGAAACGGATTCTTACATTTTCTGGCAGACGGTTAAACGTCTAAAAGGAAAACCTCCACGCGAAAAATTCATGATCAAACACAACAACAAAACACTTTTGCAGACTGACGAGAGTGAAGAAAACTTTAGAATATTCTGGTCTTCAATCTTCACAATTATCCCAGAAGAAAATGACAACTATGACCTCTAATTTGAGGAAGACGTAAAACAACAACTAAACACACAAATACATAAACCTCTCCTCATCATTTTGTGTCGCAAAAAGATTAATGGAGGACTATGGTAGCGAAATCATTGCCCTAGAACTCTTCGTTACTCTAAAAAAAATTTTTCCAAGCACTTCGGGTTAGAGAGGAATAACCAGCGAAAATTATATCCAAGCCACGCCTACCGCTCTGAACACGGGCTATTTCTCCGACCAGTTAAAATTGGCCAAGATAATTTTCATCTCTCAGAATGCCCTGCCAGATTTCGCCCAATATCTTTCTAAGAGTTTGCCGATAAAGACTTCGAGAAGATATTGGCTAACAGGGTTAATTCTTTTCTGGATGAAGCCAACTTGAATAACGAGCAGCAAGACAGGTTCAGATGGGAAAGGGTTACTGTCACGTCACTAGCCGTTGTCACCGAAAAGCTCGCAAAGACCAAGGCAGATAAAAAGTCATGCCACCCTAGAGCTCCGCTATGTTAGAAAAGTCGTTGACAAGGTTTAGAAGAGAGGCCTACAATATAAGATCATTCAAGTAGGCCTCATCCCCATTCTTGAGAGGATTTTGTCCGACTACTTAATGCCGAGGAGAGCATACAGACGAATCCTGGAAAATAAGGGCCTCAAATTCGAACTCGAAGCAGGGGTCATGCAAGGTGGCTCTCTTACTCCCCTAGTATACAACATTTATGCACGTGACCTACCACAACCACTTTCCGAGGGTTCGATATACGTTCAGTTTGCTGACGATATATCGCACATTTGTATCACCGCTTATGTTCAAAGGGAATTTAGTGCGAGGTACACGGCTAGGGAGATATATCAACCAATGCTTCAAAATAAAAAATAATTCCCATGTTTCGTAAGACCTTCAACCATATAGTTGTGGACTAGGAGCAAATCTCTTAATGCATAGAAGGGACCGTTCTGGGGCTCAAGATCACCATCAGGGGTTACACGAATCATATCGAGCGTACTATTGCCACATACCAAGTGAGATTGGAAAGAAATCTATAGGGTCCTTACCTTAAATCTCTCAAATAAACTCAGGATATTCAATGCGTGCAGCCACTGGAGAATCCTTTAGCCTCTGTGCCCCTAAACGTGAGCGCCGAGACCCACATTTGGAAACTACAAAAAATTCCACAAACACTAAAAGAAGTGATCTCCAAAGACAAAGAGAGCTCCACGCCTCAGTTGGATTATCTCCGATCAACGTGGCATTCCATTAGAGAGCAAAGAGGATCTGGCAATCCATTGGCACTCGCATGTCCTCCGAGTTCTCTTGTACACACTTGAACATCGAGGTCGCTCGACAAAGAAGACCTTTTAAAAGCAGCAAGGATTTGAAAGACGGCGACATGCCTCCAAAGTACACATGACAAAGTCAACAAAATACAAAAAATAACTAGTGTAATGTTCAGGATTCGTTAGTATTAATCACACTAAGATTACCAAAATTATCGAAATAGTAAATTCAAAAGTTGAAATTCAATCAAATGAAATCAAATCTAGCATAATTAAATTAACATGTTTAAGTTAATTATTATAAAATATCAAATTTATAGTTTATATTTAAAACCCTCCAAAACATAGAAACTTAATCAAAACTTCCAAAAACAGAGCTCCTCTTTCACCAGGTACCTATTTATTTTGTTTCCCCCACCAGCTCTATTCCCTAATCACAATCATTTTCACCACTTTACTCTCTTACTATCTCTAAATTTCACCAACTTTTTAAGTCCAAGTGCAAGCTCTCATTTTACAGTCGAAGATGGCATTAGATACCGAAACTAGTCCTGTAATGTCATAAAATAATTCTAATAAAGTGTTTTTCCGAATCATATATATATATATATATATATATATATATATAAATATATATATATATATATATATATATACATATATATATATATATATATATATATATATATATATATATATATATATATATATATATATATATATATATATATATATATATATATATATATGAAATGAAGAACTCACAAAGTATCACGTGAGGGTGGCAAATGAATGCAATATCCCGCAGGAAAAAATAAAAAGGTGTTTCCAAGTACTTTCGAACTTTATTAAGTTCCTTATCAAGGATAACTACAAGAAATAGTATTATATTAGAGGTATATATACGAAAGGAAAATATGAAAGACTGCCTCAAAAACAAGAAATCACCAATGAGGAAGAGGGAAGGGAAAAGGTAAAAAACACATTAAGGATTATAAGAAGCAGGTAGTAAGGTCAAACTAAGTCGAAGGAAAGGGCAACAGATTCAAAGAAATGGAGATAGCCTAACGAGGGAGATTATAAGACACGCTGAGCAAAAGGGAGAAAAATACAAAGTACAAAACAGAGCAGTGACAATTAAAAAATAAAAATGAATATAAAAAATAAAATAAAATAAAATAGGGGCCACATGACTAAAGAATGTATTTAAAAAAAAACACTAGGAACGCAAGAAAAAACTAATTACTTTTAGTATCAATCTTTTAATTATAGCATCTATTTTATATAAACCAGGGGAAAGGTTAAAATTATCACATTGGCTTATAAAATCACATTCAATGATGTTTCTTTTTATATGGTCATTGGAACGATAAATAAATTTGGCCGAGTTCCAGTTAATTAAATGGTTCTTATCTGACATATGGACAAAGAAAGCACTGTTATCTTCCCTCTTCGGACATTATATTTATGTTGATTTATGCGAACAGAAAGTTGTTTACCTGTTTTTCCGTAATATTTACTTAGACAACCAGAACACTCAACTGAATAAACTCCCCCTCCTCCCAAACTATTACAATTATTACATACTAATAAATTCTTAATGGTCGTCTCATATTTAAAAGCAACAGAAATGTTAAAGTTATTCAAAAGACGGGGAAGATCACTAAAAGAAAGAGAAAAAGGTAGCACTAAATTATTATTACTATTAAAAGGGAGAGTAGGGACAGTTGGATAAAATGTCTTTTTAGCAGAAGAAAGACAGTTTTGAAGAAACGGGTAAGGGTAACAAAGTTTATGGCCAATTTCAAAGATATTAGAAAATTCCAAATCCATATATTCCGGGCTCACAACACGTAATGCCCGTAGAAACATAGAAGAAAAAACAGAGCGTTTAACTTTAGGGCTGTGAGAAGAGTAAAAATGAATATAAGAATTTAAATTAGTAGGCTTACGAAAGATGGAGTATTTAAAACATGTATGAGTTCTATGAATAAGAAGATCAAGAAAGGGAAGGGTTCTATTATTTTCCAACTCATGGGTAAATTTAATTGAAGGGACGAGACAATTGAGTCTGGTAAGAAAAACATTAAAATGTTGGGAATTAGGCCACAAACAAATGACATCATCAATATACCTGTACCAAACGATCGGAGCGTCAAGGATAGTAGGGAGAAGTTTTGTTTCAAAAAACTCCATATATAAGTTAGCAAGGACAGGAGAAAGACAATTACCAATGGCTAATCCGAATTTTTGGAGGAAATATTTTCTTTCGAACGAAAACTTACAGTTTTTGGTGCAAATGGAAATAAGATTCAAGAAAGTAGTAACGGGTACCGGCAAATCATAATTTTGCAAATGATCATTAAGGAAATTGAAAAAGTCTTCAACGGGTACTTTGGTAAATAATGAACAAACATCAAAACTAACAAGAGTAAAATCATTAGAATAATGAATAGCATTAAGTTTAGAAATAAGGTCGTAACTATTAATGACATGAGAATGAGAAATGGAACCAACTAGTGGAGTAAGAAATGAAGTAAGCCATTTAGACAGGGAATATGAAACAGACCCAACAGAACTTATAATAGGGCGTAATGGAAAATTTGGTTTGTGAGTTTTAACTAAGCCGTACAAATAAGGGAGGGTAGCGTTACTACACTTGAATTTTGAAATTAAATCAGGAAAGTTTTTAAGTAATCGCGGTGACAACATTTTCATCCAAAACTACATAGGAGAGGTTGGTAACAGTTTCAGGCCGGCTATTCAAGTTAACAGTGACTTCCATACAAATGTACGGCGATTACTTAAAAACTTTCCTGATTTAATTTCAAAATTCAAATCTTGGGGTGCCAAGAAAAAGGAACAAGTAAAAATTTGATCAAAGTTAAATACAGTATGAGCTCAAAAATTATATCATGAATTTTTCTATTAGTGTACCTTTGTACGTGTAGGAGTTTGTCATCTTTTTAAAAAAAACTGAAAGGCTTCCCTTTTGAGGTCCAAACGTGCAAACATTGCGATCTCGAAGACATTGCAAAAATGGTTTACTTGTAAAGATGGTACTACCAAGTTGCTGGTGACTTGTACAATCATCCTCGTCATAAGATGATTCACTCTCCGAAGCTTCATGAAATTGTGGTAAATTAGTTTCTGTTTAGTCCTCAGTCGGAATTTTAAAATTTCTATTTTCGGCAATATCTTGAACTTGTGGCAAATAGTTTCTGTTTCCTCCTCAGTTCGTATTCTAGTATTTTCGGCAAAATCTTCGTTTATGCTATAATCAGGATCATTGTCTGGTGCAAAAAGAGGTGTTTCGTCACCTCCTAAAAGTAGTTGTAAGATGTTTTCTTTAGAACAAATGGTACTTCTTACGCCTCTTATGGTTGACTATAAACTGCTTTTAACTATTAAGCTGAGGCAGGGCATCAACAATTATTGTTTAAAACTGGCATAGGAAAGAATTGCAAAACCAGGTTAAAATTATTGAAATGTAACAAAACGTTACACGTTGTTTGCTAGGGTGAAAATGACATTTTTTTACGTAATATATAAAAAAGGTCTCATAATATGAATCATAGGTAATGAATATAAGTAATTCATAACAAGAAAAAACTTTATTTTAGAGTGAAGAGCAATAAAAAGTTTTGAAATATTTGTCATCAAACCAAAATAGAATTTGTAAGAGAATTTTTTTTTTTTCAAGGGTCTATCTGGCGAATGCCCACTTAGGCATAAGTCGCCGTAAACAAACAGCCTAGTTCTAGGCTACTTTAAAAAATTCGAAAAGGAAACAACAATAAAAAGAAATAACAATAACAATAACAAAACAAGAACAAAAACAACAACTAAATCTAGTTAAATGAAAGGGAGAAGGCCGGCTTTCCCCAAATAGTCAATAAGTCCACAAGTCAATCTGCACGAATCTGTCCCAAGCCCAAGGGACAGGCGGTAGCGCAAGGACCAAGTCCTTAGCCTCGCGGAATGAGAGTCGATCCTGGACTGTACGGCCAGAATTTCTTTCTCAAGAATATATGCACCACATTGCTCCAAAAAAGCGGGGTGCGGCTCTCCGCAATTGACACACATGGCCACACATGATTTGGACTTATCGTGTGCAACCTTGGAGCAATTTATACATACTCCGGGTGACCCCGACTTCGCACGTCTACATAGGCAATTCGTATGGCCGAAGCGGTGAAAGTGGCACGGATGCCTTCACGCGGTAGCGGTACCAACCGGCACGCACCGACTCAGGGAGCTTGTCACAATCGAACGTGACGAAAAGTGTAGGGGTGGGTCTCGAGGCCCCTTCCTGTTTTCTCATCACACGTTCGACCTGGACCGCCCCATGGTCAGCCAGCTCTAGGGTGATGTCCTCAATCGAGTAGTCAACGAGTTCCCTCGCATAAAATACTCCTTTCACAGAGTTCATGGTAGAGGGCGGCGTCACACTCACCGGGATGCCATGAAGTGTCCGAAGAGCCCTTATCTTGGCCGCCTCGGCGGGATTCGCCGTATTCGCCAGAAGGCTCCCGTCCGAGAAACGGGTCACCTTCGGCTCTCTACCAATTGCACTAGCTAATCCTCTCCTCTGATGGATCATGTTGTCCTTGGACAACATGGTGCCATCAGTGGAGTGAATAACGAGGAAGCGTTTGAAGCCAGCGGGCTCAAAAACGCCAGGTAACCTCTGAATGAGGTGCCCCGATGTCATCGAGGCTCCGCCCTGTGGACTTTTAGTCTTAGTCAGGGGCTCCGCAACCAGGGATGCAGAGGGGCCGGATGTGCCGGTCTTGACTTGGTCGTTTGCCAAAGTGGCAGCAGACCCATCCGTCCCCACAGCCCCCGCGAATGGAGAGGAGCGCCTAGTCTTCTTAGTCTTTTTGGTCTTTTTCGTCCTTTTCTTTTTTGGAGAGGAGGGCGGGTAATGAACCCGCTTCTCACCTTCGCCGATAGAAGCCCCTAGGGGAGATGGACCGGCCTCAGCCAGGTGCTTCTCCGTATTGTAGAAGGTCCTGGTGGTCGCAGGGGCATCATCCGGAGGAGATCCCTCACCTGTTTGTAGTGCCTCAGAATCCCCAGTCGTTTGAGAGGACCTTGAATAGGGGTGGATTCGGGTTCAATGCTTGGCGCCGAGCCCGGATTCCTCCCCATGGAAGGCCCTGCTGTCTAAGGCTGGGTTTCCTCGAGGACTATGTCTATCACAGGAGGGGCCTCCAGTTGGCCATCCCCTCCCAGGACATCGCAGGTCCCCTTGGCAGCGTCATAAGTCTTTTGTGGGGAGGCACAGGCCTTGACCCCGGCAAGGTTTAGTATTCTTGCCAGCAGGTCTTTTGAGGGAAGCGACCGAAGGGGCCTGGCTTCCCTCTCCCCCCTAAGGGGGTTTGCCCTACCGAGCCGCTTACACGAGGGGCAGTCGGCAATGGGCTGCCTGCTGGCTTTCTTGGCAGTCTCCTTAGAAAGAAAAGGAGGGACTGCCGCTGGAAATAGGGAGGTGCCTGAAAGCACCTCCAGAGAAGGGGGTGAGGGGGAGTCCCCTTCACCCGTAGGCGTAGGAGAGGAGTAAGCCTCCTCTCCGGTTAAAGAACTATGGAGGGTCCCCTGCGCAAGCACAGCGGGGGGAGTCCTCCATTTTTTGGTAGAGCTGCACGAGGGTGGCTCCGTCGATGAGCAAGGGGGAATTAGGGGGAGATTGTTTTTTTTATCATCATTGGGCATGGTGACCCTCTATATTTTACGGGATGCAATCGCTCATCACCTCTTGCAATTGCCCGCACTGCAAGAGGTGCTTGCAGGCCCAGCAGAGCCAGGCGCCGCCATTTGGGACCACCCATCCCGCCTGGTGGCCTGGCAGTCCATCGGCATGGCGACTCCACCTTAGACACGGTGTAAAGTTGATATAATGTGAAGAAGAGAGGAAAAGGGATGTGAGGAAGGTATGGGTGGGGATGAGGCAGGTTGTTAAAAAAAACCCATCCCAAACCGGAGCTCAGGGGTTAGGGAACATTGTCCCCTCCGTCCTCAGCCCTTATCCGGGACGGTTGGCTTGAGAAGAAGGTCAGCTTCTACCCTGTGAAATTAGAGGCTGACCAGAGAAAGTTCTGGGAGAGGTTGTATGAAAAGCGCCGAGGTAGGGGAGAAATACAGGCTATCTGAAGGAAGGAAGAGAGGCTAAGCTGATGCCGGACGGAGCGCTGAATCCCGTCAGCACGGCGGCCAGGATGGCAAATCGCCGCGCCCCTTACGGGGTTGTAAGAGAATGTTACACATGATTGGATAAGGGTTAAGTCTATATACCATTGTTTAAAAAATATTTACACAAAGGTAATTTATTTTACTTTGTTTTTAGAAAACTCTACTTAGTTTGTAATTACAGTATTTTACTTCGAAACTCGCGTTTTGTTGTCACTTTTCTTTTATACAGTATTTTTCTACTACCCTCGCGTTTTGTCGTCCCTTTTATATGGTATTTTTCTACTGAACTGGCGGTATGTCGTCCTTTTTTATAATGCCATTATTGATTTATATTAATTTATTTTAATTAAATTTATGAATAAGTTATAACCTTTGTTGTAATATGTTTTTATATAACCCTAACTTTTTACTATCTCGGTCATTTTAAATGCTGCCACTGCTAATTTTTCTTCTCTAATGATACTTGTTTTTAATTGGATCTATTAACAATTTTGTTCATTGTTAGACTTCTTGTTTTTTTTTCATTTTAATTTATTAACACTTTTATGCACCGCTAAATACTTTTGCAATATTTTTTGACACTTTTTTTACTTCACTTTGCCGAGGGATTATGGGAGTTTTTATTTCCATGGTGAATTGCCTTGTAAACAAAGGGACATGTTGACGGTGCGGAGGCATGTATCAAGGATGAAGGTGAGTCATCCCACAACAGATCCTTAAATACCTTTGGAGAGAATGTCCCATCAAACGTCCACTTGAGATTCCCTTTTCAAAAGCCCGCGACCAGAAGCCAAGGGTTCCCTTTTGGGGGTACTTAAAGCGTTTTGTTTTTTTGTTATTTTTTAAAGAGCTCATCTGGCAACTGCTACTTGGGCATTAGTCACCGTATTCAACATTGCCTAAAATTAGGCATATTTAAAAGAGGATGCTGAAAAGAAACAAATAAAAAATCATCAATAAAAATAAAACAAAAAAAGGTAATAAGCAGGAAGCAACTATTTAAATAAAGGGGAGAAGGCCGGCCTCCTCCCAAAAGTCTAAAAGTCCACAGGTCTGTGTGCACGAAATCGTACCGAATACAAGGGACAGGCATTAGTCGCCGTATTCAACATTGCCTAAAATTAGGCATATTTAAAAGAGGATGCTGAAAAGAAACAAATAAAAAATCAGCAATAAAAATAAAACAAAAAAAGGTAATAAGCAGGAAGCAACTATTTAAATAAAGGGGAGAAGGCCGGCCTCCTCCCGAAAGTCTAAAAGTCCACAGGTCTGTGTGCACGAAATCGTACCGAATACAAGGGACAGGTTACCGGTAGCAACCCCGCCCATCCGGTACTGGGACAGGCAACGTGCGCGGAAATCACCCAGACTGAGACATTCAACAAGAATGTGCCGAACAGTCTAGGGGACAACGCGGTATACACAGTAGGGCGCAGGCGAGCGCTCAATCAAATGGCGGTGCGTCCCGCGAGTGTGTCCAATTCGGAGACGACGGAAAGCAACCTGAAGCCTTCGCGGCATTGGGGGGGGGGTAAGTCTTTGGGAACAGTCGCGGCGCAATGGCAGATTGTTCGGATCACTTTGAGGGACAACTCTTCTACAACGAAGAAGAAGCATTGTTCAAGGGATTCCCTTATCTCGGTAGGGGGGTCTCCTTGATACAATGTTAAATTCTTAGTTTTCTTTTCTTTCACAATTTTCTGTTCTTCCATTTCTTCCTCCTTTGCTGGCGAGTGTTGTTCTTCCTCTTCTTCTTGAAAGTTTTTCTTTTTTTTCTCTCTTCTTTGTTTCTTTTTCTTCTTTGAGTTTAACTTGGGGCTTTTGTCCGTAATAGCTTCTTCGTCTGCAAACTCTTCTTTTTCCTTTTGAACATGTTCTTCTTCCTCTTCTGTTTGTGTCTTTTCCTTCCTCTACATAGAGATGGTGGGTTAGTTGAATTTTGAACACCTCTTGTGAGTCTAGGTTAGGCCAGATCCACAGCTTATTAGTAGTCCCGTTCTTCTGCAAGAGGCGGTGCAATTCCTCCGCAAAATTGTCGGGATTCCCCAGGTTTGCCAAGTGGGCAAATATAACCATAGCTATAATGTCTCTGCCCTCGCTTGGCATCACCAGCTTCGACGCCGTGATTCAATAGTTGTTCCTGTCACTGTTGCTTCCGCGAATGACTTTGCCTTTGCCTCCTCTTCCAGTCTGAACTTTTCCCTCTTTGCCCAGATCGCCTCATTGCGGACGTGACAGTTCTGTGGTCCCCTCCACAGATGATACATTGTTGCTTTTCAACCATACAATGTCTCCGTTTGGGACCAGAATGGGCGCAGTTTCTGCATGTGACTTCTGTTTATTTACAGCCACGCGTCGGGTGCTTCTCTATGACGTAGAATCTGGATCAGCAGTCAACGTAAACTTTCTCCTCGGCCTCAATTTTTTGGGGAGCCACGCAAAGTTAAAAATCAAGGAGGCCTTGCTTCTTCGGCCTGTCTACCATCTCGAAGGTCTCAAAAACGATTTTGACAATGCCGTCGCCCTTAACTAAATTCTTGGCCTTTTCAGAGACGAGCTACTACACGTTCTCCATCGAGTACCAAATAGCGACGTATCCGTTCGTAGTGTCTATTACCCTCATAATGAGGAGGTTAAGAACTCGCAAGAGAAATTCCATGACGGCGTATCTTTTAGGTTACCCCTCCCCCCTCCGTATGACGTGGAAGGGAACCCGTCTGTTCTCGTAGAAGGGTAAGTCCCATTGGGGCCCCGTCGGGTAGCCAGATTCTACCCTTGTTGGGCCTCTTTTATATTCGTTTGTAGATAGCTACCCCGCACTATTGTGTTTACTGTCTGGCGACGGGGTTTTGCTGACTTGGCCTTGACTTTTCCTACTTTACCACAACCAGGCTTGGTAACTCCCTAAACACCTACTTGAAAAATGTACCTTCCTACTTGATCCGTGATCAAAGATCAACGACGATCTAAGAAAGTAAATTTTATAGGAAGTAGAAGTAAAGAGAGGAAAATGTGTTTATAGAGTGAGAGTGTTTGTACCAGGTTGATGGTAACTTCAGTCTTTTTGCCTCTTTTCTTCATTATGTCTCTGCATTGATTCTCAGAACCTGAGTCAAGCTTTCAAGTCTTTTTATTCGATGAAAATTATCTTTGGTAAATTCAACGAACTTGTCGATGAATTTATTTGGGGCGTCAACTACTGATCTTTTAAGTTTTAATCTTTTGTCCACTTCGGATCCGTTTACTATAATTATTTTAAACTTTATACTTATTAATTATTTGTCCTCTGCGGATTTTTTTTAGGATTTTTTTTAGCTATTATTTTCTTTATTTTTCTTTATTAGCATCATTGTTATCTATAAAGTGGGTAAATTGCCTGCCGCTTCTGAAGCTGGCTATTTTTAAATGTTTTTGAAACGTAGATTCGGTAATTCGTCATCTTCGAGTTTTATTTGTCAGGTCACTTCTTTTGTTAATCTTTTACCGAATATCTTTTGCGCATCTGTGCTCTGTCATATTTATGGGTTTGATGTCTAAAATTTCGTGAAGTATAGTCGATGGGATCCGGTTTTGAAGTGTAACGTTTGTCATAAACCTTGTGGCCTTATTTTGTACCTCTTGAGCTTTCCTCATCATTGTCTCGCTAGAGATATGAAGGGAAATAGCGGGATACAGCAATAATGGTCTCAATAGTAACATATATAGTTTCCTTTTGTTACTTGGTGATAGCGTTTGGAAACGAAACAGTGATTTTAGCTTCCTCTTGGCCGCATTACATTTTTCTTTAACGTGCGAAACATACCCGGATGATGTTAATTTGAGGCAAAGAACTCTGCCATTGCTGGAGTATGGGTAGAGTTCCACTTGTATTTAAAACACCTGCAGTTTTACGTCGCCCCATCGGGATCATTCTAAACTTTTTGCTGTTTGTTCTTAATTTGTTCTCTCTCTCGTATCCTTCGATGTCATCAATTTCTCCTCTTGTCCTATTTGCTATATCTCTGGAGTTGCAATAGTTGCTAGTAAAGACCTGTGTTATGTCGTCTGCCAGTTGTATATATATATATATATATATATATATATATATATATGATGATTCTTGATTAGGGTGAGGCAGGTCGCCCATGTAAATTGCATACAGAATAGGACTAAGGCACCCTCCTTGTGGCACCTCTGTTTCCAGTTCAAATGACTCTCCTTCATTATCATTGATATTTAAGATTGCTTGGCAGCCATCCGGGTAGTAGTAAAGTATACCTGCTATATTTTGTTCCATTTATAGATCTTTTATTTTTAATTTAAGTGCCGGAAGCCATACCTTGTCAAACAGTGAAGACACGTGGCGAAGCACAAGGTCACCGTTTTGGTCTTTTGTCTTGGCGATAGCAATTGTTCAGTAATCAATGCGAGTGCTGTTTTGGGGCCCAGTTTTATTCTAAAAACCATGTTGTTGATTATTATATAGATCTGTGGCAACCAATTAGTTTTTCATTCTGTTATTTGGAAGTATTTCTAGGAATTCGCCCAAGAACTCAAAGTATGAAATAGGCCTATAGCTGCCTATATTCTTTTTTGGTTCTCCTGGATTAAGCAAGAATATCATTTTGGCCTTTTTTATTTGGGTTGCGAAATAACAGCCATTAAGGCAGGCATTAAATATCTACAATATTGCCTCGATTATGTTTTGAGGTTCGTTTATTAGATTTTTCTTTGTGATGCTGGTTATTCCTGGAGCTTTTTGTTTAAAGCCCATAAGGGCAGCCTCAAATTCCTCATGGGTGAAGGGCCTCTCCCCCTCCTGTGCGAGACAAGTATCATCAACGCCATATTGCGGGCTGAGTTTTTCACCTAGTTCCTTACTCCTTTCGAAAATGGTTCCCTCATGTCTTTCATTGAAGTTTCTGTTTTCTTCCTCATTTATTCTAAAACGATTTATCTAATACTCTCGGAAGTAGCGTTCAATTTCTCCATCCTCTGAGTTTTCTTTACCGTGAACTTTGATTGTTATTCTATTTTTAGGGGGAGGTGGCTCTCAGTCTTTTCAATTGGCTCCAAAATTTGTGGGGGCCCTTTTTGCATCAACTTCTCCCAATTTCTCCATGATGAGTTGCTTGATTTCAATTCTTGTATCTCTTAGCTATCTGCAGTGATGTGCAGTGTTACCAGAAATATTTATCTGGTTGATGTGGGCTTCCATTTGGTGCATTTTGTTCAATATGAAAGTATTTCAAGATGAAGGAGGCAAAGGAAAGGGTAAGACTATTTGCTCGGCCACGTTCCGAATTATGTTGGAAAAGCCAGAGTTTGTGTTCACACATTGTTACGTGGCTATGAATGACGCTTCCAATGCCTTTCTCCTACATTTGTTGGATGTATACGCGACTGCTCTCAATTCCATCCAGTTGATGCAGTTTTGAGCATATCGCTAGTATTTGGTGAGAGCGTTGTTGTACCGGCCTAACGAATGCCCTGCTTGTGATTTCTTACTTCGTTCTCCACGCCCCTATGTATCTCACCAAAGTAGGCCTGGGATCAGTCGCTGTAGGGTACCCTTTATATCACGGATTTCCCGTTAGTCTGCGTGGGTAGTTTGGAGAGGCAGATGTCTTTCACTTTGACGCCGGCTCGAAAAATTCAGCTATATAAATGTAAAATATCTGTAGATACTATACAAACCCACAGAGGAGCCACACTGAATATATTTTTTAATATTAAAATTTATTTTAGAGTAAAAGGAAAAAAAGGAGTTTAAAATGAGTATATTTTAAAGCTATATATTGTAGAAAATCTGCAGGAAAAACGAAAAAGTCATACTTCTATAACAGTACAGAGAGAATTTATTCATTTCATGTCTTATAGAATATTAGGATTAATGATGCATTGGCCAAAACATATATGGTAAAAACACTGAAATAGATATGCATGTGTAGATTGATTTATTAAAGATAGAAAGCGGCAGGGGTTTTTTTCATTTAAAACAAGTTTCACGAATGAAGTATAGCTCTAACTTAAAAATTATGCCGACATTTTTGACGGCACGGATACACTAGTGTGTAAATAAATGAAATCCAGTATCCGGTGATAAGCGTAATGATATTAATTTAAAAGTTATTCCTTTCCGAGCGTACAGGAATTAATGCATATATATATATATATATATATATATATATATATATATATATATATATATATATAAAACAAAAACTTTTTTCTCAGTATAGGATCCGTATCCATCTCTTAAATATTAAACCGATTGCATTACATAGTTTGAAACGAAGAAGTGCAGGAGTGCTGCCACCTTAGCAAAATCATGGGTTGCAACCAATCATTCTTTTATTTTTATTTCGGTGTTGGTTGATTCACTGACCCGATTTATGTATAATATTAATTTAATGAGGCATGGGTTCGGACGCCTCGATATTTGGCATATATGAAGTTTGTATTATATCTCACCATATAGTGTAAATGGAAGAATTAGGTATACCCATTAGTATTGTATAAATTGTATAAAATTATACATATATATATATATATATATATATATATATATATATATATATATATATATATATATATATATATATATTATTATCAGAGCTATGTAAGTGTGTAGCATGATTATTTAAATAGACTATTAACCCCAAGTCATGCTTTTAGATCTTTATCTAGGTTACTCCATAACTGGCAGGGGAGTCCTAGTAGCGCTTAGAGCGCGAGTAAATTAAGTATTTGTTGCCCAAATAGAAGGATAGGTAGGTCCATCGACGAACCTCCACAAATTGATGTTTTTGGATGTATGAAATCCTAAAATGTCTACCTGCATGAATTAATGAAAAATTATGCCAAGTAATACACAGTGAACCAAGGAAACCAAAGATATAATTTATATCATAATTTTACATATATTCAGAATATGTGTAGCCATCAAATCGGAGGTAAATTAGGCCTGTGGCATCAAAATTGAAGGATAAGTAGGCCCAGCGACAAACCACCAGTAAAGGATGCTTGGTGGATCTATGAAATCCTTAAAATGGGTATTCGCATGAATATATGAAATATTATGCCATGTAATAGACAATGAACCAAATAAAATAAAAGAAATTATATACCTATATCACAGTTGTATATTTATTATGTATATGTATGGAACAAGCAGATCAACATAATTTCATGAGGACTAACTTACATATGCACACTAAGCCAAAGCTGCCAGTCAAAAAAGGTATCGATGATAGATAAAAAGGAACAAGATGAAAAAACACAGGGCAATGGATGCTTTTGACCGTTTTAAGATTCCAAATGGATGTGAATGTCGAGGATGCACAAGAATCTTAGTAAAGTATGTGAACTGGAGAGATGTACATGATCCTTGTAGCTACACCCTAAAGGGACCAAGCGAGCTTTCTTGATCGTTGGCTCCATCCTTCCTCTTGGCCTATTAAAGAAGGGTCGCGCCCCTTAGAGACCAGTCGTTTATATATATTTTAGGTTCACAGACAAAGAGAGTCGGAAAGAAAAGAGAATCAGTCAAGTCCAAGCTGCTAGCAGCCATTTGCTCTTAGTATGCGTCACTAATCCATTCTCTCGCCCTTGAATCTTGCTGCCCCCTTATAATTAATTACATTCTCTTTAAAACGGAAGATTCCCATATATCCGTGAAGAATTCGAACGATTTCACATGCTACCACTTTGGTAGGCCACTCGATAAGAATAAAAACCATTATACGCGTCTTCCTTTTAAAGTCTTTTGCTTTTCCCAAGATCAATGAGGCACCTTCAGTTTTTCCTTAGGTTTTGCCCATCATACCTAAAGAGGCAGATTCTCAATTGATTATAAGACAAAGGTAGGTTCTCTGCCTACCACTCCTCGCTACTCGTCACTTTTACCCCTGCAACATGTCATCACTAACGCACCGCCACGATTAACGGGTAATTTTGTGAGGCGTAATATCATCGAGGTCTCTTTATCTTAAACGGCGTCTGCCAGAGACTTTGAGAGGTTGGCGCGCTTTAGGTTGATAGTGACGTGGTAGCCACCACAGCTGAGACATTTAGTATTGGTGTCCATGCAGCTGGATTGATGGTTACCTATTACATTGCGCCTAGAGCAGACCAATTCTGCTTGGCAGGTGTGTGTCTGATGACCGGTCTGGTAAAAGAGCCAGCACTGTTAGAAATTTATGTTTAGTCCTGTCTTAATGTTGTTTGCGTGTGTAAAGGTACCACACACCTTGATTCCTTGGTCTAGGAGTGTATTCATTGTATGCCCGTTGGCTAGAGTGATGACCACGGACTGCTTGATATGGTTAAATAGAAGTCCTTGTAGCAGAATAAGAGCGAAGGGCGATCACATGCCCCTCTGTACCCACGTGGTCCTGAGATCACCGCATGGAGCTTTAAAAGCACGGCTGAACAGGGTGAGGGTGCATCCTACGCCGTTATCACACGCCAGGTCTATTTGCTTACGGACCGATTTCATCTTCTCTCATGGGCGCCTTTCAGCCAACATTCCTGCCTTCCTTCGTAAGATCGAAGTTCGTCGAACATTCCACGCCAACGATATTACAATCTCTTCTTCCTTAGGAGTCAATGACCTTTTCCCCAAATTGCCCGTGTGTGTGGAGACGGCCGCCAAAGCCACCAAAAGGCATCTCTCCATATGATCCTTCGACTCAGTTTAGTAAGGAGCTCTAATAGGCTTCCCACCTACCACCGCGAACGAGGTAAAAGCACTCGCCTCCCACTGCGATCGGATACATTAGCGATTTCGATTCAAGAACGAAGCCTAAATCGATATCAGTGAACTCTGCCATAGTCAATAGGCAGGTTTCTGACGAGGATTTCCATCTCCCAAGGCACTCTACGAGTGCTCCCTCATATGAAGAGAGAGGTAACTCGACCTCTCCCTTCGCAGTCATCGTATCCCAACTAGCCCATTTTTCTGCAACGAACACGTTAGCGATTGTAACCGTTGCCGCCTGCAAATTGACCTAGAATCTTGCTTACCCCTTTGATCCATTCTTTGTGTGTGCGTACTGGTTTAAAACCTCCTTTTAAATTGATCTGAATCCCACCTCCTTAATCCTCTAATTAACTTTCCTGTATCTCGCGTAGAAATTTAACTCCGTATGTATGACCATTCACTTTAAACCCAATATTTGTGTATATTCAAATATTATTTTGTTACTACTGAAGATATATTTTTATCATTGTCTTTCTTTTGCAATCCCAACGCGTACCAGCTACCTGTTAATCTTTGGCCAACTTACACTATGAAATATTTGTTTTAAAAAGGACACCGCAAGGTTAATAAATAATAAACCATCCTCACTGGACTCATCACAATTTTTTCATTCACTAACGGTCTTTAACCAACTTCTGCCCAAAAGTACCTACCTATATATATATATATATATATATATATATATATATATATATATATATATATATATATATATATATATATATATATATATATATAATTTGAAGGATGAACGAAAGGACGTATAAAGGGAAATTCACTTCATTTTCTTGTTCACCCATCTTCGGGTACTGTAAATACAATTTGTGGAAATTAATTTGTTAAGGACCAAACAGATAATCAAAAGGACGAATTTATGGAACGTATTTAATGTTAATTAAGGAGGGGGATAGCGATAAATTTACAGGCAATTGATAATTTCTAGATTATTATGTTGCGAGTTCAAAATTAACGATTGGGGAAACACAGGAAACACAAAGATAAACCAACCTTAAACAATCAGCCGTTAGAGGATAACTGGGGAGAAAAGGCGAGGAGTGTAAGAAGAAAAAAGGTTAGGAGGTTTGTAATATTTTTGTTTAGAGTAGTAGTAGTAGTGGGTGAGAAGAAGAATAGGAATTCAAGAATCTTTAGTGATATGGGATCAGGCGTGGTTTTCAAGATTTTAAAATCGTCCGTTGTGATTTCGGTTTTACAATTAATAGAGTGAAGCTTAACAGGTGAGAATTCTTTCGTAGAGAGAACCTTTCCTGTCCTGTGGCTAACACCCAAATGTGAACAGAACCTCGCCCTCAGCGAGCGCACCGTAATACCTATGTATCTCCCCAGTTTACAATTGGGTCCATAAAACTCATAAACAACGGAGCACTTCGCTTCAGGCGGGATTCTGTCCTTACAATTGAAGTATAATCCTATGTGGTGTCTATTTATGAAAATCAACTTAAAGTCGGTATCGAAAAAGAATTAATTTAATAGAGATGTAATTTCTTTGGAAAAATCTTTGTTTAAAGAACCCAGATCCGGAAAGATTTTGTACCAGATATCTTTGCCAAGAGTAGGGAATTTAAATTTGGGATGGAAAATATTGTTTAAAAATTGGGCCGTAATTTTTTCAGTCAGAGACACAGGAAAGCCGTTTTGTTTGAAAAAATTAGTCAGAAATAGACTTCTTGGTGAAATGTAGAGTAGGATAAACAAATATATATATATATATATATATATATATAGAGAGAGAGAGAGAGAGAGAGAGAGAGAGAGAGAGAGTAACAAAAATGGAGTAACAACAAGGAAAGAAGGTACCCTAGGAGACCTTACTGTCCATTCAAAGAGGGTACCTTTGGACTAGCAATCAGGTGGCACAAGGCTGCTCAATTGTTTTGCGTCCCTAAACGGCCACTTTTTAAGACCTTGTCTAGTCTTGACTTGAACTGGTCAACAGATTCACTGTTGACAACTTCCACTGGAAGTGCGTTCCACATACCGCAGATATTGTAAGTGAAAAAATTTCCACACAGATTGCGGTTGTAACGCTTCAGTTCAAGTTTGAAGCCGTGATTGCGCGTTCTGTTCTCACTCAGTGTGAAAATAGCCCGGTAGTCAACATTGTCGAACCCTCGAAGTATTTTGAAAACTTCGATAAGCTGACCACGCAGTCTACAGGTGTCCAACCAGAACAGATCTAATTCCCTTAGTCTATCCTCATAACTTTTATGTCGGATAGAGGGAATCAGCTTGGTTGCCCTGGCTTGTACGCGTTCAATTCTCGCGATGTCCTTTCGAAAGGAAGGACTCCAAAATTGTACGGCATACTCCAGGCGCGGTCGGACAAGTGATTTGTACAGGCACAGTACAATCTCCTGGTTCCGATAACCAAACTGGCGCTTAATATAGCCTAGCATCCTTTGGGCTTTTTTCTCCGCCTCAATGCACTGTTTCGAGAACTTGAGGTCACTAGTGATAGTAACACCCAAGTCCTTCTCAGTATCGGTGGATTCAATAGCAGTGCCCTTAAGGATATACTGAGATTAGGGGTTTCTGTGGCCGATATGCATCACTTTGCATTTCCCCACGTTAAAAGGCATTTGCCACGTGTCCGACCACTCCCCAATCTTCCCAAGATCTTCCTGCAGGCGGGCAGTATTTCCATTCTTTGCAACGTCCATACCAAGCTTGGTATCGTCGGCAAATTTGAAAATCTTGGCAACCATGTCACCGTCCATGTCATTGACGTAGATGATGAATAGTAGTGGTCCCAGGACAGAACCTTGAGGCACCCCGCTAGTAACAGGCACCCAATCAGAAGACTGTCCATTCACCACCACCCATTGCCGTCTGCCACTTAGTCAGTTCTCGATCCAGCCGGCTACCTTTCCGTCTATGCCAAGCGCTCGCACTTTCCAGGGAAGGCGGCGGTGTGGAACCTTATCAAAGCCTTTCTGAAAGTCTAGGTAGACCACATATACCGCCTTGTCCCGATCGTGCTCACTGAAAACGAAGTGGAAGAATTCCACAATGTTCGTCAGGCATGACCGTTGCCTTCGGAAGCCGTGCTGGGAACTCCTCAGTAGCAGGTTTGACTCTAAATACGACGTCACTTTGTTCACCATGATGCCTTCCATAAGTTTACCGACTATCGAAGTCAGACTGATAGGTCGGTAGTTCGACGTTTGGTTACGGTCTCCTTTCTTGAAGATAGGAGTCACCTCCGCCTCACGCCAGTCTCTAGGAACGCATCCGGTCCGGATTGACATGTTAAAGATAGCGCTCAGATGTCGTGATACTTCATCGCACACTTCCTTCAACACTTTAGGTAGAAACCCGTCCGGTCCAGGTGACTTATTCGTCTTTAGGCCAGCCATCTTTTTCTTTATTTCTCCTTCGGTGAAGTCCATTGCCTCCAGCTTTTCCCCCGAGTAGGAATCCGTCGGCTGGGGAATGGGACCACACTCTTCAGTAAACACTGAAGAGAAGTAGTCGTTAAGGAGGTTAGCATTTTTTGCATCTGAATGCTTTAATGTCCCCTCCTCATTCCTCAAAGAGCCAATCGTTCGACGGATTGGTTTACGGCTGTTCCCATTTCCAAAAAACTCCTTGGGATTCTCTTTACAGAGTCTCGCTACTCGGAGTTCCTCAGACCGCTTAGCTGCCCTTATGCTGGACTTCACTCTCCTGGCTAGCCTCCGGTATTCGTCAAAGTCACCCGAGATCTTCGATTGCCGCTACACATTTCTCTTCTTCCTAAGAAGAGAGTAAGAGAGAGTCTGGCCATTCTACGAGAGTCCTGAATGACTTCCTCACCGGACTCAATCCTGAGATTGGCCAATAAGTCTAGACTTAGGAAAGCTAGCCAACGGGTCGGTTGTCTAGAGTATATGGACTTCGTACCTTTTGTGTTTCCTCGTCCGGAAGTTTTGTATGCTGGTCTAGTTGAGTGAGTGAGCAGGACGTTTGTTCTTGGAATTTAAGTGCATCTTCTATTGACCTGAATACGAGTATTTTCTCATTGTGTGTTTGTATGTACAATCTTTAGTATGGGTGTATCTTGAGTGTTTCCTGGGTTGTAATATGTCTTGGGGTAAAAGTGTGCATGTTTTCTGTGTTATGTAGCAATTTTTTCCTGGAGCCCATGACTAGAGTTACGGGTTTACTTGAAACTATGAGATAGGAGAGTTCTCCACTCCGCCACTGACACATATTGGAGATGATATCAATGATATGAACCTAGAAGGGCTCCACAAAAGGAGCAAAAGAATGGTAGACTTGATGAAACGCTGGGCTGAATCAACGGCCACCACCTGAATGTGTCCCCACCCCTTTGAAAAGGTTTTGGTTATTCAGAGTTACGCCTAGCTTAAACAGAGAAGGGTGTGGGATCCACTTTCTGGTCATGGCCGGTCCCGCAGGCTATAGTGGTTAGCCCCCCGCAGGTTGTAACCCTCGCCCAAATCCAGGATGGCTCTGACTTCTGGTTCCGCAATGGGCTAATCCTCAAACCACCTTTCCCATAAGCCTTTATAATTGCAGCGAGGCATGAGTGCGAAGTCCTGTTCACAAAGCAAAATACGGCGAGGAGGAACATGGGGCGGGCGTCAAATGGGGACCAGCCACCAGCTGGATCTCGCGTCTGCCTCTTGAGCCAGGCATACACTCGCAGAGTTTCGTGCCTGACATTCCTTTGGGCTTGTTGATTCACTGTCTTCCTGATCTGAAGCGAGGAGATGATAAATGAAATTTTTATTATCTCTTCGACAACACTATGGCTTCTAAAGTTGGGAAGAATGAGCAAGCGAATTAAATCGAATCTATATATAGAAAGAAAAAGAGAGAAATTCTTGTGGGTGCACACTAGATCATTTAGTTAGAGAATAGCGGTTCAGAAATAACTTAAGAGAGGATAAGATGTGATAAATACGTCGGTGTCTATACATCGATGCGAGATGTTTCTATGCGTATTGTGTGTGTGTTTTGTGACTGGAGCGGCAGGAGGGGAGGTTGGTCTGTGAGAAACTAGTACCCAAGGAAACAGATATACTCGTATCGCTGTCACATTATGTGTATATTAGTATGGGTTCATGATAGTCTCTAGCTTTGGGGTACCTGGGTGCTCACGCATCATTATGTCTGTAAATCCTCGTGTATATAGGGTCTCTTTCGAAGTTCTTTTACTGTCTGGTCAGTTGTGTGTGAGTATAGCTGTAGGTGTTTAGCGGTGCGAGCCTGTTGTTTTGATGTAATGTGGTGATTCTGGATGCGCTTTACTTCCCTTTGTCTTGTCTGACTCGCAGCTAGAGTGTGATGGGTGCATATTTTAATAGTGGTGTGACTAGGGTCTTGTATCGGTAAGGATGTAGTTTTGGGCTGCGAGGCTTAAATCTGCACAATCTCATGTTTATGTTTTCGCCTTTGCCTGTGCAATGGTCTGGTGCATCTGGAATCTTAAGGACTTATCAGATTTAGCTCGTAAGATTTTTGTCTGGGATTTGAAAGGTTAATCATGTTGGATTTGGGTGTTTGTGGTTTGGTTCTGAGGGTAGATTTGTATGTTTTGCATGTAGTGATCGCTGGCGCAATAGAGTGCCACCTGCGACTTCTGACGATTCGTGGCAATGAGCCACTCATTCTTATATTCGGTCTTCACCTCTAGTATTTTTTGTGCATGATGTGCGATAATGTCTAGTCAACGTCCGCAGACAAAAATTGTCTCGTCGTCTACGTATTTCAGTGTATATGTCTGCCTGCAGTCTTCTGATGTGCGTGGTGTAGAATTAGTGTATATGTTGTAGGGTGTTGGCGCTAGGATGCAACCCTAGAGCACGCTCTAGAATGGTGTGAATGGGTGTGATGAAATGTTATTGTATTTTATTAGGCATTTCTGATCCGTGAGGTAGTGGGAGAGAGGTCTTCTGATGCACGGTGGGAGCTCCGTGTTGTTAGCTAGTTTTCAACGGAGTACCGCGTGCCACACTTTATTGAATGCCTTCTCCATATCCTTACAGTTGTAGAATGCCTTTTGTCGTGTTTGGCGTGCTCTTTGTATAATATCCTGAATGATGGTCATGGCCGCCTGAGTGGACCGTCCTCGGCTATAACAATATTGGCAGGAAATTACACAGACGGCTGTTAACCATACGCTTGACTATCTTTGGGGTGGGGAGCATGTTTAGGTGTATGTTTTATGTAGTTTTTTTCTCTCCCCGGTGGAGATGGGATTGGTAAGTGTGGTGGTTTTGCCGACCACCTAAAATTGTATTAGAGAGCGGACTCCAGCTCAGCAGCGTGAACTCAAAACAATTCATAGACTTCTTGGAAGTGCTATTGCGCATTTGTTTTCGGTTGGTTGTGTGTATGGACTGTATCCCAATGGGGCCTAGAGGCGTGAAGGATGTCAGTTGTGTTAGTAAGTGACTGGTTGTTAGAGGTGAAACGTCTTACATCTTGAAGAAGTGAGAAAAATAAAGTGTATAGTACAAGTTGAGTAAATAGAGATAGTAGAGAAAGTAGGGAGAGGAAATAAATTGAGTTGATTGTAGTTGTTGGATGACCAGCCATTTCAGAGTATTTGTTGCATCTTAAAATTCAGTCTTCATTGTCGGTTAGTTGGATGCTCTCGCGCCCCTTTTGCTCTTCGTTTGCTGTTCACTTTCTTTTACCTTTCTATTGCAGTGATTTTTTTTACTTGTTGATATCTGCAATTGCATAGCAATATCAGTTGTACGTGTAGTTAGGAGCCGGTTCTCTCCTGTCGAGTTTTCTGCTCCTAAAGTTACCTCTGTTTTCGAGTCTTATGTTTGAGGGATTACCATAGATCTTTTTGCTTAGGAACTTATTTAACTTATCCCTCACTTTACATGCTCTGTTGTATGATGATACATTTGTGGCTGGGAGATCTATTACATGATGTAGATCCCTCAGCCTTCTGTGCTCTCTTCTCCTCGTATACGTGATGATGTATACTTCAAAGTTCTGAACCTTCTGGAGTTTTATTGCAATAGACTTGTGGAGTCTATTTAGAGAGACTACCTGGTAAAGCAGAATGACCCTCCAGAGAGCTCTGTAAATCTTGATCTTATTTTTTCTTTTCACTCCTCGAAGCTGGAATAATTTGGTGAGACTAGTCTTCACCAGATTAGTTCGCTCCGTTACGTGCTTGGCGTACCCGTGCGTGGTGATATTAAGTCCGAGCCGTCTCTCTTCGATTTCATAACGATGGCTATTTCCATTTCTAAAAGACTTGCGTCTTCCTATAAATATGATAGAAAACTTACCCGCTTTTGTAGGGATCTTTTACTACCGCTCATAGTTGTTAATATTTTGGATCTCTGTTGCCGTGACCCTCAGCATGTTCTTGGCGTGCCTATATACGCAGTTCGCTACTATGATGATATCGTCGGCAAATGGAATGTTTTTTGTGGAATCGTAGACGGATCTTGGTAGGTTGATAGTAAATATGCTCTACAGGCCAGTACTGCATCCCTGCCCTGCGGGACCCTCCGTTGGACTTCGAAAATCAATCCATTGTAACCTTCTACCATCATATATGCTTCCCAATCGGTGACATATTGTAGTCGCAAAGGCATTTCGTAAGAGTTTATGGTAGCCCCAGCCTCCTAAACTTGTACTTTAGGCCGATCCTTCAAACCCTATCAAAAGCTGTTTCGACCTCCCTAAGTACGACGTTGGTGTAATGTTTATGATATTCGGCCTTTACGATCGTCTTTACTAGGATGGCGAAAGCTGTTTCGTAACTTCTGCACTTCTGGAAGACGTGTTGGTGTAACGGTATTAAAGAACTTTCATCAAGAGTCTAGATATCTCATTAGCCCATTATTTATTGAAGTTCCAATAGTTTAGCCAGCGTTCCCAGCAAGGTTATTGGTCTAAAGTCGAACGGCTTGTTAGGAGGTTCTGGGGCTTCGTCAAAATATAATTTTCAGTTTTTCATTAAGTCAGGGAAAAGCCGGCACTGATTGTGGCGTTGAATATAACTATTTCATAGATGAATTAGTCCGGCAGAAGAATAAAATTCTCCCTGGTAATTCCGGAATCTCAAAGCACCCTCTGCTTGGTGCTAAAGAAAATGCTCTTGAGCTTATTGTTCCTCAAATACCGCTAGGATGCACAATTGTTGGGGAAAATCTCAAGGCGACGTTGTTGCAATTTCTCGATAAACTTTAACTCGTGTTCCCTGACTGTGATAGAACGGTCTGAGGCCGCTTTACTTCAGCCTCTATCACATGGTAACCATGCTTACCCACATGCTTACCTACGTGCATCCTGCCTGCGAGAGGAGGCAGAAGCGCGTTATCTCCCATCATAGCCAATGTTTAATCAAGGAGGTTCATTCGCCAGTTTCGCCTCAATACGTCGATCTCGCCAGATTGAATTAAGCTTATGGGCAGATAAGGTATTTTCCCAGGCGCCCCCGAGACATTTCCCGAAGTCCCCCACTCAATTATTTTTCTCCGCCATGGAGAAGGCTCGGGCTATTTATACCGGAGCTTTTCCCAACTGAGGCAGATCCAGATTATCTTCGCGAGGCATCAAGCCGATCCGGTCTCCCTAGGGCACCTAGGAACTCTGCCAAGATACCCCTTATTGTCCAAAATGGGACCATATCCCTTGAGTGCCAAGGTTTGTGCCCTTCGAGACGCCAAGTCAACAGGGCCCGTCTGTTGTTCATAGAGAGAACAACGTTAGAACAGTCATTGTTCTTTGAGCCCGTTTGACAAGAAATGGTTCTCACCACCCCCTTCCTTGGTTCCAAGACATCACGTCCGGATAATTTAATTCCTCCCTTTTCAACGTTCTTCAAGAGAACGCTTGGTTTCAACAATAACCTCCATTGTTCATCTAGAACATCTCCGATTTGCTGTCACAAAGATCGCTCGTACATCCGAGCCCCACTTCGCTCTAACTCCTCGAAGACAGTCCTTTCCCCTCGTTAAGGACAATCCCCAGGAGAACCCTTCTGCTGGAAGTCACCAGTGGACCGAAGATTCCTTCGCATCGTCTTCCTCTGCACAACAACTTTGTAATTACGTAAGCTGAGCATTACCTTTAATCATTTAACCTTTTGTCAACGCAACCTTGTGCTTTAAATGGTTTAGCGAACCATTCCTCCCCTTTATTTTTTGTTTGTTCACCTTTTTAAATCTCTTCAAATCTTAATCCTCAGATTAGTCAGATATTTCTTCGACCTTTCTCATTCCCCGTTTATGTAAACATTATTTTATGTGTTGTTGATAGTTAATTAATAAAACTCTATTTTATTAATGGTAGCCATAATATTAATCCTTGTGCTCCGTTCCACTTCTTAAGCATATTAAAGATAAATAAGCCTCTCCAGCCCCCCCCTCCCCTCTTTTGGACTAGCCTCGGTCAATCAGATTACCACACACTCGAAATATTAGAATAATTCCCTCAACGAATAGGTATATATGGTATATCGTCGAGAGCCTATTCTACGATATATATATATATATATATATATATATATATATATATATATATATATATATATATATATACTATTTAAATTTGGTGTCAAGTGTGTAAGGTTTAACCCTATATCTTTGCAAACCCTGGTCTTAGTCGAGTGAAGCATAGTGTCATTCGTTATAAGAATAGAGAATAGTATTTCCCTTTTGTTTTAACGAATGCTATCCCCTTTTTAAAACTTAAGAAGCTTGATTAGCTCAAGCAACTGTTATAATAATTTGTTTGTGTTTCTTTGCGGTATTTTAGTTATTGGTTATCTAGGTCGAGAAACCAATAACGAATTGGTCAGTGCCCATATTTAGGTAGAGCAATTCTCTAGAAGGCCTAATTCTTATCGCAAGGAATTTATTTGGTTGAATATTGCACGCCCAAGTGCGAATATGACTCAGTTTGAAATCTTGCAAGCGCAAGGAGAATCCTTGGGACTTTCTGGAAGAGAATTGATTGAGTACGTTCAAGAGGAGTAAAGAACAGAAAGAAAAAAGGTAAGGGAAGAAAGGCAAAGAGAAGGAGAAATCCAACGAGAATGAAAGAGAAAAAGAAATCCAACGAGAATAAAGAGAAAGATAAATCCAACGAGAAGAAAGAGGGGAACGGAAAAGACAAGCTGAGCTTTACCATCAGATTGAATTAGCTCGTGTTAAAGCAGAGATACAGTCAGCCAGTTCCCGTTCCGAAGCGCTCCCCAATCTCTCACTGAAGCTCCCCAATTTCAAGGATGGAGAGGATTTCAGAGCATTTTTAGCCCACTTCGAAAAGATCCTCGAAATCAATAACATGGATCTGGAGGCTGGAGGTGTAGTCAGATTACTTCCCTTGTTAAATTGTAAATTGCGCGAAATTTTTATATCTTTACCATCTGAGTGTACAATTAACTACAGCACCTTAAAAGCTGAGTTATTGGCCGCTCATAATATGACTCCCGATTTCTACCGCCAAGAATTTCGAGGAGGTCGTATTAAACCCGGACAGACGTTCCGTCAATTCGGATACATTCTTACGAGGGATTTTAAATTTTGGTTAGAATCCTCAAAGGTTGATCATAACTACGAGTCCTTAACAGACTTCGTGTTGCGGGATCAATTTTTGGCGTCTCTCCCTAAGAAGATCCGCACGTTCGTCAAGTATCCTAGGTGCCAGACCTTTAAGGAGTGTACCGAAAAAGCGGATGTCTATGCCACAAGCCTTAATTTATACCCCAAGAAGAATCGAAATTCTCACCAATCCCCCTACCAGGAACGAAGGAAGGATTTGCGCCCCTTCCCAGGAAAGCCGACGAAGTTTCCAGGCCTCGTAAGACCCCAAAACTTCTTCCCCCCAAACCAACAACGGGACATCAAACCTCCCGTTAAGATTTCTTCACCATCGCTCTACCCGAAGCGACCAATCATATGCTTCACCTGCGGTGTAGAAAATTACATGAACTGGAATTGCCCCCAAAATTCTAGGCTTAAAAGCGGACCAGCCCACCAGGTTAACCAGATTAAAGCCACCCCGGCTTACCCGGTGGTGCAGACCCAAGCATCAACGTCCCCCCTCTCCGTCAGGCCACCAGGTAAATTTTATTCTTAATAAAAGTTCATCGGGAACTTTGAAATTTGAGGAGGGCAGCGTGAACAGCAGCCGTGTACCTATTCTCGTCAGGAACACAGGAAGCACGTGTTTTATCGTGTCCGACGAGCTCCTCTCCCCAGTGGATCCTAACCACGAAAAATTTGCGGTGGTACATGACTACCTTGGGTGGGCGAACCGATTCCCCGTCGTTAGATGTTACCTGCACTGTCGGGATTATGATGGCTGGGCTGAGGTCTTTTCAGCACCCATAAAATTTTGTTCCGTACTTATAGGACAGAGCCCTCAAGTGAGCTCCGAACCTGTGTCCCAGGCTGCCCTTCCTCGAGGCCGAGCTAAGAAGGAAGCCCAGGAGCCCGTTCCCCTCAGAACCCCGATACCATCCGAATTTTCAGAGATCCTTAACCAGGATTTTAGGTCCGAAGATCAGAAATTTAAGCCCGGTGATGAAGTACTCCTGCTCCTTCCCACAGCAAGTAATAAATTACTGGGCCAATGGAAAGGTCCGTACTGGGTCCGCAAGATACGAGGACCGGTAGATTACCTCATTGGTACCCCAGCAGGCGATAAGCTCTACCACGTCAACTTGTTGAAAAAGTACCACCGACGCGCCCATGGAGATACGTTCGTAGCACCTGACGAAACATCGGCGCTTGAAAAGGATTACCCCGCGGAGTCCCTTAATGTCATACAGACAGTGTGCATACAACCTGATGCCAATTACCGTCTTCCTTCCCTGCCAGGCGAGTCTTTTGATCCCTCTGACCTGGATATCGACGCGCAGCTGACACCACATTAAAAGAGTAAGCTACAGAATTATTATGTCAGTTTGACGACGTTATTTCAGAGAAGCCTGGATGCGCTACAAGTTTCGATCATGATATTAAATTAACGGCCTTAGAACGTGTTCGTTCAAAACCCTATTCCATGCCGATTCATTTACGCCAAGCTTTTAACGCCGAAGTCGATAATTTGATTAGTTTAGATATAATAGAACCTTCCACCTCTAGTTATTGTTCTCCAATCGTCATGGTCATGAAACCTGATGGCTCTTATCGGATGTGCATCGACTTCCGGAAGTTAAATTCGTTAACTGTGTTCGACGCCGAGCCCATCCCGTTGGTAGATCAAAACCTCCACCTTTTTAAAGACGCCAAGTTCATCTAAGAACTTGATTTGTGCAAAGCGTATTACCAAATCACCCTCCGGCCCGATTTGAAAGAATATACCGCCTTTGCAACTGAGAAAGGCTTAATGCAATTTGAGCGCTTTCCTTTTGGCCTCGTGAACGCTTGTAGTAACTATAACCATCTCATGAGAGGTTGTTAGATGGACTTCCGAATGTCTCCTTTTACTTTGATGACGTCTACGTCGCTACTCGTGAATGGAGTCATCATTTAACCACCATATTAGCTCTCTTCGAGTGACTGCGCGAAAATGGCCTCACTATTGGCCCCAGAAAATGCCATTTTGTTCACGAAACCATAAAATACTTGGGTTTTAAAATAGGAAAAAGCCAGTTAGGTCCACAGGAGGACAAGATTCAGGCAATCGCTGACATGCCCCTCCCGAATACTAGGAAGCAATTAAGATCATTCCTAGGATCAGCTTCTTACTATCGGCGATTTGTCCCGAATTTCGCTGCAATTTCAGCGCCCTTCAGCACCCTTTTCAAAAAAAATTCCCCTGATCGACTACGTTGGAATGATGTCGCTGTTTCTCATTTCAACCAGCTCAAGAGTAAGCTCATTTCTGCCCCCATTTTGAAGTTGCCCAACCCGGAAAAATCCTTTAGGATTAAGACCGACGCGAGCAACGAGGGCATTGGAGGTGTACTCCTTCAATATGAGGATGACGGAACGAGTCATCCAGTTGCATATGCTACTCGCCAGTTATTTTCACGCGAAAAGAGATATGCCACTATAGAGAAGGAAGATCTAGCTATTATTTGGGTTATTGACAAATTTAAGATGTATTTGATAGGAAAAGAATTTCAGATAAGAACTGACCACTGCCGTTGGCCTATATTCGGAATGTACGACACTCCAACGGCCGAATTATGTGCTGGAGTCTATTCTTGCAAGAGTACCAATTTAAGATAAATTACATAAAAGGTTCCGATAATCAGGTCACTGATGCACTTAGTAGGAATGCATTACCAAATAGTGTAGATTAATTTTTAATTCGTAGGATTAGGATCTCCATGGATGTATATACCGTCTTGTACGACTTAAATTAGATTCTCTTGTAATATAATTAGTTAATGTATATGTCTGAATTTTGTGGCTCAATATCTATTTTTTTTTTTGGGGGGGGGGGTATGTGTATATATTTGTACCCATTAATTTACGTGTGAATTCTTTGGTCCCATATGTACTAATTTTATATTACTTCATTGTTCCATGTCTCTTTGATGGTTAAGTTTCTATTAAAGGTTAGTTTCCCCTATAATCGAATGATCAACATAATCATATGTATTAAGGTAATAATAGCTAGGTGTATGAAGGTACGGTCGGTGCAAGAAAGTGAGTTCTTTAAAACGGAGCTCTATGGATGTCCCTTCTCTTTTTTTTTCAAAGTGACAACTTCCCCTGGAATGGAGGGGGGTGATAGAACTGTCTGAGGCCGCTTCAATTCTGCCTCTATCACATGTTAACCATGCTTACCCACATGCTTATCCACGTGCATCCTGCCTGCGAGAGGAAGCAGAAGCGCGTTATCTCCCATCATAGCCAATGTTTAATCAAAGAGGTTCACTCCCCCATTTCGCCTCCATACGTCGATCTCGCCAGATTGAATTAGGCTTATGGGCAGATAAGGTATTTTCCCAGGTGCCACCGGGACATTCCCCGAAGTCCCCCACTCAATTATCCCTTCCGCCATGGAGATGGCTCGGGCTATTTATACCGGAGCTTTTCCCAATTGAGGCAGATCCAAATTATCTTCGCGAGGCATCAAGCCGATCCGTTCTCCCTTGTGCACCTAGGAACTCTGCCGAGAAACCCCTTATTATCCAGAATAGGACAATATCTTTTGAGTGCCAAGGTTCGTGCCCTTCGAGACGCCAAGTCAACAAGGCCCCCCTGTTGTTCAAAAAGAGAACAACGTTAGAACAACTATTGTTCTTTGAGCCTGTTTGACAAGAAACTGTTCTCACCCCCAATGTTGTTCATAAGGAGAACAACGTTAGAACATCCATGTTCTTTAACACGTTCGTCAAGAAACGGTTCTTGTTCCCAAGACATCACGTCCGGATAATTTAATTCCCCCCTTTTCAACGTTCTTCAAGAGAACGCTTGGTTTCAACAATAACCTCCATTGTTCATCTAGAACATCTCCGATTTGCTGTCACAAAGATCGCTCGTACATCCGAGCCCCACTTCGCTCTAACTCCTCGAAGACAGACCTCCCCCCTCTTTAAGGACAATCCCCAGGAGAACCCTTCTGCTGGAAGTCGCCAGTGGACCGAAGATTCCCTCGCATCGTCTTCCTCTGCACAACAACTTTGTAATTACGTAAGCTGAGCATTACCTTTAATCATTTAACCTTTTGTCAACGCAACCTTGTGCTTTAAATGGTTTAGCGAACCATTCCTCCCCTTTATTTTTTGTTTGTTCACCTTTTTAAATCTCTTCAAATCTTAATCCTCAGATTAGTCAGATATTTCTTCGACCTTTCTTATTCCCCGTTTATGTAAACATTTTTTTGTGTGCTGATAGTTAATTAATAAAACTCTATTTTATTAATGGTAGCCATATTATTTATCCTTGTGCTCCGTTCCACTTCTTAATCATATTGAAGATAAATAAGCCTCTCGAGGCCTCCCTCCCTTTTGGACTAACCTCGGTCAATCAGATTACCACGCATTCGCAATATTAGAGTAATTCCCTCAACGAATAGTTATATATGGTATATCGTCGGGAGCCTATTCTACGATACTGACAAAGTCCTCATTTTCGTCCGGAGAATGTCGAACACCCCACTAGAGTGCTCCCGAAAAGCAGCATCGTTCTCACATAGTTCTTTCGCTTCTATCCCGTTGTGTTGAATCTCAATCCTGGTCTTTGGACGCCTTTTGCCTCGTGCAATATTAATCTTATTCCAGAATTTTTTTGTTCAAATCGGAATCGATAGTTTCACAAATTCGTCCTATTTAGCGTATCTCTCTACTACCGTGGTATAATTAGGTCTACCCTAATCAATTGTAGTCGGGCCCAATTGCCTCTTTAGTGGCCAGTTTGTTCGATAGCCTCACTCAATTCCATGTATTGATGATCAACGTCTTCGATTCGATCCGTCTTGAGTGGATGCGGAAGGGTTCTCGAGTTTCTGATGGGAACGTATTTCTTATCCACCTTAAATAGTGTATTCATTAGGTTTTGAAGTCTCAGGTTTATCTCCTTGAGAGTTGCTTCAGAAAGATCCTCCTGTTAGTGCCTGGCACGTTCATTCGTGTATTGTTGCCTGTCAGGGCAGCATAGTTGGATCGGGTACAGCGATACTGTCAGTCCGACTGTTTCGTAATCGCTGATGGATGAGGGCCCATTTATCCACGAGATAAAATGAACTGTAGGTCTAGAGTTGCAAATACTATGTCGGACTTTGTGGCTCTATTCGGTCCAAAGTATGTTGGAAAATTCGGCCCAATTCGAACGACTATCGTTCTTTCAAGCAATGTATCCAAAATTTTTCCTTACTTTGTTAAAATTGCCTGTATAGCTCTAAGCTCTGCTGCGGGCGTTTAAATCCCACATAAATATTGCCTAATCATTTCACCCCAAAATATCCATGAAATTGTGGAAGGGTAAAATGTTCCTCCTTGGGGGTTGTCTTATGTCATTTCTTACTGCGAATGCGAGGCCGTCAAAGTTGACATCTTTGTTTTTTTTGCGATGCTAGTGTAGTTAGATAACTTGATTTTATTTGTTTGGGCTCTATATTAATTTCATTCAGTATTATTATCTCGGGATCTTCTTTCTAGTAGACGTGCTAAGAGAATGCCTTTTTTCATTCCAGCCCACAACATTGTGGCTGACTATTTTTAATTTTCTGATGTTGGCCATTACTTTGGTGTTTTTTCTTCTAGACTCGCTCTTCTTTCTGCCTTGTTGGTTTTCCGCTTGATGGGCGACTTTGCTCTATCGCTACGCTTATTCTTGAACTTTTCTCTTGTGAATATGTGACACAGGTTTTGGAGAATTACCAGATTGCCGCCAGTAATGACCTCATAGACCTCACCTTCAGTGTATAACCCTCAAATTCGTATTTAATGTAACCTCTTTTATTATCTGAATTTTCTCGTTATTTGTTTTAGGGTAGGTTCTGTCTTCCGATGTGAAAAAACTTAAGTTGAACCCTGATGTTTTTTTTCTTTCTTCTTCGGGTGTCTTGGTGGTGGGAACTTCGCTAGTTTCTTCGTGGGTTTCAGCTTGTACAGTTGAAGTAGGCTATTCGCGTTTGCTCTCTACAGAGGTAGCCTCAGTCTCCATAATCTCCTATGTGCAGTGATGCACTTTTTTTCCTGAGCCTCTGGTCTCTTGAATCCGCTAGGCAGGGAAGTTGTGTCTCGTGGATTTTTGCTGTGAATGTGGCTCTCGGTTGAACTGGGCTTATATCGTACTTTCAAAATAGCCACTGAGGGAGAGTTCTCTGGAAACCACATTTGTTCACGCCAGTTATTTTTCAGCCCCTCGTATAATCAAAGGGAAGGGGCCAATCAGGAAGATGGTGTTTAGAATATTTTTAATGTTCGATCCCATCTTGTAGCTTGAGTGGTGACTGTTGGATTTTATGATTGATTACGATGGCTTCTAAGCTGTTTAGTTTAAAATGGATTTCTCTCTATTTTTGCATGCGCCAGATTATTTCACAACCAAAGAAAAAAAAAATAAGATGATGCGCAGGTTTTACCCTGCCAGCCAAAAACTACAGCTACACCTATACAAGACCATTATTAACTTACGTACCCATCACACTTCTAGCTGCGAGTCACACAAGACAATGGAAAGCACAGCGCAACCAGAACTTTGATCTGAGTCGCGCCTGACTCCCTCCGATGTACACTAGAATGACCAGACTACATCAAAACAACACGCTCGTAGAGCATCACACTTACACACATACACGACTGACCAGACATAATGTTGCGTGAGCACCCAGGTACCTCACATCTAGAGACTATCACGAACCCATACTCATACACACAAAATGTGACAGCGATTCGAGTATATGTTTCCTTGACTACTAGGAAACCATCCTCCCCTCCGGCCACAAAAGAAGGACACATCAAATATTAATATTGATATAATATTCGCAAAAGTGTTTTTTTATTGTAAAGTATAAAATAAATGAGTTTCAATCATATTCTTCACTTTTCCTACCTGCACCACAATTTTGGCCAATATATATATATATATATATATATATATATATATATATATATATATATATATATATATATATATATATATATATATTATGCCACTGAAATTCAGTTAGGAGGTGACGTTTGATGAGGTGGCAAAGAGATTTATTTTCGTCTCAGCCCACATTTTTTTAATATTGTTGATAAATAAATTACTTAATTCTTGGGTATCAAATGTGTGAAAAACGCTATTTAAATGAGCGGACTTTGGACAGAGGATGAGTGGGAAACCCATAAAACTTCTAAACCTTCCCATTTCTGGAATTCGGCCAGGAAGTACTTTTGCCTTTGGCTGATAGACAAGTAAGAAGAGAATAGACTCGAGAGAGCTAAAAGCGGTGAAAAAAATAATATATATACATGTTGTTAAGGAAGACAAGATCACACGTAGTAGATATTTTCGCAGGACACAATATTTTAACCTATGCTCTCGATGAACACGAAAAGAGATTCACAGGTTTACAAGTATTTCGATCGCGCTCTTATGTCTTTAGCACTCTAGAAGTCCCCTCTTTTTGCTATTCGGGATATTTGGCCACCCCATTAAGTTATAAAATATCTAAATATCCTAAATAAATTTAGGCTTCCTCGATAATGCTTTCCACCCTCCTTTCGGCATAACTTACAATGCTTGGCTTGCAAGTGTTTGAGGGTATTGCAGATTGTATCCGAGTAGTTAAAATCATTGAGGTGCATTTAATATCACAAATTCGAGTCTCCATCAACGGTTATAATCTTATTTTAAAACTTGATATTTTTCAGTATGGAAATTCATGCAATCCAGCGAAGGTGTCTGAACTTAACCGTGATGGAGCAGAGAGAACGAGGCGAAAATAATTCAATTGTAAACAAGGATTAGCAGCTTCGTCACTCCTAAATTTTGGAGGTCGATTGAACATCTAATACCTTTAAGAGCAGAGTATAAGTAAAATATTCACAATTACTACAGGGTGTGTGAAGGACGAAGTCACGCTTGTATTAATCAGTAAAAAATATGAGACCGATGGGTGGGGAGAAATGGAGGGGGGGTGGGGGTTGCAGCGAGTGGAAGTGGAGATTTAATGAGTTTCTTTTATGGGTAAATGAGCCGTTCATCTTTTATATATTGACGAATTGCCACTTTTAGGCCAGATGATCCATCAAGAAAAGTTGATGGTTTTTCCTCGACCCAATTTATGTTGTTGTATAAAACCTCTCCCTCTCCGACCCACTTCAAACTCTTCTATCACTCATACAGGTACCAACGCATACATCTCTGATCTTCTGCCTTCAATAAAGAGGTAAGACAGGTTTAAAGAGTTGTGCACTCTCTATGTCTCGAGTGCACAGACTAGTCTCCTATTTATGACACCATCCACACATTTTCATTTCCCCTAACATCACCGAATTAAGTATAAGCCTCTTCAAGAGGGTTCTAGCGGGTATTCTTTTGTTTGTCTTCGTCAGTTATTGGAATGTAAATAGTGTCTGACCGGCCAATCACTGGCCAGTAAGCGTCTAAATGACCCGATTTTCACCTAAAACGCCAATTAGGTCCTCGAGTGGCGCGAATCGCAGATACAGCAAGCGGGTCATGGGAATAAGATGGATGAGGTAGGCAAGAAAAGAAGAAGAGGACCCATAATTCACCCATTCTCCGACTACCCAAGGCGTCGATCTCCTATTGTCCCGAGACAAGGTGATGTCACGTTTCATTCCGGACAAAAGAAATCAGGTCAGAATTTTTATTATAGAAGGTCTACGATTTTGTTACCTTGATCGAAGGCTCCTTTTTATTTGTCGGGCGCCCATCGAGCCGAGAGGATTGTTCTAAATGTGGAAAGAATGATGGACTCGAATTAATCGAGGAAGAAGAGTGATGGCGAGGATCGAGCTGGAGGAAGGTACCCCCCCAAGCCATTGTTTAGAAAAGGTTGGCTTGAATGTCTCTGCGGCGTGATGGTCAGGTTGGTTAGGCTGGGGTTGAATTGATTTCGGCGGTGCAGAGTCTATTTTCAAATTAGAGTCTATTGGAAATATGAAAAAAGGCGATCTGTAAAACATGCACTAACAAACTTTCGAAATCCTAATTAAAAGTAACAGGACGCTGTATTATAAAGGAGAAAGGATATTGTTCCTACAAGGGACAGGTATACTTAAGAGTACGAATTTGAATCTTTGTGTAGGATTGTTAAAAATAGAATTTCAGCATGGAGACAGTATTCGTTCGCAATTTTAAACTACTAATTTTACTTCTTTTATTTTACCTTCGTTGTAGTTTATTTTCGTTTTAAAAACAATATTCATCTTAGATTTATTTTTTGGCAGAATAATTCGCTATGGAAAATTCTGAACTTTCCAATTTCAGGATGGAGCAACGAGTCCTTGGAATCCTCACTGGCAGTCTAAACGAAAATTTTACACTTCTTCAGCATCATCAGAAGGATGGTAGATATAGTCAGAAAGGAGCTAGAAGATTCATAATTTGACTAGAATGTGACTGCAGAGATAAAAGCCCAAGGTTGACGATCTAACGCCCTCAGAACGCCAGAATTTGTCGCAGAGATCCAGAATATCATCAACAATTATGCCAGAAAGTCGATCGTGCCATTGAAAGGGAAAATAAGTGTGGACGAAAAGCTCATCCTTCTGCCAAGGGCAATAGAGTAAGAGTGAATCAAGCCCACCAAAAGATGATCAACAACTTGAAAAAACATTGGAGCCAGACATGTGAGAATTTTCTCCGCAAAGAAGAATTTCTGCCAAGACCAGTAGATAAAATTACAGAACAAGAGGTGGTTCGCTGTCGCACCCAAGGACGTGCTCAGATACATTTAGATTCAATTTCTAGTTTGGAATTTTGTTTTTGACAGAGATTTTCCCTTCCTCATCTTAGAGGAAAAGTAGCAAATGCTCTTATGCACCACTAGTATTTTATCCACATCTTTCTTCCTCGCAATAACAAGTATCAACATTTGGGAAAGATTGCTGATGACCCTCAGGATTTCAACGACGAGTTTTGGCATTCTGAGCAGTTAATGGGGCTTCATGGGACACCACCTCTTCCCTGAGAGTCACATTCTGACTCGTTAGCTGCAAGAAGGCCTTACGAGTGGTAGCAAGACTACTCAGCCACATAAGTTGAAACACCACGGACTGGATGTCGGAGAATTTCTTCAATCTCACATCCCTGAACTTTAGCCTCTCAACTCGCCTGAATTCAAACGGGAGATAGTGATGAAAGCCTGTGGCTGGTTCTGAGGTCGCCTAGAGGCCGTCATCTAGGCTACAGACGGGTTCATCGGGTGTGAGTGAAAGAACATGTCATAAAGACAAACTCACCCAAACGAGCCTAAAATAAAAACACCTATTTATTTCTTATTCATCATATGAACGATTACCGTCTATAACATGTAAGAAGGGTCCCTCCTATGAAAGCTGTGTTTCACTATTAGGGCGGGAACGAAAGTTTTTTCCATAATTGAGAGAAATTGATCTAAATTGTATGACGACCCAGAGCTAGAAGAGAAATAAAAGAGAGTAGAAAGGACATCATTGGGCAATAATCAAATGCGAATTAAATGCAACCCAAAATGGTCGGGTGGGAGAAATACTTTAGCCTTTTTAGACGGATGAGTAAAACATACCTTGGGACTAAATATGGACCTCTGATGTTCAAAATAAGTCCAGTGACCGTTGAGAATAAAAGAATTAAAATTTCTTTACACATTAGAAGTTATATAAAAACAACTAACTCATAACTCAATTTGATGTTACTGGGCTGCATTTAATCGTGAAGATTATCATCAGACTTTGCCTTAGAACTATAACTCCAACCTTGTGATAGAGCCCTAGATATTTCCATAGCTAAGGTTGTCGAAATCCTTATAGCAGCAACAATATTAAGAATTTTTTTTAAATAGACCAATGCTTACCCATTTATCTTGCATCAATCGTTTTTACGGTCAATCGGTCACTTGGTCATTTGATTTTTAATTTATAATCATAGTTTATTATATACAATTGCAAAGTGCGAGATATAAAAACATAAAATGATAAATATCGTATATTTAATAATGAATGGAATTATAAAAAAATATTTATTCCAGAAAATGAAATAGCTCTTTGTGTACCATATGCAGAATATGTGGCTATTTTTAAATACTTTAATATGAATTGCCCTCTCATATGAATCAAGTAATAACGTATGATTAATTATCCGAAGAGGCAAGGAAAAGAAATTGAACAAAATGGTTAAGTTTAAAAAAAAACAATTGAACAACAAAACAACTTCAGTAGGATTTTAAAATAAGAAAGTTCAACTTAAAAAAGTGCTTTCTATTATTAAATGTTAAATTGAAAAACAACCACTTCAAGATCATAATAAGTGGTTCTCGTCGCGCAATTGTTATTCGTAAATATCGTAGCGAAATTTGAAAAATGAATTTTTATTTTGATGTTTTTCCTTCGCCTTTGAGGAATATTGTGATAAAAGAAACTGCTAAGCTATTAATCTTTCTTCGAGCAATTACAAGTGATTTTAAACTGTTATAAGAATTGGTGGCAAAATAGAAGGCACGTCAACACGAAAAGATTTACTGGAAAAACTCAAGGAATGTCTCACCTAATTCCAACTTGATTGGGTCAAACTATTAAGTTATGGGTGCCTAAGTCTGAATGATAAAAAATATATGATTATCTGGAGAAAATAAAGATAAAGTAGATAAAATAATTACAGGGTCTCAAATTATATTTTGCCCTGCATCATTCATCAACAATCTTAGCAAACAATGTAGTTAATCCTGTTATTGAAGTCAACCTTAAAAGTTCTTTAAGTTTATGCAATATCTGAAAAATAATTTGAAACTATAAACTATGATGAGAGATCGACTTGTCCTTAGAAATGAAACAACAGCAAGAAAATTTTCTCCCATTTTAGGAGAAATCAATTGTATTGCAGATCTTGCTCTTAAAGCTGGATCCTATCTATGAGATCTCAATTTAATATTACAAGGAAAGGCAAAATTTCTGCATTTCTGACAAAATTCGTGTTTTTTTACTAAAAAAAATGGAGAGTATGCAAAGTTTTAATTTTAAAACTTTTCAACAAGGTTGAAGTTCCCACCGAAAAATTGGAAAAATATTATCCTTAATTAGTGGCTTTACATATCGAGTTATTTAAAAGATCTAATGACATTTAATCGATATAAGATGATTTCCTTCTGCTATCTGCTAATGAACCCTTTTAACTTTCTTGTCGATGATGCTTCATTGCTCTGATCTTCCGTTCAAACTGGTCGAATTTACAAGCGATTTTCAGCCTTTAAATAATTTTAAACTATTCCAATCGATAAGTTTTTAGCTCTTGGAAATATGAGAAAGTTCCTCAATTAAAACATATCGCTAAAAAATGATCGCTGAACTCTGGCTCCACTTAAAATTCGTGAAAGAAATTTTCTCTCCTGAAAAAAGAGCCTAACTTACATGTTTCTGCTTCCAGCCCATCAAAGGTAACTACATCGATCTTCCTGAAAGAACAACACAAGAAAGTAACTGAGTCTAGAAATAAAGAGGTAACTTAAAATAATTAGGTACTTATGTTCACAATAATAAAGTGTTCTCAGAGGTGTTTTTTCACGAATAATTTACTATATAATTATCAATCACCAACAGAAACTAGAAAGGCAACCAAATAAAAACCAACAAGGGCACGACGAATTACCCTAGGAGAAGCCTACCTCTCCTCAGCCAACTAAAGTTCGCAGAGGAGGGGGGTGGGCTCCACTTGCAATTCGAGCAAAGCCCAATCAAGGGAGCTGGGGCCCAGCCCGACCACGAAAAACACGCGGTATTGAACCCATCATCTCTGTCCCGGGGCAAGTACCGAGAACGAAGCCTCTCCCCCCTCCCCTAGATTTAGCCATTCATAAATATATGCCGGAGAAGGGGAGGGTATAAACTAAGAATCGAAATCCAAAGAGGGAAACTAAGCCGGAAAGGTTGTGGGAAGAGGTTGGTTAGAAATTTGTGACCATCACGGTAGTCTAAATTTGTGGAAGGTACACAATCCGAGTATTCTGGAGAAAAGAGTATTGGGCGCTTTGGCGGCCAGGACATAATGTAATCGTTCTCGTTCATGCACACACACATTCTGTTGAGCCAATGGAAGGAGTTAACAGATCAACCTTCCCGGAGCAGGTCATTAAAAGGGGTGATGTCTGGAAAGATGTTAGCATTTTCGCTGTGTTGTGGGAATTTCTGGAAGGGTGTCCTTCTGAGCCACCTCTCAAACATATAACGAAGTCATTCTTTGGGGAGTCGATGGTGTATGTTCTTCATCAGCGTATCAACGGATACAAATTTTGATGCTGATGAAAGCGTTGGCCTGAGTAATCCTCATTCACAAGGCAACGACTCTTTTAACTAGTATTTTAGAGAAAATTTCTGTGTCTTCACAAACAATCTTAAAAAAAACGTGTGAATAGTCCTTCAATTTGATAATATATTGAATTTTCAGTTATGATTGCATATGCTGAATTTCTCCCTTGATTTCTTCGGGGCGTGGACTCCAACATAGGACTCGTTATTTTTGCATACCACACTCTTGTTAGCGGCGGTCTGGAAGGGAGTTTTTGCTTCTAGGCCAAGCTTCATAGGCTAATGAATCCTAAAGAGGATATTGAGAGCTCCACCTCTTTGTTAAAACTGAATATTACTATATATCCCGTAGTTCCTTTTCGGCATTTGTTGAGAGGGATTTGAGGTGGCTGACTATCATCTGGGCTACTTATTGTGGTGTTATCTTCGTCCCGTTTGGTGTAAGTCTCAAGGGAAGTTGTTCGATAAATTCGGAATGCTATATATCAGGAAGAGTGCCTCCCCTCCAAGGGCCACTGTCTATCCTTATCATCAGTCTGCAGTTGGAGATTGGGTTTCTGGCTGATAACCAACCCCCTAAAATTTTGGGCGCCCTAAAGCGGTCTCCTGCAGGGGTTAACTATATCCTATTTAATACAAAGTGCAACTCTAAAGTAATGTAGTACAATTGTGAAAGAAATTAGATATTTATAGTAAATAAAAAGATGCAAAGATATGTAGATTAAGGAATAGTGGTACAACCTGGGCGAGCTACCTCGCTCAAATAAAACAGGAAGAATCTCCACTCAAACCAATGAGCACATGAATTTCTTTTTTTTCAATTGCTGTAATTTTCGTTAATACCTCTTGCCAATTTTCCTCTTTACCAGTGATGAGCTTTACCAGAGAGCAATACGCATGAAAGCAACCAGGCAATGTCTTTTACGCAATTTATTCATGAATGAGTCTCTTACAATAAACGCGCATCAAATCAGAATCTCCGAAAAGTTCGTTTTAAGATAATAATCTCAAATGCGCGACCCATTAAGCCAAATTGCTTTCGGAAGAAGTTTCGAGGAGTTTGCTTACAAGTGAGCTGTTTCTTCTCGCCTTAAGTTTACGCTGATCAATGATTAGTCGCAGAAGCTGAACAAAGACTGCGATGGAAACGAAAAATGAACCAAAAGTTTGAAAAAAAAGGGATAAAAGAACAGGAATGGGTAATTTTGGACTAACAGATGACTTTTACTCATTATTTTATTTAAGTTCACCAAAAAATGCAAAATGAATAGTAAAAGAATAAAAAAACGAATAGAGAAAGAATCAAAAAATTGAATGTTAAAAGGATCTAGAACACGAATAATGAACGTATCAAGAAAACCAAGAGTAAAAGAATTAAGAAAAAGAAAAGAAAAGACAAGAAAATGAAGCGAATGGATCAAGCAATAATGAAATGAACAAGAAAACGAATATTGAAAGGGTCAAGAAATATAATAATGAAAGGATCCTGAAAAAAGCGGAAAGATCAAGAAAATGATTAGTGAAAAGGTCAATATATGGAATAATATACCATCTAGAGTAATAATAATCAAATGATCGAGAAAACGAATATTATAGAAATCAAGGAATAGAATAATGAAAGAATAAAAAAGAATTGTAAAAGAACTAAGAAAACGAATAGTGAAAGGATCAATAAAACCAAGTCAAAGTACTAAGAAACCAATATTGAAAGTATCATGAAAAAAATAAGAAGAGAATAAAGAAAAACCGCGATTTCTTATGGGGAAGAATCAAGCAAGCAAATATTAACAGAATCAAGATAACAAATAGTTAAAGGATATAGAAAGAATCAATAAATTGAAGTGAAATGAACAAGAAAATAAGTAGTAAAAGAAACAAGAAAAGAATACTGAAAAACGAAGAAAACGAATATTGAAAGGAACAATAATATGTAATGAGAATAGGAAGAGAACTAGAAATGAAAGGATCAATAAAATGAATAGTATTAAGGTAACGAAAACGAAAATTGAAAGGTTAAAAAAAATGTATTGTAAAATAATCAAGAAAGCGAATAGTGAAAGGATAACAAAAAATAATAGCCAAATTATTACCCCAAAATAGTAAAAAGAATCACTAAAGAGAATAGTGAAAATATTAAGAAAAGGACTAGTGAAAATATTAAGAAAAGGACTAGTGAAGGTATGAAGAATAAGTGGTACATGAATCAAGAAAATCTCAGGGAAAGAATTTAGAAAACGAAGAGTAAAAGAACCAAGCTTACGAATAGTAGATGAATAAAAACGAACAGTTAAAGAATCAAGGGAACTACATAATAGTCAAGTAATAAAAACAGAATACTAAAAAATACAAAATAATAGTGAAAGAATCAAGAAAAAGAATAGCCGATAGTTCAAGAAAATGATTAACGAAAGAGTCAAATAAAAAACGAATTGATAAAGGTCTCGAATAATTATATTGAAAGGATCGAGAAAAGGAATATTCTAAGAATTAAGAAATCCAATAATGAAAGAATAAAGAAGAAAAATAATGAAAAGATCAAGAATATGAATAGTAAAAGAATATAAAAAACGAATATCAAATGAATCAAGAAAGGAATAGTCAAAGTATTATGAAAATAAGGGTAAGAGGATCTAAAAAACAAATACTGAAAATATCAAGAAAAATTATATTGAAACAACGAATAAAATCAATAATGATCGAATAAAGTAAAGAAATATTCAAAGGCTCAAGAAAAAATATTAAAAGTATCAATAAAACGAAGAGTAATAGGATCAAGTAAGAGAATAGTGAAAGCTCTAAGAAAATGAATAGCGAAAGGATCGAGAAAACAAATAGTGAATGGATCAATCAATATACAAGTCAAATAATCAGAAATGAAATAGTGAAAGGATCAAGAAAACGAATATTAAAAGAATCAAGAAAAATAATAGTAAATGAAGAAAACTAACGAATAGGTAATGGATCCAGGAAAAAATTAATGGAAAACTCTAACAACAAAATAGTGCAAAATTAAGGAAAAGAATATAAAGGGTACCAAGAAAAGAAAAAAATAGTAAAATGATCCTGAAACTAATATTTAAATAATCAATACAACATTGAAAGGATCAATATAAAAAATAGTAAAAGGATCAAGGAATTATGAAAGAAAAAGAGCTGAATGAAAGTATTAAATACCATATATCTAAAACGATTGATAATGAGAGTCCAGAGATTGGACACTAACGATGAACACTGGAAGGCCGATAAATAGATATAAGAAACAATACGAAATAAACCGTCTAAGTCCACAGAAAACTTAAATGTAAAAAATATTTATTGAGAGGTGGTTTTTACATAGTGATTTACAAAGAAAGTAAGAAAGCTTTTAACTGAGATTCGCTTAGAAATTGGTAAAATGGAGGGTAGAAGTGAGAATGTGTGGCAGGAAAATAGCACAAGTATCAAAAATAACGATGTTAGTTGGGGTACTAGGAAAATGGAGGGCAAGAGGGGTGGCTCACTATCCTGAACCTACGAGGATCTAGAAAGAGGGTTGAGTTGAAGTGGCATTTAGCGTGAGCATGTCCAATGGAAAATTACCATAAAGACATCGGAGAAAGAAAACGAAGAGGAAGAGAAATTACAACGTATAAAAACGAGACCAAACTCTGTGCCTATTTATCTGATTTAAGTATAGAAGGGTGCGGCTTAATTGAAAGTAGTTTCGACAGGACATCACACTCCTAGTTTTAATGTAATGGCAAACGCAGAGCTGAACCGTCCCTTTAGAACACATATTTGTACAAATGTTACATCTAATCAGCAAAAGGCACGAGTGAACAATATTTTAAATTACATTTAATATGGGCCATAGAAACGAAAGGGAGGTAAGATAAGATAAAGAGACGAATAATGTACACAAATACATATGCTAAAATGTTTAGGTGTAATGGGGATAATAACGCGTCACCATAAAGTAAAAAGAGAAGATCTAAAAGATGGGTTTCCTAAAGTGAAAGAACAAAGCCGGGTTCAATAAGGTGAGCGGCAAGGATGTGAAAAGCGCGTCCCGTAAGATAAGCATGAAGGATATAAAAAGAGGTTGCCTAGAGCTGAACAGGAAAGATTAGAAAGGCGGATTTCCAGAGAAGAACAGGGAGGATCTAGAGGGAGGGATTCATATAAGTGGAGAAGAAGGTTCTGAAAGGCGAGTTTACTAAGGTGAGAAAGAAAGATCTGAAAAGCGGCTTCCCTAAGGTGAACGGAGATGAACTGAAAGGCAGGTTCATCAGGGTGAACATGAAGTATTTGAAAAGCAGGTTTACAAAAGGTGAATAGGAATGACCTGAAAGTCTGTTTCTCTGAGGTTAAATCCGAGGATATAAAAGCCGAGTTTTTTAAAGGATAGAAGAACTGATTGAGAGGCGGAGTCTACAAGGTCAATTAGGAGGATATGAGTGAGGGTTCCCTAAAGGCAAAAAGGAAGGATCTAGAAAACGGGATAACTAAGGTGAACAGTGAGTATCTAAAGGACGGTTTTCCAAAACGGCGTGCATAGAAAGATCTGAGTTGCGGGATCCCTCTAATGAACACTGAGGGCCTACAGGGCACGTTCCTTAAATTGAACATATATAATCTAAAAGACGGGTTCTTTAAAGGTAAAGAGGCTTGTTCTGAAAGGCCGGGTCCCTCTAATGAACACTAAGGGGCTACAGGGCATGTTCCTTAAATTGAACATATAGAATCTAAAAGGCGGGATCTTTAAAGGTAAAGAGGATGGTTCTCAAAGGCGGCTAGCCTAAAATAAAGAATAAAGGTCTAAAGGGCTGTTGCTTATAGATGAGCTGGAATATCTTAAAGCGGGTTGCCTAGAGGTGAACAGGAAAGATCTGAGAGTCATGTTCCATAAGATGAATAGGGGATATCAAAATCTAGGTTCTTTAAAGGTGAACAGGAAGAATCTGAAAGGCGGGATACCTTATGTGAGCAGGGAAAAATTCCCCCCTAATTCACGGAAAGCCCAATACTAGGCTAGATTAAAAAATGTAAATAAATAGCAAATAAATAAAGAAGAAAAAGGACAGGAAACAAGCCTAAAAAATAACAACAACAAATAAAAACGGAAGCAAAAAAACAAACAAGAAGTAAGCTCGATCCGGCGTGAGGAGTGTTCCCGCCTCACCACCTGCCCTCTATCATGCGACCTATAAGAAAAAGGCAAATAATGTTGCGGATGCCAGACTCCTCCAAAAGGTCATATCGTCCGCAAGTCTTTGTGCACGAACCAGTCGCGAGTACCAGCGACAAGCGGTAGCGACCTTGCTCGTCCCCGTACCTGGAGAGGTAACTTGCGCAAAGATCAGCCAGGATAGGATATTTAACAAGAAGGTTCTGAACAGTCTGGGAGATAAAGCAGTCGTCACAATAAGATGCAGGCCAGCGTTTTATCAAATGACCTTGCTTCCTGAGAGTGTGTTTAATTCCGATACGACACAAAGCAACCGAAAGCTGTGGCAGCATTGTGAGGTAATTCCATGGGACATTCGCGGGGCAATGGCATGAAAATTTAGGTTCCCAACGGCCGTCTCACATTTTATTTGCCAAGCTGCCCAGAGGACTGTCCTTTTTCTGCCATATAATTGATGTGATGAATAGCTAAACGCTGGTCTGGTTGCCCACTCCTCACGGACTCTTTGGCCTCCTAATCGGCCCTCTCATTCCCTGCAATTCGCACAAGCGCAGAAACCGAGCAGAAGAGAATCTTTACATCCGCTCGGCTTGCCTAAACAGTGGCGTTACGTATATCGCGAACAAGAGAATGAGGAGATTCCAATGCACTAAGAGAACTCAGGGCGCTTTATGAGTCTCAATAAAGCACAATCCCTTCTTTGAACCAGGCATGACGCATTATCTCCCATACAAAGCAGTGTATTACAACTAGTTCGACCCTGAAGACAGGCACAGCGACTGACGAGCATCGCTAATTTCAAACAGAAGGGATATGACGTGGAAACTGACCACCTCTTGGGATTTCGAGCTATCTGAATACAATGGCACGGGTCTAGCGTGACACGAAGTGTGCTCCTAAAAGGCTGAACGCAATACTCACGGCGCTACAGAAGCTTTAGGAGCAGTGGCCTGTCAAGAAATAGTCAAAGGTGGTACCTTGCAGGATAGGCGTACTGGACAGAACCAGAGGTTCCACCAGCCGATAGTAATGCGGAGCTCTAGTAAGAGTTTCCTAGACCTAACCCAGAAGGCTTACGGTATAATTGGCGTTTCTCGGTGGCATTGTCACCGTAGAGATCAGGTGAGGATGCAGTGAGAGCTGTTGGCGTATGATGGAGGAGCCGGATATGTGCGAACAGGCGATTGATATACTGTGCACGGCGCAAAGCGAGTGTCATTTTCCCAGCATCAACAAATAGGCTCTCAATGGGGAACGTGCGGAAGGCACCGGTCTCCAGGCGAGGGCCGGTCTGGTGGATCGAGTCCACCTTCCGAAATACACGCTCGGAAGCAGATACATATAACTCGTTTCTGTAGTCAAGCTTCAAACGAACGATTGATAGATAGAAAGTAAGGCAGTAGCCCTATCATCACATCAGATGCTGAGCGTCACTGTACGAATGATATACATGGCACGGGTAGAGAAACCTTAAGCATGCAAATAGGATCCTCCCATGTAGGACGTCTGATAAATAACAATCCAATGAATCGGTGCGAGTTCATCACTTTTGGGTAAACCCCATTTAGAAACTTCTCCAGGCCGGGTGGAGCCGTGGATAGCGGCAGAAGTGCACCACCTTACTCTTGGCCAAGGAAAGGAGAAGCCTGTGCGCTTCGGCATAGCGAGAGACACGTTTCAATGATTATTATTGAAGTCGACGCTCTCGAGTTTGCATCTAGGGCGTTCAAAAGAGATCAAAAGGTTGTTCACGTAATGCGTAGCCAGAACATCTTTCGGCAGGACCGAAGTGATGGAGTTGATGCTTGGTACCTAGAATAGACGATGTCAGGAATAAAGTAGTTTGAGAGGCGTCCCCTTGCTCTCTCGTGTGGAGAGTTTCTATGAAACCGTATTACCATTCGGTATTATAGGCCTTAACCAGATCAAAATGCACCGTGGCGAGGGCTGCCTACGAATAAAGGCCTCGCAGATGGCATTCGTGGAAGATACGTGGCCTCCGCTGTCCAGAAAAATAGCTAATCTAATATTTACTAATTTTTTCCATCAAGTTGCACACACAGAAAGTTAGAGGGATTAAGCGGAAGCCCGGGGGTGAGGGTGGAGTATAGTGATCTCTAGCATGTTTGCAAAAAGCAAGCACAGTAGCGATTCTCGAGATTCTGGGATGATACCCTCTACCAAACCCTGCTGAAGAAATCCAACAGAAACAGTAAATTGTCTGGACCATGGGTAGTTTTTACGTACGAAGCGAGAGCGGAACGCATCTCACTCAATATAAACCTGTCATTGAAGGGTTCCCGGCTCTGGAAGTAAAGTCCATTTGGCGGCCTTCAGCATAATCGACGCGCTTTGAATGCTGATTGAGAAGCAACTCGGCTAGAGAATGCGGAGAAAGCGTGCGCAAAAGACTCCGCCACGGATGCGGTGTCCGAGTTTGCGGTGCCATTATCTTAGAGAAAGGGAGGGGGGTTCCTGCGAAAACTTGCCCCGAATCCTTTTGACTCGCTTCCATACTAGTTCTAGAGAGGTTTTTCCTTTAAGTAAAAACATGAATGCATGCCAGGAAGAGCCTCGGGCGTACTTCGAAACACAGGGCAACCTAGCCTGAGTTCGACGAAATTCTCCGACAGTGAAATTGTTCGTGCGGTGCTTATAGCGCATGTAGGCATAACGCTTCTTTTGAGGGCCGTCTCACCACGGAAGTGCTCGGCGTGCAAAATGGCGATACGTTCTAGGAATAAAGTACGGTCAAAATATCAAATGCCCTCACAAAAATTGCAATACAACCAAACTCAACAGATTTTGAATCCTTGATATGTTATCAATGACAGAAAAAAGTCCTAAAATCCGGTAAATCAAATAAGGCCGCTACCCGGCTTGAATCGAAAATATGAAAATTGAAAATATTAATATTTTAGCTTGTACATGCATATTTTCATATAAGAACACACATATATATATATATATATATATATATATATATATATATATATATATATATATATATATATCCCCAGGCATACATTTTATAGATTTTATATATTTCCATATACGAGGGCATTATTACTATCCTCTCATGAAAGAAGGAACACAAAATATTTATTTTTATTCAATTTATTTCGATTTGCCTATGCTAACCTCATTAATTTTAAAAATGTGTACTTTGTATGTATTCGGTCCAAACAATGGATAAATGCTTGCATGTAGGATTATGCCAACTTCTAATATTAAGTACAATTAGTATGTTTAATTGTTATTACAAATTTCAAAACAAGTATATTACGGTGATTTTGTATTTCTCTTTTCAGCAATGTAGGTATCCCAAAGGTGTGCCATCTGCAAGCAAGGTGGAGGAGGCGCATTAGCAATTCTCCGAGAAAAAAGGTATTCAACTGTAGGGGAATAGTCCCTTCATCCTTTCCCCCCCGTTCACTCTTATGCAGTCACAAGGCGGTTACCGCAAAGACATCCGTCGAAGGCATCGGCTGGTTTAGTGCTTAACCGCAGTGTGGCACAACTCTGTGCCATGAAAGACCCTAAAGGTCAAATAAGAAATTGGAGACGTGTTTCGCCCAATCTCGAAGGCTAACGAGGAGCCGATGTTTGACTTCGTAGGAAAGATCGTTTAAAAAGAACTCTCCTGGGGCCGTCCTCAAGCCCCTCGCCCCCTTACCACTCCCCCAGTGGAGTGACGAGGTATAAATGAGGAACTCTGAGGAAAATCGAGGTAGTATACGTCATCTCTAGGTGAGGAAGTCTTCGGATAAAACCGAACTACCAAGACTAGAGAGGTAGAGTACTTGGCTCGCCAGACCAAGAAGTACCCTGCAAGAGAGGCAGGGCTACCTACCTTAAGGGACTAAGAAGAAGCTCATCCTCGAGCTAAGTCCCTGGTTATCAAACCAAACGATAAGTTAACTTTGGTAAGTTCAACTTACTCTCGCCAGAGAGACTCCTCATATCCTGGTGCACCTTAAACACCAGGGGTATTCCTCGTCCTTGAGGAATTAAGAAAAGAAGAAGGAAAAGGCTCCCCCTCGGGCCCGTTACTCGGTGGCCACACCGAACTTTAAGTAACGTATTCTCGCCAGAGAAACCCCCCCTTCGTTATCCTCGCTCTTGAAGAAGACCCTCCCCGAGTTCAGTCCTCGTCCATGAGGAAATAAGTAACCAAGGAGAAAAGCTCCTCCTCAAGCTCGTTACTCGGTGGCCACATTGAACTTTAAGTAACTTATTCTCGCCCGAGAAATCTCTCTCCGTTATCCTCGCCCTTGAAGAATACCCTCCCCGAGTTCAGTCCTCGTCCATAAGGAAATTAGTATCGAAGGAGAAAAGCTCCTCCTCGAGCTCGTTACTCGGTGGTCACACCGCACTCCAAGTTAGCTTGATTTAAGAACCAAGTTCGACTCACTCTCGCCAGAGAGACCACGACTGCCTAGGTGTTGCATAAAGCACCGTTTTTGGTTCTCATCCTTGAAGAACCTCCCCCGGAAGAACGTGTGGACCCCCCAGCTGCCACCCTCGCCAAAACAACCGTGTGATCTCGCTCATCTACATCTGGCCGGCGGCACGCGTCGAGAGTAAATAACATTTCTGGGGCCTTTAAACTCCACATGAGTCCGTAAGCCTAATTCTTATATTATTGTTGTGTGTAGAGAAAACGTTAACCAATTTTTGTGGGTTAACTAATTTAATTAATTCTTGTTTATAATAAAATTCAGAGTATTGCTGTAGTTAATGTATAAATGTTATGTATTCAATTGATAAAGGTAAAATATATGTTTATTTTGGGATTAATGTTCGTTTCTCTTATATATCCTTACGTGTTTCGTAACGGCTCTGTTCGTTAAGATATTCTTATAATATCAATATATTAGACTCTCTTAGCACTCTTAGAAAAGAACATAAAGGGGGGAATTCTACGACATAAATAAAAGTGGCGTCAGGTTTGTAGGTTGTTATTAGAAAGAACCCAGCAGTGTCAAATTAAGAAAGAGCCAACACGTAAAGAATGTCATATCAGGAGTAAGAGAATAATTGACGAGAGGAAAATTGGTAGAGTTAGGGGTGGTAACAATCTAAAGGTAATTGGTAGGCCAAGTGGTAAATTTGTTGTCGGGAGTGGTATTTCAATCAGCATAGTAGTGGGATTAAGGGTAAGTTATGCTGAGCGCTACCTGGTGAGTGGTGGCATAATTACCTGAGAGAAAAGTAAGGAAAATTCGACGGACCAACACAAAATGGATCCGGTCAAAAGATTTTACCTACAAGCCCAATTTCTGGTATTTGAAGGCGAGGATATGGATGCCTATATCCTTGAAGAAATCGAGGATACGAAGAGAAGAAGAAGAAGAAATAATAGAGTTTGATAGAAAGAGGGAAAATATAAAATGAAAGGATAAAAGAAAACGGGAAGCAATGGAAATATGGATGAACCGAAAAAGGGAAGAAGCCCGAACACAGCGGAAAATAGAAATAGAGGAAAGAAGATTCTCAACAGGAAGTAAGACAAACGAAAGAATAAGACAGTTGAAAAGAGAAGCATAAGAATTCGGAATAAGGATAGAAAGGAAAGATGAGGAAAGGAGAATAAAGATAAAACGAGAAGATGATGAAAGAAAAATAAAGATAAACCTGGAAGATGAAGAAAGAAGAACCCGACGGGAAAATGAAATAGCGAAAGCAGAACAAGAGGCTGAGGAAAGGAGAATGAAGAGGGAAAAAGAACTTGCTCAAGCTGAAAGAGAAGAGAGAGAAGAAAAGGAAAGATTGCTTGCACTCGAAAGAGCACCTATCGAGAATCTCATAGAGGCCGAGGAAGTTGTAGCCCGGCCTGGACCTAAGGAAGGACCATCGAGGCAAACCCAGCCAAATGGGGTAACGATGGAAGAAGTAGGAAGTAGAGATGAGGTACCAGCAGGAGTACCTAAAGGAAAACCTACGAGGAGAACCCAGCCAAATGGGGTTATCAGGGAAGAAGTAGGAGGTAGAGTAGAGGTACGAGCAGGTGTACCTGAGGAACTACCTACTAAGAGAAGTGAGTCAAATGAGTTGACAAGAAAGGAGGAAAGAGATGCTATTGCAATACACCCCGGTAAGACTAGTCAAATGGTAGACGCGGATGAGTATCTCCTACCCCAAGTAGTCTTCTCCCTGAACGGAACGTCCACGGAGTTACCGCTAAATCACCAAGTCGTAGTGAGCGCCATGCCCATTAACGACCTCGCAGGAAAAAGTTTTGTCGATCCCCAAAGATCGAACCCAGACACGATCTTCTAGTGTACCTGGTTAAAGGAGAGCTATGGGACATACGCTCCCATCAATTATGCCCCGCTACAACAGGCCGTTCTAGCCTTAATGTTCAATTTAAAGGTAGTCAAGTACCATAATATGGGTAAGTCGAGTAGGTAGAAATACCGCTACCATTTAGTAACATACTGGGGTAGACTCAATAACCCGAACGGCCGACTCAGGCGCGGTAAAGTATTGGTATTAGAGCACCACTTTAGGATCAGCTACATCAAAGGAGCCGATAAAGTACAGCTGCTCTATAGGCGGAGACCAAATACCATTGAGGGATATTTCAGTACCGAATGAGCGTGAAACCATGTTTTCATTTGTTGTACGTGTTAATATTTATCAGTAGGATTTAAGTTATCAAAAACTTAGGAATCTAAGGAAGTAGCTTGTTTTGTTGTTTTTTTTGTGGGTGATCGATGAATTAAGATTTTGTTATGTTCATGTAAAATTGTAAATCAAGTATGTCTAGTTCGACACATTGCCTGTGTAAACGCGCGCGAGGGTGTACATGTGTAAGGAAACTTAAGGTATAAGAGGGCTCAAGAAATACAACTTTGATAATCTCGACTAGGTTGAGTAAGTTGTTTTGAGTTTCCGGGAGCATCCCCCCTTCCCCATTAAGTTCTTCGATGGGAGTTATGTAGGGGAATCGTCCCTTCATCCCCTCCCCCGTTCACTCTTTGTGCAGTCACAAGGCGGTTACCGCAAAGACATCCGTCGAAGGCATCGGCGGATTCAGTGCTTAACCGCAGTGTGGCACAACTCGGTGCCATGAAAGACCCTAAAGGTCAAAATGTAAGATCTCCCCCAGGAGAGTGAGATCCAGTTTCACGTCAAATAAGAAATTGGAGACGTGTTTCGCCCAATCTCGAAGGCTTACGAGGAGCCGATGTTTGACTTCGTGGGAAAGATCGTTTCGAAAAAGAACTCTCCTGGGGCCGTCCCAAGCCCCTCGCCCCCTTACCACTCCCTCAGTGGGGTGACGAGGTATAAACGAGGAACTCTGAGGAAAATCGAGGTAGTATACGTCAGTCTCTAGGTGAGGAAGTCTTCGGATAAAACCGAACTACCAAGACTAGAGAGGTAGAGTACTTGGCTCGCCAGACCAAGAAGTACCCTGCAAGAGAGGCAGGGCTACCTACCTTAAGGGGCTAAGAAGAAGCTTATCCTCGAGCTAAGTCCCTGGTTATCAAACCAAACGATAAGTTAACTTTGGTAAGTTCAACTTACTCTCGCCAGAGAGACTCCTCATATCCTGGTTCACCTTAAACACCAGGGGTATTCCTCGTCTTGAGGAATTAAGAAAAGAAGAAGGAAAAGGCTCCCCCTCGGGCCCGTTACTCGGTGGCCACACCGAACTTTAAGTAACGTATTCTCGCCAGAGAAACCCCCCTTTGTTATCCTCGCCCTTGAAGAAGACCCTCCCCGAGTTCAGTCCTCGTCCATGAGGAAATAAGTAACCAAGGTGAAAAGCTCCTCCTCAAGCTCGTTACTCATGGCCACACCGAACTTCAAGTAACTTATTCTCGCCAGAAAAATCCCCTTCTGTTATCCTCGCCCTTTAAGAATACCCTCCCCGAGTTCAGTCCTCGTCCATAAGGAAATTAGTATCGAAGGAGAAAAGCTCCTCCTCGAGCTCGTAGCTTGATTTAAGAACCAAGTTGGACTCACTCTCGCCAGAGAGACCACGACTGCCTAGGTGTTGCATAAAGCACCGTATTGGTTTTCGTCCTTGAAGAACCTTCGCCCCCCGGAAGAACGTTCTGACCCCCCAGCTGCCACCCTCGCCAAAACAACCGTGTGATCTCGCTCATCTACATCTGGCCGGCGGCACGCGTTGAGAGTAAATAACATTTCTGAGGCCTTTAAACTCTACATGAGTCCGTAAGCCTAATTCTTATATTATTGTTGTGTGTAGAGAAAACGTTAACCAATTTTTGTGGGTAAACTAATTTATTTAATTCTTGTTTATAATAATATTCAGAGTATTGCTGTAGTTAATGTATAAATGTTATGTATTCAATTGATAAAGGTAAAATATAAGTTTATTTTGGGATTAATGTTCGTTTCTCTTATATATCCTTACGTGTTTCGTAACGGCTCTGTTCGTTAAGATATTCTTATAATATCAATATATTAGACACTCTTAGCACTCTTAGAATAGAACAAAAAAAGGGGGGGAATTCTACGACATGAACCATCAAGCAGGCCAGCACCGCAAGGAACACCAGCATTCATGCAGTACTTGGGGAAAGGGTGCACAAAGACTGCTGGCGTACCTACTGCAACCAGCAGCAGATAGCCAACGAGAAGCAGGTTTCTTTCAAGACTAATTGACTTTTCTGTGGAAGTCCAACCAAGTTTGGAAGGTACCAACCGTACCTTCCTGCACCTAACTAGTATTACCTCAATACATATGATTATTTTGATCTTTAGATTACAGGGGAAAATAACCTTTAATACAACTTAATAAAAAAAAGGGCATGGGACAATGAAATGATATAAAATTAGTACATACGGGACAAAATAATTTATACGTAAATTAATGGGTACAAATATATATACATACAAAAATAATAGACATTGAGCGTTACAAAATTCAGACATATACATTAACTAATTATAATACAAGAGAATCTAATTTAAGTCGTACAAGACGGTATATACCTACATGGAGATACTAATCCTATGAATACAATTACTCTACGCTATTCGGTTACGCATTCCTACTGAGTGCGTCAGCGACCTGGTTATCGGAACCTTTTATATAATTTATTTTAAATTGATACTCTTGCAAGAGTAAACTCCAGCGCATGATTCGGCCGTTGGAGTGTCGCACATTCCTAATATAGGCTAACGGACGGTGGTCGGTTCCTATCTGAAATTCTTTTCCTATCAAGTACATTTTAAATTTGTCTATGACCCAGATAATTCATAGAGCTTCCTTTTCTATAGTGGCATATCTCTTTTCGCGTGATAATAATTGACGACTAGCATATGCAACTGGATGACTCGTTCCGTCATCCTCGTATTGAAGGAGTACACCTCCAATGCCCTCGTTAGACGCGTCGGTCTTAATCCCAACGGATTTTTCCGGGTTGGGCAACTTTAAAATAGGGGCAGAAATGAGCTTACTCTTGAACTGATTAAAATGGGAAATAGCGACATCATTCCAACGTAGACGATCGGGTGAATTCTTTTTAAAAGGGAGCTGAGGGGCGCCGAAATTGCAGCGAAATTCGGAACGAATCGCCGATAGTACGAAGCTGATCCTAGGAACGATCTTAATTGCTTCTTTGTACTCGTTAACATATTAACTAGTTAACTAGTTAACATATATATATATATATATATATATATATATATATATATATATATATATATATATATACATACGGGAAATATAGGTAATGTAAATAAGAACAATTCTGACAAAATATAGATTAATTGGCAATCGGGTAACGTTAATTAGTCGTTACTTAGCTTTTAAATGGGATACTATAAATCAGTTATAGAGAGGGAATAATTATATGTCGGAAAGTGGGTCGATTAACGGGAGATACAAGGAAAGGGTTGTTTTCCATTAATGGGGTTATCTCGAGGAAGGGAATCTTTTAGCGAGTCGGTGCGGGGAAAATGAAGACGGACAATAGCTGTGATTCTCTGCCCAATATCTGGACGGTGACGAGGATGAAGGGGAGGGCAGCGGGGACCAAAAGACGAGTTCACGATTCCCCTTGAACATGGACGATGGCACCTCTGCTCCAGAGAAGTGCAACCTCCAAAAATCGAGACTCTAACCAGCTCGGCGCGTTATCTCACACGATAAACTGGAGATCCTTGAGGTGTGGGGGGAGTGAAGTCCAAATGAGACGAGAGCAATCCCTGTCAATCCTTCGGGCATGAAATGATTCGAGGCTTGCCCTGAACAGTGTAAGCCTTCACAAACGAGATGGATCTACCTGGTGAGATCCAACCTCGATGGTATAGGCAAATACCAGGCACTTGGGGAAACAGACTCACGATATGAACCGAAGGCGATGGGTCTCAAACTCAATCTGCCGATATTTGAAAACCCAGGGTATTTATATGACGGCCATTTTGTCGTTTCTCCTCGTTGGCAAACTCAGACGACGGGCTAACCCCTTCCGGTGGCCAGATGTATAGGCGTTTGTCGCCTGACCTAAGTCTTAATGGCCTTTACGATGTGGGCGGAAAACTTTCGGCTAGCAGTTTTCCCACTAAGGCTGTTAGTGCTTCATCGGCGAGGTAAAAGCTTTTAACACACCCAACTTAATTAACTACATCTGTGTGTCGGCTGACGGATATTCAAATTCTTTCTTCTTATTCTTCTCTCTTTGGATTCAGAAATTACTATACGTGAATCTATACTTAAGAGACATAGAGAGGGAAGGAATTCATGAAACAAATAAAGGGGGTTTTCTTCTTGCCGTTCCTTTACCTTATAGGGACAATCCTGTCAAGGTGGCTATCAAGATTCTACTAATGATAGATATGAACTTGAATGAAAGCATATACATATACTAGACCCTGATGTTTGTCAGTGAACGTGCATGAAAACACACGAGACCCCCAGTAATCACCTTTGATCAACCCATCTATTGGAAGGCCCTGATGATCATCAATCCAGAGCCTATGAGAATCGAACTGAAAGGGGTTGTCATACGCTTGGGCGGTTTCCACAAAAACATGTTTCTTCGGATGCATTGTACACCTGATGAATTCATTCGGGCTTCAAGTAGTGATTTTGCTGATAAATGCTCCCAATACAGTAATTCATATATTTATTCGCAAGGCCATTGCCCTCGCAGTTCGTGCACAACTAATAGTTTAAGTAGCCCTTAATACCTTGAAGTTGACAAAGGTGCTCAATGGGCATTTACCATGCGTTCGTGAAAAATCGACGGCACTAGGAATGAAGATCCAAACTTAGTCGAAGCTTCTGCAAGGCCGCTAAATGACTAACTTTCAGATCTAAGAATTAATTCAGACTTCAACCAAGCTTGTAAACTCTATGAGAATTTGATGGCTAGGACCCTGTCTCTATAAGAAGCATGCAAGTCTGACATCTTGAAACGAAACAAAGACAACAAACTTCCGAAGCATGCCGTGTCTGCAAAGATATCTTCTATACTGGAAACTGAACACTTCATCTACAGGCTGTCATGGAAATGCTACCTTACCTGGCAGCATAGGGCCACAACCTGTATTTCAAATAATCTAGGTTGTATCTGCAGCAGATGTAAAAACTCAAACCTCAACATCAAAAGGTCCACCAACGTTTGGAAAAAAGGTTTGATGTGGTTCGACGTAGGGATAACTTGTAAGCCAGTCTTTCACCCTCTCTGATCTTTAAAAAGTTCTGAGGAGTAATTTGAAAAACCAGCTGGCGGCTAACACGAGGCCGATGAATGACATTTTTTTTATTTTGGGGAGCACACCTGCAACTACTTATTTGGGCATAATTCGCCGTACACAACATAGACTACTAGTATGCTATATTAAAAAGCAAATAAAAAAATTAAAATATATAAATAGCAAATAACAACGATGAAAAGAAAAAAATGGAAGGCTTGCCTCCCCTTGGCTCAGGGACATAGGAACTACAAAAAAAATCTTTGTCAAATAAACGGAATAAGGCCAGCCTACTCCAAAAAGACGTATAGGTCACAAGGCGGTGTGCAGAAAACCGTTCCGAGTACAAGGGAAAAGCGGTAGCGCACCTACACACCTCGGTACCGAGAGGGATAACGTTTGCGAAGATCAGTCAGACTGGGAAATTCAACAAGAATGTGCCGAACAATCTCTGGTACAACGCGATCTTCGCAATAGGGCGCAATCAAGCACTCCATCAAATGGCGGTCCGTCTCGCGAGTGTGTCCAATTTGGAGACGAAAGAAAGCAAATTGAAGCCGTCAAGGCATGGAGTGGTAGCTCCATGGGAACAGTCGTGGCGCTATCGCACGCAACTTTAAGTTCCCTGCGACTGTCTCCCTTCTTCTTTGCCAAGCCACTCAGAGGGAAACCCATATTGCTGAAATGTAATCGGTTTGAGGAAGAGTGAAAGGCTGGAGTGGTCGGCCAGTCCTCACAGACTCTTTAGCCCCCTCATTGGCGAGCTCATTCCCCGCAATTCCTACATGCCCAGGAACCCAGAAAAATATGATCTCGACACCCGCCCTGCTAGCCAAAATCGTGGCGTCACGAACCAGGGGATGTGGAGATTCCAATGCCAAAGAGCACTCAGGGAGCTTTGCGAGTCGCTATATATCACAACCAGGTCTCCAAACCGGGCACGTCGCGTAATCTCCCGTACACAGCAGTATATTGCAACAAGTTCGGCCGTGAAGACAGAGGCAGCGCCTGCCAGAGGCACACTGAAATGAAACAGAAGGGATACAGCATGGAAGCCGCCTTCCTCTTGGGAGTTGAAGCCTTCCGTATACACTAGCAGGGTTCTAACATGACAGGAAGTCTGTTCTAAAGAGCCCTAACGCAATTTCCCCGGTGCTGTGGAAGCTTTGGGGGCAGAGGCTTGGCAACAAATGGTCAAAGGTGGTACCATCCATCTTGGTGTCCTGGTCAGAGCCCAGGGGCGCCACTGACCGGAGAGCTATACCTAGCTTTCGAAGGAGATTCCTGGCCCTAAACACTAATGGCTTAGTGTATAAGTGGGGTCTCTCGGCGGCATATGCACCATCGAAATCAGCTGCGAAAGCAGTCAGAGCTGTTGGCCAGTCAAAGAGGCGCAGGGCCCTGGCGTAAGGGCGAATAATGCACTGTGCACGACTCATAACGATTGGTATCTTCCCAGCATCAACCAATAGCCTCTCAATGGGAGAAGGGCGGAAGGCACCTGCCGCCCGGCTAAGGATGGTGTGGTGGATCAAGTATACCTTTCACAATTCATGCTCGGCTGCGGATGCATAATACTCGCATCCGTAGTCGAAAGAAGAGGCATAGGATCGATAAAAAGTAAGGAAATAGCCCTATCAGCGAATGTTACGGACCAAGGCTCCCTGGTGAGGCGTCAGTCAAATATAAGACCGAGGAAACGGGGCGAGTTCACCACTTTCAGGTGCACCTTATTTAGAAACAAGTCCGAGTCAGAGGGGAGCCGTGAATGGCGGCACAAGTGGAATTTCTTAGTCTTGGCTAATGGAAAACAGAAGCCTGTGCGGCTTCAGCATAGTAAGGATATGCGATTCAATTCCTGTTGGAGTCGAAGCTACATAGTTGAAATCTGGGCAAAGCGAAAAGATATCGAAAAGTCGTCCATGTAGAGCGTACCGAGGAACACCTTCGGGCAGCAACGAGGTGATGTTGTTGATGCTCAGGGAAAAGAGTGTGACAGCGAGGCAACTATCCTGTGGGACACCCTCTTCTTGCTCCATTGGGCCGAAGAGGGCTTCCCCACCCGTAAGCGGAATAGACGATCTCGTAACAATTCAGATATACAGATTGGGAGGCATCCCCTAGTCCCCATCGTGTGGAGAATCTCCATAATATCTTATCGCCACGCGGTATTATAAGCCTTCTCCAGATCGGAAAACACCTTGAATTAGTGCTCTCTACGAAGTAAGGCTTCGTCGACGGCATTTTCCTATCGGAGCAGAACATATAACGTAAAGTGAAAGTTGCGGAAGCCCCACTATGAAGAAGACAAATGGCTTCTGCTCTCTAGAAAAAAAGCTAATCTATTATTTACCAACTTCTTCATCAACTTGCACATGCGGAAGGCTAGAGAGATTGGGTGTAATTTGGTCGGGGTTGAGTGATCTCTATGAGAAAAGCGAGAACATGAGCGATTCGCCAGCAATCTGAGTGGATACCCTCTACCCCGATTCTGTTGAATAAATCTAACCGAAATGATATTCTTCGCTCACCCAGGTGTCGAGGCATGGCTTACGGGACATCATCCAGACCCTGGGCTGTGTCCGCAAATGAATCGAGAGCGGAACTCAATTCACTCAGAGTAAGCCTGTCGTTAAAGGGTTTTCCGCTTCTGGAGGTAAAGTCCAGTCGGCGGCCGCCTTCCGCGAAGTCACGGCGCGGATTTAATCCTGACCGAGCAGCCTCCCGGCTACAAAATGCGGAGAAAGTGGTCGCCAAAGATTCAGCCGTGAACGCGGGGGCCGAGATTGCGGTCCCTTTATCCTGAAAATTGGGAAGGGAGTCCTGCGACAACTTGTCCTGAATCCTTTTGAGGCGATTCCAAAACTCTACCACAGCCAGAGAGGTCTTCACGTTGAGTGAAGATATGTATGCCCGCCAAGAAGAGCGGCCAGCTTACTTAGAAATATACCATAACCTAGCCCTAGCCTGACGAAACTCACCGACAGTGAAATCGTTCGGGTGGCGCTAATATCGCTTGCAAACATAAAGCTTCTGTTTGAGGGCCGCTTCACACTTGGCTGGCCACCACATGAGTAGGTGGCGTGCAAAACAGCCAGCCGTTCAAGAAATAATTGTCCCTTCCACCCTCAGCCGTTAGTTGAGATAGTTGGATGAGAGGAAGCTGGTTGGCCCCTACTTTGAGGAATTAGATGCCGATCAGAGAAAGCTGTGGAAGAGGTTGTAGGAAAAAAGGGGAAGTAGGGTAAAAACACACGCTGTCAGAAAGAACAAGAGGGTAGGCTGGGGCCGAACGGGGCGCTGAGTCCCGTCATCACAGTAGCCAGGAAAGCAAATCGCCGCGCCATTTACGGGGTCCGATGAATGACAGAACAAAAACGTCTGTTATGGCTACGATCAATGCCTGCCAGTGCAGAAATAAACTGGCAATGTAGGAGTTAACAAGGATGAATTACAACACTGGAAAGTAAAACAAGGGCATGGCCAAAGCAAGACTATCCCGTGATTGGAACGGTACATTATCGGTTTTTCCTTATTTACTGTTACTGAATCTCTTCAGTAGTGATCTAAGTCTGAATAACTTTGCCACTGGAGTTCATTTACACCCCCACTATGACGCCCAAGGGCAGAAAACTGGTATAATAAGCCAAACGAAATTCTTTATTGGCCTAACAACTTCAATATATACACATATCATTTTTAAAGGCTAAACAGTTGTGAGTAAGGAATAAGATACAGAGATTTATATATGTGATTAGTAGTGTTAACATTTAACAAACATATTGATAGGAAGTGGATTTCCTTAAAATGGTGCGAACTCTATAATAGTCGAAGGATTAAGATGGAGAGAGATTATTATTAGGGTGTCGGACGGGAGGAAGGCAAAATACATTGTGAATTTGTTTGAATATTTAATTTCAGTTGCTTTTCCTTTATGTAAATGGCCTCTAATATAAGTGGTTGTCTTAGGTTTGGAGTGTTTGCTAAGATTTCTATATTGTCTTCAAGTGACTTACGGTCATTATGAGATTAGTTAGAAAATTTCCGTTATGGAGTTTTCGGATAAAAGATTACGTGTGTTCATTCTGTTATTGATGCAATTGATCTTGAAGTCTCTTGTGGAGTCTAATCCTAGAATAGACAAGCGTGAAATGGTAAAAATTTTAAATATCATTTATGTAACAATGCTAAACCTCTACTCATATATTGGAATAACCAAAGGAAGGCTCTTAAAACGTTAAGAACGCCATGGGACAGCAAATTTGCTATCACACCTCACCATCCCGGTATAATATGACTTTGGTAGCCTTATATATAAACTAATTTTCGAGTAATATCTCTTCTTCTTCTTCTTCTTACTGCTTTCGCCGATGCGTCGCTTGACGAACTATGGTGCTTTTATATATTGTAGCATCCATAGTTGCCTAGGCCTGGCTTGGTAATGGAGTGGGGGGCCCATCTCTCCTTATTCGACCTACTAATAGGTCGAAAGACGTCAAGTCAAATAAAGTCATGCCTCTTCTGAGTAATTCTCCTCGTCTAGAGCACTCAATTGAAATTATATTTAAAGCTATGAAGAAGCTGCAATTAAATTAAACAATGCAGCCCACGCTATGGACTTTAATGAATTCTTCATATATATATATATTTATATATGCAAATTTTGTTGAAGACCATTGTGTATTTTGCCTTAATTAATTGCCTTTGGCAACTTTCTCTTCTTCTAACTATCTTTTTTATCCTATCTTGTATATGGTGGATTACTTGTCCAGTATTCATCTCTTTTTTTTAAACGAATGTGTTTTGTAAAAAACAAACTAAATTGCTAAGCTTTCGATCTTATTCGATCATCTTCAAAGCGTTTTGAAATGTTTTTGCCTCCTTTACCGATGTAATGAGTGGAGTGAGGATCTGGCAGAGTGAAAGAAAACGATTTTTAAGGGGTATTTATTCCGCCTTGGTTGAACGTAACGTTAGAGGAAATGGGCCACTCCTGTGAGTGGGATATTAAAATAGCTTTAATATGCGATTCCAGCTTGGCGCTTGACTGTTGATGGCCGGCTTATCTTCATTTATTAATATGCTACCTACAAGCCAGATTTGATCCAATTTCAAAAAAGGTTGAACTAGAATTCCTGTTCCCATCTATGTTTTAAGCTACAAGATCAAGTCATCTTTGAAATTAACTCTAACCTAATAGACCAACTACGCGCAGAAGCCACTAAACGAAGATACTTTACTGGCAGCAAACCTATAACACCAGAAATACAACAAAGAAATAGTCATAAGAAAAGCTGACAAATCCAACATATACGTCATTCTAAACAAAGAAGAATATAACAACAAAATGAATACGATCTTAAGTGACCCCACTAAATTTAAACGCTTGAAAAAAGATCCAACAGAAGACTTAAAAAAGAAAATAAACGGACAAATAACTAAAGCTAATGCACAGATCGGGGGACTTTACTTCCAAAATATCATCGATGATTAAACACCAGGATATCTGTATGGCAATGTAAAAATTCATAAGCCGCACAACCTATTCAGGCCCATCATCTCTCAAGTCACGACTCATACATAATGTTTAGCTTAAACCTTAAATGCATTAATAAAACAGTACATCCCTTCGAAATATAGCATAAAATCAACCTTGGACGTTGAGGTTCAAAAAATCAATGGCAGCTACATAACTAAAGTACATAGGAAAATTACGGACATGGGAAGATGCCTCAATGCGGAGAGTGAATAACCTGAAAGGTATAAAATAAGGGTAATCGGCTCATACATCCGCCGAGCTTATAAATGCTGCTCTACGTGGGAACTTTTCCAGCAAGAGATTGCACGAGTAAAACAAATACTGTGGAATAATGTTTTCTCAAATAGCATGATTGACAAACAACTCCAATCATTTTTAAATAACCATTACAAACATGCGGAAAAAACTGAAACTAATCATGGAGAAGTCAACAACATCAAAGTGTATTACAGGAACCAGATGTCCACGGCCTATAAAATAGATGCAAAAAAACATCATCTCATCATCTATTATAAAACAAGGAAAGCCAGCAATCTTATGATTAAAAACAACATCTGCCTACACTCCTCGAATCTCGAATCAACCAACATAGTTTACGAGTCATCTGCCCCGATAAAGACTGTAAGCTTTATAAAAATTCAAAATATATTAGCATGACAACCACTACACTTTCAAAACGTTTAACTAGGCATCTACAAAGTTGAGGGCCGAAGAATCATGTGGGGAGTGTTCATAATATTAACTTAACGAGAAATATGCTCGTTGATAACACCATTATTAAAAGAAAAGAGGTTAATAAAGCAAGGATTAACATCTTTGAAGCCATAATAATAAATGAAGATAAGCCGGCCATCAACAGTCAAGCGACAAGCTTGAATCGCACATTAAAACTTTATTAAATTAAACTCACAGGAGGGGCCCATTTCCTCTAACGTTACGTTCAACCAAGGTGGACTCCCGCTTGTACAGCAATTTTTACGGATTTCTAAAAAGTGAATTTTTAGCGAGAAAGTGAATAGAGTGCCCCTACTTGTTGATAGTAGCGCGATACTTCGTGAATTTATTGGACTACTTGCCTTTGAAAGACGGTTACGGAAGAACTTTTCGCTCCTTCGTGGAAGAGAAGACCGAGGCCTCCCCTGGCCCACCCGCTTGCCTAACCAAAGTATTTTGAGGTAAAGTAAATTTTGTATTGGACATTGACCTCCTTTTCTCTCTCACTCCTTTCCGTCTCCAAAAACACCAAGTGTACACAGTGAACACATTGCATACATAAAAACCACTACGCATCATATGATGCATTTAAAATGAGAGAAACCTTGCGTATAACTCTTCGGGTCCTCCCGGAGGGCCCGAAACCAGACCGAGAAAAAGTTTTTGGAAAAGTGTACGGATCCCTACGAATTGCCTTGGTACGACTTGTTGACTTAAATAATGGTTACTCAGCGATCTGCGCGAAAGAGGCCGATTAGGAAGCCTTGACCTCGGGGAAAGCTGTTGAATGTCTTAAAACAATCAACTTAAAACCACAAACACCACCACAAATACGGACCCACCGCAGTTTGATCTGCAGGCGCCTCAACCCCTGGGTTGGGAGCCACTCTTCAGACGATATCAAACAGGAAATCGAAACGAACCACGAATGAGCTAAGGTAGCAGAGGTATTCAAATTCAAATCTTACACGCACGTATTTAAGGTTGTTTTTGAAGACACGGCTATGGCTCAAAAGGCTAAAGATAATGGACTGCTTCTGTTCAACGTGAGAATTTGCCCGAAACAAATGAAACGTGAGGAGTTTGTTAATTTGCAAATATGCTTCAGGTGCTACAAATACAACAAACACACCACGTCCAACTGTCCCCAAAACAAAGACCTCAAATTATGCTCTATCTGCGCCGGACGCGACCATTTTTGGCGCGAGTACAAGAACACCCTCATCAAATGTCTTAATTGTTCAGGCCCGCACCGGACCATATCCATGGCATGTTTGATTAAAAAACAAAAAATGAGCAACCATAGCAAACTCCAGCGTGAGACGGAAGAGAAAAAAGCAAATTCAACCTACGCTAAAGTAGCAAAAGCCGCCATCGCCGAGTCAAATAACCAAAGAACATTCCTTCACATTGAGAACGAACATTCCAAAAAAATTATGTGCTGCATATATTATGCACACATACAAAACATTACACGCCTTGGTACCTTTGCGAGAGAAGTCAACCGTATGCTCGTGAAGAACACGCTTGCCGAGATGTGGTTCCCCGATAACCCCCCTTCAAAGGAGGTTATGCGAATAACCGTTGCTCCTCAATGCCAAGAAAAATGCCAAAAAGTGCAAACCCAAAACACAGCCATCTCACGCGACCTCCGACTCAACAAACCTAAGGAAACACAAACACAGAAACAAGCGCCACTCACCCCCCAAAAAACCTCACCAGTAAAAACAAAAACACACCCCCACACCAACAAAGGAGGCAGTCCGACCCAAGGAGATCAGATCTCCATGGTCGAGAAAAAAACCCAAAACTCGCGGCCCACGGTCTACCTCCTCGTCAAGAGGAAGGGAGCACCAGCTAAAATACCACTCCAAAGGCTCCAACCTGAAATTGTACGCCCCTGAATCTGCCCCATTCCCAACTAAGTTGGACTCCCGTGAAGTATCGGAAGGTCTTAGGACCGGACGATACAAATGGGAATGCTCTGACGAGGTACCGGAACGACAGGTTGAGGAAGCTCTCTCACAAAATAAGGTTAACTGGCCACGGACTGTTTTTACACGATCACCGACACGGAATTCAAAAAGAAAAGAAACGGCAGGAAGCGCACCCCACCCAGTGCACCACATTGGGCTAAAGTAGATCGCAAATAAGCGTCTACTTTAAATCCACACACTAAAAGAACCTACATTACTCAAAATGACCAACAGACTAACAATCATACAGATGAATGTCGATGGGTGGGATGGAAAAGGTTCCATCTATGGCCACATTCTGCGACAAAGTGACCCTGACATTATACTTATTAACGAACACGGAATGACCGCTCATAAAGAGATAAAAATATTTCAATACGACGTCATTAGCAAAAATCACAGCCAGAAACGGTATGACGGCTGCGCAATAGCTGTCAAAAAAGGTATAAAATACAAAAGACTACCCGACTTAGATGAATCTTACCTTGCCATTGAGGGTCTAGTCGTGGCCACGGGGTACCAACCCCCAAGACGCGGCTATGTACCCCTGCACAACCTTCTACAGGTCTCAGCCATAAGAAGAATGTAATCTTTGCTGGAGATCTGAACGCAAGATGTGCAGCATCAGGGTATACCTCCTACAACAATGCAGGTAGAAACATTGAAGTCCTACTTGACAGAAAATACGGGACTAGAATCGGACCAGAATTCCCGACATTCATTAGAGGGTAATGCAGCAACGAAGCCTGATATTGTTTTAACCAGTATCAGGTTTCCATACAACTATTACATTGAACCAGGCCCCATTATCCAAGCGACCACCAGGCAGTTAAAATCACAATTGGCGTAAATCCCATTCAAATTGCAATCCCAGAACGCAAAAGCTATAAGCAGGCGGACTGGAAAAACTACGAAAATTACATTCTAAATTATATCCCAGACCCTTTAATTGATGTTAATTTAGAAGAAATAGATGAAGAGCTGGATAAAATCAATGACCTTCTTATAAAAGCAGATAAAAATAGTATTCCCCGCATTAAATATAAAACCCTTCCAGCTCCTATTTGGACCCCTCACATGAAAGCCCTGGCCCAAGAGTATAAAGACCTGTCCAATGTAATAGTGCTGATAGGCCCCAACCACATTGCCCATAGACGAATAAGACAGATAAAAGACGAACTCCAGACACTCATTACAGACCAACAAATACAGGTATAGGACAGAATGATTGAAGGACTTGAAATAGAGAGGGACTCACGGGCTTTTTTGGCAGGCGTACAAACGTTTAAAAGGACAACCCCCTTAGAAGAAAATTGTGCTCAAACATGACGAGAAAGAAATTGACGAGACGACAGAGATTGAGGAAATTTTTAGGATTTTCTGGTCTTCAATCTTTAAAATTACCCCCGAAGAAAATGACAATTATGACATCGATTTCGAAAATGACATTATCCAACAGTTAAACACACAAATACATAAAACCTCCCCTTATCATTGTGTGTCGCAGGAAAAAGCGATGAAGGGCTATGGGAGTAAAATACCTGCCCAAGAGCTCTCCGTCGCACTAAAATCCTTTCGTCAAAGAGCACCAGGTACCACGGGGCTGACCAGGGAGAATTTCCTTAAGGCCCCGCCTAATGTTCTGAGTGGGCTTCTTGACATCATGAATGCCGTTCTGAACACAGGCTATTTTCCCGACCAGTGGAAAGTGGCCAAGATGATCTTCCTTCCCAAATCGAGAAAGCCCCCGGACTGCCCTGCAAACTTCCGACCAATATCTCTCTTAGAATTTGCTAGCAAAGTCTTCGAGAAGATATTGGCAAATAGGGTCAACTCTTTTCTCGACGAAGCCAACCTGCATAATGAGCAACAGCACGGCTTCAGAAAGAAAAGAGGGACTGACACGGCACTAGCCGTTATTACGGAAAAACTTGCAAACATCAAGGCAAGTAAAAGGCATGCCGACCTGGTGCTCCGCGATGTCAAAAAAGCATTTGACAAGGTTTGGAAGAGAGGCTTGCAATTTAAGATCCTGCAAGTAGGCCTCGACCCCATTCTTGAAAGGATTCTATGCGATTATATAATTGAGAGGAGAGCGTATATACAGATCAAAGAACACAAAGGCCCCGAGTTCGAGCTCGAATCTGGGGTCCCGCAAGAGGGCTGTCTCAGTCCCCTGTTATACAACATATATATACGTGACCTGCCACAACCTCTATCTGAAGGTAAGATATACGTCCAGTTCACTGACGATATATCACAAATTTGTACAGCCGCTTACGTTCACAGGGAATTTATGGCGAGAAATACGGCTAGGGAGATATCTAACATCAACTCTTACGAGAGGAAATGGAAGATATCAACCAATGCCCAAAAATTCAAAATAATTCCCATGTTTCGCAAGACCTTCAATGATATACGGGTAGAAGGGGAAAGAATCCCCTACTGCTCGGAAGGGATGGTTCTGGCGCTTAAAATCACCACAGGGGGATACAAGAGTCATATCGGGCGGACAGTCACGAATAGCAAGAGAGATTTGAGAAAGTTTTATAGGTTCATCGACGGAACTCGCTCAAATAAACTCAAGATATTCAATGCGTGCATTCACTCGAGACTATTGTACCCCCCGGTGCCGTTGAACGTCAGCGCCAAAACCCACATTGCGAAACTAAAAGTCATCCAGAACAAAGTGGTTTTACTTATTACAAACACCCGAAGAAGAGAACATAAACGACAGAGGAAGCTCCACGACGCGGTTGGATTATCTCCGATCAACGTGGCGCTCCACGAGAGAGCTAAGAGGATATGGCAAGCCATTGGCGCCCGCTTGACCCCTAAATTCTTTCGTACACATTTAGAAATCGAAGCAAACCAACAAATAAGACCTTTCAAAAGTAGCAAGCTACAGACAAACAATGACGTGATACCAAAATACACCTGACAGAACTGACAAAATACAAAGTAATTCACAGGTTCCTTCAGCATATTCAAATTCAATTAAAAACCACTTGCAAAACGCAAGATTAAGTAATTTCACATTCACTTTTTAAAAATCCATTCAAAATAATAACGAAAAACTTCTCAAAAACTTTTACTAAAGTCACAGCGGGAATAAAACCCCCGCCACAAATAAAGGCTTGAATGCCTAAAGCAATTAATCGATCAATAGGATCGAGAAAATAATTAAATTAACTATGTTTAATCTAATTATATAAACTATAGATTTATAATTCATAGTTTATAAAACAATACTAAACAACCACAAAAAACACACAAAACTACACATTGACTGAGCTAGCCTTTCACCAGGGATCTTTTTATTCTTTCTCCTACACATCATCTATTCTTTAAACTCACCCTTTAACCACTTTACTCTCTTACTATTCTCTCTCTAATTCTACCTATATTTAATCTCTTATTTTGTCCAATGTCCAATTCTTTCACTCTGCCAGTTCCTCACTCCACTCATTTATTCGGTAAAGGAGGCAAGAACATTTCAAAACGTTCCGAAGATGATCGAATAAGATCGAAAGCTTAGCAATTTAGTTTGGTTTTTACTAAACACATTCATTTAAAAAAGAGATGAAGACTGGACAAGTAATCCACCATCTACAAGATGGAATAAAAAAGATAGATAGAAGAAGAGAAAGTTGCCAAAGAAAATTAATTAAGGCAAAATACACAATAGTCTTCAACAAAATTTGCATTCAACAAAGACTTCTACCCAACTACACTAATATATATATATATATATATATATATATATACATATATATATATATATATATATATATATATATATATATATATTTATATATATATATATATGGTTAAATTTCAGGAGAGGTAACACTTTAATAAGTATATATTAGCTTCAATCAATCTTTCTTTTTCCCTACGCGGTATAACCAAATATATATATATATATATATATATATATATATATATATATATATATATATATAGAGAGAGAGAGAGAGAGAAAGAGAGAGAGAGAGCAATGCCAATTAAGATGCACTCTACGAGACTCAATTGAGATGCCAAAAAAACACCAGTTTAATGTGCGCAGAACCTCGACCCCAACACGAGAAAAAAAAGAGACACGGACATCGAAACTGCCTCTTTCATCATCGAAACAGTTGCTGTGGGCTAAGGATCTCTAGACTAGGACATTCACCATTGAAATTGATACCATAGTGTCGTAGGCTAATCGGTGCAAGAAATACGGCTGTCGTAATGGCAGTCATCTTTGGCATACAATCAGTGTGCTCGATACCAGCAACCTCTCGATCTCCGTGAAATTAGCAGAAGACAATCTTGACATCTTTCTTTCATGTAAAGATCCAATGCCTCGAAAGAACCTAGCACGATCTTTTCGCCGGTTATATGGTTTTATCATAGTAGGAGGGCCATACACGCAACTATGTCGAAGCATATTGCAAAAGCATGAAGCTTCTCTCCTATAATTATCTACATTTTACACGCATGAAGCTTCTCTCTTGGAATTTCCAGTACTTTAATATCAAGAGGATATAAACTTTTCAATTACGTGTTTTCACAGAGAATTGTTGAAATTTTTGAGTGAATCCTTTTCCTGCTGAGACCGATACACTTTATGAAATGTTTCGATTACTATATGAATGATGTTTGGCATTTATTATAGCTCTTTGTAACAGGAAAGATCATCTCACAACAACTGATGAAGTAATCTAACCGCACAATTCCTATAAATTATGCGTACGCATGATAAATTGGGAATTGTTAGGGTCAGCTTATTTTGGGGATAAAGGGGCTTACCTGTCATCTGCACAGTATGGTCACTTTAAGTTTTATAAATCGTCAGATGCTCTGGTTTGGTTAAAGAGTATTTTTTGAGAGGTTTTCTTTCACAAACAGTATTTTGTCAGAATATTTTTGGATTTCGAGAATCATTAAGACATTGTGAAGCGATACCTAATCATGGAGTTACCCCATTCTTTAAGAGCAAGGGTACATCACTCAAAATATTTATCTGAAATCTTCTGAGGTTTTCGACTCGTAGTGCTGATTGAGAGTTCTTTCAGGCTTTGAAGTGCAGCAGAATGGTGTCTTGTAAGTTTGTATCTTCAATGTTACGTTCTTTGATGGGGAAATCAACGGAATGTTCTTGAACTGACAAAAATTGTGTAAAATTGAGCTCTAACCCACCCAGCTATAAATTGCGCCTCTTGTCATGCTGAAACGTACCTGGTTCTATTTAATTTGGCCATACCCAAGTTAGTGCATTCCTGCTGACATCTTGCGCATCACTATGACTGAGACCTTTGCCAAAGTTTTGCTCGCCTAGAGGTGATAGATTTCACCGATTCATTTTCTTTTTTTCATGAAATCAAACATAAGTAGCGGAAATTTGCTACATTAGATCTTTTTTCCGCGTGCCTTCGTTAGCTTGATTTCGTCACGTAAAGGGTTAATTTGGTTGAACTCGTGTGTAGAATCATGGAAGCCATCATACAAAAAAGTTAACCAAACTCACAAAAGGAGTTTTTTTATACTTGAGCAAAAAATGGGTTAGGGTATGTTTTCCGTCTCTCTTCGGCATAGGCAAGCAGCTTGAGCTAAGCCGCTGAAGAAATGAGAGCTTTGGTGACAGGAAGAGATGCTGAGCTCACGCCTATTAGCGCAGCATGCATTGTGCACACCGTAATGTAGATGGCAGTCCACGCATCAAAAAGAATGCTCTGTATTTTACATGTGCAGAAGGCACACGTGACAATCCTGATACCACTGTGTTGGATCGAATCAAATATTGATAGCAGGCGCTTGGATGCCGAGGCTCAAAAAGCACCCTAGACGGGGAATACAATGGGCAAAAAGTTTTATGGCGTAGGACCAGGACACCCGAGTGCATCTATTTTTAGTCGACATTCTATTGTAGCTAGCTTAGTCGTACCAAAAGATTTCCCACGTCGACCCGTTCGTGGAAATGACCCATTCTTATAAATCTAAGAAAATGATTGGGAGCTGTTCCCTACACTCTATCGAACGGAGTGTCTCCATGATACTAAATCGTCACGCAGTATCACAGGCATTCTTATAATTTATAAACACCGTGGGGAAATGCAGCTTTTGAGGTAAGGCCTCGCCATCGAATTTAAGAAACTGATATAGAGTGTAATTTAAAGAGGCTGCAGAATATTGAAGACATGAGATTTGTTGTCTACAAAATAAGCTAATAAAATAATTACGAACTTATAAACCAAAATATTGACACGAGAAATTTGAGAAACTAGTCAAAACAAGAGAGGTGGAACGAACTCCCACGTTCACAAAAATCAAGGAAGGTATCCTTCGACCAGATCCTCTTATACTACCCCGTAAGAATTCCCAAATCTTGCTCATCTAGAGGTAAAATTATGGCGTATGGGATATTGTCCGTACCATGGGCGGTATTTACGCACGATGCGAGAGACGATGGTAAATTGCTTAATAGAAACAATTCTATAAAGTTTTATCCGCTAATATAGGATCAATCCAGTCGCTGCTCTTCAGCGATCGTTCTACCTGATAAAAAAGATAGTAGAGAATGTATAAAATGCGCTCCTCACAATCTCAGTAAGGATATAGGGTCTCTTATGATCGTTCCTCTACTCTGTAGGTCAGAAGTCAGTTCGTGGCTGAGCTTAGCCTGAATATTTTCACACCCTTTGTGCTTCTATAATTGGAGCGTCCCATTGATTGAAGAAACGTATGTCTGACACAATCAGGAAGGTGCTTCGAAATAAAAAGAAATATAGCCTTCGTTTAGAAAAATTCATTCAGGGCGGATGACCACGGTGCCACTTATTAAGCTGCATTAGTCGTAAATAAACCGACCAGGACTTGAAGATCTGTCGAATGTCAGGCGCATCAGTGGGATTCGAGATTTTTGGTTTGCAGGCTGCCAACATGGCAATAATGGTCACCCACCATATGCAGTAGAGTCTTATGCACCAGAGACCCGTCGTACGTTGATGGTCAGCCAATAACTCGGAAATAAGGTTTGGAACAGTCTTAACCCCTTAAAACAGTAACTTCTGTAAACTGTTGCAACTGGTACATGCTTTATACTTTCCAGATATTTTCATTTTACTTTTTATCACCAATTTGTTTACAAGCCTTTGCTCCATGTTCTTGGCCGGCAGCGAAGTTCTCCAGCATGTTGTCGACCAACATTCATTCCAAGAAAATCCGGGATAGCCGGACTCTGGTCACCCCTACCCCCTCTCTTCGCTCCGATTAAGGTACTAGTTGTTTTTATAACCATTCCTTCTTCCTCCCATTCACTCTCGATGTTGCTCCAATTAATCTTTTAATTGTCTATTGTTTTATGCACCCACACGGGATATCATATGTCGCATCAATAACCGGGAAGGTTGGGTGATCCTCCAGATGCCATGTGTAACTTTTAACAATGCTGCAATCAGTTGCAGCTTTGTATATTGTAAAATTAGGCTTAAAAAAATATTAGCGGGAGTATCATTTGTAATTTAGCTAGAATTACGTTATAGCTTTACTATAGAAATTCCTGGTTTGTTCTTTTCCTCATCACATCTTTTACCCTTTTCCATGGCCGCATTTAATGGCTAAAGCGTTCATCTTTACCAAGCTTTTTCTCAATGTATATCTTAGGAATCTCAATACATCGTAACTCTTAAGTATGAAGATTAATCTCCTTCTAGGTACTCCACTTTAGTGTGACTCTGTCACCATGTTTCAATCGAAACCAGGTGACAACTTGTTTTAAAATGGGAGACTGGTAAGTAAATCACCTGAAATATTAAAAATTTACTTTTGAAATCCCTTTTAAGCCATTAAATGAACGCAAAGATTAATCTAAAATTCCTATTGACCAATTACAATGAGACTCAATTATGATACGCTCAGAAACACACCAATAGCGTTGTGGGCATAGGCTTAAACTCAAATTTACAGAGGAATAGAGAGCGTCGATAAAACCATGGCATATTTTATCGTCTCAAATGAAGGGCGCTAACTTTACTGTACCATTAAGTGCGGCTAAATTTTAAGAAAGAATGTGACGTATTATTACATTCGGCCAAAATATAGCTCTATGAAATTACGGCAAAGACGGTTTTAATTCAAATGGAATCCATCCCATAGCGGCGTCGGTTTGAATAAAGAACTCTAATGAAAACGGAAACTTCTACAGACTCAGAGAGAGGCCTTTCCATCATAATTCCGGAAATTTTAGTCACGTCAGCTTCATATGAAAAGGAGGAGAGAGTAAAAGCGATAAGAAGATATTGGTCGCCAACAAATCCTAAATCACCTACAAATTCTGTCCGTCCAGAGTTTTTATGAAGGCCACTGGGGTATACAAAGATTGAACAATAAAAACTTGAAATCCTTATGCAGTGCTCGAATTATGGATGAACAAACACCAGGGTGAAGGGCAGAGGTTGATAGGCTAGAAACTCTTCTCACTTTACTGAAACTCCTCGATAAGATGGGCAATTTGTGAAGTTTAAGCTTAAGATAATCTAATGAGTTCGATCTTAACGAACCATTTTGAAACTCAAAAAAGGAGGAACCCAAGCGATCGTTTGGGTCATTTTTACTTCTGGCAATACTTGCAATATTTGAACTTTCCGGGAAATTACGAGCAGCTACTTTTCAAGAACTGATATTAACGCTTATTTCTTTAGTTGTCTTAGTTATATTTTTCGTTAGATTTAGGTTTTTTACAACTTTGGCTTCGTCAGATTATACCCACAGAATTACATCATTGAAACTCCAGAATACACCATCAATACTTTTTATCTTCGTTGGATATAAATTTTAAAATATCATCAGGAAAAAAACACGACAAATAATCATGAATTACTAACGTGTATAAAACGTGTCTAGAGCAGTTTTTGCCACCTTTTCGCCAATACCCCACTATAATTTTCTAGAAAAACATATCCACCGGTGTTTACAATTTCTTTTTAAATATTATGATCTTAAGTATTGAATACAAAGGAATCTAAATAACATATTTATTAAACACCTAAGAATAAGTAGATCAGTGAGAACCTTGAGCCTGTCTCTTAAGACAGATATCCATGAGACAAGGAAATAACTTTGTTAGCTTCAGCCTTATAACACGACGTTTTGTAATTCCAAGTAGGTTTTTCTTGTCTCCGAGCAAATCCCATACAACACTGAAGCCACACTCAATCAAATAAGACGAAGGAAAATGACTCAAAATTTTCCTTGCTAATGTAGCAGTGTTAGCGTATTTACTTTCAACCTCGTCACATAGCCACGTACTGGTACCTTTTATTTTGAACAAAGTATTAACTCTTTCATCATATTGCAACGAAAAGAAAGTGGAAGAGCCTGAACAAAATTATCAAATGCAACAATTGTTATCTTACTTCATAAAAAGGGTTTTTCAACAAGGACGCTCGAGTTTTATCAGGCGATAGTGGCCATGTTGTTAAAGCAACATCTAGCAACCTCACTGTAAACTATTCAGTAGTACTTGGCAAGTGAGATGAAAAATTATAGCATTGAACAAGGTGTGCAAGTCATCAAATGTTATTATCAAAATCAGTGCTCCGTTCAACAAACCTTCCGCGCATTACGTGATTTCTATACTTGCCACAGTGACGAGGCCCATTTTTGGATAAATGGATTTGTGAACAAGCAAAATTGTCAGATTTGGGACAAGAAACAATCCACATAAATCATCCACAGAATCATTAGTCCATATTTTTTTTAGAACGAAGATGGGATTGCCATAACCTTTCAACGGCGAGACTTACAGATAGATGATCGGCAACTTCTTTTGGCCTCAACTGGATTATATACTTGATATGGATTCTGACGACATGTGGTTCCAACAGAACGGCGCTACGTGCCACACTGCGCACGCCACGATAGACATTGTGCACCAGCGATTTTAGGGCAGGGTCATCTCGCGCGGCGGCGACGTCAACTGGCCACCAAGATCATGCGATTTAACGCCCCTTAGACTACTTTCTTTGGGGCTACCTTAAATCGCAGGTCTATGCAAATAATCCGCAAACAGTTGATGTCCTCAAAGTCAACATATAGAACACCATCTAATGAACACCATGTCCGCGACGGACACTTAAACGGCGTCATATTCCACTCTTAATGCCATAAAATGTACCTCCAAATTTAAAATAAATTGAGTACATATATCACACACAACTTGTTTTATTTACATTAAAAAATTCAGCGACCTTATTGGAAGACCCTTTACCTCTTGTTGCTAAGTTGTCATTTAGAAAAATTATTAAAATAAACATATGTGGCTTACGCCTTATGTTAGGAGTCAGTGGTATAAGAGTTTATATGTAATACCTCTTTAGCGTATCATTATTTTCGAGAAAATGTTTGTTTTTCTTATTATTTCCGAAACATTTTGCTCCCCACCTATATGAGAGCCATTGTCATTAGGATTCCTTGAAATAATAACTGCAGATGGTATATAAATATCATAAAGTTCTGGTAAGACCTATGTAAGACTATAGGGTATTTTGCCAAATCCTTCGTTTCAAATAATACAAAGAGTGCCTACAATATATCCACTAATGAAATCAACTGAAAATTCTTAATAATAATAAACATGTGTCAGTTTATTATAAATCAATTTCAACTGCGTCAAATGATCTTAGTTCAGGCCTAGAACTTATTGATTTTTTTCGTTTCGCCATGATGTGATAAATCCGTTGCGGAATTTTCGTCTAAGTTAAAGAGATTCATACACGCAAATTACAGAACCTTAATAACTATATATAACCAACTTGAACCCTGTAACTGAGAATAAGTATATTCAATCATTCGTCAAGAATTTTAACTAATCGAGAACAGTTCCTCTTCGCCTCTGACTAGATTTTCGTCTACCCGATTTTAATATTTCACATTGTGGTCACTTCTTTAGTTTGTGAGACCTCTCAATATTTTGTTTTACCACTTATTGAACCAAACCATAATTTTTAGGTTTTGAAGCACAAATTACACCTTAAGTAGGTAAGTAATTTTACAATTTTAAGGCCTTTAAATTATTTTATGCTGTTATTTCTAAAATCTATTTCTGAATCTTAAAAATACCGCACCAGTGACAAATCCCGAGTTATTGTGAAAATCAAACAAAAGCCTTGCTGTAGATGTTATAGAAATAGTCGTGTCTCTCCAAAATTTATCATACTTTTTCAAATTATATTAAATTTAGTAAGACTATTAATTATACACAGTCTTACACAAATAAAATTGAGGATAACATTTAAAGGTTTCTTAGGAAATTAAAATAAAGAGTCAAAAGCCCCTTCCTGAAGATGACTGTTTAGTTCAGGATCTCTTTCTGTGATATTTTTATTGGATTCCTAAGACCCCAAAATCTGGTATACGTATGTGGTATATAATTATTGCATAAAAGAACCCTTGCTATTCACTTCCCAGCTTCTACTACTTGTTTTAAATCCTTTAACCTCTAATGTGTTATACATTGTCGAGGAATAGGTTGCCTCCCTAGACAATACGAATAAATATATATATATATATATATATATATATATATATATATATATATATATATATATATATATACATATATATATATATAATATATATATATACATATTTATATATATATAAAAAAACTCACAAGGTATCACGTGAGGGTAGCAAATGAATGCAATGTTCCTCAGGAAAAAATCAAATGATGTTTTCGAGTACTCTCGAACTTTATTAAGTTCCTTATCAAGGATAACTACAAGAAATAATATAATATTAGAGGTGTATATACAAAATAAAAGTATAAAAGACCGCGTCAAAAATAAGAAATCACTTATTAGGACGACGGAAGGGTAAAGGTAAAGATTCATATTAAGAATGACAGAAAGCAGGTAGTAAGGTCAAACTGAGAAGACGAAAGGGTAACATATTAAAAGAAATTGTGTAGGGGATTCGTCACTCCCCCCATCCCCCGTTCTCTCGTGGTAGAGTCACGAGGCGATTAGCGCAAGGACATTCGGCCCCAGGCACCGGCGGATCAAGCGCGTAACCGCAGCGCCGCACCACTCGGCGCTATGAAAGACCTAAAGGTTAAAATGAAAGATCTCCCCCAGGAGAGTGCGATTCAATTTCACCTCAAATAAGAAATTGGAGACGTGTTTCTCCTAAGCTCGAAAGCTAACGAGGAGCTGATGTAAGACTTCGTGAAAAAAACCGTTGGCATAAGAACGCTCCTGGGCCCGCCATCAAGCCTCCCCCCCTCTTAGCACTGCCCCAGTGGGGTGACAACTTATATATAACGAACACTGAGGAAAATCGCAGTAGTATACGTTAGTCTTTAGGTGACGAAGTCCCCGAATTAAGATCGGCTACCGAGACTGGGCAGGTAGATTAATTGGCTCGCCAGACCAAGAAGTACCCTGCAAGAGAGGCAGGGCTACCTACCTTAAGGGGCTAAAAAGCAGCTCATCCTCGAGTTAGGCCCTGGTTATCAAACCGAACGCTTACTTAACTTTGTTAAGTTCAACTTACTCTCGCCAGAGAGACTCTTCATATCCTGGTGCATCTTAAACACCAGGGGTATTCCTCGTCCTGGAGGAATTAAGAAAAGAAGAAGGAAAAGGCTTCCCCTCGAGCCCGTTGCTCCGTGGCCACACCGAACTCATAACTTAACTTGGTTGAGGAACCAAGTTCAACGTATTATCGTCAGAGAAACCCCCCTCCGTTATACTCGCCCTGAAGAAGACTGGAACTAAGAAGAAGCTCCTCCTGGAGCTAGTTCCTGATTACCAAACCGACCTTCAAGTTCAACTCGCCAGAGAAACCCTCCTTCGTTATCCTTGCCCTTGAAGAAAACCCTCCCTGAGTTTAGTCCTCTCCCATGAAGAATTAAGTAACGAAGGAGAAAAGCTCCCCCTCGAGCTCGTTACTCGGTGGTCACAACGCACTCCAAGTTAACTTGGTTTAGGAACCAAGTTCGACTTCCTCTCACCAGAGAGAACACGACTACCTTGGTGCCGCATATAGCACCGTAATTGTTCTCGTCCTTGAAGAACCCCCCCGGAATACCGTGTGGACCCCCTAGCTGCTACCCTCGCCAAAAGGACATCTTGATCCTGCCCACCTACATCTGGCCAGGCGGCACGCGTCGTGAGACAATAATATTCCTGGGGCATTTAAACTCCAATAGTGTCCGTAAGCCTAAATCTTATATATTGCTGTGTGTAGAGAAATTTACCAATTTTAGAGGGTCAAACTAATTTAATTTATTCTTTTTTATCATAATATTCCGAGTATTGCTGTGGTTAATGTTTAAATTTTGTGTATTCAATTGTTAGAATTAAAAATATAAGTTTCTTTTGGGAATTATTGTGCGTTTCTCTATATCCTTACGTGTTTCCAACGGCTCTATTCTTTAAGATATTAAGATATCAATATATTAGCACTCTTAGAACAAAAAGGGGGAATTCTACGACAAATTGAGATAGCCTAACGAGGGAGATTATAAGAAACGAGGAGCGAAAGAGTGGAAAAAAGAGTGTAAATAACAGAGCACTGACATAATTAAAACAAAATACAACAAAAGGGGTCCACATAACTAAAGATTGTATTAAAACTAAAGACAAAAGTGAGAACTAATTTCTTGACGTATTAGTTTTTTTAATTATAGCATCTATTTTATGTATATATGTATATATCTATTGGTTGGGAAGCAAGAGATAAAGGCCAAGAAAATATCTATATATACAGTTATATATACATATGTCAAACTTTGCTTTTTTCTCCAGAATAATGACTTTTATATGAAATTTATCTATTTCCTCTGGAAGGAAATGGCAAATTTGAACTTTCACTCACATAAAGTAGAGACAAAACATGATACAAAAGTAGCATTTATTTATTCTAGAACTACATAAGTGAGAGAATTAAAATATTAGAAATGAGTAGTTTTTCGTGATTTACGCTTATACTGTAAATTTCTTTCACTATTCAGCCCCCATATATATTCTCCCATCAGATTTTGATTATACGATCCTTGATAGCGGCGTTCAAAGTCCAGTAGATCCTGATGAAAGCGCTCGCCATAGTCCTCGGGGTACGTTCCCATGTTCTCTTTAAATTTATCAAGATGGACTTCAAGAATAAGGACTTTAAGTGACATCCTGCCACCCATCTTGCACTAGTTTTTCACCAAGTTCTCAATCAGCTAGCTCTACATAGTTCTCAGCTTTATGATTACCAAGGAAGCCTAGAACCACTGTGATAAAGCTGTCCCACGCTGCTTTTTCTGTCCTACTGAGCTTCTCCGGAAACTCTTTACACTAAATGATCTTTTTTATTTGTGGACCCACGAACACCCCGGCTTATTTTTACTATATGCTTCAAAATAATGTTATTTACCATAAATAGGCTAAATATCAATTTCAATCTCCGACTCACAGAATCAAAGGTTTTCGATTAAAATTGACTTTTTTATTTAATAGAGTCACAAACAATTGGGAAATAAAAGTTTTAACCCAAGGCCAAGATAAAAAGTGAAATTTTGTTACAGTGTTATTTTGCATCTAATGATTACCCTAAATCACTTCTTCAGAAACAATTTCTCTTATTTCCTAATATAAAAAATTCCATTTTGTCTCCATCAGACAGTTAATAAATTTAAGATCTTTAATTCCTTTCCATGCTATCGTTGACAATCCAAAGGAGTATAAAATAACTTGTTACAACTGTCAACAACTTCCTATTCTCAATTATTGCAATGTATTGTTCGCCAATAACAACTTAAAATTTGGATATATTTTTAAGTTCAAAGATCAACCAACCAGCAGTATACCATCCAAACTTTTCTACGGTTTGTTGCTTTTTGCACAGTAGTCTTCGTTCGACAATTAATATATAGGCAAAACAAGGTGCATGCTTTACTCCAGTTTTATTTAGCACATAGGTCCTTAAATTAGCAAACCTGACCTATACCATTAATTAATTACTTTCTTGCAGGGTCTGTCAGGATTTAAATTTGTCAATCAAATTGTAAATTCACACAAACAAACAAGATAGCTAAGGACAACCTGTTTTCCACCCACACCAAAAAGAAGAGAATCGAAATAGCAAAACTGCTCCCCCAATGGTTACTTGATGACTTACATGCTCTATTTCTGTGGAAGCCGTAGATAAGAGGATCACTGTTAAGGCCACCAAACACACACAGAAGAATGCTCGTGTTTGGGCACACAATTAAAATGAGAGCCCGTTTAAATATTGGATATCTTTTTCTTTCAAGAGGAAGTAAAGATCAATCAATGTCATGTTGATTTGGACATGTTGAAGAATAAATTTATACCCTGTTGTCTATCATCATAGGAAATGCTAGTGTAAACATTCACCAAAATGGAGCAACCTCAAACACAGCATAGAAGATAATAATAATAATAAATAAAGATTGGGGCAAGGCAAATTTTAAAGGGTGTTTTTAGTCAAATGAATGCTTACCTCCCATTGCACCAGATTTGAATCTCATGGACTTTGAACTATGGTCTATGGTCGTTTTTATTTTATTTTGGGTAACTTCACTGAAGACTACTTGCAGGGATATATTTGCCGAAAGTATATGGTAGGCTATTTTTAGGCTCATCAAAATTATGAAAAACAAACAAACAAAAACAACTAAAACAAATTACCAATGAAAAGAAGACAAAAACAAAGACAAAAGCCACACAACAACAACGAAGAAAATTACTAAAACATGCGGCAGTCGTCCGTCGGAATTCCGTTCCATGATCTGGCTGATTATGTACAGAAGAAACAACAAAGAAATGTAAATACAAAGGAGAACACGTGCCTTCTCAAAGAACTCGGCGAGTTCCTAACTACTTGTGCACGAATTCGTGCCGATTAAAAGGAAATGGTGGTAGAGAACACGATCGTCACGATAACGGTGCCGCTAACGTGAGCGAAGATCACCCAGACTGTGACATTAAAAGAGTTTCCTAGCCTTCAAATCAAAGGGCTTAGGGAATGACTGACGTCTTTTGGCGACACGGACACCTTCGAGATTGACTATGGATGCATAAAAGGCGTGGACGACTCCGGTCGACACCTGCCGACGCACACAAACGTATAATGCCTTATGTTCTGTGCAGAGCAAGTGATCGAACCCCGACATCAACCAATAGGCTCACAATAGGAAAATGATCTGTGGCATAGGCGCAAAGTAAGTTCTTCATGCTTGCTGCATAAAATGTACTACAGTGATAAACATTCTTTGCATTTGTCTTTACCTGATCTAGCTGTTTTTGCTCGCAATACAAGGCAGGCAGCTACTACTAATAGTGTGATATTTTCTAGTAACAGGTATAGTACTAACCAGTTTGCCAGGAGTTTTATTGTGGCTGCAACCCTGATGTGGAATGATGGCCTGCGTAGTGCTGTTGTGTTGTCTAATGATCTCCATAGATTTAAGTGGGGAGCTAACTCATTCTTATTATCTGCTGACATCATCTGAAGTTTGGTGTTTTTTTTCCTCATATTTAATATTTACTCTTCTTTGGGGTTTTTCGTATTTTTACCTACAGGCTGATCTCCCTCTTGTGCCCTTTGGGTTTATAGTATTTTGACGTTTCTATGGGGGTGGACAGCTCAAGATTTATAGAAAAAGAAAAGAAGAGCACCTTTCGTCAAGCTGATGTGTAAAATTCGCATATATCTTCAAGCTTCGAATGAACAAAGGCTCGGTAGAAAAAAGTAAGTAATACTATGAGCCTCCCGCCCTCCCTTCCCCAATTGGTGAACGTCACAGAACAAGAAACCCTAAGGCAGAAAACAAAACTCAGGAAAGTGTGCTAATTTACCACTTCCAGGCCATCTCCGTTTGAAACAATTCTTGGTCAGAATAGAGTAATAGATGGCGTTGGAAGTGCAAAAAAGTGTCTTTGCCAAACAAAAAAGAAGCAGACACCTGTAGACTTTTGAAAATTAAAAGATGTGGTTAAATGATGTTGGAGTCGAGGATCCAGAGCAGATAATGGAGATGCTAGAAGAGAAATTAAAATGTCGTCTACATAACGAGAACATTTTCGTGCAGCAGCGAGGTGAAAACGATAATTCTTAAAGGCGAAGAGTGTATCATCAATGACACTTTTCTGCTTGACACTGTCTCCTGCTTCATTTGGCCGGAGAGGGTTCCACAAGACAAAGGGAGCTTTAGACCATCTTGCAATAACTCAGATATTGATATTAAGATGTGTCCTTTTGCCCTAGTGGTGTGGAAGTTCTATTCCGATGCCGTATCACCATGAGGTATCATAAGCCTTCTCCAGATCGAAAAATATCGTAACCTTGTGCTATTTTTGAAAGAAAGCCGCGCAGATAGCATTTTCTAGCCAGGGCAGAGCAATTGATGTGAAGTGAAAGTAGCGTAGGCCACACTGTGCAGAAGATAGGTGGCCTCAACTGCATACAACAAAGCTAATATAACATTTACCAATTTCTCCATCAACTCACATAGGGAGGAGAGGATGTATAGTGAGCTTTCCCTAGTTTGCAAAAACTGAGCAGAGTAGTTATTAGCCTGAATTCTGAAAAATAGCATCATCTAAGATTTTTTTTAACATCTAACAAAAAGGCCAAGCCTCGCTGACATAGATGTCAAAGCATAGCATACAGGGCATCATAAGGATTGGAGTCTGTGTCCTGGAATGAATTAAAAAAGAAACGCAACTTACGCCTGCGGTGAAAACTTTTCGGAAATCTCCCCCAATTTTTAGAAATTAGATTAATGGAGGGTCGTAAAGTTTTTATTTGAATAACAATATGAATATAAGATAAAAGAATATAAATAGGTTATATATTCTATAAACAATCAAAAAGAAATTACAAAATTTCGGAAAACACGTAACATTAGAAAAATATGACGTAAGCAGTTGAATCTCATTAAATATTACAGCAATACCAAAATGATTCAGTAAGCGCAGTAGTGTGTCGAGAGGTCCTTACCAGAAAGTCCTCAAATGAACAGGAATAGAGACACTTTATTCATTTGGTCCAAGTTAGTTATATCATTCATATTTGCCCCACGGATTGGTTTAATTTTATCATTTTTGAATTGCATTATGTTGTCTAATCGTGTAATTTCTAAATTTCTTTAAAAATATTTAATTATTTCATTTTCTGTATGAAATCGAGCACCAATTCGAATGCCCCATCACATGCTTATACCGACCAATCAGCTGCTTTCTTAATCTCGATGGCAGCCAGATTATTTGTAAACGAGTCTTGTTTCCCGGCGCCAAGTCGAACAAGTGTGTTTAAAATGTGTAATAATATATTTGTATAACGTGTAATCTATTTACCGAAAACGTAAATGTTAATTCAATTTATTTTCTAATTAAAGTTTCACAAATTTGTATATATTATAAATGTGACCTTATTATTTGAAATCTTACAAACCCTATATTCTTAAAATCGTACTATTTCAAATCCTTCAATCACACAATCTCGAATTTAATTTTCCATCAATACCATATTGTATTTTATTTCTAAATTATTTGCAACTTATCATTTTCACTATTTAATATTTACACTATTAATTAATTGTTTCACTTTGCTTGGCTGTTTATACATATGTATATTCAAGTAAATATTATTTCTTTAACCAAATTTCTAGGCTATAGTATTTCTCAAACAATTTATATTCTCATACATTAAATAAATAAACCAGAGGATAATATTATTCATATATGTTTTTGAAATTGTTTTCAATAAATAAATTTATATTTTTATTATTTGTCTCTTCAATTTTACCTCATATTTTCTATCGGCCTAATAGTTATGATGTTATAGCAAAAACGAAATAATTTACGGGCTAACCTTGGGAGGACTTTGGTTATAATATCACTCGAAGGAGAATGTAAAACAACGTAAGGCTTTCAAATTTCGTTTGAATTGGCCGAATAGTTACAATGTTATTACCAAAAGTAACAAAATTGCAAAAGAGGAACAGACGTATCGGCCGAACGACCGACATAGTGTGATACATAGTGTGAAAGAGAATGTAAACAAAATAACAGTTTAAAATTTCGTGAGAATAGGCAGAATATTTATGATATTATTGCCAAAAACAAAGTTTAAATCAATATAAGGGTTTCAAATTTCGTTAGAATCTGCAGAATAGATATGATGTTATTGACAAAACAAAATAATTTCCTGGTTAACCTTGGGAGGACCTTGTCAATTATATCATTCGAAGGAAAATATCAAACAAAATAAGTGGTCATATTTCGTTAGAATGGAGCGAATAGTTATAATGTTATTGCCAAAAGGAAGAACTCCCTGGCTAAGTTGGGAGGACTTTAGGAATTTTATTATTCGAAAGAGTGTAAAAACAACATGGGTTTCAAATTTCGTTGGAATCGGCCGAATAGTTATCGTGTTATATCAAAAATAAAATAATTCCCGGGCAAATCTTGGGATGACTTTGGCAATTATATCATTTAAAATAGAATGTAAAACAACAACTTTGTTAGAATCGGCAGAATATTTACAATGTTACAGTATTACAAAAAAAAGCCAAACGGGGACTGACCGACCGTTATAGTGAGATGTAGAGTCGACCGCAACTAAACAAATGAGAGAACAAAAATTTCTCTTCTTACAATATTCAACGTGAACTTGCACATAATGCATACTTTTGGGGCCTCGTTGCCTTTTTTTCTCTTGTTATCGTTAATTTCACATGTGTAAATTGGTGTTTGTTCTTAAATCTGTATGCATCACATGTTCCAAATAGTTTCTTCTTTCCCTTATGTTTTTAATGGGCCTTTCTGGCTATTTAGACATAGGATTTTAAAAGGGTAAAAATTCTCGTTTAATTAACATATTTAATAAAATATTTTGCTGCTAAACCTGGCGCCCATTTTGGAACGAGTCGTTTGGGATCAGAAAGTATCTAATCGAGCGCCTCTACCATGCGTCGATTTATTTTCAATCAAAGGAAATCTTACTCATCCTTGGAATTTCATTTTCACTTTTCACATTTTTATATTTAATTCCTTACTAACTTTCTAATTACCAGGTAAGTATTTTTCCCCAATTTTATATTTTTTCTCAATGTTCCTTTTCCGATTTTTTTTCCTTATTTTGTGATATCCGTTAATAATGGCAGCCTCACATAATACCTCACACAACACAGATAGGGGCACGATGATGCCACAAACTGGTGCTTTTAAAACATTCACCATCACATCATCCTAAGCAAGCCTTTCTACCGCAATGTCATGATACAACGTTTCATTGGTAACGATCGTGCAGACATCACATTACGTGTATGATGGATGTTTGCGGTTGATAGTGGGAGAGATGGGGGGATGAGTGAGTTGAAGTAGGCTTTCCGAAAGGATTTTGGAAGGTCACCACGGGAGGATTTGAAGGAATTGCTTAATACCTTACCAATGGGCCATCGGGGTCCCATGTGTTTCCTGTAGTATTTAAAAGAGCTAACCAGAGCCAAAAGGTGATCAATATGAGCTATTTGATTCCTCGCTGACGGAAATATTCATGCGTGGGATACATGAACATATTAGGCCCTAATATTAATGGTTTCCCCCAACAATGTGATCAAGATGGCAAAGGCACCTGACAAATTATATAATAATCTATATGCGAACTAAGCAGCTCTTTCCTATATACCCTACAAAAAATATATAACGCCTTCTATTTCGCAGCTGTTTGAAGGGACGAAGTTTTCCCACGACCGGACGAAACGTAGCCAGTTTTCAGCCTATCCGCCGCCGGGTTTTACTACCGCGTTAGAGAAGATTGAAAATCAAATCAGGCAGCTGAAACTGAGCCAAGGGACACAACGAGAGCATACCAATGAGAAGCGATGGCGGAGCGAAAGGCGCCGTGTATACTCCTGAATATGAAACTAACGTGCGCATACTGGCACAATAGGTGAGGTGCCTCAATCATTTTCTCATTATTCTTCTACCTATCTTCAGACTCCTAAATTTTACCAATAAAAATCAAAGGTCCTGTTTTGGTACCATGCAAAATATGGTGGTAACGCTGTTTATTGTACACAGACTTGCCAACAATATAACTCACCCTATTATGATTCTCGATCAAATGCTCTTCTTAATTTCGTTGTAATCATCATGCTTATTCTAGTGTCACTTTTCTATCACCAACTAATTAGTGTTAGTACCTCAACAAATATGCTTACATCCATGCAGATATTTACAACAAGTTGCTCTTTCACCTAACAACAAACAATTTACTTTTGTCATTCTCAATTTAATGCTCCAAATACTTAAAAATCTTAAACTTATTTGAACTCAAAAGGAAAATGATAAAAAGTTTTATCCCACCTTACCTACTTTTCATTTCTCAGGTTGGTGCATATTCCTTGTTTTGAACCACTTTCCGATTTTTTTTAACTGGTTGACACTATTGCTGACGTGCTAAATGCAGTGTCATGCCGGCGTATTACACGGTTTAAGCTTGATTTCTCTTTGGTTTAATCCTTAAAGCACGAAATTCCAGGGATATAAGGAGATATGGAAGACTAACATTTTGCCCTAGGTAGATTGTCCAATATTGTGTCTGGATTTTCATTCCGCACATGACCTTTTGTTTGACTCTCAAAATTGTAATATTATAGAGCGTACAACGTCTCTCTCTCTGTTTTTTTTTCCCCTTTTAAAAGGTCTCTTTTCTGTCCGTTTTCCTCTTACCAAGGCGAAATTCCAGGGTCTATTGCAGGAGTTTCCTGGTCTTACCCTTCTACTTTCAAAGGATAGCCATATGAACCACAACGAGGTGCATCAGGTTGAGATCATCAGAACTCCTTTATTCTCCTGTTTGTCAGGATTAGATGAACATTTGTTACACCTTGGCCAGGTTTTCACTCGTTTGGGAGAGTATGGTGTCGTACTCAACAATTATAAGTCTTTCTGATGTCAACTCTCCCTTCTTGGACACCACATATCGCTTTACAGAATAAGTAATCTCGATGACAATTTGCTGTTATTCATGTTTGTGATTTTCATCACAAACAACTTCGTCGTTCTGTGGTCTAGTAAGTTTTTACCAGAAATTTATTCCTGACGTTTCTAGTATTATTCAACATTTCCACACTTTACTCCCTGCAAGCAAGAAAAACACTTCTGACATGGTCTTCCAAGGCGTGCCAAGCCTTTTCTCGTACGAACGAGGCTATGGCCTCCGTTGTTTCAGTGGCACATCCTTACCCTGGGTCACACCTAAGCGTTGCCTCGGATTCAGAAGCTATACCTGCAGTATCAACCCTGAAGCAGAAGGTTGGTAACTTTTGGCAACCACTTGCATTTTTTTCTAAATCTTTAACTCCTTTCCAACAGAGGTAGAGTGCCTTTCCGAGGGAATTGCTAGGTATGTATCCCGCACTCCGCCACTTCCGCCAATACTTGTCAGGGTGTGATTTTACTGTCTTCAATGACTATAAGCATTGGTTTAGGCATCTAACACTCAGAACACGTCTTCCTTGCATACTGTAGTCGATTCTCGTTACCCCAACTTCATCCAGCTGTTTCCAGTGAAATTCACCTTGTTCTTGGTTCTAAACACGTCATACTAGACGCGCTCTCTCTTATTTCGGTGATCTCAGTCACTCAACTTTCTCATATTGCGCCTAACGAACTTGCAATGTTAGCGCTGTCACGCGAACAGGAACAATATACGCAAACACTGCGGCATTCTTCTCAACTCGTCTTTCGTAAGATCAAAACACAAGACACTCCGTCCAAGCGAATTCTGATTAATTTTTTTATTAGCTCAGTGACCTTCTGCCTTTTAGCTCCTGTTTGGGGTTTAGTAGTGGATTCTTATCGCAAAATTGTGACATCGAGCCTTGTCCTGTTGGCATATCAGGTTCTTGGTATTTCTTGAGAGGTCTCGGGAGAAAAGGAGTATGTATTCTCTCAGGATGGCTTGTGACTTTGCTGAATTCATGGTATCATCACAAATGGTTAGATGGCCAAGTCCTGTATTTGACAAGAATCTCCCTAACATTACAGAGCCACCAATGCGCTTTACTGTTGCAACTGTGCATTCTCGATTTCACTGCTCCCCTCCACTCCTGCGCACTCTAAGGTTTCTTAGGTTGGGAACGTACACTCTTTGTACCATAAGACACTTTTATACTGAAGCATGTTCCAGTTGCGGTGAACACATGCCCAATCCTGAAACATATGTTGAGTGTTAATTAAACGATTCTGGCGGGACTTATATAAATTTAGGCCTTGTTCAAGCATTTCATGATTTATTGATCAGAAGGATATCAGGATTTCATATATTTAAAAAAATATATAAGGCAGTTTGTGACTTTATTTGGCTTTCCAGATTTTTGGGACACATGCATACTTAGCGTAAAGAGGTCGGCGAAGGGTGCTCAGCATCTGGAGGAAAAATCCATTTGAGTTTCATGAAAGACAACACAACGTGCAATGAATGCTGTTGTTGCTGCATCCTGACATAAGAATGCGGAGAGAGCAGTCACGGAGAACCCACCACAGACTCGGTGTCCGAGATTGTCGTCGCGTTCTCGTGAATAATGTAAAGTTGTTAGAGCAAGAACTTGTAAACAAGACATTTTGAGTCACTTCTATACATCTGCAAGATTCCGTTAAGTGAAGACACGTTTGGCGGCGGGGAAGAGCATCGGGTGTAATTCGAAACATACCTTAATATATACATAGGTGTCGAAATTTGCCAACTGTTAAATCATTGGAGCAGCCATTATTTCACTTGTAGTTAGGCCCAAAGAGATGAAGTTGCCGGAAGAGAACTCAAAGGCCTCATCCAGCGATCTAACCTTGTCGACTGTAATATAAATTAGTCTATTCATGAAATGAAGACTACAGCGCTCACTCCAAACACTTCCCATGAGGTTCATTAGGCATTAGAGGAGAAGTAAATGGTATTTGAATGGTAAGATGGCCATTACAATGAAGGCATCAACTAGCTTGCACCCACTTTTTTAAGCTCCCATTTGCGAATGCGTAATAAGTCATAAGACGTCGTAATTGATTTAAATCCTAATACCTGTGGTTTATTAATAATAATAAATAAAACTCTAAATCCTCCCTCCCCCCAAACCCACACCAATAAAACTCAAAGAAATTCGACTAAAATGTAGGAGCCAACTTTCACAAAAAAAGGTCAAATAGTCCACAAGTCTGTGTGCACAAAACCCTCCCAACTACAAGAGATAAGCGCTAACCTCCATGCTCGTCTCGATAACGGATCAGTTAACGTGCACGAACAAAAATATGCACAACAGTTGAGGAGAAAAAGCGTTTATCACAGTAAGGTACAGGCGAGCCATCTATCAAATGGACCTGTGAGAAAGAGCGAAACGCTGGTCTGGCCTCCCAGTCCTCGCCGACTCTTTTGGGCCCTCATCTGCGCGCTCATTTCACGCAATTCCAAAATGATCAGGAATCCAGCAAATGATAATATCAACATTACCCGGCACGCAGCAACCATGACGTCGCGGATCCGCAAACTGGTAGTGGTGTCGATAAAGTTCGAATTCTAGTTTCAAAACAGAGCAGAACGCATTCTTTTTAATTCAAGCGTTGTCTTACAACCACTAGACGGGAAAACATACGCAGTGCTTAGTATTGCCCTGCTGCCGTCAAGCAGAGTGAATTCGGTCTAGAAGCTGAACATCTCCCAGGAATTAGAGTCATCTGTAAACAATGACTTGGATCCAGCTTGTCACGAAGTGTGCTATCAAAACGTCAAACGCAATACACCCACCGCCTTAAAGAGTTAAAAGCAGAAAGGTGACAAAAAATGTTCAAATCAGGTACAATATTATAGTCTGGTATTTCAGTCAGAGCCAGAGCCGCCAACGGCCAGAGAGCTGCGACGAGATCTCGAAGGAGTTTCATCGCAGAAACCGAAGTGCTAAGGCCCTGACTGACCTGTCTCCGCAGCATAGGCACCGTCAGGATAGTTCGTGGATGCAGTTAAAACTGTTGGCGACTGAAGGTAACGCCGGAATCGCGCGTAATAAGCGCAATTGGATTGTGTATGTTTCAGAACGAGTGATATATCACCAACATCGTCATGTAGGCTGTAAATGGGGTAAGTGTGCATAGGCCCGGTCGCCAAGTCGAGACCGTTCTGCTGGATCGAGTCCACCTTTCTAAATACATGCTCGACTGTGAATGCGTAAAATTCCCATCCGCAACCAATCTTCAAACAAAAAAAAGAAGCAGTAGAAAAGTAAGACAGTAGTAAACTTTTAGCACTCAATTTCTGATAGTCATGGAACGAAGACTGTCCATCACCTCTTTAAAAGAGGCCCTAAGTGCTCGAATAGTAGCCACTAGTTTAGGCGTCAGTCGTAGCCAATACCATTGAAAGTATGTGAATTTAGCACTTCCAATCTAACCCTGTTATAGAACAAGTCAGGGTAGAGGGTTAGTCTTGTATGGTGGACAAATTCTACCACTTTAGTCTAGGCAAAGGAAAACCGACATCTTTGCGCTTCGGCTTGGCGAAAGATGCCCTTCTAGAGATGGCATTTGGGATTTATTATAAGAGATCGAAAGCTTGTCCACGTATAACATAGCAAGAATATCTTCGTTGTGCTCTCTTCCTGCCCCAATGACCCCTAGATGACTCCTCCAACCCGTACGCTAAATAAATCGAAGATCTCGCATAAATTTAGAAATAAAAATTAGGAGGCGTCCCCTTGCCCTTATCGAGTGGAGAGTTTACATGATACTGCATCGGTATCATGGGCCTTGTTCAGATCGAAAACACCGGGGCGTAATGCTTCCTATAAAAAAACCCTCCCAGACAGAATTTTTTTAGTCTTAGTAGAGCATCCGAAGTGAAGTAGAACTTGGAGAAGCTGCACTATCTAAGATACAGTGGCATCCTGTGCAAAAAAAAAGAATATCCAAACATTTAACAATATCTTCATCAACTAGCACCTGCAAAAGGTTACAGTGATTATACAGAAACCAGCTAGGACTGATCTCTCATAGGCTGGGGGAAAACGAGCACAGGGATCTTAGAGTTGAATCATTTGTCAAAATACAACATATATTGAACAAATCTAACAGAAAAGACATGACTTGCTCACCTACGAGTCATCGTCCGGAACATGAATGGTGTCCGTGCAAGAAGCAAGAGCAAGACGCAACTTCCTCAATGTATACGTATGGTTGAAGGATTCTCCGCGTGTGTAGGTAAATTACCAGTCTCGGGCAGTCAGCGTGATGACTACCATAGAGATCATCGACCCCGTCCCACCCAAAATCAGGAAGTGCTTCCTGAGAACACATGAATAGTTCAACTTGGGAAAATGAAGTGGTTATCTAATAGTGATGCGTAATCTCCCCCGCAATTACCTGGCTACTAGAATTGATCAATTAGTTTCACGGGTCAAATGTCTCGTCATCCACTCAGAACTGATCAGTAGTTTCCTGGGTAGAAGTAGCAGTTCAGGTGTAACTGCACTTTCACTGCCTGAAAGGAGGTATTTATAGCAAATAGAAGAACGAAGACAAAATGCTGGGTGTAAATCGCTCATCTACCTGCCCTACCCGTATCTCGTGGTAGTTAGGTTGCAAAACACATTCCTCGGAAGAGTGGGCAGCGGGCACGCGCCCAGCATGGTTTACTGCCTAAAAATAGCTAATGGGGAACGGGAAGAGACGAGCTTCTATAGCTCTTCTGGATGGCCCTGAATCTCGTGCAATTCCATTGAAGAAATAAGCTCTCCTAGCTTATGAGATGCGTCAATATCGATACGCTTTAGCCCTTAACCACAAAGATGGAAATCTTGTCACAAAAACACAAAAGTGGGGTGTAGCATGCCCCATTTTGGGATTAAGAAAAAAACCACTTGGGTTAAAAAAATTTATTTCTGAAAAAATCATCGAAAAGTTTAATCCTTCCTCATTCTTTTAATGATTAAACATCCTTGAATAACTGAATTTTTTCTGGTACTAAACATTAATAAATCATAAATATTGAAAATTTATTTTTTCCTGACAAATCGAAAATAAAAATTTCCCATGAATGAAATTTCGATAATAAACAAACAGGCTTCCTGTCATGGCGAGGTGAGTACTCTCGCCTTTTTCTCACCAGCCCTCAGCTCTCTGGCACCACATCTCACTGAAATAAAGATTGACAAAAAAGGGTCAAGATTTAACACAGAAAAATTACACTACTCTAACTTTATGTTATGTTATCAGTCATTACTCTATGAATACGTCCTAACTGATGCTTAGAGTGTGTATTACAGATGTATGATAATATAATATATATATATATATATATATATATATATATATATATATATATATATATAAAATATATATATATATATAATATATATATATAATATATATAATAATAATATCATATAATATAATATCATATCACATGTGTGTGTACTTACCACCTCCTCAAGACACTTGGTACATGTAGGATAGAAGTGGGACTGGCACACAGGTCGTTGGCATTTCACGCATCTGACAAGTGTCTTCCGGTCTCTGGAGCGGGGGCACTCAGCACACCGTACCTAAGGATACTTGCAGTTAGCAAGTACTTGGTCAGGTGGGTACTGTGTGTTAGCAGCTGATGAGAGATCACAGACAGTAGATATCAGTGTTTTTAGTGGCAATCGACAGCCTCTTCTGAGCCCATGGCTGAATAAATTTTCTTGCAAGGTCTAGCATGAAGCGAGGGCGTTTTGGAGGTCTGATATCTCCTTTTTTTTCTAGATTTGACTCGTATACTACCATGGCATTGATAGGAGTGGCATTCAACATCCAGAAAAACATACAAAGGTGCCATATTCTAGTTCTCCGGTGGCAGGAGTACAATGCACACATTTCGTCGAAAGCGTCAACCCCACTTTTGGTGCTGTTATAATATTCTATTATCTCTGGCTTTCCTTCCTCATTTAGGGTTGGCTGGAAATGCATAGATGAGAGTTAGAGAAACAACTTCTTTTTACCTGTGGCTTTCCCTTCAGGCGCATATAATACCAGTGTCATGCCTTTTGTGAAGAGAAAGGCACTTGAAGCACAGTCTATATCGTATTTACTCTTTATCTGAGGTGGAAGTTCTCGCTTGTTTGCCTTTAGTGTTCCAACCAATGTCATGCCACAATTCTGCAGAAGATCAGTGACTAGAGCTACAGAATTGAATTAATTATCAGTGGTCACATTTCTGTTTGTGTGGTGGTATGGCTTTGAAAGTTCTTTCGTGAAATAATGTCTCAGTCCTACTCCAGCTGTGAGCCGTGTCTAATTCTTTCCTAGGTATCGCATGCATCCTAATAGATATTTGGTCTTGCAATCATTTATGAGGACCATCTTCATTCCATATTTGGCTGGCTTGCTGGGTATATACATTTTGAATGAGCATCTTCCACAAAATGCAACCAGCTGCGCATCAATACAGAGATCTTCATGGGGTATGTAGTGGGTTTGACACTTTTCCATAAATTGATCAAACAGTTTCCTGCAAGGTGCAAATTTGTCAGTCTCTTTTCTTGTCTCTCTTGTCTGTGTGTCGTCAAAGCGTAAACAGTTTATTAGAAATTCAAAACGGGCCTGCGACATGGCAGCACGGTACAATGGTGCATCTATGTCAGTAGACCACATGTCGCAGATTGAAATATGGCCATCCTTCTGTCATCCAGAAAAAATTAGCACTCCAATGAGTGCCCGAAGTTCCTCCGGTTTCAGACTTTTATGTGTTATTGTTTTCGTGGCGTATTTATTGGTTTCACTCTCAATCCTCTTATTTGTCCACTGACAGAATATATCCAAAAATAAAATCCTCCATGAACAAGTTAAAGCACTTCTCCGGGAAATCAAAATCTTGTGCTTCGGCACTTGGTCCGGGGTTACCAGTAACAATGTTCCTGGCTAGACGATGTTTGATATTGGACTGTGGGTGGGTTGACCATCTGAACCCACTCTTACTTTCCAGAGTAGTACTCTCAAATCTTACTAAAGATGGACCATCAACTTGAGCTCATTTCCGTTTTCTCCCACGTATCCTACCACCACTGGTTGCAGAGGAAGAAGGGATAGCATCAGAAGAGCTGGCTGTAGCGGTCGTGTCCACGTTGGAAGCAGCATCATTAGGTGCAGCTATAGGTGAAGGAGGAGAAGTTACATCAGCTGAGGTGGAAGGAATACTATCTATAAAGTTCCGAGGGTGTGGTCCAGCAACAGTGCATTTTTTTTTCTTTCGGGATGATATGCGAATTGTTTTGTTGCTGGTTTGTTTCTGCTTTTTCTTCTTCCCCGTCTCAATTTTAACATCCTCCGGCTCTTCATCTTGTTCACTACACGATGGGACATAACCCTTATCCTCATCACTATCATACAACACATCTATCTCCATTTGATCCTTCTCCTCCCCATCACTTACCGATACTTCAGCAACATCTTCGTTGAACTCTTCATTTTCATCCTGAGAATCCTCACCTAAGTTTGACAAGACAGCAGTCACGTTCACCATATGTGATACCTCCCCATCAGTTAAGAATTTCTTTGACATTTTCACTGTTTTTATTGTCCGAATTTTTTACCTGGAAAAATTTTAATATCCCTGTAAAACAATAAAGAAAATAAGAACTTATTCTTTGACACTTTCACTGTTTCTAAATATAATTTGCTTTTATTGTCTTTTTGTTTTATTTATAAATATGATTTATGTAAATATATCCTAGGACACTTTTTATTTGACACTTTTGCTGCTTTTATAGTACTTTCTTTTCTAATATATGTAATTTCTGTAAATAGAACCTGGAACACTTTTATTCATGCCTGCAAAGAAATAAAAATAATTAGAAAAGACAATAAAAATATAGTACAACAATACATAGCTTTCCCAAAACTGACCTAAAAACACATATTTGGGGTGGTATGCACCACCAACATATCATAAATTGGGGTACCATGCATCCCATTATCTCTCCAAAAACACATATTTGGGGTGGTATGCACCCCAAATAGATTTATACTAAAACACTTAAGTGGGGTGTACTGCACCAAAAACAAGAATAACAACAACAACAATAGGAGCACAGGACACTCACACACCTACCCTCCTAGGGCAGCCTCTAGAATAAACCAACAGTGACCGGTAAAGTGCTGGCAGCTACTATGGCAGAGTTGCCAATGTTTGTTTTTTTGTGGGGTGGACAGAACCCCATGTTTGTGTTTAAGGGTTAAGGAAGCAAAACTGCCAGCGCTGTGTGTCGACCAATGCGTTAGGGACTTATAGGAGGAGGTTAGGTTTGCTATGCGAGCGGGCCTCCTTTCTTTCGACGATCCACCCTCTCAGAGCCAAACTAACCAGCCTTGTGTTGGGGAATCAAAGCAACATCTCATTTGCTGCTGTCCTTCTTTTCGAGAGGCAACATTAGGAACCACGGATGTTGGTCTAACGACCACCTTCGGGGGGACGTGTCCAATGAGACTAACGACTCGATGGAAACGGTCACGCTAGAAGGAAGGGGAAGCCGTGCTATTAACCGAGGCTGGGTGTGAACAATTTGAGCTGTCAATTCTAAAAGGAAAGCGAAAGAAGGGTTAGGTAAACCCCGTAGAAGAGTTCCGATTGGGCAAGGATCGGCCCTCTTTCTAGGATCAGAGAATCTGGAGGAGAGGATGATTTTGTAAAATTAAGGCATAAGACATCACAGGCAGCGCTCTTCATCCTACAATCAGGTCATTAATTTTGCTGGATGAGAGGCAATCATCAGCCTTCACGGCTATGATTTCCTTCTCTAGTAGATAAGCACTACATTGTTTCGAAGAAGTAGAGTGGAGCCCACTACAAATAACTCATTTAACAATAAAAGAAATGGACTTATCTTGTACGGACTTGGAGCCACTTACACAAACTACGGGTTAACTCCACTTGGCAAGTTTACACGAGCACTTCAGATAGCCGAAGGAGTAGTAGCAGTAGCACCTTTTCGGCAATGGCACGAATACCTTCACCCGGAATCGATAGCAACCAATAAATACCGACTCAGAGGGCGTGTCTGGTCGAACATCACGAAGAATGTATGGGTGAATATGTAGGGGTGCGAAAATGCATCAGAAAAAAATTTCTTCCAACTCGATAATATAAATAGCCGATTAAATTACCAACTCAAAACTGACTAAAGCCGTGGCGTGAGGCTACTGTGTTTGCGTTTAAATCGAATGGTACTGCGTTCGAAACTCAACAGTCCAAAAACCTTTTACGAAGAAATCTCAAGAAGAAAACTGAAGTCAAATAAAACGGAAGAAAACGCTTAGGGGACGAACTCATTAAGAAAGAACAAGAAATCACGCCATGATAATTGGACGAAAATGAAGATACATCAAGAAAGAAAAACGAAGATTAAGAACCAATCCAGCAAACAAGAATCCGGAAGTCAAAATAAATGGAAGACAAATGTTTGAAGGGCTAACTTAAAGAAATAAGGAATTTCAGTCAAGAAGAAGTAGAAAGATTCGAATCAAAAAAGAGAAAATCAAGGATAATATGGATAAATAAATAAAGTTATAATAAAGAGCCCCCCAACCATAACTGGTGACCCTCAAACTGCAAACAATCTTCTGATCTTCGTTACAACTGCACCTACTCTTGTTACTAGAGATTTGAGAAAAAGTGCTGCTGGGGACTTCGGAGACCCGGGAAGGAGAAGCCATTACTCAATGATTAGAGACAAGACTTCGTTCGCTCTCTTCAATCCCACTGAATTAGCTCCACTTATCCCGCAGACTTGGAGGTCGTAGAAGGGAGAGCTACTACTCCTCGATTAAGAAATCCAAGACTAGTCTCTCCCCAATCCTCAAATTCACTCCGCTTTCTAGAAAGGGACCTGTGTAGGGGTGCGAAAATGTATCAGAGAAAAATTCCTTACAACACGATAATATATAGCCGATAAAATTACCAATTCAGAACGGACTAAAGCCGTGGCGTGAGGCTAGAGTGTTTGTGTTTAAATCCAATGGTACCACGTTTGAAGCTCAACATTCCCAAAACTTTTTACGAAGAAATCTTAAGAAGAAAACGGAAGTCAAGGAAAACGCTTGAAGGACCAACTCAACTAGAATCAAGAAGGACCAAGAAATCATCAACTCAAGATAATTGAAAGAAATATGAAAAAAGATCAAGAAAGAAAAACGAAGATTAAAAACCATTCCAGCGAACAAGAATACCTAAGTCAAGATAAATGGAAGAAATATGAAAAAGCATTAAGAAAGAAAACCCTTTTATTCTTCGAATTTCTTCGCAAAAAGTTTGGGGACTGTTGAGTTTCGAACGCGGTACCATTGGATTTAAACGCAAACACTCTAGCCTTACGCCAAGGCTTTAGTCCGTTTTGAGTTGGTAATTTAATCGGCTATTTATATTATCGAGTTGAAAGGAATTTTTCTTATCACAAGTTCGACCTTGACCGCCCCGTGATGGGTTAGCTCTAAGGTGCTGTCTTCTAAGGAGTAGCCCTGTAAGGGCCAAGCCAATTTGCTTTCCTCACCACCACCCTGACTCCTGACGGGATTCTGTTTTTTTTGACACCCTGCATTCTTACACTGCTTCCTTACTTCCTCTACAACCTCAATCACAACTTTCTCTGGCGGCCTCTAATCTCACATGGTAGACAATAACCAGCTTTCTATCACCCAACCATCCATGATTGGGGTTGACGGAAGAGTGCTCCCTCACCCCCGAGCTCCGGTTTAGGGTGGTGGGTTTTTAACAACCTGCTTCACCTCACAGACAGCTCACAAACACTTTCTCTTTCCTTTCAGGGTCAATCAATTTTACGCCCATCGCAAGGTGGATCCGTGATGCCGAAAGGTTGCATGGCCAGTAGGGGGGCGGTTGGAAGTGGTCACAAATGGTGGTGGCTTGATTTATCTGCCCTGGTATTCATCCACACAGAGTGGGCTACTGCGTGGGGTTATTAGAGTTTGTGCTTTGTGCAAATAATAGGGAACTATGTGCAATGATGTAGCGCCTCTAAACTCCCCAGTACCTCCCCCTCTGACATCGTCGGAGGCGCTCTCGTTTACCCCTCTTTTAGGCATAGACATATACGACTGCCAATGGAGCACGCCAGTTGCCCATACTTGACTGCTCCCGGTGGAAGTTGCTCGAGAGAGCCAACACCAGTAAGGGGGCAAGATATGATAGGGCCCGTCGGCCCGTACCCTGTAAGGTTCTGTTGGCGTGCATTATTGACTTTACATGCTCCTCTCTCTTTCCCGACTCATGCCGGTTTCTTGGACCCAGACGGGACAAAAGATACCTAAAAAGGAATCGGTGAATTCTTGCGGGGTATGGCACATGGAAACCCCCTTAAGATCGAGATGGTCCTTAATGTGATCCTGCCCCAGAGGGTAGGATCTTCTTTAGGGTCGATCCTAGAATTAGTGTCAAACACAGAACCCGAGTCGGCCCCTGTACAAGCTTCACCTCAGAAGGCTCGGGCTTCGTAGGAATCACAAGTAGATGGGGGACATCCTCCCCTTGCTGGTGCTCTTTTAACCACTACGAGCTTCTCCATTTCAAAGAACAATCTTTCTGAGGCCGTTCCTTCTGGCCTACGGGCTACTTCTGGTGGAGAAGAAAAGCGGGTTCATTCCTCACTAAAAATACTAATGGCTCCTCTCGCTCCGAAGGAGCAACGAAGAGGGACGGGACCTCTGCCTTTTCGGTAAGTGACCAAGCCAAGATTGGCTCGTACGGCCCCGTTGCTCCCACAGTTCGGGTATCCTAGATAAATACAAAAATTGCAAGTGCGCTAGGCGGTCCCTTGATTACGTCAGAGGCTCCAATTCAGAGAATACCTGGCATTTTCTAACCTGGTATCTTCAAACCTTTTCTGATTATTTGCTCAACTAATGGCAAAATGTTGGCCAAAGATAACATGATTCATCAGAGGAGAGCCCTAGCTAGCGTAATTGATAGAGAGCCGAATTTGACCCGTTTCTCGGACGAGAGCCTTCTGTCAAATGCGCCAAATCCTTCTGAGGTGGCAGTGATTGGAACCCTTCGTACACTTGATGGCACGCCGGTGAGTGTAACGCCGCACTCTACTATGAAATTCGTTAAAGCAGTTGTTTATTTGAAGGAAATCGTGGACTACTTCATATATGACATACCCTTAGAGCTGGCCGACCATGGGTCAGTAAAGGTTAAAAGTGTGATCAGAAAAGAGGGAGAACTCTCGCTCATGTTCAAATGTGACATGCTCCCTGAGTCGGTGCGTGCCGGTCGGTATCGCTACTACGTGAAGGCATTCGTGCAACTGCAGCGGAGGTGCTACTACTGGAAATGTTTCTGCTATATGAATCCATTCTATCAACGTGCAAAGTCGAGGTTACCCTAAATTCGTGTAAGTTCCTCCAAGGACGCACACGATAAGTTCAAATCTTGTGTGGTTAAGTGTGTCAATTAGGGAGAGCCACACACCGCTTCCTCGAAGCAATGTTGTGGGTGTCTCATTGTGAAAGAAATCCTAGCCGTTTAGGCCAAAGATAGTCTCTAATTTTGCAAGCATAAGGACTTCTTCCTGGTACACCCGGCGCTTCCTGGGACATCATATTCATCAATCTGACAATAGAGCCCATGCAGGCCTACGAGGACGGTCATGTACGCGCCCATCATGAAGAATTCTGTGGGTGCTACCCACATCTGGCTTACTCCTGGTACAGCTGGCGTCACAAAGTGTTCACACTCAGCCTTGTCAAAGAATATACCCTCCGCCCTTCCTCCAGTGTGACCATTTCTCGTAACGCCTAACGGCCACGCTCCTTCACCAACTCGTTAGACTCGAAGGAGTCAAAACTTCTGGAGTTAGTGTTGAGTACATCTTCCTGGGTTTCTAAAGCTGTCCCTCGAAAGTGGGATAGTACTAAAGCAGCTTTGGCTCCTATGCCCACACCGACTGTTAGTCTGGGTGACTCCAAGGCCGTGAATCCTCCAAAGGAGGGAGACACGCCTCCGAAGCCACCCCACCTGTTTAAGGTTTGAGGCGGATAGAAGAAAAGAATTGCATGGCGAGCTCATTCTCTCCCGATACTTCCTCGAAGTTGACAGAGCCTTCAGCGCATTGACGACCAACAGCGCCAGGATTTATACATCCAGAAAGCATATGGCCATTGCCTTGAGGGTCTTCTATTTGAAGAAGGCCCCCCGCATCTCCCGTGATTTAAGCCTGGAGAGCATATTCCTTCAAAGGAATTGCCGCGGACTCAGGTCTAACTAAAAGGAGCTATGAAGGCTCGCTCCAGTTTTCTGTAGGAGACCATGCTGGGCGTGTGCTTCCTGACCACCATCCCGAGGGAAAAGGGTTTTGCAACCCCACTAACAAGGGATGGGTGCCGGGCAGGATGATGCGTCATTTACATCTGGCATAATGTCTCCGTCTTTCTCTTCGCTTTAATTACGTCTTCACAGGCAGTGTGGTGTCTAGTTGCACCTGGATAGGAGGTATACTGTTATTTCTTCGTACATTCCTCCGTCAGCCGACTTCGACGCGGGGTCTTGCGCCGCATCGTGGTACGGTTTCCCAGGCCCTATCTATTGCTTGGGGATCTAAACTGTAGACAACCCCTCCCGGGAGATTACTCGATCACTCCTAGGAGTCAGGACCTTGCTGACTTGATTGACGAACTTGAGATAGATGTCCTATATGTGGATGAGTTTACGCATCACTGCCAGAGAAACGCTTCATTTTCTTCTCTTGATCTATCTATGTGCTATCCGTATGCATAGCCATATTTCTGTTTGGATGTTGTCTATTTCCATGGTATTGACCACTTCTCCAATTATTTATGATTTTCTGGAGCACCGTCGATTAAAAGGCCATCCTGCTAATGCTTAGACTATGATTTAAGTAAATGACAGATTTCTCTTTCCCAATCGGTGAAGTTAAGTCGGTGCAAGAGTTCTAGCCCAGCAACATCATCTCCGTGGGTTAAAGTACGATTTTTATAAAACCTGTACGTTTTAAAACCTGACTGCGTCGTTGGTAGTCAATCAATTGTGAGACTGCAGTAAGGCAGAAACGTTTTGCCTATATGCACTATAAACGCCGTGCGAACGATTTCACTGTCATTGAATTTCATCGAGCTTGGACTGGGTTCTAGCATTTTTCGAAACACGCTCACAGTTCTTCTTGGCGGGCATACGTTTCTTCACATAATGAGAAAAGCACTATAGCAGAGGTGTGGAACCAAGTCAAAAAGTTTCGGGGCAAGTTTTCACAGGAACCCCGTCGCATTCTCCAGTAGAATATGACCGCAATCTCGGACCCGTAACTTTGGTGGGGTCTTCAGTGAGAGTGTTCTCCAGAGTCTATAGCCGGGATGCTTCTCCAACAGTATTCAATGCGTGTCGTGATCGCAAAAGGCCGCCATTTGCACTTTGCTTCCAGAGGTGGAGAACCTTTAAACGACAGGATTGCATTGAGTGAGTTCGGTTCCGGTCTTGTTTCGTACGCGGACACCGCCCATGGTCCAGTGGATGTACCATATGCCAACTTCAACACCTGTGGGATTGAGGCGTGGCCTTTCTGTTAGGTTTGTTCAGCACGATTTGGGTATAGGGTATCATTCCTGAATCCTCGAGAATCGATACTGTGCTCCCTCTTCGCACATCCGGGAGAGGTCACTCTACCCAGGTCTGTTTCTGCCCAATCTCTCTAACCTCCTTCCGGTGCAAGTTGATGGATAAATTAGTAAATGTTAGATTAGTTTTTATCTGCACAGCGTATGCCACCTTTCTCTGCATAGTGCGGCTTCCCACTGTAAAATGCCATCTGAGAGGCCTTACTTCGTAGCCAGGACTTCGCCATGGTCTATTTCTATCTGCAGAAGTTTTTTGATACCGCATGGCAATACGATGTCATCGAGACTCTTTACACGATGGGTTTGACTCCGAATCTTTATATCTGAATTTTTGAGAAAGAGTTGATACTCCTACTGAATGAGTGAACACTCTCCGGCCAAATGTAGCAGGAAGAGGGTGACCCGCAGGGAATTGTCCTCAATGTCACATTATTTGCCCTGATCATCACAAGCCTCATAGCGGAGCTGCTAGACGATATTCTCGCTACGCTCTACGTGGACGACCTCTCGATATTTTTTGGTGCGGCCCAGATACCAACTGTGGAGCATTGAGTCAAACAGGCATTGAACCGCATCTCTCTCTAAGCCGAAGCGAACAGGCTTCAAATTTTCTTGGCCGAGACTAAGTTAGTGCAGTTCTGCCACCATCTACGGCTTTACCCTGACCCAGACCTTTTATAAATAGGGTTAGCCTGAAAGTGGTAGACTCACACCGTTTTCTTGGTCTTGTATTTGACCGATGCCACAAATGGGAGGCTCATATTGCTAACTTTAAGATCTCCTGTACCCGCGCCATGGATATTCTTCGTTCCCTGACATTCTGCGCCTTGGGCGCTGATAGAGCTACAGCCTTACTTCTTTATCGATCTTCTGTTCGATAAATCTCGATTACAGATGCAAAATTTATGCATCTGCAACCGAGGGTATATTGCGTATAGTCGCTAACAGCTCTCCTTGCATCCATATCTGATCACGACGATGCCCATGCCGCCGCAAGACGCCAGGCATTCAATAATCTTTTTGGTTTTAGGGGTAGAAAACTTCATCGAGAGCTCATTGTAGCTCTCGGGCTGGTGGGGCCCCTTGTTCTGCCAAGAGCGCCTCTGCTCCCACAGCTTCAACAGCTGCGTGAATATTGAATTCGGCCTCTTTAGATCACTAACCGTTTCACGCTGGAACCGTGACAGTGTTGTATACGGATGGATCCAAGTACCAAGAGTGGTTCGGCTTCTGTGCCATATCACATCTGTTTGAAGTTGGCAGAGGTCTGCCAGGCACTGCGCCTGTCTTTGCGGTCGAGCTTGTGGCAATTCACCGCTCGGTATGGGAGATATTGCACAGTGCCTGGTTTGGAGACCGTATTGTCATTTATAGCGACACACAAAGCGTCCCGAGTGCACTCTGCGCATTAGAATCTCCGCATAAACTGGTTCGTGATATCCGTGACACCACGGTTTTAGGGAACCGGGTGGATCTCGAGATATTCTTCTGCTGGGTTCCTAAAAATGTAGGAATTGCGAGTAATGAGCGCACTAATGAAGGTGCCAAAGACTCCGCTATGACTAGATTACAAGAAAAGTGGTTCGCTCTTCTTCAATCCGATTACATGACACGAATAAGGGAATCCTCCCGGGAGGCTTGACACAGAAGATAGGAGACAGTCGAAGGGAACTTAAACTTATGTGTTATTGCGCCACGATTGTTTCCATCGACCTATCCCCAATCCCGTAACGTGTTTGTCTCGTCTCCGAATTCAAAACACTCGCGAGACGTACCCTTATTTGATGGATTTGTCGCCTGCACCTTATTGCAACGACCGCCTTGTCCTCCAGAATGTTTGGCACATTCTTCTTGAATGTCACAGTCTGGGTGACGTTCGCACACGTTACCTGTTACGGCACCGAGTCGAGTGGAATTGATACCGCTTTTCTCTTGTACTCTGGACTGGTTCGTACACACAGACCTGCGGACTAAACGACTTTTTGAGAGAGGCTGGCCCCTTCACTTTATTTGACCTTATTTCGAGGTTGCATGTTCCTGACTCCTGGGGAGGAAGGCCTTCTTCCCCGACGCCAAAACGCGCTTCCTTCCTGTTGCCTTTTTGTTTTCTCTTGATTTTCTTTTTTTAACCTTTATTCATTGTTGTTATCTGTTATTTCTGTAATCTGTTATTTTTTAATCTAGCCTAGTAGTAGGCTATGATGCGAGTACGGCGACCTTTGCCCTAGTAGGCAGTTGCTAGTTGAGCTCTAAAGAAAAATAATCTATGTAGTCTTCCACGAGTTTCCTCGCAAAAACAACTCATTTCACGAAGATCGTGATCGAATCCCGCGTCCCACTCAATGAAGTCCATATCAAGCACAATGGATTATCCGAGTCTATCATCAGGCAGTTAGGGGTAGAGCGCATTACAAAGCTGTACAGAGTCTTTAGAACCAAGCTCCTGTTTACATCATATTTTGGGGGGTAGGTAGTAGGAAGTGACATGTTATGATTATTTCATTAATCATTTTTAATAATAATAATAAACAGTAACGGTTTTTTAATGCTTATAATTCATTGCTTTCAATGTCCTTGTGGAAGTAAATTGTTCTTTTGCAGGAGGTTGGGGGTGTGGGTTCACTTCAATTTAAAGAGAAGTACTAAGGAGAGTGTATCTCGAGGGGAGTTTGTGAAAAGAGATCTACCTGTCAAGAAAATGGTGACAATGTGGGAAGGGAAAATATGCGGGAGAAACATAGAGGCGCCGATCCTCCAGCAAGCATTGAGATCTTAGAGATGGCAAATTGTGGTTGCTGGGGTTGGAAGGGCATGCAATCCTTGAGATAGAGGCCGCAGCAACGTTGCTCACATTACCCCTGACCTCCCCTCCCGGGAGTGCAAAGGAAGAGAAATATGTAGGCAAGGAAAGGGTCAGGGGAATTCAGACATGACGAAACCCATCACCTCAACTGGAGCCAAGAGGGAATATACACCAGCCCCGCACTCTCCTCTGGGGCTCCTTCAAAGATGACTGGATTGAAGGGGGCAACTGACTAATTGCCCTCCCTCCCCCCCAAAAAAGAGAGCTGAGAAGACGCTTTAAATAAAATGGAAAAGTAAGGATAGAACTGAATTGTCTAGAAGCAATAAAGCCCAGGTAGACTCAGTCTAATTTAAGACTTCCAAGACGAATTCGGCTGGGAGGGTGCGCCACTCATCCAAGTACCAATATGCTTTTGGCAGGCAATATTTCAAAGTGATCTCCGTTTCCCACACGGCCATATGACCAGATGGAAATAACCGGGTTCAAGGTCATTACAGAGCTCGTTATGCGTCCGCAGCTCAGATTATCATTTGGAGATCGCTACATACTTTCATGACGAATTTGGGCTCAGTTCGCTGATGATGGCGCATCGGTTCTATGATTGATATCTGCCTTGATCTAAATTTACATAATTTGTACACACTATTTTCTTAGTTTAATTTACACGTTTTATTCATGGAGTTGGGCATTAGCACTGATATTATTCAAGCGCACGCGCTCTCTCTCTCTCTCTCTCTCGAAAGTAGAGGGATGGGTGACGCCCCCTTGTCGCGGGAAGAGAGCTTGTGTGTACCTTTGACCTTTCAAGCTATGTCGGTGGGGGTACCTCTCTTATGGGTACCCCTGGTAAGGCCTTCCTTGTCGATTTGGTCAGAAACGAGGTTCCAGACTAAGTGCGTCATTCCTTCATTTTTCTATTCTATCCTCCTTTTTCACCTTTATCCTATCTCTTCCACTTATTATACAAAGAAAAAAACCCAAAACCCTACTCCTATCATGTCACTCTTACCCTTTTTTCCCTCTATCTACATATAAGGACCTGGCAACTACCTCATGCGTCAGAAGAGAGGCTTTGGAACCTCTATAAACAACGCCAATCGACGCTCACTGGTTGCGAGAGACTATAGAACTAGAGGTGTCCTAGGTGTTGGGGCATGATGAATGGGATGGGGGTAGTGCCCCGTTAACCCCTTCTCTGGCGCGTAATTATAGACCATTCCCAGTGAGCGTTGACGGGTGCCTCTGGGAGCATCGGTCCGAGTTGCTCTAAAATATACATGCGCAACGTGCCCGAAGGATAAGTGGTGTGTGGATTTCTAGGAGGGTTTTTTTTTAAATGCCACCCGGGTAGTGTCTGCACCGCTTGCATCCTGAAGGGTAAGGTCCAAAAAGCAGTGGCGTATTGTAGGCAGATACAAGATCTCTATAGGGTTTCGGAGGAGAGAGCTCGAACACTTGAGATGAAAGTAGAGACCATGGAATCAGAGCACGCGCGCAAGCTTAGCCGTCTCGAGGATAGGGTCGCAGAATTTTCCGCAAGATTAGCGGCTTTGTCAACTCAAACTGATGGTGCTTCTGCCGCCGAGCCTTTAAATCAAAATGGCCACAATGCATCGGCAGTGCCGGGAGAGACGAGTGGCCAAGTGAAGAAGAAGAAGAAAAACAAGAAAAAGAAAAACAATTGTAATCGTTCACTTTCCCCGAATAAAGATGGTTCCGGCGTAGCCGTTGACGAAGGAGTAAGTCATGATGGCTTCACTCCTATCATAAGGGAAGCCCATAGACCGAGAGAGGTTTTGATACCGACGCCAGTCTCAACATCAAGTAGATTTTCTCCCCTGGATTTGGGCCGGGAGTCTCCAATCGTTATCGGAGGCTATCAAGTGAGGGGCCTGACGAATCGGCCAAACGGGATGCTCAAGGAAATGTGGCGCTTACGTAGCCTACCAGGTAAGAAGACGCGAGAAATCATAAAAGAAGTTAGAAAGATTAGACTAGGACAGCAATATACGCTGGTAGTGGCCCAAGCCAGTGGAAACGACCTGTTCCTATGGGGAGGCTCTGCAGGCTTTAGTGAGCGCATCATCGAAGATATCAGAAGTTTACCAGCCTCGTTGAAAGTAATAACATCAAAACCAATTGTCATTGGGATCATACCTAGACGCTCTAGGGGTGCCTTGGCCAACCAAAAGGTTCTGAGCATAAATTGGAGGCTAGGTGAAATCCTATCAGGAATGGGCGTATGTTTTATCAACCCTTTCGAAGAATTCTGCGGTCGGTCACGGCTGTTTAGTGAGGATGGCACTCACCTGTCTATCCGTGCAAGAGTTGTGCTGCGTTAGCTCATCCGCCACGGTTTATATTGGGTAAAAAAGTCCGATGTAGGGGGAAGGATGACTGAAACCAAAGTGTGAGAATCCCACGAAGTAGCACCCTCGGGAGCCGAGGTCGAGCACCAAGCACATAATCCTTCCGTCGATACAGAGGAAGGGGCGGAAGTGGGTGATGGTCAGCCGCCGAATCTAGCTTTGGAGGGGAGGACGCATGACAAACCGTCGTGAAACGGAGAAGTGGAGGGGGCAATAGGGTTAGAGGACGCCACCTAAGAGTTCTTCTACTAAATGCCCGCTCAATAAGGAACAAGTTCTGCGAGCTCAGAGAACTGATGTCGTCTGGGAAGCTTGACATAGTGGCCGTCACGGAGTCGTGGGTTCGTGCAGACACCAGGAACTTCATAGGTGAGTTTGGAAAACCCGGTTAAGCGACCTTCAATTAGGATCTCGCTGACCAGGAATTTGGTGGAGTTCTGGTGTATGTACAGGTCCATCTATCTCCCATCGAATGCAAAACTGTCCCAGAGCATGAGCTGGTAGGAGTCGACTTTAAGGTCGACAATAAAATTTACAGGTTCATAATGGCCTATCGACCTCCTCATATGACGGTAGAGGTTGATATAGACCTGTACCAAAAACTGTCCAGTCTCTTAGACGACTCCCCCTCGCTGCTGGTAGGGCACTTTAATTCCCGACTCAACTGTAGTGGCCAAACGGGCGACAGAGAGGCATCTCGGCTTGTAGACTTTACTGAAAGCAACTTTCTGACTCAGTGCGTAGGCGAGCCTACCCGAGGGGGCAACGTTCTAGATCTAGTATTTACCACTGAAGATGACCTCGTCTCGGACCTGTCAGGGGATGAATGCCTAGGTGGTAGTGACCATAATATAGCAAAGTTTGAGTACCTGCTCCCTGTACACAAGGTACTTATGAACGAGCACGTAAATTGGATCTCAGACGTGCAGACTTCGATGGGTTTTGGAGGGCACTTGGCCAGAGGCAACCAACTAACGAAGGTGGGACGAATTCCAAATGGAACGACTTCAAGAATCGTTTTCTGGAGAGTCAGGCCGAGTGTGTTCCCACGAAGGGTGGCAGACGAGTATTCAGCCTAGGTAGTTTTCTCAAGAAATCGCTAGTGCTATTAAAGCTAGAAAGACAGCGCACAGAGCATGGAAGAGGAACACTAGTGCACCATGAAGCCGATGTGACCCATAGTAAAACAATAAAGGCACTAGTGCGCACGGCTAAGCGTAACAAAGAAATTAGTGTAGCCTCTCTCTTTAAAGAGAACCCCAAGGAGTTCTTCGCGTACCTAAACAACCGGAAACCAGTACGCCAACGCATCGGATACCTGAGGGACGCGGACAGCGTTCTCCAGGATTCAGATGAGGAAATAGCTCGCATACTCAACGACTACTTCTCCTCGGTTTTCACAAGGGAACGAGCAGAGAGATTCCCTGACCGCGAATAGTGATAGATCGTAAGTTAGAATCACAAGAAGCAATAACTACAACTACCGAAGAGGCTATGTTAGTTAAATGCCTATAAATCTCCAGATCTTGACGGCTTCCTGCCAAGAATGCTGCGTGAGGTGAAAAATCAGGTGAGCCCTCATCTTTCTGAGATCTTAAACTCATCGCTCGACAGTGGCGAAGTACCTGCAGACTGGCATATGGCCAATGTCACCCCGATCCACAAAAAGGGGGACCGTAGCACCACGGGAAACTCCTGACCAATTAGTTTAACTTCAATCGTGGGCAAAGTACTGGGAGGCATCATAGGGGATAGGATAATGAATCATTTAGAGTCTCACGACCTGTTGTGACACACCCAGCATGGCTTCCCACGAAAGCGCTCGTGCCTCACGAACTTTCTTGAATTCTTCCATGGGATAATGAGTGAGTTTGACAGAAGTCGAGCGGTGAACATACTTTATTTGGATTTCCACAAGGCTTACGATAAAGTCCCCCACCGCCGACTGATGGCAAAATTACCTGTCCTGGGAATAAGAGAAAACGTCGCAAAATGGTTAGAAAGTTTGTTGTCGGACAGGCAACAGAGGGTTACCATCAGAGGCCACACCTCTCGGTGGTCGTCAGTAACGAGCGGAGTTCCTCAGGGTTCCGTGCTAGGCCCTCTATTATTCATCATCTACATCAACGATATAGATGAAGGACTGGTGAGTCGTCTAGCGAAATTTGCCGACGACACAAATCTTGGAGCTAACTTAGCGAAGCCCGAAAACATCGAGATGTTGAGTGGTGACCTACGCATGATCGGAGAGTGGTCGGGCAAGTGGCAGATGCCTTTCAATTTAGACAAGTTGAAGGTGATGCACATCGGGTATGCGAAACCCCAGTCAGGCTACGAGCTACAAGGTATGTGTCTTGAGTCTACTGATGTCGAGAAGGACATAGATGTGCTGATTAGCAGAGATGTCAAATTCTCGAAGCAGTGCTTACGGGTGGAGAAAAAGGCTCATCGCCTGTTGGGTTACATCAAAAGGCAATTCAGCTTTTAACAAAAGAGGTTGTTTTGCCTTTGTACAACTTGCTGGTGAGGCCGAACCTAGAGTATGCTGCTCAGTTCTGGTCTCCTTATTATCGAAAAGACATCGATCGTCTGGAAAAGGTGCAAGTCAGGGCCATCACTAAGGAACAAGTCATACCAAGAAAAACTGCAAGAGCTCGATCTCTATTCGTTAGAGATTCGAAGACTGCGCGGTCGTCTAATAGAGACTTTTAAAATCTTGAAATGATTTGAAAATGTCTACTCCACCAGGTTCTTTACCCTCAACCAGATTATGGGCCACAAGGACTTTGAGGTACTTCTTTTCCTTGTAACACATATACACACACTCACTCTCCCTCTCTCTCTCTCTTTCGAGTTCTTGAAAGGGAATCCTCTCTCCTCTGAACCCAAATGCGCGAGGGTGATCGTGATCGGTGATTCCTAAGCGCGGGATCTACAACCCTTTCTAGTGGCCACACTTCGCACCAGTGTGAAGGTAAGCTGCCTTCCAAGAAGGGGGAACGGAGAAATAAGAGTAGAGGCGGAGAAAGCTTAGATGTGTGAGAGCTACGTAGTTGTCTTGTGACATGCGGCAACGATCTCTACCTACGAGGAGGTAAAGTAGGCGCCAGCGGGAACATTCTGACTACGGTTATGGGAGCAGTTGGTGACTGTGGGCTGAAAACCCGCAGACGTGTCGTGTCGGGATACTCCCAAGACGAGATCCATCCCGCAATGATCACGCAAGGAAAGTCTCCATAAACCAACACCTGGGATATCTTTGTACGGCGGAAGGAGTCTTTTATGTAGACCCCTACCGCACCTCTTACAGAAGAAACGACCTGTACAAAAGGTACGGAGTGCATCTTTCCTTTAAAGGGAAAGCTGTACTCGTAAACATGATCCAGGATTTTGTGGAGCAGACCTAAAGAAGTGTCAGGCCCTGGGTAAAGGAGGACGTACGGCAGTACACTCGTGTTACTCCAAGAACGACCTTTTCAGAGGTCACAAAGAGATGAGTAACCCCTCTACAGAGAAATAAAGCGGGAAACGGAAAAGCGTAGGGAGTTTTGCAGTCGGGGACTCCCTCAAGGTTCTTCTGTTTAATGCGAGGTCTATCAGAAACAAGTTTCTTGAACATCGTGGCCTCGTAGCAACAGAAGAACCCGAGATGGTTGCCATAACATGGTCGTGGATAAAAACCTCAAGTCGAGATTTTGAAGGTGAATTCACGATTCTCGGTTACCAGCTCTTCCTGAGAGATCGGCCAGACAGAGAGGGTGGCGGTTTGATGTTGTATGTCAAAGATACTCTCAACTCGATGGATAACAACATCGTATCCGACCATGAACTACTAGGTGTTGACCTAGAGATAGGTCCTGCCAGATACAGGACCCTAGTGCTTTACAGACCCCCTGCCGAAATCTTAGAACAGGACAGGAGTCTGTACCAGGTGTTAGGCAAACTTTTAAAAGACAGTGTGTGTATCTTCATGCGGGATTTCAACACACATTAGACTGGGAACCTAGAGAACCCTGTGGCGAGAAGGAACTACTCCTGGAGTTCGCGAACAACGAGTTCCTGACTCAATGGGTGAGAAAACCAACGAGAAGAGAAAATATCCTCGACCTGGTATTCACCTCTGAGGATGACATCGTTGAGGACCTCTTTGTTAGCAAAGAGCTCGGTGGCAGTGAAAACCGACTAATTAGATTTGTAGTCAAAGTCCCCAAGACAGAGCCTTCAACTAGTAAATTGAGGAAACTTGATTTGAGAATTTTTTTTTATTATTTTATAGAGCCCACCAGGCAACTGCCCACTTGGGCATAAGTCGCCGAAAAACACGACAGCCTAGAACTAGGCTACTTTAAAATTAAAATATGAAAACATAACAATGATATAAATTGGAAAAACTTAATAATCAGGAAGCAATCTCCGGCAGCAGGGGCAGGTCCCCCTCAGTCTGGTGCAGGAGAGTGCAACCTACAAAGACAACAATAACAAACAAAAAACAAAAAAGAACCTTAAAAAGGGGAGAAGCCCGGCCTCTTCCCAAAAGTCCACAAGTCAATGTGCACGAATCCATCCCGAGTACAAGGGACAGGCGGTAGCGACCCATCCCATCTTGGTTTCGGGAAAGGTATCGTGCGCGAAGATTACCAAGACTGGGACATTCGACAAGAATGTGCCGAACTGTCTGGGGGACGACGCAGTCGTCGCAATAGGGCGCAGGCAAGCGCTCCATCAAATAGCGATGCGTCACACGAGTGTGTCCTTTTCGGAGACGACAGAAAGCAACCTGAAGCCTCCGTGGCATTGATGGATAGGTCCATGGGAACAGTGGCGGCGCAATGGCACGCCACTTCAAGTTTCCTTCGACCGTCTCCCATCTTCTTTGCCAAGCAGTCCGAAGAGCTGCCCGTATTCCTGCCATGTAGTCCGTTAGCGAGGAAAAGCGAAACGCTGGTCCGGTCGCAGAGTCCTCGCGGACTCTTTGACGCCCTCATCAGCGCGCTTATTCTCCGCAATTCCTAAATGTCCAGGAACCCAGCAGAAGATAATCTCGACATCTGCCCGGTTAGCAAAAACCCTGGCGTCACGGATATCGCGAACCAGGGGATGCAGAAATTCCAATGTCCCGAGAGCAGTCAGGAAGCTTTGTGAGTCGCTATAGATCACAATCCGGTCTCCAAACCGGGCACGTCGCGTAATCTCCCGTACCGAGTAGGGTATTGCTACCAGCTCGGCCGTGAAGACAGACGCAGCGCCTGGCAGAGCCCCGCTGACTTCAAACAGAGGGGATACGGCGTGGAAGCCGACCCCCTCTTGAGACTTGGAGCCATCCGTATACACTGGCACGGTTCCAGCGTGACACGAGGTGTGCTCCAAAAAGGTCGAACGCAATACTCAGGGCGCCGAACAAGCTTTGGGAGCAGAGGCGTATCCACAAATAGCCAAATTTGGTACGCTACAGGGTTGTGTCCTGAGCAGAACCAGGGTGCCACCGGCCCGAGAGCTATATCTAGCTCTCGAAGGAGTGTCCTGGCCCTAAACCCAAAGGGCTTCGGGTATGACTAGAGTCTCTCGGTGGTATAGGCACCGTCGAGATCAGCTGCGGATGCAGTGAAAGCTGTTTGAGACTGAGGAAGGCGCCGTGCACGCCTGTACAGGCGAGTGATGCACTGCACGCGGCGCAGAGCCAGTGGCATCTCCCCAGCATCGACCAGCAGGTTCTCAATGGGGGAAGTGCGGAAGGCACTGGTCGCAAGGTGGAGGCCGGTGATGTGGATCGAACCCACTTTCCGCAATAAACGATCAGCTGCGGATGCATAAAACTCGCATCCGTAGTCGAGCTTCGAGCGAACAAAGGATCGATAAAAAAGTAGAGCAGTAGCCCTATAAGCACCCCAAGTGCTGAACATCACAGGACGAAGAATATCCATGGCGCGGGTACAAGAGACCCTAAGGCTGCAAATATGAGACTCCCAGGTAAGGCGTCGGTCGAATACAAGACCAAGAAAACGGTGCGACTCAACTCCACCCAGGCGCCCCCCTTTAAGGAACAAATCTGGATCGGGGTGGAACCGTGGATGGCGGCAGAAGCGCAGCATCTTAGTCTTGGCCAAAGAAAACCGAAACCTGTGCGCTTCGGCATAGCAAGAGACGCGGTTCAATGCCTGTTGGAATCGACGCTGGAATAGGGAGTTCCGCCATGGCCGTGAGGCACTTGAAGATGACCCCCGTCGAGGACGCCCGTCAAACGTGACCAACGAGGACACTGTGGCTCGTGTGGAAAGGACGATCATCGAAAATGGATGGGTGAAGGTCGAAGAAATCGAGCGAGAACTTGGAATATCACATGGAATTGTTATCAACATCATCCACAACAATTTGGCTATGACCAAGGTCTCTGTCCGCTAGGTCCCTAGAAACCTCACGCCACATGATCGTCTTTAACGTCGTCAAAGTTCAGAGGAGCTGCAGCTCCTGTACAACCAAGACCCGGCTGCATTCGAGTCACGCATAGTGACAGGTGTTTAAACGTGGGTCCATCACTGGCATCCCGAAACCAAGCTAGAAAGCATGGCCTGGAAGCACAGGGGCTCTCCGACCCCCGTCAAGTTCCGGACCCAACCCTCAGCCGGGAAGAACATGGCCACCATCTTCTAGGATTCTGAGATAGTGTTAATGGTGGACTATGCGCCTCGTGGAAGGACAATTACAGGCCAATATTAGGCCGAGGAACTGGCTGGGTTGAAGTAGTGCATCCTTCAGAAGCGGTGCGGCCAGTATACACGCGGTGTCTTGCTCCTCCACGACAATACCCCTGTCCACAAGGCTAGAGTTGCTCAAGCTGTCCTGCGCGAAAGCGGATTCGAGGAGCTCAACTATTCCCACTACAGTCCAGATCTGGCCCCTAGCGACTACATTTTATCCTACCAGCTCAAAGTTGCACTGTGTGGACGCCGGTTTGGGGACAATGAAAATGTCCAGCTCGCCGTCCAAGAGTAGATTGAACAGCAGTCAGGAGATTTCTGGTTGTCAGGAATTCGAAGCTTCAGGGACAAGTGGCGCAAATGCATTGAAGTCGAAGGTGGGTATATTTAAAAATAATAAATGACGTTTCCTTATATCCGAATTGTAAAATTTATCGACCACTCCTCGTAAGTGAATAAAACTTTATAATTTTGATTTTTAAACAAATTGAAATCTAATCGGTCACACAACTTGTAGAAACACGACTAAAGCAATAGAGAGTAAGAAAAATGAAGAAGGGTCAGGTAATAAAATTGGTTGGTTATTATAAGACACGGAGAGGGAAGGTGGATACATGATTGTTGAGATAGGGTCTAAGGGTCTTAATATTAATGGATTCAATTATTCGTATGGGTATATCATCATTGGAAGAATCAATAATTTTAAAATCATTAATGTGGGCATCTGTTTTGCAAAGGATAATATGATCCTGAACGGGAGAGTATTCCTTGCGGGTAAGGTGCTGCCTGTTCTGCTACTTATGGCAAGGTGAGAAAAAGCACGAGCGTGTAACGAACGTAGTGTACTACCCACATAATTGCCTCTACGATATCTGGGCAGCGCCAAAAGAGATCGAAAGGTCGTCAACGTAGAGCGTAGCGAGAACATCTTCCGGCAGAACCGAGGTGATGCCGTTGATGCTCAGGGCAAAGAGTGTGACACTGAGGACACTTCCCTGCGGGACACCCACTTTCTGCTCCTTTGGGCCGGAGAGAGCTCCCCCACCCGTACGCGGAATCGACGATCTCGCAAAAATTCAGATATAAACATTGGGAGGTGTCCCTTCACCCCAGCGTTTGAAGAGTCTCCATGATACCGTATCGCCATGCGGTATCATAGGCCTTCTCCAGATCAAAAAACACCGTGGCGTAGTGCTGTCTACAAAGGCAAGCCTCGAAGACGCCATTTTCCAGTCGGAGCATCCGACGTGGAGTGGAAATTGCGGAAGCCGCACTGTGCAGAAAACAGATGGCCTCCGCTGTCCAGGTAAAAGTCTAGTCTAACATTTACCAATTTCTCCATCAAGTGCACACGCAAGACGTTAGAGAGATTGGGCGAAAACCGGTCTGAGTAGAGTGATCTCTCCAAGGTTTGTGAAAGGCGAGCACAGTAGCAATTCACCAGGAATCTGGAAGAAGACCCTCCACCCAGATCCTGTTGAACAAATCTAACAGAAAGGCCATGCCTCGCTCACCCAGGTGTCGAAGCATGGCGTACGGGATATCGTCCGGACCATGGGTAGTATCCATTCACTATGCGAGAGTGGAGCGCAACTCGCTCCCAGTAAACCTGTTGTTGAAGGGTTCTTCACCTCTTGAGGTAAAGTCCAGCCGGTGGCCTTCCACGACATAACGACATGCATTGAATGCTCGCGGAGCAGCATCCCAGCTAGAGGATGCAGAAAAATCGGTCGCGAAGGATTCCGCCACGGACGTGGGGTCCGAGATTGCGGTCTCATTCTCCTAGAGAACGGAAGGGGTGGCCAGCGAGAACTTGCCCCGAATCCTTTTGACTCGCCTCCACACCTCTGCTATAGGGGTCTTCCCGTTAAGTGAAGACACGTATGCCCGCCAAGAAGGGCGGCGGGCGTACTTCAAAATATACCGGAACCTAGCCCTAGCCCGACGAAATTCAGTGACAGTGAAATCGTTCGGGCCTCGCTAATAGCGCATTACGGCATAACGCTTCTGTTTGAGGGCCGTCTTAAGCTCGGCCGACCACCATGGGAGTGGTTGGCGTGCAAAACGGCCAGACGTCCTAGGGATTGTAGTCAAACCCACAGTGATGAGGTTGCCGGAGAAGAACTCAACGGCCTCATCTACCGACCTAAACTCCTCGACTGAGATAGAGAATTCAGTCATTTCCTGAAATGCAGGCCACCGCGCCCACGCCAAGCACCACCGATGTAGGCTCTCATGCGACATTTGCCCTGAAAATGATATTTGAATGGGAAAGTGATCACTACCATGGAGGTCATCGACCACCTCCCAATCAAAATCAGGCTGTGCATCCAAAGAGCACAAAGATAGGTCAAGGCAAGACAATGAAGCGGGTCTCGGACAATGATGCGTAAACTCATCCACGTTTAGGAAACCCATCTCAAGCTTTTCGATCAGATCGGCAAGGACTTGTCCCTTGGGATTTATGGAGTTTATCTCCTCAGAGAGGATGCCTGCCGTTCAGATCTCCAAGCAAGAGAAAGGGCCTCGGCAACCCTGCCACGACACCACGGAAGTCCCCTGCATCGAAGTCAGCTGACGGTGGAATGTACGCAAAAATGATAGTATACCTCCTATCTAGGTGCAGCTGCACAGCCACTGCCTGAAAGCAGGTATCTAAAGAGAAAGAAAGAACGGAGACATCATGCCGGGTGTAAACCGCGCATTCCCCAGCCAGACCATCCCGAGGTGGTGGGGTCACGAGACCTTTAAACCCTGGGAGGGCGGGCAGGGGTCACACACCTAGCATGGTCTCTTGCAAAAAGATAGCTAACGGGGAACGGGACGAGTAGAGCCTCCGCAGCTCCTCCCAGTTGGCCCAGGGTCCACGGCAATTCTATTGAAGGAATATGCCCTCCAGGCCTAGCTCGGAGGAGACGCAGGGAGCCTTCTCGAACAGAAGCCCCTCACGGGAATGGCCGTACGCTTCCCGGGGGCAGAGCCCCGGGCGCTGTTGGCCGGACAAAGCACTTAAGGCGCTGTCGCCTTCGAGGACTTATTGGGAGAGGTTAGGCTCGCCATGTGAGTTTTTTCCTTCCTCCACCTCAAAACCTTAGGCTGGTGTTGCGGCTTCGGAGGTGGGGGGCCCTCTTTTCAAGGAACCACCGTCTTCGAGCCAATCCTTCCACCCCTCGGCGTGGGCAAAGGAGCCGAAGCTCCTTTGTTGCTATCCTCCTTTCGGGGAACAGCTTTAGGAACCCTGGAAGATGGCCTAGCGACCATCTTCAGGGGTTTTGCCTCATGTTAGTCTAACGACTCGGTGGAGGAGCGTGGCTGTTTCTCCTTACGGGAAACGGTCACGCTGGATGAAGAGGGGGGAGCCCTGGTTTTAGCCAGGGTAGGGTATGAACCCTTTTTGCCGCCAGCTTTACCACGGGAGCGCCCGGGTTGGTTAGAGCCCACAGAAGGGCTCCGAATGGTGGCGGAAAAAACCGTGCTCGTTGGGCTGGATGGGCCCAGAGCAGAGGGTGCATTTCTAACTATTGAGGCATATGACGTCCCAGGCGGAGCCAGACGTGCCAGGACCAAGTCCTTTGCCTCGCTGAGTGATTGTCGATCCTGGGCCTGAACGGCCAGGATTTCTTTCTCAAGGAGATATGCACCACATTGCTTCGAAGAAGCAGGGTGCGGCTCTCCGCAATTGACACACTTGGCCACAAACGATTTGGACTTATCGTGTGCGACCTTGGAGCAATTTACACAGACTTCTGGTGACCCCGACTTTGCACGTCTTCATGAGCGATTCGTATGGCCGAAGCGGTGACAGTAATAGCACCGCCGCGGCAGTGGCACGAATGCCTTCACACGGTAGCGGTCTCAACCGGCACGCACCGCCTCAAGGAGCTTGTCACAGTTGAACCTGACGAAGAGTGTAGGGGTGGGTCTCAAGGCCCTTCTCCTGTTTTCTCATCACACGTTCGACCTTGACCGCCCCATGGTAGCCAGGTCTAGGGTGATGTCCTCAATGAAGTAGTCAACGAGTTTCCTCGCATAAACTACTCCTTTCCCAAAGTTTATGGTAGAGTGCGGCGTCACACTCACCGGGGTGCCATGAAGTGTCCGAAGAGCACTTATCTTGGCCGCCTCGGCGGGATTCGCTGCATTCGCCAGAAGGCTTCCGTCTGAAAAACGGTTGACCTTCGGCTCTCTACCAATTACACTAGCTAATCCTTTCCTCTGATGGATCATGTTGCCCTTGGACAACATGCTGCCATCAGTGAAGCGAATAACGAGGAAGCGTTTGAAGACAGCGGGCTCGAACACGCCAGGTAACCTCGGAATAAGGGGCCACGATCTCATCGAGGCTCCGCCCTGTGCACTCTTGGTGCTATTCTTTGTTAGGGGCTCCACACACGGGGGTTATAGGGGCCGGATGTGCCGATCTTGGCTTGGTCAACTACCAAAGTGGCAGCAGACCCATCCGTACCCGCAGCCCCGCGGATGGAGAGGAACCCCGAGTCTTCTTCGTCTTTTTAGTCCTTTTCTTTTTTGGAGAGAAGGGCGGGGAATGAACACGCTTCTCACCCCCGCCGGGAGAAGCCCCCAGGCAAAATAAACCAGCCTCAGCCAGGTCCTTCTCCGAAATAAAGAAGGTCCTGGTGCTCGCAGGGGCACCAATCATCCGAAGAAGAACCCTCCCCTCCTTGTACTGCCTGAGAATCCTTAGCCGTTTGAGGAGGACCTTGCATAGGGGCGGATTCGAGTTCGTTGCTTGGCGCCGAGCCCAGATTCCCCCCATGGAAGGACCTACCCTCTGAGGCTGGTTCTTCCTAATGAACATGTCTACCACAGGAGGGGCCTCCAGTTGGCCATCCCCTTCCAGGACATTGCAGGTCCCCTTGGCAGCGTCATAAGTCTTTAATGGGGAGGCACAGCCTTAACCCCGGCAAGGTTTAATATTTTTGCCAGTAGGTCTTTTGAGGGAAGCGACGGAAGGGGCCTGGCTTCCCTCTTCCCCCTAAGGGTGTTTGCCCTACCGAGCCGCTTGCATGAGGGGCGGTCGGCAATGGGCTGCCTGCTGGCTTTCTTTGCAGTCTCCTTAGAAAGAAAAGGAGGGACTGCCGCTGGAGATAGGGAGGTGCCCGAAAGCACCTCCAGAGAAGGAAGTGAGGGGGAGTCCCCTACACCCGTAGGCGTAGGAGAGGAGTAAGCATCCTCTCCGGTTGAAGAGGTATGGAGGGTCCCCTGTGCAAGCACTGGAGGGGGGGACCTCCATCTTTTTCTGTGGAGCTGCACGAGGGCAGCTCCGTTGTTTAAGGGGGAATTAAGGGGAGATGTTGTTTTTTTTGCATCATTGGGCATGGTGATCCTCTTTGTTTTACGGGACGCAATCGCTGACCACCTTTTGCAGTAGCCCGCACTGCAAGAGGTGCTCACAGGCATGGCAGAGCCAGGCGCCGCACTTTGGGACCACTTCTCCCGCCTGGTGGCCTGGCAGTCCTTCGGCATGGTGGCTCCACCTTGAACACAGCGTAAAAAAAGATAGATTTTGAAGACGAGAGGAAAAGGGATGTGAGGAAGGTATGGGTGGAGATGAAGCAGGTTGTTACAAGCCAACCACTCCAGACCGGAGCTCAGGGGTTAGGGGACATTGTCCCCTCCCCCCTCAGCCCCGATACGGGACAATTAGATAAGAAAAAGGTCAGCTTCTAACCTTTGAAATTAGAGGCTGACCAGAGAAAGTTGTCGGAGAGGTTGTAGAAAAAGCGACGAGGTAGGAGAGAAATACAGGCTATCTGAAGGAAGGAAGAGAGGCTAAGCTGGGGCCGGACGGAGCTCTGGATCCCGTCAGCACGGCAGCCAGGATGTTATATCGCCGCGCCCCTTACGATGGGATGTGAGGAAAGTATGGGTGGGGGTGAAGCATGTTGTTAAAAACCAACCACCCCAGACCAGAACTCAAGGGTTAGGGAACATTGTTCCCTTTTCTCTCAGCCCCAATCCGGGATGGTTGGCTGAGAAGAAGGTCATCATCTACCCTGTGAAATTAGAGGCTGACCAGAGAAAACTGTGGGAGAGGTTGTTTAAAAAGCGAAGAAGTAGGAGAGAAATACAGGCTATCTGAAGGAAGAAAGACTGGCTAATCTAGGGCCAGACGGAGCGCGGGATCCCGTCAGCACGGTGGTCAGGATTTGATTTGAGAAGAGCAGACTTTGCGGGTCTATGTGCAGGACTGACTGACGCGAGGCTGTTAAAGACTCGTAGAAAAGTTTCAAAACCGCATTCATGAGCCTTCAATCGCGTTTCATCCCTCTGAAATTCTCCAGTCGGTCTTCTGTCCAACCAATGTGGTTTACTCGAGAAATCGGTCAACTGCTTAGGGAGAATAGAAATATGTACAGGCAATGGAAGATCTTGGGTGACTTTGACGAATACCGAAGGCTATCCAGGAGAGTGAAGTCCAGCATAAGGGCGGCTAAGCGATCTGAGGAACTCCGAGTGGCGAGACTCTGTAAAGAAAATCCCAAGGAGTTTTTTGGACATGTAAACAGCAGTAAACCAATCCGTCGAACGATTGGCCCCATGAGGAATGAGTACGGGACATTAAAGCAGTTAGCTTCAGAAAATGCTAACCTCCTCAACGAGTACTTCGCCTCATTGTTTACTGAAGTGTGGTCCGATCCCCCAGCTAACAAGTTCTTACTTGGGAGAAAAGCTGGAGGATATGGACTTCACCGGAAGAGAAATAGACAAGAAGATCACTGACCTAATGACGAATAAGTCACCTAGGCCCAAATGGGTTTCTACTTAAAGTGTTGAAAGAAGTGCGCGATTAAGTATCACGACACCTGAGCGCAATCTCCAACATGCCAATCCAGACCGAATGCGTTCTTAGAGACTGCCGTGAAGCGGAGGTGACTCATATCTTCAATAAAGGAGACCGTAGCCAACCGTCGAACTACCGAACTATGAGTCTAACTTCGATAGTCGTTAAACTCATGGCGGACAAAATGACGTCGCATTTAGAGTCAAAACTGCTACTGAGGAGTTCCCAGCACGGCTTCCGGAGGCAACGGTCATGCCTAACGAACTTTTTTGAATTCTTCCACTTCGTCTTCAGTGAGCACGATCGGGACAAAGCGGTGGATGTGGTCTACTTAGACTTCCAGAAAGCCTTTGATAAGGTACCACACCGCCGCCTTCTCCGAAAAATGCGAGTGCTGGGCATAGACGGAAAAGTAGCAAGCTGGATAGAGAACTGGCTAAGTGGCAGATGGCAACGTGTGGTGGTAAATGGATAGGCTTCTGAATGGGTGCTCGTTACTAAGGTGGTGCCTTAAGGTTCTGTCCTGGGACCACTACTATTCATAATTTACGTCAACGACATGGACGGTGACATGATGGCCAAGATTTCCAAATTTGCCGACGATACCAAGCTTGGTATGAACGTTGCAAAGGATGGAAATACTGCCCTCCCGCAGGAAGATTTTCGTAAGATTGGGGGGTGGTCGGGCACGTGGCAAGTGCCTTTCGACGTAAACAAATGCAAAGTGATGCATATCGGCCACCGAAGTCCCCAATCTTAGTATATTCTTAAAGGCACTGCTATTGAATCCACCGAGACTGAGAAGGACTAGGGTGTAACAATCACTAGTGACCTCAAGTTCTTGAAACAGTCCATTGAGGCGGAGAAAAAAGCCCAAAGGATGCTAAGCTACATAAAGCGCCAGTTTGGATATCGGAACAAGGAGATTGTACTGTGTTTGTATAACTAACTGGTCCGACCGCACCTGAAGTATAACGTACAATTTTAGAGTCCTTCATTTCGAAAGGACATCGCGAGATTGGAACGCGTACAAGCCAGGGTAACCAAACTGATTCCCTCTATCAGACATAAAAGTTATGAAGATAGATTAAGGGAATTAGATCTGTTCTCGTTGGAAATCCCTAGACTGCTTCGTCAGCTCATCAAAGTTTTCAAAATACTTCGAGTGTTTGCCAATGTTGACTACAGGGATATTTTCACACTTGCTGAGAGCAGAACAAGAAATCAAGGCTTTAAGCCTGAACTAAAGCGTTACATCTGTGATCTGTGTGGAAGATTTACAACTACAGTATCTGTGGTAGTTAAAACACATTTCCAGTGGATGTTGTCAACAGTGAATCTGTTGACCAATTCAAGTCAAGACTAGACAGGGTCTTGAAAATTATCCGTTTAAAGACGTAAACATTTGAGCAGAGATGTGCCCGCTCGACTGCTAGTCCAAAGGTACCCTCATTGAATGGAGCGTAAGGTGTTCTAGCGTACTTTCTTTCCTTGTTACTCCTTGTTACTCTCTCTCTCTCTCTCTTTCTCTCTCTCCCCTGCTTTTCCCCTATTTAATACACATGCTCAGCGGAACGAAAGTAACTATTGTTCAGGCATAATTGTTTTTAACGAGTTACTGACTCAATGAAGCAAATACAATTACGCGACAAACCATCAATAATTGACACTTACAAATCGAATTTTCTTTTTGCTGCATTTATTATCAATAAAAAAATTCAAGTTCGATATCCAGCACTATACAACAATGAATAGGCTTACATACTAGGTAATACTAAGCGTACCGTATTGCCTAGTAACATAAATATACCCATTCAATCGCTTACACATATATCAGGTTTGCAAGTGGTTTTGTGAAGTTTTTAAAGAGTTATCGACTTCCGGCAGTGTTTCTATTGAAGTAGTGACTCAAAGACATAAAATTATCTCTCTTTGTCTTTTAGCTAATTTACTATCAATAAATAAATTAAAGTGACATATGTATGTATATACGGGGTGGCCGTAAGAAGGAAAATATTATTTTATAAGATATTTTGAATAAGAAGCCGATAAATTTCATACGTTATTTTACTTAGAGCCTAGCTTCCATCTCCTTTTGAATTTGCGTTCCAGGTAATACTTAAAATAATTCTAGAGTTTCTTTAATAGTTTCGATGGGATTATCAAGTTTCCCATTTAATGTGATTGCTCTAAATTAAGGATATTTCATTTTGTTGAGTAGGCATACTTTGGTAATCTTTAGTATACTCTAGAACAGCGGTGTCAAGCTCAATAAATGTAGAAGGTACCCAATTACTAAAGAAATATATCACTTTTCTTTATTAGACTTAAGAAAGACAAGAAATACATTCTTCGAATGTATATGACGTTATACAAACAAAACATATATAAGGTGAAAATAGGTATTTGGACACTAAGTAGAGATATCCTAATATCCTAATAAGCCTAGATCAATTCCTGGCAACATTCCTTAGAAATATCTACCCAACCCTCCTTACATATAGCTTTCAATTTGGCGAGGTTTATATATTTCTTCTTTTAAACTTGTTTTATCAATAGTCGTTACATATTTTTGATCAGATTCAAGCTAAGAAAAATGAGTTAGGCTAAGGTAGAAGATTAATATTGTTCTGCAGGAACTGCGGGAATGCATTGACGTTTTCTGTTAAAAGGAAACGTTATCATTTCTATTTTCGAGAAATGATCAGCTGCCCAGTCGTATAGAGGGCGCCCTGAAAAGGGTTTAGTACTCCAGGGAGACTTTTCTAGCAGATTAAGGAATTCTTACTTACTACCCTTACATATATATATATATATATATATATATATATATATTATATATTAGGTCGTCCAGAAGTTGTGTGGGTTTGTGAAGCAAGTTATCTAGGTAGTTTGTGACAGCATCTTAAGACAGAAAAGGATTTTCCGCTTAAGGATATTTTTACTGAATTAAACAAGTGAAAGACTGATGGTTCAATGCCGGTAGAGTACGATGTATGCGTTAAGAGATCCCACCTCGCTCAGGTAACTTTGTGCGGATAGCTAAATATCATATTTGGTGTTATCTTAAAGAAACGCAACTCATTTCTTTTTGCCTGGTTCTGGCGACATCTGGGGATTTTTTTATTTAACTTCTCAGTTGGCAGAAGTAAATCTAAGTTTTGATAGTCTAATTTTATGGGAGTAGCTCATAAATGTTGCCTTCGAAATACTACTAAACACAAAGCGTATCTCTTTTGCATGACTATTTCCCTTCAGTAGCTGTTTTGGTGAATTCTTAGAAAATCACCAGGCTCGCTTCCACACTGTTATTGTAGAGATTCCAATTTTTATCTCTAGTCATTAATCGTTTTTTAAAATGTTACGTTTCATTGCATTCCAACTGCATGTCCAGCAGTTTATTTTCTAAGGGGGTGAGGGACTCATATATCATAGTGGGAAATGTACTTAAGTTGCACTGTTCTTGAACAGTACTTTTTGGAACTTCAACCTTTCTTAAAGTCGCCTAGATGTGATTGTTTTTCGTTTGTCTTCACTGGTTAGCTTCAAAAGACTGTCGGCCAACTCTGAACGTCTTCCAGAGCGGCCTTTATCTTCTAGGCTGAAATATCCGAGTTTGAATTTTACAGAGCATATCCAAACCGTTGAATCATTACAGCATCTTTACAATTAAACATTAAAAATGGTTTCACACGTTTTTTTAGCGTTTTCATCCTTTTTAAACCAATAAAGCCCTACCTACTGAAAATTCAATATGTTGATATCCATATTTAACCTTGATAAAGGCTGACCGAAATAAGAAATATGCTGATCTTTTTATGTGGGCCATGGACAGTAGATGACCGCTCTACAAGTAATGCCAAAATATTTATCGTACTAATATTGCAGCTATTTTATGAAGAGTTTATATACACTAATGTCCAAATCGCTGAAAACTTTCAGAATTGTAGAAAAATGGCATCTCTTTTCATCGACCAATATATAAAACTTTGCCATTATCAAAATTGAATTGAAATGCATATTAGAAGGTCGTGAGCGAAACAGTGCTTGTTAATATTAATAATATTATTTAAGCACTTCCGAACATAGTCATGATTTTTGAGTCTATGCATTTAATCATTTGATAATTCCTTCCAAAATATTTATAAAATATGCCAATATCAACGTCTAAAATTTTGTTGCTTAAAGCAGAATCATATTGAAGCTCAATCAATTAAAGCTGAAGATGTTCCAGTTCCTCATTTTATTTTTCATGTATTTTATGTCTAAAAATAAATATCACTTGAAATTCATTCTACAGTATATGCTGGAAATCTTGATGCAACAATTTTCTGTATTTAATCAGGTGGGTGTATGCATATATTTTCACTCTTTCTTACATTTTTAGTAGGATTTCAATAAAATACCAAGCTTAATAAGAGTTGTTTCCGTGCGTCGTATTTCTGATTTAAGCGGATAGTATGGCGCTAACTACATGTTTGACGCCTCTGCCCTAGAAGAATAGATATTTTATGACTTTCAACTGATAAGTTAAATGTTGATAAAAAGATTTAGTTGAATTTTCTTAAATTTGATGAGTAGTAATTTTCAGTCTCGAATATATTTAAGCCCGCGGGTTTTTTCATTTCTTGTCAATCTTAAGAAGCTTCGTAGGAACAAATCATAATTTAAAAGGAACCACGTACTACTACTAGTTTATCTAAACCTTCCTCTATATCTTACAACTGTAGCTATGTAGGTGTCAACTGTTCATAGGTCTAATTGCGTAAACTTACAATGACAGGTTTTAAGTAGTAGCTGTGGGGAATATTTCCGTGAAGATTCTGAAATTAGTGACTCAAATTTTCCACCATTTGCGGCTTACTTGACTTTCTGTATTTGTTGCAGCAGACTTAGTTTTTGACAAATACGCCTTTTTACACCATCAATCACTCGAAGTGGCCATATAAGCAATAGAAAATAACGAAAAAGGTAAAAAAAATTGAATATTTTTTATTGACCAGAAAGGTAACTGGTTGAAAAAATGAAGGCATTCTTACTCAGTTGAGAAACAATGAAACAACGTTTAGAGAGAGGAAGAAAAAATATGATATCTATGGAGCACTAGTATGTAAGGTTAAACATTCAAGGATAGCCAAAAAACGACCTTATCAAGTTCTTAGTAAAGAAGAAAGGGCGTTAATCTATTTTCCTTTATCCTACAAGCTGAAGAAAATTTACTGTCAAGTGTATTTTGTGATATTAAGCCGAAATTCCGAACTTGAAACTTCATCCCTCACATTTTATTCCATGAAACCACATTTTATTTGTCTATTTGAGCAGAACCAGCACCATATCTGAAATCTCAAAATACATAAACCGTTTCATATTCCTAATTATAGAATATGATAGACTTAGAGCAAAATCACGAATTTAAAACCAGACAACCAACTAATCAACCTCAAGATGAATTGGTCACTCGTCTATAAGGAAAATATAAAGCTTCAAATACATGCTATTTGCGTGCGTGTTTAAGACTCGAATATTACTATATGACCTCTATCTAATTTGGGCAAAAAAAACTTGCTCTAATCAGTTAGAATTCGTTTTTTTTACGACGAACAACTTGCAATATTACACGCCATGACTAATCTTATCAGTAAACCAACTGCCGGGGGTTTCGCTTGTATAATGCCACGTATGATGGGTGCGTCGTAAGGGGTCAATAGAGAGTTATCGCTGTTAGTCTGTGTGTATATTTTAGAAATGATCAGGCACTTGCGTGCAAACATACCTCACAGATGTATAGCGTACATTAGTGTTATAATATTCGCATGTAATCTGAATGATGTGGAAAAATAATATTCTAGCGCGATTACACGTGAATAAGACACATATACTACTGATAAGAAATGAGGCTAGCAACGGCGGCCCCTGCCGATTCTCTGCTCTTCCATTTCCTTTCTTCCATCCCTTAATTCATTCCACAGTCATTCACAGCTGGCGATTCATACGAGGCATCGTATCTTTATTTACTCAGGAAACATTTGCAGCATTTATAGAAATCTATTGCCTAAACTTATTACCATATATCTTTCCATCCGAGCACTCCAATCACCGACCATACTCTACCGCTTTAGACGTTAAATCTTGCAAATGACTCGTCTCGAAGAGGAAGTCTCAAGTGATCTAGGCTAACATTTATGATATGCGGTTGATTCCGAACTGGGAATAGCTTATATTAAAGTATACACAGAGAGGTTGTATTCTTTCTCAAATTAGTTGATTTATCATAATTCTCGTATAAACACGAGTAGGAAAATATGATCCATTTAGATATGTAATCTGTTTCTTTGTATTTTGAAGTTCTTATATTGAGTTTAAAATAATAGAGTTATGAAGCCACATATCGGTCATGGAAAAATTTTGATAGAAGATAATTTAGACCCTTAAACATAGGTATAAACATTGGAAGGTAAAAAAATTTCATCTAAAACATAATCTACTGAACGATGCCCAAGGACTTTGGTGGTGATTAATGCGCTTATCATCATGATAGAATGCAGGTGTCGTCAGGAGCACGAAACAAAGTGCCACTGAAACAATCATACCGCAAATGAGTGCGTGCCTTTGAAGCTCTATATGTATTAATCCTATCGAAAAAGAAGTTTGGGGCCATTCTCGTATATACGGTTGATTACCAGAACCTCTTAAATTATGAAGGCTATCATCGATCGTTTTCAAGCCAGATATTAAGAGCCATCGCTTAGGACTGGCTGCCTACGTTGATCTCAAACTAAAACTGATTGAAGAATTCATCAATTTAAATCCTTCTAGTTGGGTTAAGAGTGTTCATACATTCTAAAAAACTTATAGATATCATTTTATTTATGTTAACAGGTGACTCAAAAGTATAACAATAGTTAGTTACATAATTTTAAGTAGTTAAGCTTAGGAACCACAAATTTTTCCCTCGACCAAAAATGTAGTCATGACTATGAACGAGCGCAAATAACTAATAACAAGAGAAATGAGCATTTCTTTAGTAATAATAAAACAAAAACATATTAAAAATGAATGAAATACAATTGGTGCATATTTACTCAAAGTAATATAACGTTTCCAAAATAAAGGAAAGTTTGGCGAGAAAAATATGAGAAATTGCACGGATTGCCTTTGTATATCAGAACGCAAGATGGGGGAAATGGAGATCGCATTTTCAGCCTCCAATAACATGCTCGTAAAAAGTCATTAACATTAAGGACAACATTTACAATCATTTTAGTGGACGACCTAGAAAACGTTAACAGGAACGCAAAGATTAGCTATTTCTGAGCCATGAAAATATAGTGTTTAATTTTTAACAAATTAACGCCATTATTCATCATAATTAAAACATTACTTCGGCTACGCTTGTAAAACTTTTTTTCAAGCTAATTACCTTTAAATTAAGTCTTCAGTCCCGGCTTTCTACAATGCTTCATTTTCCATTGCTTCCATGAAGTTCTAAGTGAGTTTTTATTTCTTATGTTAGCAATGTAC